>OZ026505.1:15462858-16662858 GCA_964019985.1 Aurelia sp. 4 Dawson et al 2005
CGGCTGAATAACTTCACATTTTCTCGAATACGGCTATCTGTGGTTTTAACCATTTGCAAGAAGTCTTCCATCTGCTCTTGATCATGCCATATTATATCTTGAGCCTTCGTAATTTGCTTGATATATTCACCGCGCTTTATTGCAATCTGTTGCAAGACATCCCTCAAATTGTCTATTTCGATAAGCAACTGATAATCACTTTGGAAACCTTGAAGTGTTCCGCCACCGATACTACGATGTCTGCTTGTCGAAAGCTCTTCATCGCTATCTCGCTGCCGCAATTTTTCGTAAAGGCGGCCGACTAACTTCCTCCCCTTATCGACTGTATCGTAACAATTTCGAAGCTCAGAGGTGAGTCGTTCGACGGTTATACTTCCATGTGACGAAACAGCGTCGGTGGAGCGATCTTGAAAGTGTACGCGACGATTTTTATGCATCTTGGAAGGAATAGACTATTACCACACTACGTTGTTCCACATAAAAGTCTGGTCGAATTACATTCTAGTTTCTGATGCGTGGATGAATGTTACGTTGTTACGACCCTAGATAGGAGTAATCTTACCAGTTTTGGTAAAAAATCCTATTGAGCAAGGAGAATTGTATTTTCATGTGCAGTTTGTAATTGTTGATCATACATTGTAAAGTTTCGCAATACTACAGATGACTTTGTCTTTTATTCTCTAATCAAATTCAATTTCTATGGTTGCAGGCCTGCTTTTCAGGGGGCAGCAGCAACTGCATGTTTCCAGCAGCTATTATCGATTATGCACAGTTCATTTAACCAAATGTTAAAGGGCAGGACCAAACGAACTCCCAAAGAACGGAAAATGACTTCTTAAAATTAAGCCCATGAAGCAGTCCAAAGATACATGGTCATCAACTAACCAAATTGCTCATTTCAACTCACAGGCTAACTGAATATTGAAGATGTTCTTGAGTTGCGGTTCAAGAAGATGACAATGACCTGTCATCGCCTTTAGTAGTAGCAGCTTGTATTGGCAACAGTTAATGTTGCAGCTATAGTGACTGATCTATACCACTGGCATGATCCTGTCCTTGTAACAAAGCACTGAAGCAATAGCTGTGAATATCTTAGACAGTCCTTCTTTTAAGACAGTGCAAGTCACCAGCGCGGTTTTTAAGTGGTTGAGGCAACGACTCCAAGTTTCAACCTTCTGGAAATGCAAAGCTGAATAACAATTCTGGCGTAAACAAACTTGATCAAATTACTGCCTGATTTCTCTTTGCAGAGAGATATGATTCTAACGATGGATTGCTGATTGAATACTTTCACATTGAATAGTGACATCCACAAATAAGAAGCGATTAACCAGGTAAAATTCCCTATGCTTTCGCGTGAATTTTCCTACGACTTTGCATCTATGTTGCGCGACCACTGGAACATTCTTTCAATGTCAACAACTCTCAGAGAAATTTCCAGGCAGCATAAACTCTGAAACAATCTACCTCTCCAACGACAAAACTTTCCAAGGTATTTCTTTGCAGAAAATGCGGAATATGATGAGCAAAATTATCGCCTGTTTGTCTTGATATGCACCAGCTGAGATGTTCTGCGATGACTTTTCGTTCGTGAAGCAGATCTAAAGCTTTCTGTTCGTAAGACAGCAACTAACTGTTTGTAAACGGCACTTGCAGGCACAGAGAACGTTTGCAAGTCCTCATGAGGTCGCGCAAAACAGCAGTCCACAAATACTCTGAAACTCGTGAAGCCTGCGCAGTCCACAAAGGCGGTAGCTTAGCCTTGACTTCTTGATAACTGCAATATGGCCATGGCATCCAAAATAAACAGCGCAAAAGACACCTTTCGAGTAAACTACAGAATAATCTCAAGTGCAAGAAACTACGGTTATGCTCAAAACTTTAAACACACCCAAAGTTAGAACAACCAACTGCAGCCATTACTCTGCCGAAGCGACGAGGTCAGCAACGAGAGCACTGATTGGTTGATTTAACAATAGATTATTCAAGACAACAGGTTCTACGATTCACGTTATTCAGAGATAGTTTAAGTAGCGGAGAGCGAAATTCGCGTCTCAACGGGTAGCAGTAAAGATTACAGGGTATTTACTGATAGATACCGTTGAATGAAATGCATATTTGTATTCTGGTATATTTGAGCGACGCTGTTTATGAGAGTAAATGAACGCTTCAGAGGAATTTGCAAGGGAGTTTGAAGAAGTCTTTACTAGTATTTAAACGATATACTTCACTGAGTAATGAAAAACGAAGCACTTTTGTGCATAGGGGCTATTTACAAGATGGTTAATTGAACACCCGTCATACTCTGATTCTTTTCTCGAATGAAACAGTTACATATAGCCAGGGGTGGCGCCAGCCCAGAAAACAGTGGTGTGGAAAAGATATAGAATTGATTGCCAGAAAGTATACCTGGCGATTTCTATGTCGTTTTTGCTTAGGAATGAAAACTGACCTGAGGAGACTGAGGTGGACATGACCATCCCAGTCCACCCCGTGGCGCCGCCCTTGCATATAGCCGAAAAGCGGTAGCTGGTCCAATCAGACCGAACTTTCCTCGTCTGGTTTCAGTCGTTCTGTTGAACTTTTGTTTCCCTTTCAAAAATTATATAAGTTCCCGCTGAAGATGCATCAAAACTTTAATTAGATGCATTGCAAACATCGATATTTAAGAATTTTCAGTTTCCCCAATAAAGTAGGAGAGGAGAGTTCGTGAAAGATAACTTTGATTCTCCAGTTTGGTTTTAATATCCATTGAACCTTCTCAGCACATCATGGCCACCAAAGACAATTTGTATGACATAATGTGACTTCACAGAAGATTTTCCCCATTTGCCAAATTCTCAGAAAGGAGAATAATTTTGGCACCTCAGTTTTGCTGGTCCACAGGACAGATTTATCCATGGCTTTTCACAGGATGGCTAAACTCCTCTTCACCGCTGCGCAGCACAGCCATCATCATCATAATCTTAAAATTAACACACACCTCCAGTTGAGGTATATGATACTAACATAAAAAGAAAAATGATAAACTTGATGGGACTCCATGCGCCACCAGTGGCAAAACGAGAGCCCCATTTAAACATAAGAAAAATTACAATTCATTTTCTGAACCGAAAGAGTAAAATTACAACATAACATAACAGCAGCAAGCAGATAGAAACTGCAACAATGGAATTATGTTACTTTACAGGAGGTGTTGGCATCCTTTTACGAAACCTAAAAATTTCTCTTGTAAATTTTGCTATATATTTGGAACAGTCTTATTCTGCCTATATTTTGACATCAAAGCGTCAAATTTGAACTTAGAAGGGTACCTTGAAAAATATTGAGGTATGTATGAATATCTAATATTTGTAAATGCTGAACATTTTAGTAAGCTATGGTATTCATCCCCAACCTCACTAGCAGTGCACATGTCACATTTGCGTAAGTGATGATCAATGTTTGACCATCTTCCCATTTCAACTGGAAGGCTGTGATTCGCAGTTCTAAACCAGCAAAGGAATTGCGAAAGATTAGAGGGTAATGTCTTGAGATATTTTCCATTTCAAAACCTTTCTTAAGCATTGAGTACATTTTTCCTCTATTCGATACCTGCATTTCGCTATTCCAGAATTCCATGCTTTTCGCTATTCCATGCATTTCCACAGCAGTGATTCAGATGATCAAGATGATTGATGGTTGCCCTGCTTGATATTGTCAATAGCGTCAATGATGCCTTATAGTTTGAATAAGAAAAAACATTTGTTTGTTAGGTCACACAATGTGCTTGGCTGTTTGTTTCATGAACTATGGTGTTACATATCTGTTATTTTCTTTCGATGAAATATCATTGGAACCCACCAAGAAGTGACGTAAATGATTAAATATCGCTGAAAAGAATGCACTGTTTGCAGTGTCCTGAGCAATGGTCCTGAGCATCACCCAATCAGCTGACAAGGGAAGCAAGTTATCAAGAAGAGTCACAGGACACAAATCGCAAGTCACACAGGACACGAAGGAGAAGTAATTAAATTGAAAAGTGTTATTGTCGACTCTGACTGGAGAGGGTTATGGTATTTTCACTGGATTTTCAAGGAGCCATTGTGATTAAATTCCGTTGAAGAACATTATTGCCCCCGCACATCCGCTAAAAATTAGGACACAGTGAATTACCAGAAACAAAGCAAAGAGGCTGAGAATAGAAACACAAAGTGGGTGGCTCGATCAGCCAATTTTGCAAGTCAAGAGTTGCATGAAGAGTGCAGTCACTCACTGAAAATCAGGAGCTTTTCAACGACAAACAGTTTGTGTTGAAGCATTTCCTCCCCGCTGACAGGTTTTGGCGACAGTAATCAGTAGACAACACTGAAATAAGCAGAACGAAAAGTGACGCAGCAGAAAGAATCCAAGAACTTGAAAAAATAGCAACACGAAGAGGAAGAGTTGATAGAAACCATGGCACCGTCGTTCGACCCAGTGAAGGTCAATTCTGTGACATATGCTGTCACTAGTGTCATCTTCACGGTATTCTATTTCGTGAAACTGCCGAAGCTTCCATTCCCTGTTCAAGGTTGCTTGCTCGAGGCTGACGATATACCATATTCTGTGTACCCTCACATGAAGCTGCTAATCCTTGTGTTGTGGAATCTTCATTTCATGCGTCGTATGATTGAAGTGTTATTTGTGCACACGTACAACAGGAAAATGCCTCTGTTCGAGTGTATTGGTGCACCAATGTATTACTGGCAAATAGCTTTCCCCATCGCCTGGTCAGTGAATGGCAACGCATACAAGATGACGTATATGCCATTATTGATAATTGGCACAGTTGTGTTCTTAGTTGGTGAATTTGGAAATGCATGGTGCCACTGGCAATTGCGTATGTTCAGAGAACGTAAGCACTTGGTAACAATGGTGTCCCCAGAGACAGGACACGTGGTACCGTATGGTGGTGTTTTTGGATTTGTCTCTTGCCCGCATTACTTGTTTGAGATTATCACATGGCTTGGTTTCTTTCTTGTCACGTGGACATTGCCTGCTGCATTATTGCTATTTTTCACTATCATCACTCTTGCAATTTACTCAAGGAAAAAGCATAATGCCTATCATAAAGAATTTGATGGGAAAGAAGGAAGGCCTGCATATCCAGCATCAAGGGCAGCACTTGTCCCATTTGTCTTTTAAGAGATGGAACAACAATTGGACATGTGAAAGAGCACAAAATACAATTTGTAGGATAGTTTAATCAGGGGCGGGGGGCTCTTTATTTCTAGTTCGAGGAGTCAAGGGAAACTGGATTGCACTATGACACCAACAATGCAACAGAGCTCGCGGAGAAGAAGGAAAACATATAATTGAAAGGATCTTGTTCCGATGTCAATTACCTTAATTGGCAGTGGCAATTACAAAGTAAAAGAAAGATGTTCTAAAGTGGTGGACATTGGCACTGAACTGTTCAAGGGTCTGTTTCATCACTTGGCTGGCCTTTGTTGCTGCCATTTTCATGGCCCATGAAAATGGCAAAAACAAAGGCAAACCAAGAAACGCAACAAGGCATGCTTGATGAAACAGACCCTTACATGATTTTTCATGATAAAACTTGCATTTGTGCCAGGGAAACTGAAAAGTAGTGTGATGTGGTATATAATCTTATACATCTAACAAAGGAATTTTTCCATTGATTTCATTATCTTTGCTCAGTATGTTCTACAGTTCAAAGTGGTTTCTATTACAATAGACAGCTACTGAGCTACACTACATTGCTACTGTTCTAATCTGCTAATTACTAAATGCTGCTTTTGCTTCAGAGTTAAAACCTGCTTACTATAGTGAAGCCACTGTTCCAACCCATAAAACAATTACTCGCAGAGAATATTCCAAACTATGGCACAGGCTTATTGCACATTAGCAGAAAAATAAATCTGAATATACATCATGTACAGGTTGTTCCAGAAAACTTGTACCCTGTTTGTCTGGCTGCTGTGGAGGAGTTGCATAGGCCAGGCTTCAAGTTAGAGTTTGAAACCTTGTATGAGTCAATCTGACAAGTGGTTGCTGATCTATGGCAGAAATAAGGCAAAATAAATGGTTGCTTCAAAAACAGAACTTCTATTGTTCTCCAGCAATGTCAAAATAACATAAGTTTTTAAAGAAAGGGTCCTAGCTTGCCATTGAAAGTTTTGCAAAATCTTTTGAAGGGTTAGCAATGTTGTTTTTCATAAGAGAGCACTTTCTACCTTAAAATGTAGTGCAAACTTTCATACAAAGCCTTGAAAACTTCATTTTGACATAGTTAAAAAACAATAGAAGTGCTGTTTTTGAAGTAACCACTAATTCTGCCTACTCGCAGCCATACAGCAGCAACTACATGTCAGATTGATTCAAGCAAGGTCTCAAACTCTCAGCTGATGCTTGACCTATGCAACTGTGTAGAAACTGAGATGATAGACGATTACGCGAAAGATGGCAGTGAGGAACTTTTTACCAAGATGCACTGCGTTCTTTAATTGAATTCCTATTGAATCGTTGAAGATTCACAATTTGAACGAAGATCTTGCATTCTTTTTTATTTGTATTCCCTTTAAGAATTCTGCATAAACTTTTTCATTTCCTAGAATTATTGTTTAAAGACCTTGATTGTCCTTTACACAAGTTTCTTCATCGTTATGCGAATATTATGCAAAATATTCATCAATGTGCAAAGGCAGGACCGTCAAGAAGGGGGGTAGAGGGGGTAAAAGGTCCAGGGCCCCAAAGGGGCCTGTAAATGTTTTGTGCTAAATAATTTTGTTATTGCTGTACATCTCTGCAGTGCATTTTTATGGCATTTCATCTGCCTTAAAAGGGTATTTGCAAGAACTGTCTAGTCGTATTGATATTTCTAAGTTATCAAAACCAGTTTAGCGAGTCAGTCGTTGGTGTCATAGGGTCGTTGAGTTTCCTTTCACATTCGATCTTTTCGGCCTTTGAGTCGCTCGTTCCCTCTGGCACAAACAAGGCATTACTAACATAAAACGATGTCCTTGATTCATAAATATGATTTTTCATATTGCTTTTACAAGGAACGTTTAAGCAATTCGTTGGAATAATTTAGTCATAAAAGGGGCTTTTCCCTCATTTTCCAGGAGACTTAAGGGCGTGGTCACAAATTCGGGAAATTCGGGCAGTCAAATATGCAATCAAGAGTTTCAAAAAATCTTTCACTGTAACAACAAGAAAATGACAACCAAACTATATCTAAAAGTACCATGCAATGCTTAAGATGACTTACCCTTTCTGTCTTTATAAATCAAACATTCTTTCAAATGTTGTGTATGAGGTGTATCCCATTGTCTTGAATTGCATACCCAAAAGATAATGGCATTGATCCAATATTACTTTTATACCCTCTTGAGTCCAAGGGCACATTGAAATAGTTGTGTTTGTCAGTGGGGTTCACCATTACTAAATCCTTGAACCATCTTTCAAGCATTGTGGTTTGTGACTTTTGCATTTTTGTGTCTTTCTTTATTGTCATTGAGCAAATAACTTTACAGTGGTGATCTAAAACAGGGCCATCATTCTGTGATTTTCTGGATAAAAAATAAACAATTTCAATGCTGGGTGATACAAAAAGTGGTACTCCTATTTGAAAAGTAAGGCCTTTTACACATCAACATAGTTTTCCTGCCTTAATGTTCTCAAGGATTCTTAAGAATTCTTGGTTAAAAGAATTAGTCCCTACCAACCGGCTACCAACGAAGGAATCCTACATTTTCAAAAGGTAATTTCTTCCCTATGAGGATTAATTTCCTTATCTTCTGGGAAGTATCCTGTTATTTCAGGCAGTTTCCCAGAAAATATGCTTTTATTTCCCAAAGCTCTTATGAGGTTTGCGAATGAGGGCTTAGGCCTTGGTTGGGAGGGATAAACACAACATTATCTCCAACACAAGGGAACACAAGGGAATCTTCATCCTGCAGGAGAGCATATTCATCCCACAGGAAATAGCTTGCAGGATGTTTCCCTCACCTACTCCCTTTTCTTGCTGAATGGCTTGGGGAAATATCCTGAATGCTATTTTCTGCAGGATTAATATGCCCTCCTGCAGGATGAATTTTCACCTGGTATTTCCCAGCATCAGTGTTAATATTTTGTTCTTAAGTGTTTCATATGGCTCAAGAATTCCTATCATAAAATGAAGAATTATTGAATTGAGTCCATATAAATAGTTGAGGGTTAAGGCAGTCCTGAATTTTTGTTGACAAACCATTGATGGCCATTTGTTATTGAACAATAGCAAGTCAAATGAACAAAGTCATTAGCAGTGGAGACCAAGGACTTCTTAATCCTTGCATTATCCTCAAGAATTTCTTTTGTTTAATTTCAATAGGGATTAAATTACAACTTTGTAATTCATGATTGAAAAGAAGTAGATATTGGTCATGAGAGGTCATGTTAAAGTGTACAAGGGCTATTTTATGCAAGAAAAGTATTCAATCAATCTTATGCGGATTTGTTTCCCATGTTTACCTTGATAGCTACTGTAAATGGGTGCAGTATTTGTGTACTAAAAGAGTTACTGTAACTATTTTTGAGTATAATTTTGGTTGCTTTCATGTGAGAGCTGAGCAACCTATACTTCACAAATTTAAATTCTTGAAGAAAGGTTGTATGAAAAAGATGTAATTTTTGCTGCAGTTTACTTCAGAGTTACATTGTTAATAAAAAAAGTGAAAAGAAAAGATGCAGGCTTTACCCATAAGAAAACGTTCAGCTTGCAAGAAGCTTGCGCAAGCTTGAAAGGAGCTTCATTTTGGCTTGAACTTCAAGGAGGGAGCTTCATGTTGACACAATTTTTGGCCAGTTTGCATGTATGATCAGAGCTTGATCAAGCTTGACAATAATCACATGCTTAAGTCATCCTCAAACATACTACAATCAAGCTTGACTGAGTTTGCCTTCCAGTTCAAAAGATACATTCTGCAAGCTAGCGCAAGTGGTGCAAAATTCTTACTAGAACCAAACTCTCAAACATACCCAAATCATACTCAAAACAAGTTAGTATCAAGCTTGAAGCATGCCCCAAACATACTAAATATTTTGCTAAGGTTACCACCAAGGGCTGGGATCACAGAAGTAGAGAAAACCAAATCAGGTCTGCAACCCCTTCTGATGACATTCAAGTGGTGGAGTTCTACCTAGGCTTGAACCCTGTCTGCCTGACAATCCTAGTTGCAAAGTCAGAAGACTACACTACTGCACCTTAAAACCTTCACTTTTCCACAGAAACCTTGGAACTTAGTATGGACAACCCTAGTAAAGGCATCAAACATAAAGTTCCCTTACCCAAGCTGATCCAGAAAAGCAACAGCATCAAGTAAATAAGCAAATATTTTAGCTTGGGTTCCGAGCTCATTGCGTTTTCCCATTTCATTGTAATAGCTGTCAATATCATCTACAATGAGAGCTCCAATTGGATGCTTGTATTTCAAATGTATTGATGCCATAAATTCTAGGAAATCATTCTTATTTGCAAGGTAAATAACTTGGATTTTGTTCAGTATTTCAACACTTGGTTGATCTCTTCCATTGAGCAGCAAGGGTAGCTTTGTGATTTGCTTTGGGGAGATGAATATGACACTTTTCCCAGCTGCAGCAAATTGGAAAGCAGCCTATAAGAAAAAGGAAATCATAATATGAGACCAAATGATTTTGGTATTTGTCAAGATTCCCATACAAAACAGTACTGCAGAGATTAGCAAGAAAATTGTCTTCGCAGCCAAGATGCCATGGGGCCAATAAAGGTAAGAACAGAGAAATTCAAACAGTAGCTTTTACCTCACTGCTTATCTGAATGGAATACAGTTTATCCTGAAATTAGATGTGCACCGTCAGTGGCGGTTTTTAAGAAAAACTTCTCTCAATCATGCGATCCCCTGCAAAATCTTTTTATAGTATTCATGACCCAAAAGGTTTACCCCACTTGGTCAGTTGAGGGTTGGCCTTAGCAAACTAAACTTTCACAAATTCAAGCATAATTTTTGGGGATACCATAAACCCATTATACTCTTAAGATGGTGGTATTGAGTTTATGGAACACTTTTTCCTGCTCTGTCCTTTCATTGAAATACCACAAAGGGACCTTCTTGCTTGAGTTTTAGCTCCATTGCAACCACAGGGGCACATCAATGCTTTGAATCAAGTTTTCTCATGTGATGATAGAGGCTTCCTAATGATTTCAATAAATGCATATTTCTTTTAACTTTAAATTTCATCCACCAAACTGGTCAGCTTGATTACAAAATCTAAACTACTTTAAAAGTTCCACAACCATAATAGCCCTGGGCACTCCACAAAAGGTGTCAGATCATGCTGGCTGCTAAGAAACAATCTTTGTTACAGTTAACAGAATTGGGCTGTTAGGGGGAGGGGATCCAGCTCAAATCTGTTAAAATTGAAAGAAGTAATATTCTGCTAGCAATCCTTAAAGAATAACTCGTAGCGGTAAATTTTTATCACACCACTACTTAATTTTGATGTTGGAATCTGCACAAAGAAGTGAAATTGCAGTAGGCTTAGGCCCCAACCCAAGACACATAATAGACCTGTAACGAGAGCTTATGGGATGCCCGCAACAAGAGAAAATCTAGAGATAAATGTAGTGATCAATGTGCGCCTGGCCATTGTTTAAAACAATAAAACTATTGTTCTTCCTGAAATTGCGCGCAGAAGATTTCCCACGAGCACAACATAATTAAGCTGTATGTAAATGGCCCAATTCCGTTTACTGTATCAGGCCAATAATAGCTAGAACTCATTTTGAAACTGTGTGAATTTTGCATGTTAGTTGTTGTGTAGCAGACCACACCAAGAGTGATTTTCGCTTACGAATACGAATCTGTTCTTATTGTTTCATTCTTTAGATCTCATTGTTTCATTCTTGATCAGGGGGGGGGGGGAATTCAAGGATCGCTCCATGATTTTGCAAGTGAAAGGTTTCTTGAAATTCTCATACAACTTCTTGTCCAGGCTACCTCGAAAAGAAGTGACGTCCGCCCTGAACTTTTAGGAGCTGCCATCAAAATCTTCCTTTCACTGCCGTAGCTGGTAACGTCTTCGGATTCACTCGAACATGAACTTTCTTCAGTTACACCACTGCAAAATATGCCTTTAAACGTCTCCATGACTCTGCAGCTTACAGGAATACTCAAACTTCGTTTCTTTCTTTCTTCCTATATCTTCAAAGAGACAAGCGACACTTTCAGGCCCAAATATTCTTGGGGCGAAGTTTTCGCGCCACTGAAAAGGAACTCGTCCCAGTCTCCATCAGCCTCCTTACCAAATAGCCTCGATTGTCTGGATTGTCTTGAACTTTGAACTTTGAACTGAATGATTTTGCTGCAATCATGCTGCAATTGTCAACGAATTTTTTCGTTTTTCTACAAACTTGTCATGAAAATTTCAGTTCTCTACCAGAAGATGGTTAGCCTTTTTTGTACAAACTACATATTGAAAAATAGAAGCATTACAAAAATTCGGAGGTGGCTTGTACAAGAGGAAGAGCTTTATTCGTTGATAAAAAATCGCAAAAGACTAGATTATCCCATCCCCCATCTTTTTAAATCTGGTCATTGCAAGAAACTCTTGGACATCTTTAGACGTGATGTGTTGACTTGGGTTTGGGAAGTGTCCGAAAAACATGACGTGAAAAGCTGCACGCGGAAGTAACAAAGTCCAGGCCTCTGATTGGTCAAAGAGCTCAACCCAGACCTCCACGAAAGAGAACAGTGAAATTTGCTTCTAAGAATTTGCCCAGTCTTGCCGCAGCCGCAGCAACAAAATACGGTACTTTATTTTGTGTATTTCAGGTAGAGAATTGACTCGAAACGCAAGTTGTTTGATGCAGATTTGATCAAGTCTGGCAAAGGAACATGCCCAACATGGGGAATGAATTATCAAGAAAACTACAGCCAGCGCAAGGCACGACAGCTGTGGTTTGTATGGGTGCAATTTCAGCCATCGCAATTCTCTATCCAGATGAAGTTGGAAACAGAATTCCCCATCTTACATCATTTATTCATTTGGCAAGCATTTCAACATGGTTTGGTATACATTTCTGGGTCACGTTCGTTGCAGGTATGGAAGATGTTCTCTTATTTCTATGCCGCTGTGATATTGTTTGTTGGCTCGCTGGGCGACACAAATATTTAGGCCTACCATTATTTGGTACTGTTTGACCCACACGTTTATTTTTATAAGAAACGGGGATCATGCCATAATTTAACATGATTTTCCCCATTTTGCCAGTATTAAAGTTTCTTAACTGGTTCCTTATTTTTGGAATACGGAATTCTCAATGTGGTCGCTGTCGTGCCAAACACTGCTGTTGATGCTTCTTTACATTTAAAACAACATCATCTAGGAATAAACCGTGTTCTGTTCTGTTGAAAACACAAATGGTTAGTTGATATTGTTTGAGAATAAATATCCACGCTGTTAACTTTTTAAAAGTTCCTAGTACTTCTTAGACATGACACTGGAGTTTCTTTAATTTTTTTTCTTACTGTAGTACTAGTTTCTTGTAAACCAGTTTCTTATAAAATTATGTGCGTTAATACAATCCTCATGCCATGATGGACTCTTTGCAAGGGCTGCAGTAATAGAAAAACCTATATATCATTTTAAGTTGAGAAAAAGAGAGGTAGATATTTTGATTTAAAATGAAGATCAGAAAGTTTTTGAAGTTCACAAAGTTATTCACAAAGTATATATCTGAAATACTGTAAATGATAAACAAATACAGTTGAATCCTGAAGTAGCAAGCCCTCAATAAAATGAACTTGGGTTCAACAACTTCAATTGACAAAAAGTTCCAGAATGATCTGCAAAATTCAAATCTGCTTCTTGAATCATTCGTTTCATTTCATATAATATTTATACAATATGTAATATAAAGCTTTTCTGTCTCTATTCCCAATTTTGTAGGTCTTACAAAGATGAAACTGTTGCCAAGACATTTATTTGGGCTTGTTCAGAGCCATCTCTTCCCAAAAGCATTCCTTTATGGTATCTGCTTGACATCTGTGGCAACTGCAACCTATGCTATTCAAAATCCGCATTCTTCATGGCAATTCAATGAAAAATTGCAGGTAGTTAAAAAAACGCAAAATCGTTAGTTTGTTCTTTGTGTTGATTGGAATTTTATAGGGCTTGAATGGTTTTGTAGTAGGCTAAGGTAAAATCATCAGAATTCATTGCTGGCAAATGGTAGATCCAGGAGCTGATATATCTTCAATCACAGCATCAAGAAGGATAGTTAAAACAGCTGAACAGAAATCAGACCTGACATATTAATGATGAAGATTTATTCGCAAAATTCATCCACTTCTTCCCTACCTAGGACCTAGACCCCAGCTTACCAATTTTATCCCAGTAGACCCTAAGAAACTTAAGCATTTGACTGGGTACAACAAGTTTCTTTAAATCCCCATTGTTTTTTATACTTAAAGGTAGAGAATTCAGTCCAGATTCTCACTGCTTACGCCAGTTGCATATTCTCTGAGTATTACGTTGATGAACATTTCAAATGGTTAGCCTTACCAAACTTTTAATCTCTCATCTTGTCTGTTTTTTTGCAATTTCTTCTCTGGTCCTGCTTTCCCAGGTGCTTACACTGCTGACAAACCTTGGATCAACGCTGGCTAATTATTTCATTGTTGACCCTAAGATGGAGGGCTATATGCAGCAGATGCACAAATTTGAAAAGGAGCATGGCCATGGACATGAAGTTGGCCCCATCACTGATGATGCACTTCTTGGCAATTCTCAGTACAAGGAGATCCGCAAAAATTTCTTTGTCTGCCATGGCGTGTCAACCACACTCAACCTGCTTGGATTTGTATCCACTGGAGTCTATCTCTGGTTCCTCAGCAAAAAGATACAATTTTGAAAAAACTGTTGAAGAATATGAACTTTGCTGATTGCTTTGTGCTGTACAAAGAAGTAAAACCTTGAAGAATGGTTGGGTTTGCTGGAGTAAAATGGGTAGGCTCGGGGATAAAATGGGTACTGTTGATGCTAGGAAGAAAGTACATTGTAAACTGCTAAATCAGCATTCCCATTGGCTTCCCTGGGTACCTGACTTGAGGGAGTCTGGCATGCAGCTAGGGCAGCAATTGACGACGAGGGAGGATCAAACAATTGTACCTGTAAAAATCTGCTAACCAAGCTTCAAAAGAAAAATATTCACATTTCCACTGTACTCATTTTACGCTCTCCCAGCTTACCCATCTTACCCCCCCCCCGAAGACCCTGTCCAGGTACAGGCTGAACGAATCTGCTATCAATAAAACCATTTCATTGGAGTATAGAAAACAGAAAATGTGTACAGTAAGGTAGCTTTCTAAAGTTTGTGTCGCAAAAATAGGCTCTTGTACTGGAAAATGACCATCAGGAGTATACTGGTCAAGTTCCTTCTTGCCATGCTGTAGATTTATAAATGCTGAAGATGATTGTTTTCTGATATTCTACTTTTCAATAAATCAATTTTCAATGCCATTCTCCTTTGTGGTGTTTTTTATGGTGCAGTAAAAGCCCAGAACCTTTACAGTAATTTTCTGTAACAAGGGGAAATGGCTCAATACACCTACAGTAATAGAAGAGGTTCTTACAGTATATGGTACTGTAGTTGCTTAATTGGCCAAAAAACGCCCTGAAGGTAGTCCAAATTTTCTCCTTGTGGGTTTTTAATGATTAAAACAATGTCCTGATTTCTATTCACGTTCATAAGAATGCCTGTAGAAACTGAAAGATTAAAATAGAAAATGGTCATATTTTATTTGAAAATCAAATTAGCAGTGCCATGCCCTTTTTAGCAAACAAGTACTTGCACTGAAATTACCCCCACAGGGTACTCCCTACTTTACAATATATTGCTGGAGCCCCTATGCAAAACAACATTAAAGGGAGTGTGCAACGGTAAATAGGCTTCTTTATAAATAAAACAAAGAAAATGCGCAAACACAGCATTGTTTCTGAAGCTATCAATTGTTAACAACACGTGTGGGCCATCAATTTCAAAGGGCTATTTTTAGATTTTTCTGCTCTGTGCAAATGCAGGCTTATAGCCTTGCACAAACCCTTTAATTGAATCAATCACTGTTGTAATGAATCCCACAAAACTTGAACGAGTTTTCCTTTCTTTCAGCATATGGACCCCAGATAATGAATTTTCATCTTTTTGTTATCCACAGGTCCCAAAAGTTGATCTACTGTAACATAAGATTTCAGTTGGACCCAAAATACTGGCATAAACTCTTTCATATTGAAAGTTTATGAGTACCTCCTGGGGGAAAGTATAAGACACTGATGTTACCAGTACATTACCTCACTTAGAGTGATACTTTACAATTTTACTCTAATTCCCTTAGTTTCCATGGTACTTTTACTAAGGAGCCAAGATCATCAACTACAATTATCCACACCAAATACATTTTTGCATGAGTCCACAAAATACAAAGTTCATAATCAATACTTTAAATCTCAAACAATCCCTCCACAATTGCTTTTTAGTACTTTGTTTCATAAATGCTTTGCAGTATATTCTAATACTTATAAAAAGAAATTCAATGACAGTCTACCAATTCAGCCCTCTTTGCAGATACCAAAGATAGGCACAGGAGCAACCCAAGGAAACCATATTCACTAGAGACGAAACTCCATGGAGCTTGTAAAACTTTCCTCGCAGATCCATATATGTTTTATCTTGTTCAAGGCCCTTGCTAAGTGAAACACCAACTTCTTGTCCCTTTTCTCCATGCTCTCTTTCATATTTATGGCACCTGAACATCAGTGCAGTTGTAAGTGGTTCAACTATGTAACAGCTTACCATATTTGAAGCCAAAATTGTTGCCAGTAACCAACCCTGAAGAAGTTAAGTTAAGGACCTGAAACATTTGGTTGGATCTAAAATAACTGGAATGCTTGCTGATATGATATTTCTTATTTGGTCAATGGTCAAATGTCTATTATGGACAAAGCAAAATTCATTCTTGTGTACTAGTGGAAAAAAGAACTGCCTGAATAGTGCATGATCATTCTCTGTCATATTCTGATCGAATACTTCCTGAACTATTAATGATTCCTTGAAAGTCGTAAGCAGCCTCTTCACAACCAAATTTATGTTCCCAAAAATATCATTTCTCATATGAAATCCCTATGAAACAACACTTCCCATGCCAACACTTCCCATTTTCCCCAAGTTTTTTAAAGCTAAAGGTCCACTATGCATGCTACATCCAGGCATGGAGCCCCTAGTTAAACATCCCTTCCAAAAGAGGAAGTCAGTTGCAGGGTCAGGCCTGAGAGAGGTCACTCATCTGGAGTTTGACCTCACTTGACCAAAATTAGCTTACTGTGAGTCACTGGATGGAAACTGTGAGAGCCATTCAGCCCCCAAGGGGGGGGGATACTTGTCTAGTGATACAGGACATTCCACTCGTTATGGGTGGGTATTTTCATCTGAAATTCTCTGCATATGGGTCTGCTTTTAACCTTCATTCTGGAAGATGGGTAGCTTTTTCAGAATTTTTATCATTTCTGAAGGCATTTCAAGATCGGATCTTTAAATTGACAAAATTCATAGTAGTTAAAAAACTTTTGGCATTCTTAATGGTTCTTTTTGTCAAAGTTCAGATTAACATCAAATCACAGTCGAAATGATGACCCCCCTCCCCCCACTTGGGGCTCTGCCACTCACTCCATGCTAAAAAATAATATCTGCCATCTTTGGCTTTGTGCTGTTGTTGGCTGCTTCCAATGGATTAGAAAATGAAGGGGTTGTTTTGAATTCTTTTGAAGTCATTTACCTGTATTTTTGAATCACCAGACCACATCCTGAATGGATTCCTTGCCATATAAGTTGCTAGGGTGATGCTTGTCATCCCCATTCCAGTCAGAAAATACTTCGGAAAGAGTTTGCTTTGTACAAGACCAAACATCTGTCTTGGAAGCGCATAAAACATCACAGCTCCTATAATGCAAATTTTACATCAAACTTTAAAAGTAAATAGAGGTAAATCAATGCACTGTCATACTCAATAACAAATCGCAGCATGCATACTGGGGGTAGATGTGTTCTTTCGTGTTAAGTGGTCTGGCACAAAGGCTAAATTACGGAGCTAACCTTTTGTACGTACTGTAAGTGCACAGAAAAATAAAATCTGCATCTATATCTCTTGTGCATCATGATTTCAACTTTTCACTATCCACCCTCTTGTATTTGAAACACTTTTGGCCTTTGTAGTAAAACGATTGGGTACACTTTGAAGTTCCTGCTCATCCAATTAAAATAGTTACCTTACCTGCAACAAACGTCACCCAAAATTGGGTTCCAAACCAAATCGAAAAAGATCCGAGATGCAAAACTTTCATGCCGCTTTCGCTCATCTTGTCTGCAAAGAAATATATTCCTCCAGCTGTAGATGCTATGATAGCAGAACCAGTTGGTTTGTCTATACTTGGTAGATGACTTATTATGGATCCCATTGCGTTTTCAGTTGAAAACCAGCCGAGCTTATTCTACTTCTCCCTCAGGTTCTTGCATAAGAGAAGTGATCTAGGCCATTGACGGCAAGCCTCGTTTGCACCTAACAAGAAAACTCGTTTCCGTCATTTTCGCGCCGATTTTCAAACTAGAACCCAGACTGATCTGCGTTCTTGATCTTGCAAAACACACGAAGCACCCAAAGGGCCAGGTTAAATACAATGTAGATAAATTTCAGAAATAATATGATGCACACATTTTGTCTTCATTCGTCGTGTTTCGTTTTAATTAGAATGCGATTTTGGCTGTGCATGATCACCTACGCCGCTACTCCTAATACGTAATTTTGCTGTGGCAATTCTCGAAAAATTAGAAAGTAAATACTTTATCTTGGGTTCCATCACGAAGAGATCCGAGCATCAACTTGCAAATAACTTGAACTCGTTTCATCTGGAACAAGGATTTCTTTAAAATAAGGGTGTACTTTGTAACGATGCGCTGGTAGCAGGCCCCAGACCCAAAGTTTAGCTCTTGCTGACCGTTGCACTAGGAGGACGCGGAAGTTTACTGCAAACTTGTTGAGATTTTGGTAGCAAACGTCCTAAGATTTAAGGAACTACCCGACAGCCCTGGGCATTAGTTTCTTACAAAAAAGCTTTAATTAGCTCTCCGTGGAAGCAGTCGACGGACAGAACCCAGACAATAAACAAGGACAAGTTGACTGAAAGAGTTAATGTAAGTCTTGATCACTACAGTGTTACAACCTTCATAGCATTATGCTTGAATGTGAACAATAATTACGCTTAGTATATACAGAAATGAAATACAGTCCATTTTTCCTACGTTAAACTATGGTTAGTGTAAATACAAATGGTGTCTGGGTGCAGATGGGGTGTGCCAAAGAGGTGAGGGAACTAAAATCAATCTCAAATCAAATGTCACCTGAGATTTGCAAAAACGCAAATAACTCTGGAAAACACTTCCATAGTTGTTATTCGCGGGCATTTGCAGGTGACATCTAATTTGAGGCAGGCTACCGGGTGAATCAAAAAAAGTTTACACGAGCTTGATGGGCTATGGAAGAAAAAGTATGTGACCGATATTCAAAACTGAAATGTCAATCTATCAGTGAAAAGTCAACTTCGACGTGAAAATTTTGTTTGGTAGTGTCCCTCATCTTACAGACCCAGAAATAAGGAAAATGCTTGTAGAAAAAATGTTTAGGAAAAGAATTCCACACTCAGTTCCGGTCCATGGTTCACCTTCTATTGATTTTCGAATTCAGCATCTCAAACTGGTAAACTTCAATGCCACATAAATCATAGACTTGTCCCAAGTCTATTTCGTCAATAAGCAAAATTGGGAAAAGGAAAATTGGGAAAGGGAAAAGCGATGGTAACAAGGGCTCTTTTTAGGCCGTCCTCTATTGACAGTAGTAGGCTGTCTAGCAGCAAGACGTCGATGTCCTTGAAAACACAGGTGCTTGTAAGTTTTTTGGAGCATCTAAACCTTCCAGGCGCTTCGTTCCTGAACAACTGCTCATACACAGACAAAGTCCTTTAGATTGGTTCGCATGGTATCGCATTTCCATCGCTTATGAATATCGTCACACAGTATTTAGCTTCCCTTCTCGACGTTCTTTTCCTGAGGGGCGGCCTTCAAAAGTACTCTTTTCAGCTTGTCAATTTCAGAATAGAATGCATGCAAAGTCTCTCGAGACTTGCAAAATTTTTTAAGTTGATTTCGCTTTGTAATTCATTTCCTCTAACAAAAGAATTATGCCAGCGTCTTCTTGACTAACCCCTTTCTTAATAAAAACAGTCTAGTTTCGGAAGGCGACCAGCGCACTCGCCTTGCGCGCATGCTCTGTTGTTGGAACATGCGCACTAGGGAGAGGAGAAGGCCGTCGACCAAAACTACTGCAGTGGAATTTCCAAATCAAGTTGAGTATGTTGGCTGTTATTCGAGTTAAAACATTTTCCGGTGTCTCGCTGTGACATAGAACGGTAGCTTTCGGAACGACGTGTGTTTCTATCGACAAATCCTGGCAGTATATATACTTTCTAGTCAAAATCCTACTATTTACAACGAAACTAGTTACTGTTTTCTCACATTGGATCTCAGGTGGTGTTTGCGGTAACGCGAAATTACACATATAAAGTTCCTTTGTTATTTTTATTCGCCGACTTTTGCCCCTGAAATCTAATATGTGACGAACTTTAGTTACGAACGTGCATAAAACGCAATATTTACACCTGCAATGTCAGTAGAACGATGTGCAAGGGAGGGAGGTAGCGATTGCTCTGCTACGTTGTGTGCAAAAATTATCACTTTTGACAAGCAACAAACAAGGGCAGATTTTGTAATGCAATAGCATCAGTTGCTTTGGTTCACACCTCAATTCAAAGCGATGCAGAGAAAGAAAGTTCTCTCAACCAGCAACCCAAAACAACATAGCTGCAAAGTTGCCCTGGAACCAGCGAAGCAAACTCTCGCTAGGTGCGGGCGAAGGATTTTTTTTAAGAGATCTAAAGTTCTGTCTGGCGGATTTGTTTATGTGATTTGGAAGCCGAGCAGAGGGCATCACAATTCTTGGATATTTACGGCTCAAATGTAAACAGTTATTCCTTAGCTCCTGAATCAAATAAACGAAATCCGCCAGACAGAGCTTTAGATTTACCCTTATTCTTTCGTCTTAAGCACATGACTTCTCTTAAAAACCATCGGTGCTTCACTGTTTCAGGGCAACTTTGCGGCTATTGCCCTATTCACATTGCAAGTTAAACAAGCTCAAACTAAACCAGGTTTTCAAATAAGGTCTTCTGATTGGTCAATGCAACAAATTCAGTCATTTGATTGGTTGAAATTTAAACTGGTTTAGATAAAGCTGGTTTAACTGTGTCAGCGTGAATGCAGTATATGTTTGTTTTCAATTACTGGTTGAGAGAATTTCCTTTGTCTGCATTCGCTAATCGCTTTGAATTGAAGTGTGAATCAAAGCAACTGATGTTATAGTAATACAAAATCAGCCATTATTCAAGCAACGAAGATTCCTGTAGTTGGTCCATTATGATGCTACATCTTTAGTAGGATTCCAAAATGTCACTATATTAATCTAGAAACCAAGTGCATCAACTAAAACCAAGCATATATGATTAAAAATCTCTAAGTTGGTTGGTGTAACTTCTATAACTTATTTCTTGGAATAAAAACAGCTCGAAAGAAACTTTAGCTGCTGTGGAATAAATGATTCCACCGTTGAACTTCTCAGAAACCTTAAACATTTTGCGAAATTACAACGTACCCAACAACACCCAGAATTAAACAAACGAGAACAGCACAGCAAATACAACATTTGCTGTCACTTTTGCTCAATGGAACAGTGCCTGCACATGAGACCAAAATTAAACAAAATACAGCAAATGTAGGTTGATTTACTGAGACAGCTCTTCCTGACGAAATTCCCCTTCATAAAGACAAATCTTCGGTAATATTTGATGTCGACAGGTTTGTTGTCCTCCAAACAACGTTTGAATCACTGATTTTTGTTGACTGCTCCCTATGCATAGAAGGCTTTCTAGGTTCACTGCTGTTGGGTCAATGGTTGTGGAAGTTTCGTTCTCGTTTGTATCTCACAAGACTGTGCCTGGCACTAAGCTAACTAACATCCACAGCGAATGCATAATAATTATTAAAACTATTGTTATATAACCCTACATCAATAATCTAACCCTTAGCAAATTAATTTCAACACTTAATGACACAGGTTTCAAATCTTTAAAAAAGATACAGTAAAAAGGCACATAGGGACTGGTGAATCTTCTTAATTCTGGAGCTTAAAGGTCAGATAAAGGCAAAAGACATTTTTATTGATTTCGATCATTTACGACCTGGAGATTTCAAAATTTCAAACGAAATTTCAATATGAGTTAAGGAACTTATCGAAATCGCCTGTCGAATTCCGTTTTTTAGTCAAATTTTCCAAAAAAACCGCGCAAGGAAAAGAGCCTGGAACTAGCAGAGGCGTGACGTGGAATGAGTCGAAGGAGTCATTGCAAAGCTGCGAGGGAATGGAGGAGTCTGTTTGCACTCACTGATTGTCAAGTCACGAAAGTTAGAAACGACTACTTACCTCAACTATCTCAAACCAAAACGCCGAGAAAGTAGGTAGTTTATCGTCGTGGTTAGTCAGCTTATGCAGAGAAGAATGTATGTGCACATTATTCCAAACTTTGGCGTGGACCGACTTGTCCTTGTCGCAGCAGTGAGCTGTGGACTGACTTGGAGAGGGAACCCTCCAAGGGAACTTACAACAACGAAAACATTGCCGGTCTGCACAAGATATTTCAATCCTAACGACTTTAAACATTCATTGGCTGCTGCAAGTGCATTAGCTGGCTTCCAGAGCACCTTTCTGAGAACTCTTCGACGTGCTGAACATAAAATTATAGCTGAAATCGAATGAAACACTCACCCACTCTTCGAACTTGACGACACCGGATTTTGCCATATCAAGAGTAGGCCATGTGAGCACATTCATGCTCACGGATAGATAAGTGCAAGTTCTTTCTCGACATTTATGTTTCCTTTTCTTCGATAACGCTCTGGTTCTTTGCGAATTTTTCAGGTGGCCAAAGTATTGCCTCACACAATATAGTTTGTGTTTACAGATCCTTCGTGAAGCCATCCAAATGCAACAAATGTGCCTTCGATAGGCGCTGGTCGCTCTAATGAGGAGAATGAATCCTGATGGAAAAACAATCAAACCCTGGGGAGATGAAGGCGTGTTTTTCTGTAGTCTTTGCAAATAACACAATAGGAAAATGTTTGATCAAGACCATGGCTTGATCAAGACAATCAATATTTCTAACTGCTAATTTGCATCAAAATAATTCAAATGATGTTTTTATGTTCCACTTGAGGAGAGCAGAACACAGGAAGCTTGGCCCGACTGTGCTGAATTCACTCCTCTGCATCGAGGGAAAACTATGAGGGTGTGCCAATCAAATACTCGATCTTTGGGAATGTTTACTGTTCGATGTGTATCTGCAATGCGGCGTGTGTTCTGCACGGTTAATTCTTCAAGTGCTTGGGGCCTCTCAAGTGATGAATTTCTTATGACTCATTCCACGTCATGACTTAGCTAGTTCCAGGCCTTTATCATCACGCGGTTTTTTGAAGGAGTGCCCTTTTTCAAAACCCCCAAACCTATCCTTTTGCATCGCAAAGATAAAAAATATTATTGCCATCGGATTCCCCATAGTTTAAAATTATAAATATAAAAAAATCGCATTTGCCTTTATCTGACCTTTAAAGAACAAGTATTGGGCTGGTAAGACTGATGATAAAATACACCAATATGAATGTATCACTTTCTTCCTAGGGCCTCAAACTCTTGATATATCATTTCAAAAAGCTTACCTGTCCCAACACTTCCTTATCCGGTCGATGACATCATTCTACGCAGTTTCTAAAGTATCGTAGCCTGCGCATAGCCTCAACACTCCTCCGCGAAAGAGTGCTGTTGCTGCGCGCAGGCTAAAATATCGCACATTCTATATTCTCATTGCTTAGTAACAAGACCGTCACTATTTGACTGACATCTCTTCAGAGTAAGCCAATCGAATCAGCTGACACTGTAGCGCACGTCATTTAGCACGTAGTGGAAATCCAGCTCGAGGTACTTAAAGTTGTGGCTATCTTATGCAGATGGCAATTTCATCTTTCAATCAACTGGCTTGAAAGGAACGCTATGTATTTCATTGCCATACCATTGTAGATCGCCTTGATTTTGAAAAATTTGGGTAAAATTTCGAAGAAGAATTAAACCATTCTGACTTACAAACTCATGGAAGAAGATAGTAGCACTGCCAAGAAAACCATAGTTTACGCATAGACTTATGCCTTTCATCCCTTGTTTCCTGCGTTCTTTAATTAGCAATATCACTTGGTCAAAAGGGACTCAAAAAATTACGCTTTAAATGTGTGCCACTAACTATATATCTATTAGAAATTATCATGATATCAAAAAATTCACCGGTCGAATTACAGTGAAGTACCTAAGTCCCTTTCGAGTTATTAAACTTTCTCTAATTTTCATGTTTAGAAGCCAACGATTTACGCCAGCACTTCTGCTGAAGGACTACCCTTGTGTTCTTTGTGAAATACGTGAATGTGTCAGTGAAAAGAAAGATGCAATGGCCATTCATAGTACCTTTTTTAAGATCTGAAACCTACACTAAACTTACTAATATACAGTACTCAATCTAAGTCTGCGTTGCTCCTTGGAGGCTCTTCTTCTGCCTCCAGTCGTTCATTGAGTTGCATTAAATAATCTCCTTTCAGTGACTTGCCTCCACTTGATGATGGACTCATGGTAGTTATCACGTTATCCTTATTAAGAACAGGCTCATCACTCTCGCAGCTAACTTCAGGGAGACCAGCGCACATGTTGACCGCGTTGTTGGAAGTACTATGAACGTTCTCAAGACTACTAGTTATACTTACAGTTGTGCTGCGAGGCTGAGGGATCATGGAAGCGTGGCTATCTACGTCACCATCTCCAGTTCTGTAGTGTGATATGAGAGATCTGCTATCCAGGCTGTTGCTGTCTTGACTCATTCCTGTTATGCTTGGCTGTGGTTCTGTGGATAGGAATAAAATTGTAGTCTAAACCTACTTTTTGAAAATAAATACTGAGAGTGTTTTATAGACAGTCTTAATTTACCCAACATAGTTTCTAAAATTATTATCTAAAAAGAGGGTGCTCTCTCCTCGATTAGCTTTGCTACTGAGAGAGTTCCTCGTTAAGAAGTCCCCTTCATTCACGTCCTCTAGTGTAGTGTCATCTACCTTTGTTTTATTCTTTGTTTATTGTCTTAAATATTTATCATAATTGTTGCAGAGTTAAATATTGGAGTATTTGTATGTAGAGGAATTTAAATTAAATGAATGATCTGAACTGAACTGAGTCACAAACTCCATTAACCACAACTTTCATCTGCGACTTTGCTTATTACCGTTGCAAGCATTTGTCACTAAGAATCTTCCTATTTTGGTAGTAAACATTTGTTAAAAGTGAACATGATAGCAATCATTTCAAGAATAGGAGATTGCTTACCTTTATTTACAGTTGCTTTCACAGTGAGCACATTTCCTCCTTGGGTTGTTAGACTTGCATTATCTAACATGCTACTTGAATGGCTGTTCCTCCTGGCTGGGCTATTTTTGTCACTAAATGAAACTGTGCCATCATCCCTCTCATCGAACTCAAAATTCACACCATTTCCATTCCTTGATCTTTTCACCGCTGTGCATCCACCACTGCGGCATAGTGATACCGGTACGACGCCATAAACATATCCTAGAGCGATTGGCACGCCAACTCCGACAGTGAGAGCTGCAAGAACTGGAGAAATGATGACTGATAGTGCTACTCCGCCAGCGATAGCCATGTTTCGTTTGTGCACTGATTGTCCAAATGAGAAGCGGTCTCGTATCTAAAAAAGCAATGGTCACTCTTCAGAAGATTCTGCGATACCGAGCTTTATTTAGCGCATGGGTGGGGCTCTTGGCTAAATTTCGGGTAAGAGTGTGCCGCCCACAGTTTCGAAAAGGTACCGTTGGCTAGACTAATTTCTACATTAAATGTGCCATGATTTGGCATTTTCTAGACAAAATTTGCCAGATTTTTGCATTCCCTGGACCAAAATTTGCAAAAATTTGGGTTTATTTACAGGAATTACCGAAGTTGGACATTTCTTTGATCTAAATTTCCAAAGCACACCCTTGACCAGACTAAAATTGACCAAAATCGACAAAAAGCGTACCCTTACCCAGACTAAATGGAATAAAGTTGGCAAAAAGTATACCCTTGGCTAGAATAGGAAGTTTGAGAAAGTATACCCTTGCGGGTGGCACATCCCCAGGTACCTTTACTATGAAAGAACGCCCCCCCCTTGACTTAGCCCCCTTGCTGTAAAGCCTCTCTAGTAAGCCCCTCAGATCTGAGCCAAAATGTCCAATAAACCCCCCTTCTCTATTAAGCCCCCACTCACATTAAATTCCATAAAATACCAAAGATTTTCCATTTATGGTGCTAAATAAGCTTGCATCTTTATTTTGATGTGGTTTGGGATAAAACTGTGCCAAATTTATGCATTTGACTCGAAAATTGTATGTTGAATCCGCAAAATATGAAGTAAAGGAACTGAAAATCCATCATTCGTATCCAAGTCATTTGATTTTGTAAATAAGCCCCCTTTCTATTGAGCCCCAACCCCTCTGGAGTATCTGAAATCAAATAAGCTCCCGGGGGCTTAATATACCCTGTGAGTAATAAAGCGCATGGCTTTTGGAAAATATTGCTCTGAATATCAAAGGAATAATGTTGAAAACGGTCTTCTTTCATTATCGATATGTTCAATTATATTCAGTAATTTAATTTACACAGGTTTAATTGGTCATTGGTTCCCGAAGATCTTGGAGATTTCTGCAGAAAGCCCTTTTCAAAAACCAGCCGAATCAAGTGAAAATAGGACCGAAATTCGTCTGTTTCCCTCTCTAGCGACAATGTATTTTGCCCCTTTGGGAAATGGGATGTCCTTGAAAAGGTTATTCATAGTAGAGGGACACTTTTCATCCTCCAAAGAGCACGTGCTAAAGCATGTTCAGGTCATTGCTTTTATGTAAAATTTTCGAAAATATAGATTGACCGTATGACGTTTCGCTTTCGCTTCACCAGAAATTTGATAATTCTGATGAAGCGAAAGCGAAACGTCATACGTTCAATCTATATCTTCGAAATTCTTCATTATATCTTTATAGTTGATAGAAAGGAGCTTATGATTTATTTCCCGCGGTTTTCCCGTAGCTTCGTATAATACGATACAGGGACGCGTTTTTGTCACCGCAACTGCATTAGGCCTAGGCCTGTGAGATTTGCAGTGAACTCAAACGACATGATTGTAACCAAATGTGTTTGATGAAATGCGAGTCAAGCATAGAAGATGTCAGGTAATAAAACGCATACTAACCGGTTTTGTCGTTGTACAGGAAAATATAAAGCCCTCGGTCTTAATGCAAAGACCTCGCAAGCTCGGTCTGTACTTCTAAGACCTCGGGCGAAACAGAGCATTTACAGTAGCTTACTTTGTACATTTGTAGATAATACGCGCAGAGGCGGATTTAGGGGGGTGCAGTTGGGGGCAACTGCCCCCTCTTCATGATGAAAAGTCAGCTTGGCGCCCCATTTTCGGCTAGAAGGGCACCCCTTACCCTGACCCAAATGCACTCTTTTCATCGTGTTTCGTTCTGAATGTGGGAAACATATAAATTAAGGCGTTATTCAATTGAAAAACCAGAGAATTTTTCCAGAATAAAGACCTAAATTCTCTGCGCACCTTCGGAGCGCTTACTTTTCACTATATTTTTGGCGCCCACTCTGCAAATTGCCCCTCTTCAACTTCGAGCTAGATCCGCCCCTGAATACGCTACATGTGATGTAGATAATCGATGAAAAAAAGCTGACAAAGAAATAAACAAAATGAAACTCACCCTTCCACCAACATAAATTGGTATACCGATCATCATTGCCGGTAATACAACTCCTGCTGCTAATGCAATGCCGACTGGTGCGCCAATGAGTGTCCCCATCTGCCATAAGACCTTCTTTTTTCGGCTCCATGGCTTTTTGCCCCAAAATGTACATCCTGATGGACTACAACAGAAAAAAGCATTCATTACATTCCGCTAACAATAAGAACTATCTCCTATGAGTCACCCTTGGTTAAAATCTCAAAGACTTCATTCTTTTGGCTATATGAACTAAACTGCATTCATTCGGATACCTCAAGTATTCTGCACGTAACGAAATCACAACGATGCCAAGTACTCTTTGATCCCCCCGGTATTGATAGCGTGTTTTTTGAAGAAAAACTTCTGTCTAGGCCACCCTCTTAAAAATTCGAAGATCAAGTACATGAGCTTTTCAGAGGACAAATACAGTGACGACCAGCAGCCGCTTGATCTTTTGAGATCAGCTAAAAGATTTCAGTAGTGAACTCACACGTTTTTTATAAGAAACTTGAATCACTAAAAGTTGAACTAAAAGTTTCTTAATTTAACATGAAATTTTGTCCATTTTAGTACCAAAAGTTTCTTAATTGGTTTCTTATTTTTTGAATGCATGAATTGTCAATGTGGTCGCTAACACTGCTGCAGATATGTTTCTTGACATGTAAAACATCATATAGGAATAAACAGTGTTCTATTATGTTGAAAACACAAATGGTTAGATAATATTGCCCAATTATAAAGGTTCAACGATCTATTTGCTATAAAATTCATGCTTTTAACTTTGAAAGTTTCTTAGTACTTCTCAGACATAGTACTAGAGTTTCGTAAAATTTTGGCTATCTTAGTACTAGTTTCTAATAAACCAGTTTCTTATAAAACAACGTCTATCCGTTTCTGAAAGCGTAGGGAAATGAGTGGTATTTGTAGCATTATCACTTCAGGCAATAAGCGAATCTACGACCTGTAAGCGAGACACAATCACGGGGGGGGGGGGCTCTTCCATAGTAAAGGTATCTGGGGATGTGCCGCCCGCAAGGGTATACTTTTTAATATTTCTAGTCTGGCCAAGCGCGCACTTTTTGGCAATCTTAGTTTGGACAAGGGTAAGCTTTCTGGCCATTTTGGTAAAAATGTCAAATTTTCGTTATTTCTGTATTGAAATCCAAAATTTTGGCGATTTTGGTCTAGAGACGATTGAAATTTGGCTACTTTTGTCTAGAAAACGCTAACTCATAACACTTTTGATGTAGAACTTAGTCTAGCCAAAGGTATCATTTCACAAAAACTGGTCTTGCGAAAGGTGCCATTATGAAAACGTGGGCGGTACACTCCTACCAGAAATTTATCCGAGAAGCCCACCCTCCCCCTACCCCCGAGGCCGATCTATGCAGTCACTCGCGTTACTAGACACATTCAGTTTCCCTGCAGACTCTACTGAGTTCTCTTTAGATAGGTTTCTCCTGCAGGAGGAGAAGCTCTTTGAAAAGAAATAGGGAGAGCTTGCACGCAGGCTTACAGTCTGCTTAAAGAGAAACTGAACAGAGCATTTTCTCAGGAAAAAACATCAACGACTGCACCTGTGCAAGAACATCAGGCCATACATCCTCAAAAACATGTAAGGCTAAAGAAGGGATTTAATGATCAGCACTAGGGAATCCCTTATCTTGAAACCAAACCCGGTTTAAACGCAGCTGAAATCATCTACATACGTCTGACTGCATGCAGAAAGTTCTGAATTCACTGAATAAATGAGCACGACAGATAGAAAAGCGGCAAGGAGCTTACACAAACACAGGCTTCTCCGATTTAACGCTCAGGTTAGACGCATTTGAAGCAATCATTGAAAACCGACACGTGATTATCTTCCACATCCCGGCAGTTCCTCTTCCTGAATCCTGTTTATATCATCTAATATCATCAATCTAGCTGCGTGTATGGCGTGCAATTTAAATACGAATGCGTATTCAGAAACAGTGGCTATGAAATAGTTGATAAGAAGTCAGAAATTGCTATCGCTGGCGTCCATCATCACAACAGTTAGCAATGTGCAAAATTTGAGAATCAGAGAAATTCTAAAGAGCTTTCGTTCGTTCAGACAGACAGTCAGTACCCAGGCGCTACGTTTACAAATTTTGTCAAAACGGTAATAGACCTTTCTTAGCTATTCTGCAAAAGAGACTTGATTGAGCGTTACTTTTACATCTTTTCATACGAGAAGTTCGATTGAGTGGCATGTAGCAAAATACCCTTCGATTGTTCGAATGTGATTATTTTAGAATAGCTAAAAGGTCTATTTAGCAGTTTTTAGAAGGCTGTATCACACAAACTTTTCATCGTAGTTTTGCAATCGTAATGTACCAACAAGATTGCAAGATTTGGTAAAGAACAATGCTGTCTACTTTTCAGTTCAAATTTTGAACGAAGTGGCTGCGGCAAATGGTTGAATATTTCTTCGGTATGCTTTGATCTTAAAAACATGGAAAATGTAGCCTTGAAAGATTCATTTTGCACTCACCAGGTACAGTGAACCTTCTACTTCAAGTTTCGTTGCTTACCTGTCTCCTTAAAATGGTTTTTATCACATTTTCTTTCTGCGGAGTAACCGTTGAACAGAGCCAAAACAGTCATTCGATCATGATTCGATCGATCGAATGCAGAGAAAAGGGTCACCTGTTTCAATGTTCATAATGAGTCCCTGCTAAGCAAGGTTTACCACAGGGAGGAAAGGGACTCATCGTCATGAGTGTAATACACCATTTTACCTCTTAAAAAAGAGGCTTGGATCGAGCGTTCAAACCTGGTAAATTTGTGAAAGGAAACAAAAGTATGGCCTCCGTTCTCGGCATAACGATGCTAGCTGTGGAGGTTGCTTTGGACTTCAGAACACATGTAAGAGAGTTAGGAATGATAACTTTTCTCAAAGCGAGTTAGGAATGATTGAGTTCATGCACAGGAAGTTTTACCCGCTTTTTGGAGTTACTTCTCGCTGTTTTCGTTCATTGTTAGCAACTCAAAACTGCAAACATGCAAGGGGTTCACTTTGCAAGTTGCAAATCCAAGTTTGCTGTTTTCAAACGTTGTTATTCAATTGAACGAGAAGTCAGCTAACAATAAATGAAAATAATGAGAAACACAGCTAAAAGACCAATAACACTTGGTTCTGTGTAAACTAAAGCAATTCTGACTCATTTTGCGCGAATTTGCCGATAAAAAAACCCTCTGAAAAAAGTTCTGAAGTCCGAAACAACTTCTTGCCACAGCTAGCAATGTTTATTCCGAGAACTGGGGGCATGCTTTTGTTTTCATTCACAAATTTACCAGACTTGGAAGCTCGATCAAAACCTCTTTCTTAAGAAGTACAAAGGTCTATAAAGGACCTTTTGTGACTGCAGCCAATGTTTTTTTACAGATTTGTTTGCAACTTTGATTTCGAAAACCAGATTTGGGGTAATGGAACCATTTCAAAATAACGTGTTAGCAGTGTCAATTTGAGAGTGTTCGCTTAGGGCTTGTTCATATATCAAAATGAATCGTTTCCAGAAGGTTTGAAGCTTTCAGATCATTCTAGAGCTTTAGCAGATAGATGGGCAAACGTCGAAAAAGGAATGTTGACTTTGAAGATTTTTTTCTCTTTCTTTTTCGAAGATGTTTCTTGGATCTTCCTTTTCCACCATCAAATAAACATTGCCCGCGTCTTTTTGTGAAAATGCGACCAAGCTAGATAAGGTCACAGTGCGTGAAAATAAAATAGAATTGTTAGCATCTTGTTCAGAATAGTCAAAGACAAACCAGAACCATGGAAACTGGGAATCAAAGGTATCTAGGAAAGAGATCAAGGTTTTTGGGAGGTTTTTGTCAAATCTAAATTGCGACTCGGCAAAAAACTTTTGAACCACGATCCAAATGCCTTTAAGCTAGAAAAGACCAGCATCCAGACAATGCCATGGCTCCAAGGCTGTGAGCCAGGGCAGGCGCTTTGCTTAACAATGTCATAGCTGAGGAAGATTTAGTAATTTTTATAAGAAACCAAGAAAATTTGGATTATTTTGGCAACAGCAACTGGTTTCTACATTATTAGGGCTAAGAACAACGAGACGAGCTCGGAAGATCTGTTCATTTTGAACTGACAAAATAACAAAGGTTTGGCTAACGAAAGTTTCATCAGGAGGAAGGTTTGACTTTTTCCAGAGCTCTGGAAAATATTTTCTCATCATCTTTGCACAGTCCTGATAGCTTTGGCATGGTGACTGGGCCCATTATGCGCTTCAGCTGAAAAAGCTGGAAACTACGCTGACACGAGGTCAGTCACGTGACACATCAGCACAGGTCTTGAACAACGGATCAAAATAACAAAAAATTGAATAGACTCATACCTTAAGTAATGCAAATCCGATATCTCCTTCATACAAAGCCAACAAAATTCTGAGCCACAAACTGAACATGTCATGTGATTACAGGAACCATCATCCATTTTAATAAACAGAGCACCACATCTGGGACATGGTTTCATATCCTCACCAGATGACCCCCGTCTTTCACTTGATGTCAGAGAACCGATTTCAAAATTGTTTCTTGTTCTAGCAGTGTCGCATGTCGTGTTTGGATGCCATACCTGCCGGCAATGATAACAGAACTCGGTTTTACATCCAGGCCTGTTACACTTCAGTTGAGGACAGCTTGCACATCCGGACGCAATGACAGCATAAACACAGTCTGGGGCAGGACACCATCTTATATCTGGGATTGAGACTAATACCCTCCTCAGTGTGAATTCTTCGTATTTCCCAAACAAATGATCATCGTTTAGGATATCTTTTATATCGGACGGATGAAAGACTTCCGAGCATTCCGGACAACTAACCATCACCCGCCATTCCTTTATGGCTAGTGTGAGATACTGGCGTAAACAGTCCACACAAGTTCTGTGTTCGCATGTTAGCAGGATAGGGAAGACCCCTATTGGTCGTTGAACAAAGCAGACATTGCAAGTTAGGGTCTCTTCTTGTGGTTCACGAAACGATGATGCTGAAGGGCCTGCCTCTTCAAGTTCCGCACGTGGTTTCTTTGGTCGCAAGAAAATCCGGCGAATACTAAACCGGTTTGATTTCTTTATAGATGCTGTTTCCTCCACATCAGCTGCAGCCATAGTTGCTTCACAGTGTCAGGCAAGATGAATAAGTCTACCTATGATTAATGGGACAATATGCAACTTGTCAAAAGGTTTCATGGAAATATTTTGAAAAAAGAGGGGGCGGGAGACAAGTTTCTCGGACTGACCCTGGAAAAATCTCAAATTCTCAAATCTCAATTAGTGCGAAAAAAGGAGCAGAAGTGGAATACTTTGCAGATTTCTTGTGTAATGTAGTGTTATTTGATGCATTCTATCACAATTATCATGTTTTGATGAAAAATGTGCTCCAAATTTAATTTTATCGCGATTTTCCTGATTTTGGCCGATTTTGCCGCTTTCTTGACCACAAAAAGGAAAATGCTGACGGGAGCAAAAATGATGGCTAATCTTAGGTTAATTCTCATATTTATAGAAAGGACATGCCTGAGGCTATTAGTACACCAAATTTGGTCGCTCTACCTATTACCAGTCAAGAGCTAGGTAGGGCGGGGGCTTTTCTGCCCACTGCAACCAAAATAGGACTATCAAATAGTCCAACAACTATAGGGTTATGAGGGGATACTTGGTGGCGGAAGCAAAAAATGCATCCAGGTAGACTGTTTTTGATGGCAGACTCTAGAATGAGCTAAACTGAGAAATGGAACAGTCAGCCTCCCTTGAAACTATCAAGAAATTCATGTTTTAAATTCTTTTCTCGGCTCTTTAGTTCTGATCAATTTACGTTTGTCAAATGGTATGATAATTAGGTTAGATCTTTGAGTACGTCAGCATGTAAAACAGTGTTACACTGTACTTACACAAGGTGTCTCCAAAAATTGTTCCGCGTTTGATGCAATTTTGAAAAAGAACAATAACATGAAACAGGCTCATGGGAAGATAACCCTGTCCCTAACATTTTGAAATTATTCTACACACCAGAATCTTGCAAATCTGCTGAAAATTCATTGGGTTGTGAACATTCAAAGACCAAAAATAAGCGACAGCTGAAACCAGAGACCCACAGATTACCTGTAATGCAAAAAGCTCGCAGTTCAAGGTTACAGGGTCTGTTTCATCTAGCATGCCTTGCACGTGCCGTATCTTGGTTTGCCTTTGTTGTCACCATTTTTCATGGCCCATGAAAATGGCGACAACAAAGGCCAACCAAGAGACGACACGTGCAACGAATGCTGGATAAAACAGGCCCGTTAAAGACGGTTAATCAATGCCATTGGATTGTCTCGTTGGTATCAGAGGTAATCAACTGGACTTCTAAAGTAATTTAATCCTTAACATCATTGTCAAAATTTGCTTAAGATTGCATTTATCCAAAAACAGAAGTTCAAAACATAATCGACGAGAGAGAGGCTGAATCTTTTTCTTCAAATTGTCAATACGCTTGAAAGTTAGGTTATCGAGAACCTGTTAAAATCCTATTTGGTTTGCCATGAAACCAGTGGCGTGGCCAGAGGAGGGTATGAGGGGGCAATTGCCGTCCCAACTTCAAACAATTGGCTGGCAACAAATGTAATTGAAAATACGATAAAATGGCTGGGATACCTTTTCGCCCCCTAGTCTGAAATTTTTTTAGTTTTACCCCCCCCCCAACGAAGTTCTGTCTCGCCCCGCCGCTGCCTGAAACAACTGAAAAATAACATAAACGATGGTCAATGGGACATGATCACTTCAAAGGCTCGTAACTCAATGAATTTCTAGCGGATTGCAAGATTCAGGTGTCAAATAGTAATTCAAAATCTCAGGAGATGGGTTACTTGGTCAAATGTCATTTCAGCATGTCGTTATCTGTTGATATCTGATCAAATATCGAACAATTTTCTAGACACCCTGTAGCTTATTACCTGACTGAAGTTTCAAAAACAAGGCAATACAGAATCCCGCCACTCCTATTAGCTAATCGCACGTTTCCCGCGGGTTTCCTGTAGTCTTGTATGATACGATACTAGGACGCGTTTTTGTCGCCACAGCAACTGCTCTAGGCCTAGGCCTGTGATATTTACAGTAAACTCAAACGACATGACTGTAATAAAATGTGTTTGATTAAATGCGAGTCAAGATTAGAAGCTGTCACGTACTAAAACTCATACTAACCGGTTTTGTCGTTGTACAGGAAAATATAAAGCCCTCACTGCACAGACCTCGCAAGCTCGGTCTGTACTGCTAAAGACCTCGGGCTTTACATTTTCATGTACAACACAAATCCGGTTAGTGTGCGCATATTATAAACTTGGATAATATGAAAAAACTAGTTATAAAGGCAAGATAATAATAGTAATAATCGTTTGTTTTCAATGTTCAAAGCACCACATTCCCTAGTGAGATGCTTTAGGCACTGGAAGCAAACCCCACCAAAATATGGAACAAAAGTTGATAACAGGCCTTTCTCGTCCCGTTGGCATTACAAGATCGAGCTTGTTTTGCAACCATTCGTTCTAGTGGTCAGTTCTGTTGAGAAAACGGTTGGCTCAACTCTTTGAAAATAATCAAACCGTGAGACAGTTTCGTCAATACCACTCAGCTAGCTCGAAACTGAAAACTGCAGTCACCCACGAAAGATTTTTTGTGACCAAAACTGAAATCAGACCAATGCATATTCCACGAAGCAAAAGCCAGACTAAGAAAGCTTCATCACTGCATTTGACGTTTGTTTGGTAATCGTGTAGTCCAGTGGCGGAAATGATGGGGGTTGGGGGGGCAACTCCCCCCCCCCCCAATTCAACAAGACTCGGAAATTCTCCTACTCTGGGTACCAGAGCCAAAAAATAATAAAAATAAGCCAAAAAAGTAAAATTTTCCGTAGAACTCAGAAAATTCGAAGGTGGGATAGAAATTGCAATTAAGAAACGAGTCGCCGTTGAGAAGGGAAGAGTTTCTATTTTGAATGAGCAAACAAAATGCTCACGTTCTATCATCAGGTCTTCCAGCAAAATGCGTTAAACAAAAGTATTTCTCCCGACTCGGAAAATTGATGGCCCGTGCCCCCCCCTCTCACTCAAAAAGCTGAATTTCTGCCACTGGTCTGGTCACAATAGGTCGTCTATAGCAAATTTAGTTGCACCTCCGCAGTAACCTCTCATTTTGAAATATGGAATCGAGATCTGACTCGTTACGTTCGTGCCATGGATATGGCAACTTTTTTATTCAACTCGTGTGGCTCCATCGCAATGAAATGAGATGTGGGGCACATCATGCCCTTGCAAATCTGTGGCTTCCGAAGCAACAGCAGGACTTAAAACTGCCAGGAATCTGTCTCGTTTTTCTTTTATGTCAATTGACAAGAAAATTTAGATCATCAATTCTTCACTGCTTGGGCAAGTCCAATTCTTCACTAGCTGTTTTGGAATGACTTGAACAAACTTTTCTAAGCCCTTCTAAAACATTTTCAGCAAAAGATAAAAAACACTCGAGGAGTTGGTAACTGATTTCAGTGACAATAGCAATTAATTAAGAAATAATCGAAGATTAAACTAAATTGATGCCCAAGGCATCATCACAATTGCAACTAATATACTGGTCGCAAAAAGTTATCAAAATTTTCGGGTCAAACAGTCAAATGCATTTTTGTGGGAACAGCGACCAAGGAAAACAGAGGTTGGATCGAAGTGTGTTGTTAGAAGTGATTGAAAAACACAAAATTCGCGACAAACTCCGAGTAATCACGGTCTGATAGTCTAAAGAAATTTTCAGTACCGTTTTTAAGAAAAAGCATGTGTACTCTTCCAGCCAGCATTCTTGTGCAAAGCTCCACTAAAATCTCACAATTTACATTTTGTTCGATCTTCCTTTGCTTTCATTTAATCTTCTTAGTAATTATGTTAAAAACACTGCAAATAATGAACAGTTGGCAGAGATCACAAAATGTGAAACTACTTGCAAAATACTGACATATTGATCACTATGAAACATGAGAAATCTAGGAAGCAGCTTCAGCAGTTTGATATGCAAATCCAAAATAACTGTGAGGAAAACTCAATGTTTATTGCAAACTGATGATAATTTTAGAAAATGTTGCATTTTTTATGAGGAGTATGAGGGCAAAATTACTGTCCTTCATCACAGGGGACCGCCTCACTTGATAATCATCATGATCAACTCATTTTTTATAAAAAAATTCTGCCTCAGAGAAGAACGTATTCCTTAATTCGCACATGGCACAAACAATCAGGACTGCCGTGAGGGAAACCAGAGGGGGCAATTTACCCTGGGGCCTTTGGGTCCAGGGGCCTTATAAAGTGAGATAGTCCCCAGTCATCTGCCTACTTCACTCACAGTGGGCCTCATTTCGCAGGTTTTTTCCATGGGTCTCCAAATCCGCTTGGCAGCCCTGCCAATAATTATGGGTGCATTCTTTTACACTGAATCAGAGATTTCCATACTAAAATATGGGGCTTGCACTTAGCTTGCATCTAGTTAGCTGCAAATTTGCACAAATTTGCACAAAGTGCTATGTTAAAAGTTTGTTTTGAGTGTTCATCAGATTCGCGGTAGGAGTTTTTAAATTGGTCTCAACAGCTGGAACATGGCACCAAACCAAGTTTGCAGCGCAGTTTGTTTTAGGCTGTCTAACAAACAAAAAACTTCAAAAGAGCACCAGAGCACACTAAATGCAAAACAGGAAGGCTAGATATGGGGAGCAGGGAGCAACAACCCCTCCTGCCCTCTCAAAAATTGCCTATGTATTTTCAAGTTCTGCTCCCTAAAAATGTGCCCTGTCTAGTTCCTGGTGCAAACTGATTGCAAAGTTTCTGCAAATTTTACTTTTTAGCAAGGGTTCCTTTAACATGACCTGGATCTCCCAAATTGAGACAAAAAACCATAGGAAACATTAAATCCTTGGAGCTCTATAAAAGCTTCATCTCCCAAGGGAGACAACCTCATTTAGGCTTTGGGATTACTTTCATGTGCTTGAGATGTTAAAAACATTGCAAAGCACTGCTATTTTTATCCTCAGCTCTTGTTATTCATCTTTGTTTGTGGTCAAAACATAACAAGAAACGTCCCCAGAGGAATAACAACTTACCATGAACACAGCTGATGAATAAACAACACGGACAAACAAAATTGTTTTTAACATTTTTCCCCAAAGGCATATTACAGCAAACTTCAGTGTCAAAATCAAGATGATTGAATATACAGTTCCTCCACAGCAGCTGCACAAATGGGTCTTAGGCCCCGTTCACACGGGAACGCAATCGTTCCGTTCCATCTTCGTTCCAGTTTCTGGAACGCAAAAATAGACTGTTCACACGGGAACGGAACGATTGCGTATCGGTTTTTGTTTCTGTTCACACGGGAACGCAATCGTTCCGTTTCAGAGTTTTTTCTTCAGTCCTTGCCATTTTTCCCAGTAATAACTACATCCACGCATGCGCTTAGGGAAACAAATCTTATCGTTCCGTTTTTTGGACCAGTTTTGACCTCATTGCCTGTTCACACGGGAACGGAACGGAACGATTGCGTATCGTTCCACTTTTCGTATCATTTTTTTCATCGTTCCACTTTTTGGAACGGAACGATGTTATTTCAAGTGTTCCCGTGTGAACGCAACCCCTAAGCGTTCCACTTTTCGGAACGGAACGATATGGAACGGAACGATTGCGTTCCCGTGTGAACGGGGCCTTAATTTTTTGCGACACCTTGTAGTGTAGTTAGTCTCTAGACTGATGACAATGAGTCCCTTGTATCACTGCGGTAAACCTCGCTCAAGAGGGATTCATAATAAAACAGTGAAAATTTTGGCCCTGTTTTCTTCAATCATCAATGGAATTATGAAAGAATCACAGCTTTGAATCTCCATCCTGTGGGAGTGTTTTCAATTCTTCAATCGAATCGAAAATTCTATCACATTTACACCTTAACAACAGTAATTCACAAATCTCGCAATCTGATTGGTACTGGCGGAATTGCGAAGTTTGGGTCTAAATAGGGCCAAGTTTTTCAGAGTAATAGTATGAGTCTCTATTGCCAAAAGCACCATCATCAAGGCAACGAGCACAGGGCAACAAGAGGCTCATCACCATCAGTCTAGTTAGTCTTGGGGTTCTGAGAAGTCTCAACTTGGTTTGAGAAACTTAATTTTTGTGTATCTTTATTTTCAGTATTTCATAATTCCTTTTTCTGTAATAGTTAAATGTAGTTTTATGTAGCCTTTGATTACTTTTAGAATGGCTGCAGGGTCAACATTGTATTTCACTTCCTGTGGCATCATCTTTGTAGTATGGTAACGTAGTTTGCGGGTATTGTAATTAGTATATGTTTGTCAAATTTTTAATTGAGTATGAAAAAAGAAACTTGTATATATAATGTATATAAGTAAATTAAATTGATTTGGCAGAAATGTTTTCTGATTTTGTAAGTGTCCCCTGCATAGATGACATTAATTCACAAATTTGTGCATACAGGTATGATATTTACCAAATTTTGATGTTTGATAAAAATAATGCAGTAACTATGACGTTGCTTCAGAGTTAATTTTCAAAATTTTACAAAATGATTTAGAGTAGTAAAGCTGTCTCAAAGAATCACATATCACAATTCAAAACACAAAAAAAACAGAAATACTAGGCTATAAGCCTGCATTTGCATAGAGCAGAAAAATCTAAAAGTAGCCCATTAAAACTGAAGGCCCATACGTCTTATTAATAATCGATAGCTAAAGAAACAATGCTGTGTTTCCACATTTTCTTTGTTTTATTTATAGAGAAGCCTATATCTATCATTGCCAACTCCCTTTAATGGTATAAGTTTTCACGGCATGAAATCATGGCAAGAAATATGTAAGACTTGAATGGGCCCAACAGCCCGTGATGATTTTTACCACATTAACCCTTTCACGCCCGGCTAAAATTAAGCATAACAGGAAAACCTAAAGTAGATTGTCGTTTTCCAGGGGGTATCATAATCAGTGATTCAGTAAGCAATAGATAAATGCAATGTGCATATCCTTTCAAATCAATCAAAATTCCAAATGCTTTACCCCCTGAAAAAATTTGCAGTTCTCAATGAATACTGTTGGGCCATATGGCCCTTCCGGGGGTGAAAGAGTTAAGCTACATTTCTCTATGTTTTAATTCCAAACGCTCATTTGATTGATATGCACGCTCCAATAATATTGTACGTGAATGGAAAATCGACAAATATCTACAGTATACCTTCTATAATATTTCCATGTCCAGGCTCTGTTACAAAAACATCATGAATTTGCTACAGTGTTAGGTAGTATAAATATATTGACATTTTGAGTGGATCATGTTTGAAATATTTTGAACCAAGCATTCTGACTGATGCCTCCAAACTTCAAAGGAATTAACTATTTCCTTAACTCTGTCTATTGTGGTTTAAAATGCAAGCTCTTCATACTTTAGGTATCTTAATTTCTTTTCAGCACTTAAGTCCCTTGATTGAAAATCAGCTTTGCTCAAGGAACCAAATTTTCCATATGAGTCAGTTGTTTTGGCCAAATTCTACCAAAGTAAACTTAGTCAGCAATTGATGTGTTTGGATACTGCAATTTTGGACTTTGGTTATTCAGCAAGCAAATTCAGCTGCTCAGAAATGAGCCTCTTAGATAGATCTAAATTTTTTTGCAAAATTTTTAGGTGGAGCTTACAAGTGATCCCATTTGAATTTGGATCCAAATACACCACTTCGATTTAGCAGCCTCGTTTTGGAAATTTGTCAAAATTCCTTCCTATCGTTCTTATGAAAATTTTGAGCCCCAGATTCGGATTTAGCACCCAAACGATAGTCTAATTACATGTTTTTAAGCTGCTGGCATTTGTGATGTTGATTTTATGGCAATTTAAAGTTCTAAGATACATAAGGGATTTGACCATCAAAAATCGTTTGGCGTGAAACTTTACACCCCAAGTCGTTTTCATGGTCAAATCCCTTACAGATTTCAAAACTTTACGTCACCATAAAGTTAACAACATGACTGCTAGCTACATGAAAACTTGTGGTTAGACTAAAGTTTGGGTGCTAAATCCGATTTTGGCCTCCATAATTTCATACGAAAGAATTTTGAATAATTTCCAAAACGAGGCTGTTAATCAAAGTGGTGCATTGGTCTTAAGTAACCCCTTGGAATCAGATCCACACTGATACGGACAGGAAGTGACCTGCAAAAATTGAAAAGCCTTTTTTGCTGAAAATTCAAAGAAAGCAATCAATGATGAGACAAAGAGTCTATCAGAACGAAAAATTTCAGCCCTCTTATCAAAAATGAGACAAAGGTGTGCCACAGCATGAGACCAAAACCAATCAATTTGGACATTCCCTAACTTATAGGCTATCCCAAACATCTGGCAAGTAGATATCTTCAAAAATTTGGGAAATTTCTGGCAGTGTTTTGTCCTGGTTGCGTTTGATGAAGGTAGGTAAAATTTAGAAAAATCTTCACAAATTTCGTCTGACTTTTTTGCTTATTCGTCATCTGATTGGTCTGTGAAAATGGGGCTTTGAAGGTTTCCCACCATGGGCCATGCGCAAAGTTCAGCTGAAACATTTGATTCCAATCTTGGGGCACATGGACTGTGTATGTATGCTGGCATTAATACGTATATTTTTGATGAATTGATATCATCATCATTATCCTCATCATCATTCTTGTCTACATTGGCCTCGCATCCACAGCAAAATCTTCCAGTACTTATCAGTAAAATCAGTAAAAATTTTTTAGGCAAAGCCCAGTTTGCATTCTTTGATTTTGGTGCGGAGAAGCTCATTCTGAAGTACATTTTGGGGCATCTGAGGGTCGGGGAATTTTGTAAATTTTATAAAAAAAACTGCTACGGATGGTGTTACTATAGGGTTATGGCGCAGCTGCGGCTGGAAGCAGTCATATTGGCGTGGGGAAGATCTTCCCTGCACACTACAAAGAATGCAGACTGGGGCAAAGCTTTTTGTGATACATTTTGGTGCGCAATAGTTGCATGTTGTTTATTTACTGCCCTTGGGGTAGGTATTCATCAAGGCATTCTGCTCCCCTGGGTTGGATATTGTCCCTGAAGTGAAGTAAATTAATTCAAAAATTCTGTCTTGAGTAATTCATCTTGTAAAGGCTTATAAAAAGATAAAAATATATACATCACATGTAAAAACCTATCAATTCAAAATACATTATCTCAAACAAATCCACAGTGCATTCCTTGTGACATGCTCTATCTACACTTTCACTAAATAACTCTCAAAGAATTCTTCGACTGCAGGCGAGATATGAGATGTATGAAAGATTGCAAGATCAAACAAGAAATCGTGAGAATTTCGTAAAAGTTACTGTAACTTTGTCTTGAGCACAATAACTTTGTGTTATGTTCAGTACAAGTGCCTTACTTCCACTGATTTGAGTAACCAGGGTTCAACGGATATGCTGAGTCGTTGTGGATTCTGTCAGCAATGCAATTGTTCATTAAACTTTGTCACTAACGTAGTGGAGTATGAAACTCGAGGGCCTAAAATTTACTGAAGAAAAGAGTAAGAAAAGAAAGAATGTCTGACAGATTAGTCATCAAGCGAGACTCAATATTATCTTCGTTATTCTATCTTGTTAGTGACAATTCACATAAATGAAGACAAGCAAGGAAAAAGAATTCTCTCAACCAACCTGTTTACTGTTTTTGTTTTCTCGAAACTGTTCGCACCATGTCTTTGCGTCAAACGAACCGAACCGACAGCCGATGCGGTAGGGAGAATCTCTTCATGAACACCTGCATACTTAAGTACTGGAAAGCATCCAACTTACATCATTAGCTGAACAAATTATTGAAATAGATGATTATAAATAGGGTTTAGAAATATAAAAAACAGGAAATACCTTGAACAGTTTCGAGTATCGCAGTGAAAAACTCTGCTGTTCTCTCCCCTCACTGCCAGCGAACAACATCAACACGAACTGTCTGTCGTCAGGCAGCTGGGCACCAAAGCTAACGCCGGCCTAGGTAACTTTAGAATATTCCTTCTTACAATCACCAGTATTCTTTGTGAGATATTCGGCAATGGAGTTCAATGATCTAGTTTCAATATGATTGTATCTATAAGGGTGTTTGTGTGGATTTTATACTTCAAATTGGAATATATTAGTCACAGCTTCAGGCCTTCCTTTTCTCCATAGTTCCACTTCGTTATGGTTTGTTTGGATCGATTTCCGTTATGTCATACCTCGTAATCTTTTCGTGTCATGGCTAACCAGACTTCCATAGGCCGAGGAGATCAGATTTCACGCAAAGATGTTCACCAAGAAAGAAAAGTGATAAATTTCGACAGAAGTTTAGTGTTTTCGCAAATCTCAAGTAACGTCTGGTTTGAGACTTCAGAACATGATCGCAGATGTTCAGTTAGAAGTTCTTCATGAGAAACCAGTTCATAAGAAGCTCTCTAGCTAACAAAGAAAATTATCATTAGAAAAAGTGACCAAATTCTAAAATCAGCACATTTCAAAGAGCTGGAAATGTATTTCCCAATCAAACACAAAGTCTTCACTGATGGAAAGAAAAATCACTCCAAAGTCTGCAATTCTGTCTTTTGGAGCAGAAGATTCCGACAAAAAAGCATTCAAGAATCTGAGAACCCACACAACTTACCGTTTGGAGAGAGTTTTATTTTCCATGTGCGTCATTTTGTTCTTGCAAAAACTTTTTCTACGTGAATGCCTTTTCATATCTAAGCACCCTTTGGCGTTTGATTTTTGTAGCCTGTATTCTCTGGGATCTGGGGCACAGGCTAGATTTTTGACGCACGCAGCAAGACCAGTAAGGCAGTAAGTGCAGTCCAGCGCCTCACCGAAGCTGAAATCTAACCTCTATTTGAGGTAAAAAGTGAGAATTTAGTTTCCCAGGGATGACAGGGATGACAGATGAGGCGAAAAGGCCCTGGGGACGAGGTTGGCGAAAACACTTATCAGAAACAGTTACTGCAGTGTGTTTCTTTGTTCTCCAAATCTTTGTCCTCAAAATTTAGGCATAATTTATTTGGTGCAGGAATGACTTCGGCAAAGGAAGAGCTATTCTTAATGAAAATTGTCTTTTTTGGCAATGGAAAAGAGCTTCAGGTAGAAAATTGGTACAAAGTTTCATGTGTAAACTTGCTTTGACAAAAGCTTTCTGATCTCTGTGCTCTCCTTCCTTTGAACGATGACAAAAATGAGTTATCCGTGGGCAGTTAACTTGAAATACAAGATGCGGAGAGGAGGCGAGGAAGAATTAAAAAGTCTAGCTCATCTGGTCAGTGATCTATGATGACATCTCATCATTTGTTCTGAGAAATTCTGAGAGGCTGGTCATCAACAGGTCACCTGATGGTGTCAAAAGTTCAAACCGAACGGACATGACATGCAAACTCCTTCTCGTTAGCCATGACACATACAAGAATAGGTGAAACTGCACTGAGGGGCCTAGGACGAGTGAGAATTCCATACATACTCGTTTGCTTCCTGGAGAGGAAACGAACATTTCCTACGCAGAGGCCAAAACGGAAAAGTCATTTCCACTTCATGCTGAAAGTTCAAACACCATGTTTCAAACTTCATAATCTTCAGGTTCAAGATACTGCAAGAGTGCTATTTAGCCCCCTCTCTATTAAGCCTCCCGTTCTATTATGCCCCCAGTTATGTCGAATTCCCTTTATTTAACAAAATAAAGTTGTATGTTGATTTTCATATGGTTTGCAGGGACTTAGGAAACATCTCGAACTTGGGGGGGGCACGGCACTTAAAGGCACTTTTCTTCCTTAAGAAATGATATGACTATTTCTGCGGAGGAGAGAAGTGCAACTGTGAATACCCTTAGAAACAGCGCTAAAGGGTTTAACAGACCGATGGCCTCCTTGTCCCTCATTATATCATATTATTATATACTATATATTATATAAAAAGCCAAAATCTAAAGCTAAAAAAGCTAAAAAAGAATCAAAAAGCCAAAATCTGCGTGGTTGTGAACAAGCCATCTTTAGTTTTCTTTCTAGGCCTGTCAAGAAATAGGCCTTTCAGTTAATTCCTAATTTCTGAAAGAAAAATGGTACCTAAAATTATGATGAAATGTTGAAAGTTAACTTGTGCTTCATCCAGTTTTATTTCCAGGGACAAGCTGCATGTATTACGAAAAATTACGAAGTCTTTTCACGAGGAGAATTTCATCGCATGCAAAGAGATGACAACACGGCGACCAGAGCCCCATTCAAGTCTGTTGGGGACCTGGACCCAAAACTGATTGTGGTCCTTTCAGATATTTTAACCTAACATTTTTTGTGCTACGTGCATAGTGCTTGGCACATCGTTATTGTGAATCTTTATGGATAATGTCCCAAGATTCAGCCATAATAAAACAAGTTAATATCAACTTCCCAACTAAATACTGTAATTTGATGGGAGAAAACTCTAACAAATGAATAAGCTGGTACAAATATATTGTTGAGCCACTATTTTTTGTCTATTTGTGTGTCTCAATCCTTATCTGAAGGGTGGCTTCACAAGTTGAGTTCGTCGACCAGCACACGACATACACGGCAGGAAAACGCAGAAAGACTAAAGCATCTAAAATAACAACATTCGTCGTCTTCGGTAATCGGCTTTTTATACGTCAACGGCTGTAATCATCAATACTCGGTTACTTCATTCATCAATGCAAACTTGTCTTCTATCGTTAGATGTAGCGTCCTCTCGTCTGAACTAAACAACAACCTAATGCCCTACTTACGAGACATCTAATATATTGGACACCTAAAATCAACCAATAGCAATACAAAACAAAACTGTTCACATTATGTTGTTTATGCGTTCAATTGTTATGTCTGGGATTCCCTCGCACACTTTGACCTAAAAACAACAACAGACGGGACCAGTCTCGTAACAATATACTTTTCGGTACAATGCCAACATAACTACCCTTGGTTCGTGATGCTTATGTCTTTCGTCTTGACCATACTGCTACCAAATTTCGGAAGATTCTTCTCTACGGTCTAAACCGCTCAGGACACAGGTAGCGGGGGAAATTAGTGTATAACGGAAGCAGGGCCGATACCAGCCATGACTACGTAGGGGGGCGAAAAACCAAAATTTCCCAACGAAAAAACCATCAACAACAACAGCAACAACAACAGTTGTACGAGCATACGTTTAATTGATGCATTATATGATCGATCTAACTCGTCAGTGACTAAATTTTGGCCACATTTCGCAATCCGACGTTGAAACCAACACAATTCATGAATATCAATAAAAAAATATGCCGTAAATTCAATAATTTCTGTTGGAATTTATGTTTTAACGTTAACAGATTCATGCTTTTATGCATTATTTCTCCTCAAAATCCTCCAAAACTAGTCATTTAAATCACAAAAATTCCGACAAGAGAGCAAAATTTTCCGACAATGGTCTCGTGAGGGGGGGAGGGCGCTCCGCCCCCCAGCTCCCCATTGGCTTCGGCCCTGAACGGAATTAGTGTCAAATCAACACAAATACCTCTCTTTCTTGGTTCAATTTCTGCCAAATTCGTCTACCATCAGAACAGAAGGCCAAAACAAACAAAGATTTCACTGAAATGTTTGTTGATTTTACAGTGCATTTATGAATGTTCGACAAGCTAGGGCTTTAGTACTGAGAACAACTACAGTACTTTCCTATTTTTCCTTTTTTTCATCTTTTCTGTTATACCACCAGCTCTAAGGGAACCATTATGGAAATAAGGTCAGCTTGACCCTTGAATGCAATCCTTGCCACTGAAATTAGGGGTGTTTTTCTTTTTTACGTTCTTAACTTCAGAATTATATTTCATTGTATTGTATCTGTTATTCTTATATTCATTGTAATAACTTGTAGATATTTTTAAGTGGCAAATTAATACCTACCTTCCTAGAAAAAGACGATTGTCGGCACTTTTCCCATCATGAGAACATCAAAAGCAGACGAGAACATTTCGTAGAAGGTTCAGAGGGCATAATCAAAAATAGAAATTTGGAAATCGAATTAAGACATCCTGTATAAGATCTGCGTGTTGGACGAACATTTTAGCGACAAAGATCTCTCTTATCTCGAGAAAAACCAATGTTTTGGACCACATGGCGTAGAATCTGGAAAATGATGTCACAAAAAGATACAATCTTTACAAATTCATGAAATTTTGATCAGCGAAAGTAATTAGCAATTATGATTTTAGCAGAATCAGCTACGAAGCTCAACAATCTAAGTCCAATATGATATATACTGATATGGGTGTTCGAGTGGTTTTTTTCCTTCCATCTCTTTCACTACCTCATCAGTTTTGTGGCTTTTTGTTCATTTTGAATTATTGGTTGAGAGAATTTCCTTCGCCTGCCGTCACTACACGTTGTTTTTATATAAGAAACTGGTTTATAAGAAACTAGTGCTAAGATGGTCAAAATTTTAAGAAACTCTAGTGCTATGAGAAGTACTAAGGAACTTTCAATGTCAAAAGCATGGATATTATAGCAAGCAGATCGTTGAACCTTAATTCTTGAGCAATTTTATCGAACCATTTCTGTTTTCAACATAACAGAACACTGTTTATCCCTTTATGATGTTTTAAATGTCAAGAAACATATCTGCCGCATGATAGCGACCACATTTGATAATTCTGCATTCAAAAAATAAGAAACTAATTAAGAAACTTTTAGTACTAAAATGGACAAAATTTCATGTGAAATTAAGAAACTTTTGGTACTATGGCCTGATCCAAGTTTCTTATATAAAAAAACGTATAATCGCCTTGAATTAGGATCACAAGCAAAAGCGACTGATGCTATGTTTTAACAAAATCTGTCCTTCGTGGCTCTGCCGCCCGACTTTCAGAAAGGTAACCTCTTCTAATTACCGAGACTTGCTTTCATACCCACTTTTATGCAGAGGCGGACTGGCCGGCAGTCGGGATATCGGGCGGACAGTCTTAACAGTGATACCAGAGGTGTTTGAAATTCGCCAACACTTCAAAAGGCATCTGACAAGCCTCCTTCGCACTCTAAAAAGAGTTGTTAAAGTAAGAAGCAAGTACAAATGACCATATATTCACCTCAGTATTGTCGCATAGTCTCTAATAAAACAAATCTGTTATTTACGATAAACTGCAAATTACTAATTAAAACCTGTCACCATTCTAACAAAGTCGTAAATTCAATTCACTTCAACGACGTTCCATGCGAAGGAGAACCAATGACTGATGAAGCAATGAGATAGTTCAAATTTTGATTTCTCGTTTGCCTGAAGTTGTTTCATTTAGGCCAAGAGATTTCGATCGAACCAACTACCTCTTGCGACAAATTAGGTTCATATTGTGACAGTTTGGGAACCAGCCAACACAATGACTCTGTAGATTTGATAAGGAATCCCTTCAGGTGAAAAATTTGAACAATGGAGAAAACAGTTTGTAAAGCCATTTCTTGAAATATGTAACTCTGCGGCTTATCTACGAAGGTCTCAATAAACTACTGTCCACTGTATTCAATATTCGTTTGCAAAGCAATTCAGAATGCCCCTCGCTTGTATGGATAGCTTTAGCAAATGCCATCTAGCAAATTGAGTTGAATCGAATTGATTCACATTTTTTTGAATTATGTACGTGGGTATGGTTCCCAGGGGTGAGTTTTGTCAGCCACAAAAGGCGTAACAAGTTTGCCCGTTTAGCGCGCAAAATTGTTCACTGGCGCCCAAGAATGTTAAAAGAACCAGGTCAGACAAGTTTGAGACATCAACCAAATCATGCTGAGCTGTCAATCAAAGCGTAAATACGATCTCTCATTGGCTGAGCTAAAGAGTCAAACAATCTGGCCTTTGGTATTTCATTTTTGGAGGGGGGAGTTACAAAATTTACTAAAATTACAAAATTAACAAGTAGGTGTCGCATTAGTCGAAGTAATCTCAAATTGTTTGGAAGTTTTCAAGTGGGTTTCGAGTGCTAATATATTGCATCACAAACTAAACTTACTAAATTTGTCTCAGATAATGAGTGTAGAAATCAAGGGAAATCGAAATCAAGGAGATCCGAACACCACGAAAAGGTCAAGGTTAAGAGGGCGACCAAAGAAGAAAAGAGAGGCAGTTCTTGGGGACAAGAATGGGAGCCATCGTGGAGAGCTTGAAGAAAAACGGTATTCTCTCCGCAAACGGAAACGAGTGAAAATTCTGGATGATAATGGTGCTAAGTTAGAGTTTGAGCAACCAAAAGCCAAGAAAACACAGTCAGTTGACGACGGTTTAAAAACGGGCGAAAATGGAGCAGAGAGGGAGATAAAGAAGACAAAAGAGAATCAAGAGAATTCGAGTCCTATTTTGAAGCAAAACTGGCGATCAAGATGCGGTCGCAAACGCAAGTACTTCGGGGAACAGTCAATCAGACAAGGAGCAACAAAACGAGAAAGAAAACGATTTAATATCATTAGCAAGGCATTCGAAGACTTGCGAAATGTTTTACCGAAAGAAAAAGTAAATAAAGATGCAAAATTATCAAAATTTGCAACGTTAACGCTTGCAACGAGGTATATCTCCTTCCTAGCCAACGCCTTGCAGTCGAAGGACAAAATGGAGACGCTTGGAAATGAACTGAATGATGATGTGGTATTTCGATGTGAAAGTCCACTGCAAAGCGACTCGGGATGCAGTTCAGGACCTGGACTGAGTGAAGATGAACTTTATACTGGAGATTTCACGGATATTTTGTGTGCTGAAGAGGAAAATGTGGATGGAACGACCTATTTTTATGATGAGTTTATGCCACACTCTTCGGAAGGTTCGTTGGCGAGCTGCGGTAACGGAATGGATGAAATACGTTGAGCATATTGCTTTATGGAAAGTCTATCTAAAAACATGGCATTTGTTCGATTTTATGACATTCGAAATGCCCCAGAGATGGCCTACTGATTGGATAGATGTTGCAGGCAAAGAATACTTTGTCATTGTCAGTTTTAGAAAGTTTGAGTGAAGCATACGAGGAGAAACTCTCGGGCGTCGTTCACTTTTGGATTGTTCGCAATGATACGATAATATTTACAAACTTCAGTTGTTTCCAGTGGACAGAATCCCGATGCAATGGTGAGATTGAAAACGTTGTTTGGTTTAACCAAGAAACTTCAATTCTTGCGCAAGAAACCCAGTTGTAACATCTACCGGATACGCCACAAAGCGCTTCACATTTCTGGCAGCTTTGCTGGCCTAACATAAATTAATTTCGCGGTCATTTCTCCACGACTTAGCGGTGGAATATAGAACAAAGTTGTCATTCAAAGTTTGATTTAGCCTTATAGCAGTTTGGAAACGCAAGCAAATGGAAAATTGGTAACAGTGTTTGCTTGCAGTGGACCGTCAAAGTGTTGAGTCCTCTCTGGCGCACCCAGTGCTGCCTTAACTTCACAAGTTTGCATATGGGTTGGCAGACTTTGCTTTGCGTCAGGACAATAGCAAAGGCGCTGATAAAATCTAAAATAGACACAAACATGATTTTGACTCTCTCTTCCCTCACATTTCTGACGAATTTCTTATAGCCATTTATCCCAGCTCGAATCAAGCTTTGTAAGACTAGATCTAGCAAGAAAATCAATTTCAGCGATACAAATTGCACCTGCAAATAACCTGCTGCCGTTTGGGAAACCGCTTGAGCAATACGAGTTGTTCAAAAGTAGCATCAGTGCTTCCCTGTAGCAATGCAATCATATTGCTTCAAGTGAAGGAACAACGGTTGGTTGACCCACTTTATCTAGATTCTGACACGGTTTACACTATGATGCGAATAATTTTCATATCAAATAGCTAGGCCCATATAGTTTCTGTTTGAGTGTTTCTCGAAAAGGTTTCCAAATACCTCCTTTTACCCTCCCTGTTCTTAAAGCTCTAATTATTTATTCTCTGCACTTAGTTCCAAGTTTTGTACGCCTATCTTCTTCATTTTCTAAAGAAATAGGAAAAAGCTTATGATCGGCCTAATTTATCGATTTCTTTGCATCTCAGCGAGTGTTTAGACAAGTATGTAAACGTTGTGACGGTTTCCATCCATGATTTTAGGCCCAACATTTGGCACATTGTTGCAACAGATTACTTTGTTACAATTGTGTTATCAAATGTTGAAACAGGAAGCTATCTACCCTGCTATATCAAGTGTTTCTATCTTTTGACTGTGCTGGCTAGGAAAAATTTGTTCGTGATTGTGTGAACCAAGCCCAACGTGTCATGGCAGAAATCTTCTAATCTCTGGAAGCGATGGCCAAATCATTTCACCAAAACTGGGCACACTGTGTAAAAGTTAGTTGATGGAGATAAATAACTAGCTCAAGAGCTGTAAGTCAGAAAGTCAGAAAAGTCAGAAATGTCCGAGAATTTGGAGCAAACTTTCAGACTTTCTCGACTCCTTCTTTTCGCTTTTGCCCTATATGTTATAAATGAAAAGTCGGAGATGACAGCAGAAATTTTTTGCTCTTTATTCAGTGCTCGTAAAATGCCCTTGTTCTAAGACAGCTTTTGGTGCTCCATGGAAGCGTTGCTCTATGACAGTCTCGGAAGGTTTTCTCCGACTTTCCGTTTATAGCAAAAAGGGCAAAACCAAAGAGTTGGAGGAAAATCTCCGAGCCTAGTATCTTAGAATGACACTTCCGTGGAGCATCGAAAAGTGCCTTACAAGAAGGGCTTTTTATTATCAGAGTTCACTAGAATTAAAGGGGAGAATTCCCTCTCCGAGCATCTACGACTTTTTCCTTTACAGCATATAGGGCAAAACGAAAAGTTAAGGTTTGAGAGTTTGTTCGAACATTTCCGACAACTCCCACTTTTCGGGTTTTCTGTCCAAAACTAGCCTATTGCATTAGATACTTCCAGTACGTGCATGGATATTGTTTTGCTACAGAAACAGTGGCGTATATGAACCTCTCCATTGTCCTACTTATGGATTACTTCCACTTAGCCCCGTTCATTCACTGCGCTGCAAACACAATATATCTTGGGATCTTCTAAGTACTTTCTTTCGATTCAAAAGAATTTATTCTGAAAATATCCAAGAGTTCTTGGGAGTGATTTGCGCTTTGATTGAAGCAACATCAATTTGTGCAATCTGATTTTAACGTCACAGGCTGATTTCTTTTCCAGTTAAAGTACAAGATGTCAGAAAATGTTGATACGATCACAACAAACACATTGATCGATTTACTCCTGCTCGTTTAGGTTATGTACACCTTATTCACACAATATTGAATGCATATTAAAACACACCCATACATGTATGTATCAAATACTTCAAATTACGTTCATGTACCCCTATTTGTTGGGAAGACGAGATAGGCTTTGTCTGAGGAAACTTATGCGCCCCACATGCAGTGGGTTTAAAGCTCACGCGCAATAGTGTTTTGAGGTTCAATTGCTCAGAGCTCCAACCCTAAAACACTACTGCGCATGAGCTTCAACCACTGCACGGGGGGACACATAAGTTTCTTTGGACAAAGCCTATCTCGTTTCCCCAACAACTTCTTTCTTTATTATCATAAAATTCTTTAAAGTTCGTTTACAAAAATAGCTCTAATATAAGAACTAATAAAGACCAACTATTTACAAAAACAAAAAGAAAAAGAAAATGTTCCAGTAGGTATGCCTGTCCTCGTTAGCTTCATAATGCGACGTGATCACGGGTACCAAATATATCCTTGTGATTTGATTTTGTGAATATGCCCCTCTCTCTAGTAAGCCCCCCTCTGCAAGGTCCGAAATTAAATAAGGCCCCCCAAGGGCTTAATAGAGCTTTTAAGGTAAAAGCAACCACAAGTTATGACTAATTTTGCACTTATCTTCTTCGGTGTACACTTTGAACTCGTGCTAACAAACAGTACGGTTGCACAGTTTTTTAGGTGTCTACGAGGACTTTTTGCATCACAGTTTTGAATTGATATTGATAATGTAATTGAAATAGGTGGAGAAATGGACACGAAACAATCGTACTTTTGTAAAACACATGTCCACATGATGGATTACTGCAAACCTCTAAGTGACGTCACAGTATCTGAGAGTTTCTGAAGAGGATCGGATAGACCAGACTTATTACTCTGAGTGCTGGTAATCGTTAATACCAACCCACCCTTCTCACTCATACTGAGTTTTGCGAAACATGATTTGAAAGGTAATCGAGGGGCCAAGTTAGAAATGTAGTATTTGATAAAATTTGACACCAGCCGTGATCATTCCCCTGATCATCTCGAGCGAATTTTCCATTCTATAGTTTTTTCTGCATGGGCAGTTTGGACACTATCATTGTGTTGTCTGAACTAACCGTGAAACAATAATGATTCAGTACTCAACAAGCCAAGCAGTGTTTGTATTCCGTTACAATCTTATGTTTGGTTAGGCCCTGGCGTAAAATTCTGAATCCCAACTTAACTGCAACAACATTCCTCCTCCAAATCTAACCCCAAAGAATTGCCCTCGCAGCCACATTTCACTAGGGTCAGTTTGGTACACGATATCGTAACCGAATACAAACACTGCTTTGGCCTGCTTGGCTTGGTGAATGCTCATTACCATTTCATGGTTACTTCAGACAGCACACCAATAATGTCCGAAATGCTCATGGTTTCTGATACGAATTTTCTCGCTATCTCGAACATTCATGATCTTCAGTAAGTGTCGATTTCCCCTGAAAATTTCGAGGCGATGGATGTCGGCTTTATCTCTAAAGATGTGGGTGGATTTCACGTAAAATCTCCTGTTTTCGTGAAATCTTGCAAGCAAATTTTGGAAACTTTAACTGAAAACTTTCCGTAGATTTTAATTGAAATCTTGCGCTGCAGTTCTTTCTAATAATGAATCTGATCACTCAAATTTCTTCAAGTTTTACGTTCCTTCACACCCGCCGCTGTGTCTTTATGATCCATGGCAAAGCTATGAGGTATCAGCATGACACTAATTTCTGAATTCTTTCTGGCGAGTGACCATCTGTCGAAAATGCACACAAAACTTTGCACACGTAAGGAGTTTGCACACGTAAGGTTAAGGACAAAAGGCATCCTGCTTGGGAGGGGAGGGACGCTGGAATATAAGATCCTTTGGGGTCTTTTACAACGCCCATTATCTAATAACAAACTTTTTTTGACAAGAAACTCGCATGGCATAAAAGAAACTGAAGATTGACAGAGAAGAAACTACTTAAAAATGACGTCATCAAGCATTCTGAGATAAGGAAGTGTTTGAATACATAAATTCTTTAAAATGATAGATCAAGAATTCCAGGCTCCAGGAACAAAATATCAAGTGTTGCCTAATTTAAGGACCTGTTGCAAGAGCTAGGGAGAATCAACGTTGCGAGTTTTTGCACATACTCCAACAGTTTCTACTTCTGTCCTAAAGATTCAAAATCTCCTGGCTGATTTTCGGCGAACTAAGTACTTAAACGCAAGGGCCTGTTGCAGCAAATTACAGGTCCTTTCATGTACTGAGGCATGAAAGTTAGGGCATGGCCAAACTGAGCAACATTGTCGGGCAACATGGACCAAACGCAAATGTTGCTCAAATGTTGCCCAGTTTGGCCAGTGTCGGTGGACAAAGTCATCGGAAAATTTGTTGCCGAAATGTTTCTGCATGCTCAACATTTTTTGGCAACATTTGTCGTTCAGTTCGATGTTTCTCAGTTTGGCCACAATGTTGGGCAACAATTCAACTCAACCTTCCAAATAGCAGAAGTCAACATGCGCAGCGTTGAAGTGTGCCATTGAACTAGTTCAATGAAGTGTGCACACTGCACAGTTCAAACAAAATGGCCGCAGCTCTACTTCTGGATCTGGATGGTGTGGACATGGAAGCTGCGTCTCCAGAAGGAGAAAATCATGGGGAAAAAGACGGAGATGACAGGATCCCTAGGCTCCCGCGTCTCCGAATCCATGCCCTAGTTTTGGTCCCCTTTTTCCAACTTTCATCTTCATCTAAAGCTTCCAGTAACAGAAAGCAAGCCGCAGCTTTCTTTCGTTCTGCCATGTTTTAGCTCACATTGTGTTCAAATAAAATATGGTGCAGATCAAATTTGGCGCGCTCTTTTACAACAACATCAACAATATCCTGCCCGGCCCGACAATGTTGCCCGGTTTGGCCACGATGTTTCGACGACACGAAAGTGAACAAAATTTCAAGGGGATTTCAAGCAACATTGTCGGGCAACATTGTTGCCCAGTTTGGCCTTAGCTTTATAAACGTGAATACTAAAGCAGTCATGGGAATCCAAAGTATTTTTACTTGTGCAGTTTTTTCCTTTTATTCGGCACCACTTGAGAAACATCAAAACAAATACAAGAAGGCAAGTAAGACTTTCATTAAAGGGGCAGGGTCGTGCAATGTAAACAAACTTCTTTCGAAGTAACGATTTTGCAATATTTTTGATTGACCATATCACAGAGATTTTCCACTCCTTTTCTGGATCTTTGGCTGTGACTGGGGCATGGAGAGGTACAAGTAAGCAAAAGCTTTACGATGAACTTGGTTGGGAATCTTTGTACCAGAGACGATGGTATAGAAGACTATGCCATTTCTTCAAGCTAAAGTTGACACAGTACCCAGCATATCTTTTTTCTCTAATTCCTCCTGAACGGCAGATATCTTATGATCTGCGTAATCCTCAAGCCTATGCCCAAAATAGAGCCAGAACCGATCGCTTTTCCAATTCCTATTTTCATAACACGTTACATGAATGGAACAAACTACCAACTGAAATACGCGCTTCTAAAACCATTGCTGAATTTAAACGGAAACTGATTGCGTTAATGAGACCGGTCAGAAATACTATTTATGGAGTATCTGACTTAAAGGGTATTAGAAATATAACCAAGCTTCGCGTACAATTCAGTGATCTTAATGCGCACAAATTTCATCACAATTTTGAGTGCCTTAGGCCTATATGTGATTGTGGTGCGGCTAATGAGGACAATGAGCACTATCTCCTGCATTGCCCCCGCTTTAATCAATTGCGAGAGGCTCTCTTTGGCACTGTCACTGAAGTGTCCGGTATTGATATCGCAAACCTGGATTCAGAAACCTTGTGCAACTTGCTTCTTTATGGCAGTCCTTATATGAATATGATTGACAACAGGATAATAATTGAAGCAACGATTGAGTACATCGAAAAAACAAACAGGTTAAATTGATTGTGGGTGCTGGCGTGTTGCCTAAGTGAGGGGACGGGTTTTCTTTGTCCTATCGCTTGGGTGGCATGTTAGTATCTGTGGATTAGCACGAAATTAATTTGGCATAACACAATCATCTAGCAGCTCTCTTTTCTATCTTCTATACAGTTCCACACCAAACCATCCAAATGCTCTATTAGTGCTTTACGTCCATTGTCATTGTACTATCAGTTTCGATGTGATGGTACAAAATTGATGTTAGACCTACGATATAAGGATTAGACACATAGCATAGTTTGAGTTTGGTTTGGAACTGCAAGTCTCTCTCTCTCCTTTAATTTTTGCTTCATTTACCTGTTTTCTTTCCTGTTCCCAGTAGTTTTCGTTACTTTTGAAGTTGTATTTGAAAATTGTAAGTGCCGTTCTTGGTGTAGGCCAGATGACCTTGTGTCTTCTTACACCAAGGGCGGTACAGTATTAATGTATTTAAGTTTAATTTTAATTTATTATGAATAGAAAAAAAAAAACTCCTTTTCTCAAAATGAAAGTGTTATTTTCAAGATGGACGTGGGCAACAACATAGATTCTAGAGATAAAAGGTTTGTTTACGGTTACGCGACCATGCCCTTTAAAACACGAACAACTTGAGCTTGAGTAACTGCTATGAACTCTACAGGAGTATCGACGGAGCTAAATGGAGGTAATGCTAAATGAGGTTACCAAAGAAAAAATCAGCCATTGGGCAGAAATGTTTTTCTTTCCGTGGAGCTAAGCTTTGGAATAGCCTTCCAGCTGAGTCAAAGAAGGCATCCTCCCTTATTAGTTTTAAAAATTCTATTAAGGGTTGAACTTTTCTTTTATTGTAAATGTTGTATCATTAAATTGTAAATAGGTTTTTAGCTTTATGGTTTTTTATTATGTAGGTTTAATTTTCTGTATATTGTAATTAGAACTTTTTATAGGAGGGCCCCTTGAAAATCAATTGTAATTGAAGGGCAACCCTCCCTAAATGAATAAAAATGAAATGAAAATGAAATGAAATGCTAAACATTTTCCTAGCATGTGTTGAAACCATCCAATACATAGAGCTAATTTCAAACTTGTATCGCAGCTCTTAAGTTGCAATCATGGACAAGAATTATGAGACAAATTCATTTTGTTCGGTATTTTGACCTGTGGAGCATCCTTCCTCCGTTTCCCTCTCAATAAATGTTCAAAACTCAGAGAACCTTCATTCTTGTTTCAAGAAAACACAAACAGAGAAACAGGCATTTCTAACCCAAAAATCCAAAATTCAATAATCATTGAACAACTTTAAATATCCCAAACTTTTACGTTTCAATAATTCACTTTACCTCTAAAAACAATTAATTATTACTTTAAAATTATATTTTAAGATTTATACTTAAATTCAATATAATATTGATAAATAAGTTACTCCAAAACCTATTTTAAAGACTGAATAGGGATTTTCCAACATTATGCCACAGTATGGAGGGCAAGAGATTGTAGGATGGGTGGCCGAAGGGCTCATACAGTTTCCGTTACGTAAGCGAAGTTAAGCTTGGTCAAGTGACGTAAAAGTTCGGGCGGATACCCTTCCAGATGCCTGACGAAGCAACTCATGTCACCGTCCAACTCATGTAACGTCCAAAGGGGACGTTAAACTAGGGTTTCATTACCTGGATATGACATGAACGGTAGGCCGGTATTAGGGGTATGATGGCTAGAGGTCTTCCCGGCCTATTCAATCAAAGTAACGAATGAAAAGGACTCGTTTGTTTTAACATCTTGGGCGGAAGGAAATACTTAAGTTAAACTGTGTTTGCTATCCCCATAACCGATAGTTATGTCTCTCCTTGACATGTCTCTCTTTGAAACAGGGTGAAAAATCTTAGGACGACATTGCTTGGTAATAGTTTTGTCCAGATGAGAACAGTAGGGTCAAATCGTTTTCCCCATCCCCAACAGTTTGTGAGAAATATCTATAGGTACGTAAGACAGATATTGGACATAAGTTTGTCCAATATGTTTGAGCAAGTAGCTCAAAAAAGTATTACTGATAGAATACGCACACTCCTAAACCCTTAGACAGACTTGAAAGACCATGGCCTTGCCTTGTAATGAGATGACAGCCTTGCCAAGCACTAGAAACGTACCAACAACCTGAGTGTCGATCAGCCTTGTTCGAAAAGCGTCGAAAAATGCTACCATTTTCGAGTGTTCACGCGTTGCTGTTTCCAAAAATGTGTGGCTTGGAGTTCCATTTTTTAAATCTTCCATTTTCAAAGTGGGCTGGCAAAAATGTGCCGTTTTCGTGTGAACGGGAGGCCTATCCGTCACATTTTCAACCATTTTCAAAATACGCCCGTATCGTGTGAACGCAGTCTTAATTTGCTGTCACCACAAACAGCAATGGTAAATATGCTTAATGCCACCTAAAGGTGGACTTGCACATATCTTTGAAAGGCAAGGAATTCCAATTCCTAGCAGCTAATTATTCACGGAATGTGCGTGGCATTGCATTAGGAATCAGTCAAGTTACCCCTACTTTTTAACACTTTATACACTTATAGTCCATGGAAATGAATTGACCATAATTCAAATCAGTTTATTCCAATCTTTTTAAGGAACAGGGTCGGTTCATCTCATTGCCTCTCATATGAAACCATTTGTTCATTACTGAAAAAGAAATTTGAAATGAAGTCAGTCCTTGGTGATATACACTGACAGAAGCAAGGGAAGACTCTCATTTGATGTTAGGTGATTAAAACTCCAAAGAATATATTTGTTTACCATTCAATATGGGTGCGGGGTAATGGGTGGAAGGGATTCCTGCTGTGTGGCTGGATGGCTGCTGCCCTTTGTTTTTCTCGCTTGCTATCCCGATTGGGGTGGCGCGGGTGGCAGGGGGTAGTGGCTGTTTTGTCTGCACATGGGGGTCCCATGCTCATTGACTTGCACTCGTTTTTCACGCATTGATAGCCTTGCAGGGGTCGTTGCCTGACATCAAATGTGAGACAGACGTTAAAATTGTTTTTTTTCTTCTTTGTTGGAAAAATGTAAATATTTGAATTGTGAGTGTCTGTCATGGTGGGAACTCCGATGACCTAGTGTCTATTCCCGCCATGACAGGCACAGTAGCTGTAAATGTTTTGTGTTTATTCTAATGGATTATATAAAAAAAAAGAAGACTACGTTTAATGTTTATTTATACCGTACAGCACTGTACCGGTGGTAGAATTTTGATGCGCTACGAAGTTGTTGCTGTTCTAAAGCATTTACACTGCTCCAGCATAGAGCTCAAATCTTTTAAAAAGGTGGGTGTAAAATTCTATTACATTTTTCTTTGAATTAAAGTTCTTGAAAGGAACTTCAGGTAATTCGCAATAAATTTGCCGTGGCAATTTCTTGATACCTAGACTACTTTCGAAATGGTGGCATTTATTAGTTTTGAGGCTGTGACGTTATCAAAATTTCTAAATCCTTAACCAGACGAGCAACAGATTTCTGCTTGCAACCATGTTGTAGACCTTCATAAACTATGGTTATCTTGAGGATTGAATCAATGTCTCTCGATTAATTTAAGATTTACGATGACTTTTAATTTCTTCAAATTTTCGATGAATTTTTGCAAAATAAGTCAAAATGCCGCCATTTTGAGAATGATCAATATATCAAAAAAATTACCACGGTAGATTTACAGCAAATTACCCAAAGTTCCTTTCAAGCGCATGAATTCAAAGAAAAATGTGATACAATTTTACACCCACCTTTTTAAAGATTTGAAAGATTTGAGCCGTATGCTCACTGCTCCAGAAAAATTAGTCCACACACAGAAAAAATAAAAGTGCCGTGAAGCAGCAAGTGCAGCATAAACGGGAAGGTGATCTGTGAAATTTTGTTGCAAGTCAAAAGTTGCACACGTTAACACCGGCCGGTACAATTATGACCCGCTACAAAGTTGATACGGTTCAATTGCATAGCATGGCCATACATGTCCGAAAGAAAATTAAAATATCACTGCAGACCTGAAGGAAAATGAAGAATTTCAAACTATGACTCTTTGGGAAGATACGAAACGAGATTTTTCAAACTAACATGTTATCAATTTTGAACCATTGATGGATCAAGATAGGATTCATGATGGAGTTTTGGTGATATTTTAAACAGGAGGACCTTTTGGGACACCCAATATTTTTTGTATTCTACGCAGGTTAAAGAGCTCGGCTTACCCCATTTTGATCCTGATATGACAGGACATGATGCATGCTCAGTACGCCAGTCACCAGTATTATTGCGATGCAAATTAAACCAGAAAGCAGCATCACCCTGTCGAGAAAGGGGAAGTAGAGGTCAATAATTTGATCGGAATACGTTTAGTGGTACAGTAGTGCCCCGCATATAAGAAACATGGATTTAAGAAACATTAGACCTTGATTTTTAAGAAAATACCCCCTCTTATAAGAAACTGGTGCAGGTCTGAAAAAAGGCTTGTTTCTTATTCATAAACTATGTATGTATTAGAAATTTGAAAAGCATGAAAAATTCAGCTTTGCAGCTGAATCAGACTGTACATATTCAAATGAAAACAAGAATTTTCCATGCAAATGAGACAAAAGCACTTTCCTGGAATAATTGTGCCATTTCTTGGTAGTGAAAATTTACAAATACAAATCAAAATAGTGTAGTTTATATGACAATGGAGCTTGTGTCTCAATAGTTCATTGATAGTACATGATATTTCTAATAAGAAACTTAAGAAACTTTACCCTGATTTGAACTTTATATCTCATTTTATAAGAAACAAATCAGACCTCAAATTGAAAACATCGTTTCTTATATGCGGGAAACTACTGTATTGAGAGCAAAAAAGCTTCAACGAAAGTCACAGCTCCTTGAAAGAAAGATTACGAAGTTTTCTCTAACACAGGGATTTCTTCCTATCACAGTGTGAGTTGTACCATCTACGGTCGGATCTTGAAGATGCATATGGGGATTATGCCATGGGGCAGATTTTGGCATCCCTGCCTTTTTGGGGGCTTTGCCTCTGCTTTTGCCTCTGCGTTTCCTTCATGAGCCCCTTCATGAGCCCCCTTGGGTATTGACTCAGCACTAGCATACTGATCATAATCATCATCATAATCATAAAACTTATTTAAAGTTGGTTTAATTGTAGCTAACAACAGCTAATTTACACCAACTATCTACGTAATATGCAATATAACAAAATATGTAAAAACCCTAAAGTGCAAATGTAGCACGTGCAGTTCTTGCCATCCCAGAATATGAAGATACGACACCGCCAAATCACACTGAGCTGAAAGCTGTATTCATAACAGTGCGAGGGAGCTCTCATTTGTTCATTTCTTGTACACATTGCCAATATTTAGCTCCGTAACTTACTTCCCTATTACATTGGAGCCGATAATTTTATGAGAAGCCTTTTAATGGAACATTTGGTAGATAAAAACAGCAACGTCATTGAGCAACTAACCTTACTAGGCTTCAAGGAGATGCCAGCTTTAGTAAAGACAGTCTCGCCACCAGCCTCAACATCACTGAGCTGAAAAGGAAGAAATCGAATATTCAAAACATTCGAAACAACAACTGCACATTTTGTGACCGACTGTTCAGCCTGAATTTGAAAACTAGAATCCGCGGAACAGATAATGACATCTATCCTTCGTTTGTCAATATATACTCATGTGTTCTCTTAAAGACCCTGTGCTCCCCATGATCCTTTGCATGCGCAAAAATCAGCAAAACATCACAGTTACTGTAAAAAACGCACTTCAACCACAGAATATTGGGAAATGAGTAGCTTTTAGGAGACAAGCTTCCCTAATCCTTCAATTACTTTTGGGAAAGTCTTTTGTTTGAGTTCAAAGCGATGACTTTATAACGTTCATTTGAAGGTTGAAACGATAATGCAAAGCCTTGCGATTGCTAGGCCATAATCTTTTTCATACAGTATGAAATTCATTGTCAGACCAGAAAGGATCATGGGGAGCGCAAGGTCTTTAACAATCCCCTGTCGCTAGCATAACAAGACAAGACTACCTTACAGGTCTCAGGGCGTCTTTTGCGGCTTCATTTGTTTTGCTTAGCAGCATTGGAGCGTGTCAATCAAAAACAGCTGTTTTTGCTGTATGGAATACACTCTTTTCCTTTCATAAGTTAGTGTTTATTAAAAAATTCAGGCTCAGAATCATTATAAGAATATTGCTCAGCCTCATCTCTCATATTTGTGTCTCATTTTTTCAGCAATTGCCTGTTTTGCGATGCCCATAAAACGGAATCGTATGACTGACATATCTCGTTTTTTGAAAAGCGTGGTTTCTATTTCAGATTTTAATCATGTTCCCCTGAAACCATATTAGATTTGAAAAATAAGGATGCTGTAAGAAGATATTCAGGCCCAAAAACGAAAAGATCTTCAGAATATCGAAACTGGACAAATGTATACCGGCTGAGCCAGAAAAAAATCTTCACTGCCCTGGAAGGAAATTATTCTAAAGATCTAAGTAACAAAGATGCAAGGATTTGCAATAACAATGTAAACGGGAGACCGATCCATTATGCTTTTGTGACTTACTTGAATTTGTACAGGTCCAGCTTAAACGGGGTCTAAAAGATATATTCGGCTGTTTTAGCAGCAAGACGAGGACGTCTTTGAAAACGCAAATGCTTGTAAATTTTTTGGAGCATCCAAACCTTCCAGGTATTTCCTTCCTAGAAAGCTGCTATAGAGAGACAAAATCCTTAAGATTGGTTTGCATTCTCGCATTTCCATCGCTTATGAATATGTTCATACAGTATTTAGCTTCCCTTCTCAACGTTCATTTCCCGAGGAGTGACCTCCAAAAGCACTCTTTTCAGCTTGTCAATTTCAGAATAGAATGCAAGCAAAGTTTCTCGAGACTCAAAAATTTTGAAGTTGATTTTGTTTTGTAATTTATTTCCTCTAACAAAAGAATTAAGCCTGGTTTCCATATAGTCGCTGCAGTTGCTTGAGTCGCCAGGATCGCTGAAGAATGGGCTCGGCGACCCCAGCGACTTTATGGAAACAAGCTGATTTCTTTTGCTGGCGACCCTCAGCGACCCTCAGCAACTCTAGCGACCCAGTCGCTGGGATCGCCGAAGTTCTATCTCAGCGACCCTCAGCGACCCACGGTTGAGTGCATTAAAGGAATTCTTTTAAAGGAAACTGGCCAGCGACCCAAAGCGACTGTCTGCGATTGCTAGAAATAATAACGCATGCCCAGTAGTCGAATTTCGAAAGTGTGGCCATGGATACCAGCGAAATTAGCGACTAAATGGAAACAGGCTGTTGTTGGAGTCGCTAGGGTCGCTGAACTTAGTTTGCAGCGATCCTGACGACTCCAGCAACCTCAGCGACTTTATGGAAACCAGGCTTTATGCTGGCATCTTCTTGGCTAGCGTCTTCTTGCTAAAACAGCCTACCAGGATAATGATGGAAAGTACTTACGTAAAACAGTAAGGTAGCAATTCTGTTACCATCTTCATGCTTATCGAGGGGTGTTCCCTTCTCCTAGGAAAAGAGAAGCAATTCCACGTCACATTCACATGATCGTGATGTGTGGACTGACTTGAAGTGAAAGATATACAGTCTGTCCTTAAACAAATCCACACACGTATGTAACTTCAATTGCAACATTAAACTTAAAATTTTTGGCAAAGATCCTTTTGATTGGAACCGAGATCCCGCCTCAAAATTTACCATACGAGATATCACAAACATTCTCATGAGAAAGTTTTCCCGGCTAGCTGATGCCTCGCTTGAACTCTACCGGGATCCCGCCTAGCCGAGGAAACATTTCCCATAAGAACACATTCTCCCGGCTAGGCGGGGAAATCTCTTTCGTTTATGGTTAATCCTTTCACACCAGAGACAAAGTGCTATTGTTCTTTATCCCGGCTTTCCAGTCTGGGGAAAGTCTGCTCATATGATTGGTCAAGGAATATTACCTCGAATGAGCAATTTTCCCGGTGAAAAGGGAAAATGCCGAGGAAACTTTCTCCATATGAACTGGCCCTCATTGCCCTTGCCTTGAGGAGAAGCGAAAAAATTCATATTTTGGGCCACCAATCTTTTGTTAGATAAAACATGATAAACTGAAGTTTACTGACCCCATGATCTTTGTGGAACTCGTATTGTCCACCCATGCCATAGTTGACAACCTAGAAGACCAAAGACGGATTAATGCTGGACAAATGTAACAATTAATCGTGTGAAAACAGTAAAGAGCACTTCAAAGCTTCTAATAAGACTAAAATTCTGGACAACAGAAAGATGCACTTTGATAAATTAATTCTGGAAAATTTTGGTGTGATTTAATTTCACTCCAAACTGCTCATAGATTAGGAAATTGCTAAGATTCTTTCCTGCTGAGAAATATAATTATAATTGACAAGAATTGTCTTATGTGCAGGAAAGCAACTGCAGCTTTTTAGACTCCAAAAGATCTGCAGAGCAAATCTTGACGTAATTCAGTGGATAGACCTTTTCACAATTTGGAGAGAGAGACTGAGGAGAGCGCGACCCATTCTGACAACCATGGCAACAGCAGGAAACAAGGGGGATCCCCTCCGCTTCGTTGACATGCGTTTCTCTGGCGTTTCGGTCCCTCTTCCGGCAAACTCGAGTTATTTTCAATTTAGAAAGCGTTCACACGATGCTGGCACATTTGAAAACAGTGAAAAATGTGACGAATAGGCGTCTCGTTCACACGAAAACAGCACATTTTTTGCCTGCAGATTTCGAAAATGGTAGATTTTGAAAACGGAACTCTAAACGACACATTTTGGAAACAGCACAGTTTGAACATTCGAAATGATGAAAACAGAACATTTTTCGACGCTTTTGGAACGAGACTGGTAGATTCTTAGGTTGTAGATACCTTGCTCTTGCATCGAAGTCTTACAGCGAGTTTTTTACCGTCAAGTTTCCCACCGTTCTCACATTGTTCCGGCACCGTGTGAGCGCTAGCTTAAATTTTGCTACCGTCATATTTTCACCGTTTTCAAAATGTGCCGGCATCGTGTGAACACAGTCTTATTTACACCTTTCAAGAGTTGTATGATACATGTTTAGTATGGTAACTGTTTTCTCTAGATTATTAAGGTATCTTGCCATTCTTCCGCCCATTTGTGAGTGTATTTTGAGCCACTTTATTGCATAACTTCACAAAGTTAGAAGTTAGGCCTTTCGATTGGTTGGGGCAAAACTGGCTTCAAAGCCAAGGGCAAATACTTGCAAAAAAGTTGCTCTAAATACACTCATCAATGGGTGACAGGATGGCCTGATGGCTAAGTAATCCAGATAAATAATTTTCCATAATAAAACAAGTGTAGTTTTTGCACAGCTCTTAAAAATTGCAAATGAATGGAAAATAACTCAAGTTTGCAGGCAGATGCAACCAAGCCACGAGGAGGGGATTCCCCTGAAATCCTACTATTTCATGAAAAAGAATATCATGGAAAAGAACCATATAACTTATAATCTAAGGATACAAAATCTTTGCAAACTGCCACAAATAAAGACAAAGGGTTATGGGCAAGAATCACTGTCCGTTAGAGGGAGTTAACTTTGGAACACCCGGGATGAAAGTGTTAAAAATGAGCCAACTCTTGCGGCTTTCAAGGAGGGGATAAAAAACTGGGCTAGCGATAAATGCGCTGGTAAAAAAAGCATGCAGCTAATTTTTGTATAAAGTATCTTGTTCTGTAAATAGTCGGTTTGAAATAGTATATTCTTAACTACTATTGTCAATACCAACTTCAATATGGGTTACAGTCAAAGCGCAAGAAGTGTACCACCTACGTTTTCAACATTCAAAATGGAACCGTATGTTCATTGAATTTTGTTTTCTTTTCATGACAAAATCCTAGAATGATTATATTCATTGTGGTTTCCAGGGAAGAGAACTCCCATTATAATCCATCCTATTCCGAGCAATATATCATGACTACCCTCTGGCAATTGACATAAATCTAAAAAGAAAACAAAAATACAACCACATATACCATTGAGTGCAGGGTACTAAATCTAAACAACCTTTTCACAAATAAATACTTCAGCCGGTTTCACATTAAACGTTAGGCCAACATAGATGATGATAGTGGAAAATTTTTACGTCGATATTTCAGATACATTATGTAATCAAGATGGATAATCGTTAACTCTATGTAATGCAAACATCAAATGTGAAACGGGCTCACAAAAAATCTTCATATTTACATGGCACGCTTCTTCTGCTTTCACTGTAAATCAAATCAAAATCAAAAGGTTGCCAAGGCTGTCAGAATGGGCCGCATTCTCCTCAGTCCCTTTCTCCAAATTGCGAAAAGGTCTATCGTCGGATCGTAAGGCATATGTCTTGAGCTTGATTAGTTCATGCAAAAAAATTCTCTCTATTTGGCATTAACCAATTGCTGGTGTGGCATATGTGCTCAAGCAATTTGCATAACTTTTTTGCAATTTCTATATGATTTACAAGATTTTTTGCAGGTTTCTGGAATTCCAAGATTGTTCCAGATTTTTGGGATTTCTGAAGATTTTTTGGGATTTTTTCAAAACGCATGAGATCTTTGGAGTGATTTGCAGCTCAGCTGCTGACGTACCTGGAGTTCTTCGGCTGTGTCTATAGACAGACCACTGACATCAGCGCATCTGCGCTCTATCAGTTCCAAGCTTCGTAGCAGATGGGCGGGAGTTTCTTCGTGGAACAACCAAGCACTATCAAGAAAAAAGAAATCTTTAGATTAAAGTTTCGATGACAAAGGGAGAAGTTAAGAAATATGTGAACTGATTACATAAATTCCTCGCATCCGGCAGCAGACCTTGTTCAACAGGGACCCATAACGAACAAGGAATGATCATATAGGCTTTCTCTCTGCTATCACCTAGCAGAAACGAAATGCGGCAAAACCCATACGGCACACAATTAGTGACAAAAACTTGACATAAACAAGTGGTCTAAAATCCAGACTGTTGATCGAAGTTAAAATCAAACTTCAGTTAGTTAAATCTTGTGAGCTGATTGCAACCCAGGGTGTTTTTAAGGAATTTCCACTGATGGTGAAAACAGCCAACAGAAGTGCCCACCATCTTTTACCGTGTGAGTTTATGATAAAATGCTCCAGTGTTCCAATACAATCCAATTCAAATATAGCTAAGAACTTTTGGCACAAAACAACTTATGACTATATTTATCAACTAACAGTTTCTTTTGCAATTAAGTGAAGTGATTTTTCGAGATTCTATTTGAGTTAGCAACATCATTAACATTGTTTTGTTCACAAGACAAAATAAAAAGGTTCCATTTTGACTGGGGTAAAAGTACAAGTTTCTCCTTCACTGCTGGGGTAAGTAAAAAGGCACACTCGGATAAATGTCCCACCAATACCCGTCAGTACGTTAAACAATACCCTGTTGCCATCACAAGTTCTATCAACATGCACGAGGAATAAAGGGACTCGAGTAATGAGTCTAGGAGTCAAAGCAGGCTCTATGCCATACCTAAATAAAAAAGTAAGCATGAGGAAACACGACAACCTGCCCTCATAAGCCGAAGTTCCGCGACAAAAGCACCACCGCATGTTGAACTGATGATGCGTCTAAAGTAGCAAATGGTAGATTGATAATACAGGTACAGGGAATGTTTGAGGACTATTCAATCTGTTGTTCTTCCCACTAGTGGTAGCTATACAGTTTTACATGAGAAAAGGAGGAGGGAGGGGGTGCAGACACCAAGAAAATGGCCACATTTTCTAGCTCAAGCCTAACATTTTTCAACTAATGCATTCACAATTTCGGCCTCTGCGTCCGACAAACATTGATTCCTTGAACAACAGGGAAAAGACGAAGTCATATGCATATTGTAAAAGCCAAGGAGCGAAACTATGCCTGGCCAGACCAAACTGTCTAGTATCATGCAAGACTAACTATAAAGTTGATATTAGAGCCTCATCAAGAAAAGTCGGTACCGGATCGATACTGATCACGAATTTTGCGCAAACAGTCTCTTGCTTTCAAAGTCTTGTATCAGTCAAAACGTCTCAAAGCTACCTTATTATAAGAAGCAAAATTTTTTGAGAATCTTGCAACTCGCGGCATGAAAGCATAATTTTGATGCAATAATGTGCGCAATGGGCCAGCTCCATTCAACTAGTTTTGTAGAGACGAAGCAGACTACATTAGCAGAATAGTCTGGAAGATTATCTCTTTTCAATTGGGCCTTACAAATCGATTTAAAGCCTGTCCACGAGCTCGTCATTGGAGCCAACCAAATCTGTACAAAATCTTGAGACATCCAGTATAAGGTTTACCTTACCCGTGGTATAACCTGCGCAAGTTTACTGCTGCCATCTGAATTCGATATGAGAAACAAATGTACCTTTTGCAAATTCTGTAGTCTGCTGTTTTTATCTCCCCGTCATGCCCAATAATCCGAGCCATTTCTAACTATAACAAAATAGATAGGTGTCCATTGGAATAAAAAAATATACCTTTTACATATTCTGTAGTCTGCCGTTTCTGTTCCCCCGTCAGAAGCAATAACCCGAGCCATTTCTAACTATAATGAAATAGACATCTCTATTGGAATAAACACTGTAGACAGCTAAGACTATAGTCACTGCGATCTGCGATCACAGGGATGAATTGCCGTACTTTTTGAAGAAGAAAAAGCTAGGCACAGGAAGTTAGTAACTATATTAGTAGATTAAATTTTAACATTCCTTGTTCTTGTTCTTATACCATCTTTATTTACAAATAAAATATATTCAAATGCACTTTGTAGTTCCTAAAACTTTCTAGAAACCTTAAATGTCCATTTAACACTTAAATCTTTTTACAATGGTATTTTTATTCTCGTTATTTTGATGAAGATTTTGTATTCGAAATATTTACTTTTAATATTTTAGATTTCAGACTGTAATTTTTTTAATAATGGTAAATAATAATGTGCTATGAATGGTTGAACTGTAATAGTAATTTAGATCATTTACCAAAGTCACTTCACTTATTTAGTGACTAGCGTCATTATTTACTGCCGAGTGATCCAAAAAATGTTTCTACTTTTGAAAATTCATAGTATCAAGGGCACTTTTGGGATTTGAATGATTCAAATTCTACCGGGTGAGTAAAAAAAAGTTTAGGCGTTTGAAGGGCTGTGGAATAAAAATTATGTGACCGATATTCAAAACTGATTTTTCCATCTATCAGTCAAAGGTCAACTTAGATGAGAAAATTTTGTTTGATAGTATCCCTCATCTTACAGAACCAGAAATTAGGAAAATGCCGGTACAGGGCATGTTTGGGAACAATGATTCCACATTCCATTCTGGTCCATGATTTACCTTCTATTGAAATTCAAATTCAGCATCTCAAACTGGCAATGTAAACTTCAATGCCACATAACTCATGGACCAGAATGGAATGTCGAATTCTCGATTCCCATAGAAACCCCTTACAAGCATTTTGATTATTGTTGGATCTTAAAGGTGTTTGCTTTTACCAGACAAAATTTTGTCATCTAAGTTAGCCTTTGAGTGATAGATTAACACTTAAATTTTGAATATCGGTCACATACTTTTTATTACACAGCCCTCCATACGCCTAAACTTTTTTTTACTCACCCGGTAGTTAAAAGTCAAAAGATCAAAGTATTCATATGACTTCTCTTGACTTCTTACAAGCAATAGAAATGTGTATATATATATATATATATATATATATATATATATATATATATATATATATATATATATATATATATATGTGTGTGTGTGTGTGTGTGTGTATATATATATATATATATATATATATATATATATATATATATATATATATATATATATATATATATATATATATATATATATATATATATATATATATATATATATATATATATATATATATATATATATATATATATATATATATATATATATATATATATATATATATATATATATATATATATATATATGTATATATAAAATCAGTTATATATATATATATATATATGTATATATAAAATCAGTTATGCCAAAATTTCATCATTCCAAAATGATTGAAAAAAGGCCTAAACCATTGACCAAATCATAAGGGCTGTCCTCACATTCAAACAAATACCAAAGATTTTCAGTCCCATGGCAATAAATGTTGAGTGGATATCTCTCACCCATGAATAATTCCATTTTCTTTATTGATCTGTGCGAAGAGCCCTTTATGATTTGATCAATGTTTTAGGCCATTTTACAGTCATTTTGGAAACATGACATTTTTAAAAAGTTTAATTTACCTATAAACTTCTAGTGCTGGTAAGACAACAAGAAAGATCACAAAAATATTTCGATCTTTCGGCTTATAACTGGAATTCGAGTCATTTAAATATGTGATGTACTCTCAATGCGACGAATTTCTAATAATGTAAACTTTTTCTGGTTCAGACGGAATTTTCAGCAAGGACCTTAAGACGATCTTTATGAGGCCAAAATGGCACTTTAATATTGACATGGCAAATGTGCCGATTACCTATTCAATCACTGAGCAAGTGGATTGTGTTTTCTCTGCTCTTCTCTCTCTGTTTTCCTCGATCTAAACCACTGTGCAGGCCAACTCGAAGCACCGCAGCAGCAGCCGCCACTAAAATCTTATTCTGACAAGATACGATTTTGTTGGCGACTGCAGCTGCTTTGCTTCGAGTTGGCCTGCAATATATCGGCGAGAGAAGAAAGGGAGACGCAGAGAAAGCACGATCCAGAAGCACAATGATTGCATGGGTAATCAACACTTTAATCATCTTTAATGTCACCAAAACAAATTATGACGATCAATGTTAAAGCGCAACTAAAGGCACGTAAATATCGTCCTAAAACCCTTGGATTTAGAGCATCTTTTTTACTTCAATTTTTCTGTTTCTTGGGAGAATTCCCGTTGCTTTTCAAGGGAAAATTAGGCTGTGGAATGGAGGTAGATGCTTATGGAAAATATATTTGTGATTAGATAGTTGGTTTAAATTCGTTATTAATCAATTATATTTGACTACACTTAATAGCCAATTTTATAGATAAATTCACTATTATCATCATGATTAAAATCTGCCTTGTTCTGCAAATGTAGTTTATGACTGTCTGTTGACTGGTTCATTTTCAAAGCACTGATGTTGATGATTTTGAATTTCTCGTGTAAGTTCAAGTAGATATGAAATTTGGCAATTGGGAAGCAGACCTCTTCATAATTGCTTGTAAAATAATTAAAATACTTAAATCATAGGGTATTTCTCCAGGAAATGATTCTTTCAAAATCAATTTACTTATAGCATATTACATTATTTTATTATAAACTTTATCTAGCCAGGACCCGTTGCTACCAACATGATCTCCATTCAAGAACCGAATAGTCAAACCAGACACTTCCAAGAACGTAGCAATCAACCAACCTCATACCCTTCTGGTACCCCAGGTGGAAATCGCAGTTTTACGATAAACCGGAGGGCAAACACGACAAAAAAATGATCACATTGTATTCTCAGTATATAAATTTGAAGATTTGACGGTCCAAGAGTACTATGACAAATCCATAGTTATGACAAATCCATGTTATGACGAATCTTCTGGTACCCAGGGTACGAACCTCAGCCACGGGTAATACTATCCAAACAAGCAATATAAATGGCACAACCTCAAAAACACACAAAACAATAGTCTGCGGACAGGCTTCATTGTCTCTTCTCCTCCGCAGCAAAAGTAAATTACACAGGCTAAGAAAACAACCAAACTTGACAACCACAGTGCCACTTTTCTGAAACCACCCATCGGCAGGCTGCTAAAACAGATACATTAAAGGCAGTCTGTCACGCATTTGATTGGGTGATTTGGACAATACAAAGAATAGGAAATTTGAATGGCTGCTAATCCCCTGAATTTCTATGGCCGTAGAAAGTCACGAAGATTAGCCCTCCTTAGTTTCAAATACAAAGATTGACAAAGAAATCTGTTGTGTTGAGCTCTGACTTTGTCGCGGCCAATCAGAGACGTGACAGACTGCCTTTAAGCGCCAGTTTCTATTATTTCTATTTGTTGTGTATTAGCATCCACATTTGCGCAACACAAATCGATTCCTTCGCGCAAAACGTCCAATGGACGTCTGGGGGAGGGGGGAGGGGGTAAAAGGATCGGACGTTTTATCAGACGTTTTCAGAAATTTTGTTTCATCGACATTTCTTCCGAGAATTTTCTGCCAGGAACATCACTCTACAGCTTCCGCTTGCTGTATATTTTGTTAAAGCCGGATCTCCACTAGGTGGAAAAATGTAGAACCGCGAAAAGTAGAACGTATTCCTACTATTCGTGGCTCGACATTTTTCCGCGGCGACAATTCGATCAGCCAATTAGATTGCTGGAAATTTTTCCGCCTCGACATTTTTCCGCCTAGTGGAGATCCGTCATTAATGCGAAATTATCTCGACAGCAGTGAAATTACCTTGTCCGTTTTGGTTGAGTCTGGTCATGGAAAGCACGTCGCCGACGACATCATAAGAACTTAGGCCCATTTGATAGCATCAAATAATGGTATGAAATTTTCTCGTGAAAAAAAATTTGGCCACACTTAGTAGCTAACTTTATAGATAAATTCACTATTATCAGCATAATGAAAAATTACATCGATTTCCAATTGGACGTTTTCGGGGGATGGGGGTAAGGGTATTTTGAAAACGTCCAATGGACATTTTGCATGAAAGAATCGATTTGTGTGCGGCCCCTAAAAGGTACTTTATTCTAGGCGTTCCCTTGGAGGTTCTCTTGGAGTCTCATTTGATGTTGTATTATATCTTTCGTTGCATCTTTAATCCATACGTTTTCAGAGTTTAGAAATTACATGGTTTCAATTCTTTTCAAACAAAAACGGGGGAATACCTTGTAATTCTGAAAATATTGGAGATTTCAGAAAAGTATAACTGTATAGCATTATCACAAAGTAGATTAAGTCCCTCTCCATCCATTCAGTTCAAAGAAAGAAGTGATGATTATTTAAGCAAACCTTTCAGGAAATTTGACACATTTGCTCAACCACAGTAACTACCTCAGCAAAGCATGAGCAAACCTCGTAAAACAAAAAATTGAAGTTTCCGGAAAGATAATGCGATTTGCTTTGCCTTTGCGAACAACAGATTTCACACCTCTGAGTTCACTCAGGCAAATAAAAAAAATAGAAGGTACAGCATTATGGTTGGCTACACAGAAGGTAAGTAATCTATTCTCGCGGCTGTCAGATCGTTTTATCTTCAACAGAAAAGTATTCTTTGTTTCACAAAATCAACCCTTGCTCGTTAGCCGCCTGTTTAAGTGCAGCGACTAGAATTAACCTAAGGGGGTTTCGTCTCTTCTCAGGGGAGGATCCAGCCCGAACTTGAAGGGGGAAATTTGGAGAGGGGGCACCAAAAATATGATAAAGATTAAGCGCACCGATGGCGCGCGAAAATTTCTGGGCCTTTACTCAAGAAAATTCTCTGGATTTCTGCTGAATAACGCCTTAGTCCCCTCTACAGAAAACCCGTCGGACTTCACTGGCAGTATCAAGACCAAATCACGAATCATGTCAGGTAGTGTTTACGGGATGCCAATTTTGCAGTTTAATTGGTTTAGGTCAATTTCTTTAGAGGTATCAGCTGCTGGTGACGCATATCAATCTTGGCCAAATCTCTTTAGAGGTACGAGATACCAGTGTCACATATCAATTTAGGCCAATCACTTTAAGAATTACGAGGTACCGTTGTCGCATACTAATTTATGGAAGTGTCACATATCAAGTTAGGCCAATCTCTTTAGCTGTACGAGGTCACGTTGTCGCATACTAATTTAGGCATGTGTTACATATCAATTTAGGCCAACCTCTTTAGCAGTACGAGGTACTGGTGTCGCATACTAATTTATGGAAGTGTCACATATCAAGGTAGGCCAATCTCTTTAGCTGTACAAGGTACCGTTGTCGCATACTAATTTAGGCATGTGTTACATATCAATTTAGGCCAATCTCTTTAGCAGTACGAAGTACTGGTGTCGCATATTAATTTATGCATGTGTCACATATCAATTTAGGCCAATCTCTTTAGCAGTACGAGGTACTGGTGTCGCACATTAATTTACGTATGTGTCACATATCAATTTAGGCTAATCTCGTTAGCAGTACGAGGTACTGGTGTCGCATATGAATCTATGCATGTGTCACATATCAATTTAGGCCAATCTCTTTAGCAGTACGAAGTACTGGTGTCGCATATTAATTTATGCATGTGTCACATATCAATTTAGGCCAATCTCTTTAGCAGTACGAGGTACTGGTGTCGCATATTAATTTATGCATGTGTCACATATCAGTTTAGGCCAATCTCTTTAGCAGTGCGAGGTACTGTTGTCGCATATTAATTCATGCATGAGTCACATATCAATTTAGGCCAATCTCTTTCGCAGTACAAGGTACTGGTGTCGCATATTAATTTATGCATGTGCCACATATCAATTAAGGCCGATTTCTTTAGCAGTACGAGGTACTGGTGTCACACATTGATTTATGCATGTGTCACATATCAATTTAGGCCAATCTCGTTAGCAGTACGAGGTACTGGTATCGCATATTAATTTATGCATGTGTCACATATCAGTTGAGGCCAATCTCTTTAGCAGTACGAAGTACTGGTGTCACATATTGATTTATGCATGTGTCACATATCAGTTTAGGCCAATCTCTTTTGCAGTACGAGGTACTAGTGTCGCATAATAATTTATGCTTGTGTCACATATCAATTTAGGCCAATCTCTTTAGAGGTACGAGGTACTGGTGTCGCATTTTAATTTATGCATGTGTCACATATCAATTTAGGCCAATCTCTTTTGGAGTTAAAGTTACCAATCAAAATTAACAATCTAAATCATTTAGAAATTTATGTTTTAAATTTCATTTAAAAAGACACCTTTTACTTATCCTGTAATTCGCCGACATAATTTGTCCCGTCGATATGTGGAAGACTTTTGCCATCTGAAGCTGCAAAAACCAACGGAAAACAGTTGAACAAAGCAACGAAGCGATGTTTCCAACATTTAGTCTTATCATCTAACTGCAAGCTGAAACGATCAGGAACCTAGATTTCCAACCCGGGATCTGAGTATGAAAAGGCATGTAGAAGTAATTAGAAATGTGTTTTTGATCCAAAGTTTTAGAGACTGAAAGTATGATGTAATAATCGTTCTGTGTCGAGTTGCAGTGGCTCCTGTTGGTTACAGTTAAAACCCGCGTATAAGAACCTACAATTTTGCAAGTAAGCCTGATTAGAATCTTATGTATTGAGTATTTAGTGGAAATTTAGGCAGTTTTCATTCAGGACTTTCAGGTATTTCTTTTGTTCAGGTTGAAACTTCAAGCTCAATGCTTACTGTCAGTTCAGAGGCACCTGAATTCATGAGGCTTTATTCACAACAGCAGTGCGTGAAAGAATCAGAAATTTTGCAGAATACAGTGAAAAGCTCTCAAAGAATCTTTATATTTCTTTGCAAGATGCACATATGGCAGTATCAGTCTGTATAGGTTCAATGACAAAAAACTGAAGTTTTGATCTAATTTGATGAACTCTACAAATAAGAACCTATTTTAAACTTCAGGCTGAATAGGGTCATATATTGTGGGGGGGGGGGTCTATTTTCAGAATTTCAGCCTGTAGGTTCTTAATCACTAAGTTCTTGTATGCGGATTTTACTGTACTCGAAGCTTCGAGAACAATATTCACAAAATGTTTTTTAACCAATATAAAAATTTATAATCACGAAATTACCTAGAACAGCACTTACAACTTACTTTACTACACTAAAAGAACGATGCCATGAGAAGCAGAAGACCATGACTACCCCACGGCCATAACATAGAGACAGGTAACTAAAGTTGAATCTAAATATACAATAAAACACTAATACAGCACAAAAGGCTACGCACAGACAGTTTCTACAGATAAATTCAGGAATCGGGTTCACATAGGATATTGGGCAATTGCTGTGTTCTTGATAAATCAGTCCAGGACTCTAAATTTTACTGAACTAACACAGCACTGAATTTCCCAACATCCAACGTGAAACAGGCGTAAACAAGTGAAAAATAAAAAAACAGGAGACTTGGTGGCTCAGTGGAGTAAACAAACTTTTCAGGTCTATCTAATCAAACCGACCTGCATTGTGGATGAAAACTGTGTCAGTTCGAGTATCTTTTTGTTTATTTCATTAGTAAGGAATTTGTCACCAAACAATAGAATCTGAACAGCAACATCGTTGGGGAGGCTGCTTATTTCAACAAATGGTCGTAACATTGCCGAAACTCCAGCGAGAAGAGGTCGTCGTTCAACGTCAAATGAAGAGCCAAGCAGCAAAAAAGCAACAAGATGTTTAGACGAAAGGGATCGTTTTCAGGATCATGGGCAACCGATCTCACGATATACTGTTATTTAAGAACAATTAGGCTCAGAAGGCTTTTTCTTATTGCAGGGCTGAACAAATGGTACAAGTTATTAAAAAAGAACGAATTGGCAGTTTCCCTCTTGATCTTCAAAACAATTATAGAAGAGGATCATTTGTTTGACACTATCTTTTTGTGGACTTTATATCATAAGTTAGACATTTACTGGTTATGTCTTTTTTCTTTTTCTTTTGTTCGATCAGGTCAGTTACCAATAACATGAAAATGAAAATGAGTAAATTACTTACTTACTTAGTAAATTAATTACTTACTTATCTCTGAAAAAAGACAGTGAAATTACAATTCTACCGGGTGTCCCAGAAAAAACGCAACAGATTTAAATGATTCTAATGGAAGCTGCTTCATACTTATTAGCAAACAATTATTTTTATTGAAATCTACAACTATTAGAATAAATTTTGATATATTTTCCAGTATTTTTGGTGTCTTGGTTGTAAAGATAAAAATCAGCAAAGTTCAAAATTGCTTCCAGGTCAAAACCAGAGCTGCTGCACTAGCAATAGTTGATTAAATTGTCAAATTATAAAAAATGACAGGTCTTAGTAATTACCAAAAATTGCTGACAAGTGCTCAAACACAAAAGTTAATTGAACATGGTACAGATACTTGTATGAAGATTTCAGTCATGATGAAGTTGCTTTTTCTAAAATGATTAGGCCATTCTTACAGTTATGCTTTCAATTGGAAACGAGCACTGAGTGCTCCCTCAAAACTAGATAACTCGTGAATCATTTAGGGATCTCCTTTGTCACAGTTTTTTGATCAAATTATGTGCTTGTCTGTTATCCTGTAAAGTTTTAGACGACGCCACGCTATAATTTTGCATTATGCTTTGCACTAGTTGTGGGAGGTCTGGTTTTGCCATGACAGCAAATTTTGAGTTTGTCAATTTATAACTCTGCAACCAGGTCACCTAAAATTCTGAAAAATATCTCAAAATTTAATCTAATTATTGCAAATTTCGAGAAAAATAATTATTAAAGTTTCAGTTTGAAACAGCTTGTGTTAGAATATTTTAAATCTGCTGCGTTTTTTTTGGACACCCGGTATTAAATACGGGAAAACTGGAGCAAAGCTGTAGTGAAAGCGGAGACCAACATGGAAATGAAAAAGACGCAACAGAGACAAAAGAGCTGCTAGCCATGATAGGAACTTTGTTCAAATTTTCTAGCGTACAATTGAGCAGGCAGGCAAGGCAATTCATATCATACCAACGTGGCAAAGGTATATCAAAGGGTCAGGTAAGGCAGTTCTCTACAGGTTTCTGTACTGCTTGCAGCTTTGAGTACACGGCTAGGCCCATTATGAAAAGAAGGAAAAAGACCGAGAAAATATGTTGAAATATAATCATGTCACCTAACTTCATGTGCCTTTAACTGAAAGATTGCAGAAAGAACTATTCAGTGAAGGTGAGGTATTTAGGTTCTTTTCTAAAAAAGAACCATTAAAGCGAAATAAATAAAATATGATAGATTTATCCATCAAAATCAAGTCGAAGAAGAATCCTGAACAAAAAATGATGCATAACAATAACGAATAAAGTAAAGTATGACGAGAGAAATCATTTCTAATTCTGAGGGCCAAACTTTCTCCAACTGTCTTAGGCGAATTCTATGATTGTCAATCATTTACCAACAACAGAGAAATATTTCACGTTGTTTTGTTATAATTCTTACATCTTATTTACCATCATCATTTTATGTCATCATCCTAAAATCATTTTATTATTATAAACATAATTCATACGGCCATTTCTATCATGGTTTTTAAAGTTTATCAATTTCATTAAAACTCAGGACGATTAGATCATATTTGTGTAAGAGATGTTCTGGAAAAAAACTTAAATCTAAAAGATTATTGGTCAAGCACCATATGATTTAAAAGCGCTCACACAAGTTCACAAGTTTAATTTCAAAACTCTTGATATTTATGACTGTGATCTGTTTACAGCATGTTTAGCAAATCGTATCCTGTCTTTGCGACTGCTGTGGGGAGCGGTAAATTCAGTTGTCTTGTCCTTATGTCATTTGATAGTAAATGTTTTAACTTGGAGTTCGCGAACTTGTTGGGGTCAGCACCAAACAATCTTATTTTAAGCGTGTTGTACGATATAGATTTAAATAAAAACATTCAAGAATAAAAATAATCGTACCTTGAGCAGAGTTTTTCTAAAACACGACGTTTCGAGCTGAGCCCGTTATCAAGTTTGCCCATTTGTTGGGGTCAGTGTTACAAAGTGTCGCTGAATTACGGCACAAGAAAATCTAAATAAATGGTTGCCTCAAAATAGAGATTCCTTCCCTTTCCATGAAAGTCAAAATCCCGAGTGCGGGGGGGGATACCTTAACTTCTCCATGGAACATAGTTCACGTATTTGATTCGTAAAACTGTGTGTTGAATTCGCAAAATGGGAGGTGACAGAACTGAAAAGGTATCATTTATATCCCTTTCATTAGATTTTGTAAACAAGCCCCCTTCTTTAATAGGCCCCCTTTTCTTGAAGCCCCTCTCTGGAAGGTTCGAAATTAATTAAGCCCCTTGGGAGCTTAATAGAGCTTTTACGATATTTACTAGATTCTGACATTGCTGGAGGGCAACTGAATTGCTTTTTTGAAGCAACCACTTACTTTGCCTTTCCACGTCAATGACTTGGCAATCATTTGTCAGCTTGACTGGAACAAGGTCCCGAACTCTCAACTGAAACCATTCCTGAGCAATTGTATAAAATATGGAACAACTGAATGTAAAGCTCCTCCCCAGCTGTCGCAAGAACGGGGCACAATTCTTGTGGACACCAAGGATGTCTTCGTCATTAAGTTTAAAGGCTCGTCTAATATCAAAACAACGTTTATAAGTGAGGTTTTATATTAATTTTAGTCCAAGTAATCATGAACGTCTATGATTTAGGTTCAATATAGATTTTAGCATAAAAAAGTTAAGATTTAAACTAAACTTAATTAGAAAGCTTGGTGTGAAATATAATTTTTCAACTAACGGGCTCGTTTTGGAAATTTTTGAAAATTTATTGATATGAAAGTTTTGACTACGAACTTGGATTCAGCATCCCGAATTTCTTCTAACTGCAACTTTTCATATTCCTGGAGTATGCGATTTCGATTTAATGGCAATAATGAATTTGACAATTCATATGGGACTTGACCGTCAAAATCGCTCGGCGTGTAACTTTACACCCTCTGTCATTATTCACGGTAAAATCCCTTATGAATTTTCAAATTTGTTATCCTCATAAAATTAAATTCGCTATTAGTTAGATCGTGAAAAGTTGGAATTAGGCTATGATTGGTTGCTGAATGAGAATATGGGGTCAAAAATTTCATATGATGCAAGCTAAAGAAATTTTGAAAAATTCCAAAACGAGGTCGCTTAGTTGAAAAGGCGTATCATGATAACATTGAGAAGCCATACTAAAAAGAATTCGTGAGCATTACAGAGCACAGAAAGTAAAAAAATGTAAGTTTGGCACAGTAAGCTTGTTCACACTACGCACTTGCAATGCTTCGAAATGCGATGATAGAGAGAATCAAAATCATTAATACCTCAAATCTCATTTGAGATTTTTGCGGCGTTTTGAAGATACCTTAGTGCAGTTTTTGGATGGAGAAAAGTTTAATTCCATTTGGAAGCTATAAATCACAAAGTTGTAGAAAATGAGTTAAGAAAATGCATATCATCTCCATTCTCATCTGTTTTTACACTTTGGTGAAACTAGCTTAAGAAGACAAGAAAGAAATGTAACTGTAAATAGAAAGATCTACAGAGAAGGCCAGAAAAATTTTTCACTTTTTGAAAATTCATGGCACCTGAAAATATTGGTAAATTCAAACTCACTAAAATTTTCTGTTTGCAAAATGCCGGAAAACGACCCTTAACTGCTCGACGCACTACGCGAGGGGATCTCATCTCTATCAAGAGTTAAAGGAAAAAGATTTGCAAACAAATACTTAAGTTCGCCAATCCCACAGCAAAAAAAAGTGGACACAATAATATCTCTTAACAGCGAAAAAAAATTATTTTTGTCACTGTTCTGTATGAGGAGCTTCTTTACGATTGGATCAAATGTCTTAGGTCCCTTTTACGGCATTTCGCAACCACATAATTCGCGTAAAGTCGAATTTGCAAATATTTCCCAGCATACACCTTTTCAACTAACCGCCTCGTTCTGCAAATTTTGAAAATTTCTTGATACGAAATTTTCTAACTCCGGATTTGCATTCAGCAGGCCAAGTTTAGTCTAATTGCAAAGTTTCATGCTTCTAGAGCATGCATTTTCGACTTTAAAGGCACACCATCGTGGTTGTGATTGGCTAGTTGTGATGTTGAAATCAAAAACAAAGCTCTGGCCTTGGAGTAATTACCAAGCCTTTTTGATCTTGGATCATGCTTTGTTTCGAGAATAAAGGGAATCAGATCATTATCATCTTAGTGAATTTCACTGTACAGCGAAATTACTGAACCTTGCTTAATTCTTTTCTTCTTGATTGTCTTGTTTATCCAATCAGCATCACGACAGTGTGCCTTTAAGGTAATCATAAATTTGAGAACTCACATGGGATTTGACCGCCAAAATCGCCGGCGGTGTAACTTTACAGTCACTATTCTCGGTCAAATCCCTTATGAATTTTCAAATTTTTTGTCCTCATAGAATTAAATTCGCTTACAGTAAGATCATGAAAATTTGCAATTAGACTAAAACTAGGGTGTTGAATGTGAATATCAGGTCAGAAATTTCATACGACACAAGCTAAAGAAATTTTGAAAAATTCCAAAACGAGGCCACTTAGTTGAAAAGGTGTATTCATAAGAACGAGAGACGAACTAAAGAAATACTTCAATCTCTCAGGTTTCAACCAAAATTTGATTCATTCCAGTTCGTCCAATAATTTTCCAAAGTGGGAAGTTTTCTGGCTCAACTCGGTAGGAAGAAAAAGAGGGAGTGAGTAAGAAAAGTTGATATGTTTGGCACGCTATGGAATAAAAAGTATCTGCTCGATGCTTAAAAATTTGTAATATGCAAAGTTAAACCTACGGAGCAGAAACTGCGGAATGTGACATCATCGACCAATCTGATACAAGGAAGTGTTTGAAAAGATAAGCTTTTTGAAATGATAAATCAGGACTGTAAGGCCTCAGGAAGAAAATATCAAGTGTTGCTCAATTTCGGGATCTGTAGCAGGGAGATAAGCTGCTAAAATTTGCGACTTTTCGCGCATCTGAATGCGCAGTTTCTGCTCTGTCAGTTAAACTGCGTTCACACAATGCCGGCATATTTTGAGAACTATGGAAAATATGACGAATGGGCCTCCCGTTTACACAAAACTAGCACAATTTTTGACGGCAGATTTTGAAAACGGTAGATTTTGAAAATGGAGTCGTGTGAACACTCGAAAAGGATGGAAAAATGGAGCATTTTTCGCGATTTTTCGGCGCTTCCACACTGTCACTGATTGGTTCTTAATGAAAAGGTATTTACATTTCTTTAGCATACAATTCGTGGGGAGATTGCAACGAGCTTCTAATTGTTAGATTTCATACCTTTTATAAGTTGTGAATAAAAATCTCGACATTCCAAAGTTTAAGCCTGAGTGTAGAAGAAAAGGTTTCCATCTCTCTGGGCAGAAAGCCTGGAATGAGATGCCTATTGAAATAATGGGAGCCCCCTCACTCTATCAGTTTAAAAGAAACTTAAAAATGCATTTAAAGAGCTCAACATACCCTAACTAAAACACGACTCTCAGGAAGATCAGACCTCAGATTGAGCTCAGTCCAACTTATCAACAGCTATTTGAATTTTGTTTTCGTCTTTCTTCTTCTTTTTTTCTATTTATCAAATTGTAACATGTTCTCTATCAATTCATAACTGATGAGATATCGTGTAAAAATATGAATTACTAAATAGTTGTACCGATATCGCGTGAACGCTAGCTAAGGTTTTGCTACCGTCACATCTTTCATCGTTTTCAAAATTGGACGGCATCGTGTGAATGCAATCTTAGATGTGAAAATCTTATTTTGTAAAATCACTACTTATCTTGACCCAGAAATCGGGATAATGTTGAAACAGTAGAAGCCCGCACGAGAGAACCTATTCCTATAAGAACTTGACACTGAGATAATATCAGATTTTCAATCATAATTCTGACCTAAAGATGTTCCCAAGAATTCTGAAGGAATTCTCCAAAAGTTTTCACATTTCTTGAGCTGAAAACAGTATTAATGTGGGCAAGGTGTAATGTATATAAGAACTTTTAGAGAACCCTGCAGGCTGGAATTTAGAATGACAGCCACTTAATTAAGAACCTTTCCAGGCTGCCCAAGAAGAACCTAGGTTATTTTATGCCGGTTTCCACAGTAGGGGTTTCCATGAGAACGAGAATTCCATTCGACCCTGTTCCATGATTCCATGATCCACTTGCCATTGAAATTTAAATTCTTTTTCTCAAACAGAAAATTGTATTAAAATTACAGAAAAATTGAGAATAAATCATGGACCAGAATGGAACGTGACATTCTCGTTCCCATACAAACCCCTTATCAGCATTTTTCTAATTCCATGGTCTAAAAACGGGGCGATTTTACCGAACAACATTTTCGCATCTAAGATAGCCTTTGACTGATAGATTAATGTTTTAGTTTTGAAATGGCCTTAAGTAGCGGACTCATCTAAAAAAACCATGGACGCACAATAAACTTTAAGAAAAACACTATCAACTCCTGTAAAGAACAGCAATAATATAAGATAAACCTGTAACTCGAGAGAAGACTGTTAAACCTGCAAGAAAATAAGTAATCAGTTATCAAAACGTAATTACACCAAATACGCGTTTCGTCACAAGCTCATCAGTTTGCTTCATGCGAAGAACAGACAAATGACACGACCGGGCTGTTTTTCGCATCAGTGGCTCAGGTCAATCAACGGTCACGTGATTCTCAAATGTCTTTTGTTTTGTTCGGTATAAAAACAGCCCGGTCGTGTCATTTGTCTGTTGTTCGCATGAACCAAATTGAAGAACTTGCGACGAAACGCGTATTTGGTGTAACAACGTTGTTGATATCTGATTACTTATTTTCTTGCAGGTTTAACAGCTTTCTCTTCAGTTACAGGTTTATCTTATATCATTGCTGTTCTTTACAGGAGTTGATAGTGTTTTTCTTACAGGATACAAGTTTATTGTGCGTCCATGGTTTATTTAGATGAGTCCGCTACTTAAGGCCATTTAAAAATTTTGTACCTCTAATCATTTATTGACCTCATAGTTCTGCACATCAACCGCGTTTTGTTATTCCACAACCCACCAAACATGTTGACTTTCGCTGACTAGCTCGGAAGAAAAGGCACAAAGGTTCTAAAACAACATACCTGTGGTCTTGACAAATCCTTGACAAATTTGATTTCCTGGTCGTGCAGAACTTGGTATAAAATGTAAAGTTCAGGATTATCATGGACACATTCAACTTTTAACGGCTTTATCATCAATCGTGGTGTATCTCTTTTGTAGAAACAACGGATCTTCGAGTAGTCCTTTGGTCTCTGGAACAGATGAGAAAGACTAAGTTAAAGAAACATAGCTATCCATGATCCTTTGCAGGCTTAATGTCGAGTGTTGTATGATATGAAAGTCATTTTCAGTTCTATTTTAGCCTCTCTTGTCATTCGAACTGTTAAGTCTCCAGGACTGTTTTTGAAGCAACCACTTCTTCCTCCTTTTCTCTGCCATTAATTAGCAACCAGATGTCAGATTGACATACGCAAGGTCTCAAACTCTGTTGAATCTTGATCTATGCAACTGTGTAAAAGCGGAGATAATCTAATCTATAGCTCCTCCACAGCAGCCAAAGAAACGGGGCACAATTACTTTGGGACACTCTGTACTGTATATTGAGCTTTTCTTCCCGGACCAACACAACAGGTCTTAGCGTTGCTCTTTGGGAGTAGACTGCCCTGCAGCGCAGTGCCTGGGGATGACTTCTGTGGTAAAGACTCCGGATATTGAATTGAAGAAGGGGGCGGCCCCGCGAAACCATGTTGACCGCTCCAAGCATAAATAATATACCGGGTGAGTCAGAAAAAAAGTGGGGCGTTTGGCGAACTGTGACATCGAATCTAGCCACCCGATGGCCGTGAACAAAATTTTTCGATGAAGCCAAAGGTCTAACTTAGATCTTGAACCTTTTCCCATCGAAATCGGTCATTTGACGCATTTGTTAAAAAAGATTTTCTTTCGTAACACTTTGTAGAGGAGTCTTGCAAAATGGTGAAATCTTTTGCCAATCCCCTTCCGCATTTCAACTTGGCAAGGTTTACAGATACACGTGGTATTATCAGGGGCAAATCAAATAGCCAGGAGATACTATTTTCTCCCCTGGGATGTCTTATCATAACTTGCCCTTTGTGAAGAACGTATTTGAAAGACATTATTAATGCACACTTCTTTGTCTTTCGAAGAGGTTTGTTCAAGCAGATCAAAGCTCTGTAAATCGCAATGGGACTGCTTGCAGGTAACACTATTCCCTAAAGCCTGGTGCACACTAGGTCTTTGAGTCCTTGGAGTCATGCATCAAACTCCAAGTCTTTGTCTTTTGGGTCCCTCTGCACGACCGCAATGACCCAGACAACCTAGTAATGTGAACCAGGTCTAACTATTTCAGCATCCCCCGATAATACCACATATACCTGCTACTCTGGCAAGGCTAAAATGCTGAAGGGGCTTGGCTAAAGGCTTCATCAGTTTGCAAGACTTACATACAAGGTCTTACAAAGAAAATTCTTTTTAACAAATGCATCAAATGGCCGATTTCAATGGGGAAAGGTTTATGATCTAAGTTAGGCTCTTGGCAGCACGGAAAAATTTAGTTCACGTCAATCGGATGGCTAAGTGAGGCGTCACAGTCCGTTAAACGCCCCACGTTTTTTCTGACTCACCCGGTATAAGCTATCCAATATGCAACTATTACTGCATTCACACTGACATAGTTAAACCAGCTTTATCTAAACCAGTTTAAATTTCAACCAATCAAATGACTGGATTTGTTGGATTGACCAATTAGAAGGCCTTATTCGAAAACCTGATTTAGTTTAAGCTGGTTTATTTAACTTGCAGTGTGAATGGGGCATATGAAATGTTGGATTAGTTGCTTCAAACTACTTACAGTATGATTTTGGTTGAAAATACCACGACATGCTCTAGCATATGTGCTGTTATAAAACAACTTATTTCCCTTCACATCCTCCTTGAAGTCGAATTGATATGAAGTTTGAGTTACTTTCCCACCCTGCTTTTGCGCAGCAAGAACTGATTTGTAGTATTTGGCATTGTTTTCCATTGTTGGTTCGGTTGTATCTGAAAAATAAGGGAAAGTTTGGTAGACTGACTGCATATTCGTAGTTATGGCTATTGTTGAACTAATGGACGCTCAAACTATGGTCGCAATAGAGCTGGAACTTCAGCGAGAACATCTCTTCGTGGTACTGCAAAAGAAGGGCAGAGCAACAAGAAGTGTTCCGTATCCTTGATGCCATTGTTTGAAAGGCACAATGGGTTTATGGGGTCCCTAACGTTATGCTTGAAATTTGTGATAGTTTAGCTTGCTGAGACCAGCCCTCAACTGACGACCTACTGGGTCATGAATTCCAAAACAGGATTTTGCAGGGGGCCGAATCATTGACAGTATTTACCGACGGTCCAAAAGCAATGAGGATACAAGCTACTTTGGAATAGACCTTTTAGCTATTCTACAAAAGACCCTGGATCGAGCGATATTGTTATACAATTTTATACGCGAGGTTCGATAGAGTGGCGTTAGAGCTTCGATCGCAATTGTGCACATTCGAAAATTCTAGAAATTGTGATGAAATATCGTCGATCCACATTCGTTTTCAGAATAGCTAAAAGGTCTATTGTTCTAGTCTTGCCTTTATTCGCCCAGTGACATCAGGCATTCAAATTTCTATAAATATTTTTAACTTACACGTTACTTGAAGGTGCATAAAGACTTAACACCTTGCCAAATACTTGCTGAATGACATTTTCATACTTACTGTGTTTTAATGCAAGTTCTGTATACTTCAAGGCTTGCTTGTAATTTGAGCTCTGAAAAGATAGAGTTTTTACGATATAAGGGTGTCAGATAAAAAAGGACGTTTAGGTTTTCATATCAATGTGATATGGAGACTAGTAATCAATTTGCAATTGCGCGGGAAACCTTCGTTGAAGTCAGTTTTATTCGACAAGCTTTTTTGTGCATATTTCTACTTGACTCTGTAGGTTTTCATCAATCTCATATTTCTTTTCGCATAACTTCCTCTCTGTTCTTCACTAAGGATCTTGCAGTTTGAAATTTTTTAAAAACCCAAGGCAAAGTGATTTCCTATTTCGACTTCGGGCAATTTTCAATTTTTGTTGCCATCATGCCGAAACATTTCTATCAATAAGTGTGTCAATTCAATTATATGCAAACATATTCGTCGTCTTGCACCTCATTCAACGATTTGTGATGAAGTTGCACTTCTCAACGGACCTGATTATTTAAAACTTAAAAGTAGAAGCTTCAAACTCACAATATAATATGACCAAGCCAGATGCTCGTAAAGTGAGACAGCAGACAAATTTCCAAGTCTGTCTATTCCTTGTGTTTCATTTAACATTCTGATACGTTCTGCTTCTTCGAGCCACTCTAACATTCGAACATATTTATCATTCTTGTATGCAAGGGTGCCAAGTTCAAGGCAGTCAGCCGCAGTCAATTTATGTGGTGAAGGCTTCACTCCTGAAATTGATAAGCAGGTCGTTAAAGGGTGAGTTGCAAATTCAATCAGCACAAAATAAATGCATTCACTTCTACTTAAATTTAAAAACACAGCACATGTTGGGGCTACAGAATTTAAAATATGAATTGGCTTCCGACAAAGAACAGAGTTGATCAATATACAAGTGTAAAGATAATGAAATTTTTCAAGGGAACGACTCTAGCTTATGCCGACGAAATTTTCCAACCAATCGACCAAAGCTGAATGCTGCGAAGGTCTAAGTTCAAATTAAACCTTCCATTTCGCAAGAGTAATGCTGGCAAAAAATGCCTGTCCTACCTAGTGTCCTACTTGGGGCCAAAAATATGGAATAGCCTATCTTCTGATTTAAAATATACAGATAGTATCAACTCATTCAAGCATAACATCAAGGACAACTTTTTCTAAAATATACAGCGAGAGGAAAAAGACACATGCATGTTCTACCAAAACTGCGCATCCTCTCTCACATTCGTCACTCGGCCTTATTAAATTATGCTGTATCCAAAAGCATACAGAATTTAATGTTTATCATTATCATTTTTACAACCACCTCTAAGGGGAACATTATGGAAATAAGATGGAATCGATCTTTTAATGCTATCCATGCCACTTTCATTACGGGTATTTTTAACTTGTAAATTGTCCCGGGGGGGGGGGTAACTCCGATATGTAGGTGAACGGGGTCCTGCCGCCCATAAGGATGGGTTCGAGAGCTTCAAAATCCCTAAATATGGGTCTTAAAATGCCGTGATTCCAATAGAAATGGGTAAGCTTTACTGTTCTGAAACCTTAAGAATGGGTTTCGACGAATTTCCACAAGAAAAACAGGTAGTTCAGTTACGCTTTTTCGTGTACGAAAAACTTTGCAGATATTTCCGTCGACTCTTTACTGCGAACTTTTTCTTCCATTTCAAGCTCCTCCCTGTCGACAGCTGGTTAACAGGATACAAGGAATTTAACAGGATAACAGATGATTTCCATTTCAATGATGATTTCACACATTGCTGTTGTTGTTGGTCATGGGAAAGCGCGCGCAAGAAATCCTTGAAAGGACGGTTGATGATCTTTAGTATGCACGAAAACCTCTCTCCTAATGAACCTTGATCCTGAGAACCCATAAACCGAGAAGCTTGTCAGAAGCGCGGGAAGACAACAGCCGAAGAGAAAGGAGAGATTCAGATCCCGATTAAAGATGTTCAACCATTCCTCTGAAGAAGAATGGAGTTCGATGTAAGTGCCTGCAGTTATCCAGTTAGGGCCGAGGAGGGGTTCAAAAACCTGGGACCCATGGCCATAGAGGCCCATAAATAATAACACAGGTTTTCAAATATAGCTAAAATTTAAGTCTCTGCCAGGTTCATGATCAAAAAGGGCCCCAATATCCTCTAAAATTGCTATAATGTATTAGAATCAAGAAGAGGTAACTTGTTTTTATATGGTGATTCTTGTGCCTAATGACTGGCTAGTTCGATGACATGATAATTGTATTTAGAGGCGCAAAATAGCTACCAGAGCAATTCTAGCTAGCTTGATTTTAAAAATTTTCCCGGGGGAGCATGCTCCCGGACCCCCCTAGATGAGTGCGCCTCCTGCAAACCTTTCACAAGTGGCTTTGCCAGGAACCAATGTTACCGTTCATATTCAATCTTTTTGGCCTTTTGAGACGTTCGTTCCCATAGACTCTGGCGACTACTCAAGTGACTGCAACGACCTGGTGTGAACCAGACTTGAAGTGCATAAAAACAAAAAACAATCTCTTTGATTCATAAATACATTTTCTGCATAACCTTGGCACAGCATCTCGTAAGATAATCAGCTTTAAAAGAGGTATTTTCCTCATTTTCCGGGAGTCTAGAGGGCGTGGTCACCAAGGTTTTTCTTGGGGGCTGCGCCCCCAAACCCCTATTAGGGCCCGTTCTCATAGATCACTCGAGGGCCCGAGCTGGCTCAACGGCCCTGCACGGTAATCTACACGCTTTTTCTTGCAAGAAACTCGTTTTCAAGAAACTGGTAGCAAGATGGCCGCAGTGTTAAGAAACTATAGCACTATGTCTGAGAGCTAGGCGCCTTTAGAAGTTGAATGCAACGGATATCAACTTTCAAATGCAAGCTTGGCAACTATGTCGTTTAGCCTTGATTCTTGAGTAATACAAACCGATAGTTTTTTGTTTTGAAGATAAAAGAACACTGTTTTATTCCTACATGATGTTTTAAACCTCGAGGAAAATATCTGCAGCAATGCTGAGACCAAAGTGACAAGTCATATATTTGAAAAGTAAGAAATAATCAAAAAACTTTCAGCATTAAGATGCAAAAATTGTTAAATCATTTTGAATTAGGAAACGTTTGGTACTATTACCAGATCCAAATTCTCGTAAAGAAAAAGCGTACAAAATATTAGTAGTAGTACGTTATTATTCAATCTCTTGCATGTTACATACAGTTGAGTTTGGAAACCATAGAACTGGGTATTTTTTCTCTAAATCCTTAAAAGTGGGTATGCAAAATGCATGTTAATTGATAAGGGTGGGTATGACGCTACAATTTGGGCGGCACGCCCTCGTCAACCTTTGGTCCAAGTTACCCCCCCCCCCCCGGGTAAATTGTATTGTAAATATCCTATTTATTCATTTAACTTCTCTTTATTTTTGTGACCATTGTAATTTTTTTTCTTTTTTTTAGTGTGCCAAAATTTTTTTACTTACAAACTTACTTCACATGAAGATTGTTATGGAACATTTAGGAAACTCGCAGCAGAATCTTAACTTTCAGCACTGGCCCAAATTCTTAGTCTCTTTTACGCTAAGTATGTTCTTGACGAAGTTCAAATGTTACAAAATATTGATTTCTGGCCAAAAATGTCACATGTCCACTACCTAGTTACCAAATAAAAAGTAAACTCTTTCTTCATAAGTGATGATTTCATTCTGTTAACGATTGTAAAATTTTCTTTCTGTGCAGCTGTGTCCAGAGCCAAACAAAAATTTAAGTCTAACTGAGAAAACTCTTAAAATGAGATATCTCTTTAATTTCAATTTTTGAAAATCGAATTCAACACACAACTTTTGAGTCTCTGTGATATCCACAGGGTTGCATGACCCGATTCAATTTAGATCTCTCACAAGGTTTCCCATTGATGTGTTTTTCAAGCTCTGCTTCGCTAATTACTTCATCAGAATAAGAAAGATCCCAGCAAATTCTCTTTGCATGACCCAATGTTGACTCCTCCTACAGACTCCTTTTGATGTGTTTTTTCGAACAATACCATGCAAACGACAGATTTCTTCTTTATGAAAACGTGAGAGCCACTGATTTTTGGCAGATGGAAGGATGGAGAGGCAAACAGTCAAACTTGATTTTCGTGATTGCTGTCTATGAAAAAATCTCTTTTTAAAGACCTTGTCAACTTTCGAAGCTGCGGGCGTGACATAGACATCTGCAAATAATTTACTGCAGATGTGCGGATGGACGAATCGAACTGAAGATTCTCTCTCAACGTGATAACAAGCTGGTATAGCTAATGTTGTTAGCTAATGTCGTTCAAATAAACATAGATGCTTTTGCATGCTTTTATGACTATGGGTGTGTGCATTTAACGTAAAAGCTCTCCTACAGGGAATGCAGGTATTTTTTAAAAACTAACTGCTCATAAGAAACTCAACTCTCAGGCCACCACAAACTTAAAAACTCCGGTATTGGTGAAAAATAACTTCAAAAAATATTTATTTTACTAGAGGAAATCCTTGATATATTTTTACGTTATTTTTCATTTTTTTCCTGAATCAATTTACTCGGAAGGTACGTGAGTAATGTCGAAACATTTGAAATGTTTCAAAAACATTGCCTTAAAGTGTTCGCAAGGGTACCGGTAGTGAACATATTAAGACTATTAAGGGACCTTTAAGAAAGTCTCAAGAAACTTCGAGTACTCAAAATGTTACAATATAAAGAAACAGTCAGTACTAGCCCACATTCTTAGTTGTCATAAAAAAATCGTATAGACATAGCTATGTTTCGAAGCAGCTACAAATAGCCTAAAGAAACGTCTATTGATTCTGGAGCTAAGCAATGAAACCTCGCATGTCAAAGTGATCAAATACAACAGATTACATTCTTAACTTGGCCTGGGCCAGCCTCTTTGTCGATTCTCTTTGTCTAATACGCCTTTTCAATTAACGGCCTCGTTTTGGAAATTTTTTAAAAATTTCTTGCCACGAAATTTCTGACTAAGGATTTGAATTCAGCACCTCAAGTTTAGTCTACTTACAATTTTTCATGTTCTAAGAATTTGCGATTTTGATTTCATCGCAAAAATAAATTTGAGAATTTATAAGGGATTTGAGTGTGAAAATTGCTCGGGGTGTAACAATCCACCCTCAGTTATCATTCACGGTCAAATCCCTTATAAATTTCAAATTTATTAGCCTCGCAAAATTAAAATCGCTGATACTAAGATAATGAAAATTTACAACTGGACAAAAATTAAGGTGCTGAAAGTTAACTAGGGGTCGATAATTTTACATGACGCAAGCAAACGGAATTTTGAACAATTCCAAACCGAGGTCACTTGCTTGAAAAGGTGTATTTGGATCATTCCAGGGGGAGGGGTGGGATTAAAATGGAGAGAACTTATCATCAAAGTCAAGTTACAAGGATATGAAAGATTGCTTTTTACTCCTCTTACTCCATATTTTGCGGAATCAACACACAACTTTACGAGTCCATTACACAGGGTCGGCACGTCGGCACGGTTTTTATCCCGAACAGATAAACAGAAAATCTTTGCAGGTGAAGGTGAAGTTGCGGTTTTCAGCGCCAAGCGCTGGGATCGCAGAAATAGCTAAGCGCTAATCTGCACCACGACCCCTTTTCATGACGCTCAAAGGTGCTGGTGGGATTTGAACCCCGTCCGCCTGACTGTTCTGGCTGCAAACTCAGTGGGTTAATTTAATCCACACACGGCGCCACAACATTTACATTGATAACCTCGGGGGGAGGGGAATTGAAAGAGAGGGGGCTTATTCAAAACTTTGGCTTAGAAGTGAAGGATATAATCGGATTCATAAAAGAATGCTTTGAAGCCAACACAGGACCGAAGGTGTGCTGATTAATGGGTTTTACGTATTTTCATTGATAAGTGGGCTCTGGGCCTGAGTCGTTGTCTTCCCACTGCCATTGGTCACACTCGGTAATGTAGATGCCATGTCTACCCTAGGTACTAGAGCCTAGGAAATTGGAGGAACGAGAATAACAGAGCCTAGGAAATGTAGGGAAGCGTAATGTCATGTCTTACCTCTCATCCGGCCTTCAGCCATCTCTCTCGCAGTTATAGCATAAGTTTCTTGCAATCTAAATAGGCCTGCAGCAGCACCAATGAAATCTTCATCGTATGTTGGAAGATTTTCTTTGCTTAACCGTAGAATAGTATCGATGTCTGAAAAAGAATGGAAATTAACTAGATGATGATACCGTTAAGAAAATACTGTGACTGTCCTTTTCGAAGTGAAGTGCAGGGAGTCCCAGAAAATTATTCCATGTTTGATTAAATATTCTATAGAGCTAGCTAGTTAATAGAGCTAGAACTCCAGCGAGAAGATCTCTTCACGGTACTGCAAAGGAAGGGCAGAGCAACAAGAAGTGTTCCGTACCCTTGATGCCATCGTTCGAAGGGCACAATGGGTTGACGGGATCCCTAACGTTATGCTTGAATTTGTGAAAGTTTAGCTTGCTGAGACCAACCCTCAATTGACAAAGGTAGGATAAACCTGCTGGATCATGAGTTCTAAAAAAGAATTTTGCAGGGGGACCGAATACACCACTTTAATGAACGGCCTCGTTTTGGAAATCATTCAAAATTTTTTCATATGAAATTTTAGACGCCAAATTCGGATTCAGCACCCAACCTTTAGTCTAACCATAGGTTTTCATGTTGCTAGCGGTTGCAGTGTTAATTTTATGGTGATGTAAAGCTTGAAAATCTATAAGGGATTTGACCGTGAAAATGACTCGGGGTGTAAAGTTTCACCCTGAACGACTTCTCACGGTCAAATCGCTTATAAATCTCTGAACTTTACATCGTCATAAAATCAACATCACAATTGTCAGCAGTTTAAAAACATGTAACCAAAATAAAGTTTGGATGCCAAATCCGAATCTGGTCTCGAAATTTTCATATTAACAATAGGAAGAGATTTTGACAAATTTCGAAAACGAGGCTGCTTAATTAAAGTGGTGCATTACTGAGAGAAGTTTTTCTTCAAAATGGCAACCGACGGTGCAAAAGAAGTGAGGATACGGGCTACTTTGGAATTTTTCTATTCTTGCCTTTACTCGCCCAATGACATATCATTCAAATGTATATAAATATTTCTAACTTACACGTTACTTGAAGGTGCATAAAGACTAAATACCTTGCCAAATACTTGCTGAATGACAGTTTCATACTTGCTGTGTTTTAATGCAAGTTCTGTATAGTTTACATGTGGCTAGAGGAGCTAGAGGAGTATAGTTTATATGGGATTTGACCGTCAAAATCGTTCGCGGGTGTAACTGTACACCCTGATTCATTCTTTATGGTCAAATCCCTCATAAATTTTCAAATTTGTTATCCTCATAAAATTGAATTTGCTACCACTAAGATCATGAAAATTTGCAATGAGACTAATATTAGGGTGCTGAATGTAAATAAGGAGTCAGAAATTTCATACGATGTAATCTAAAGAAATTTTGAAAACTTAAAAACGAGGCCGCTTAGTTGACAAGGTGTATTGACACATGTGTACTCAACTTTCACAATATTCTAGGTTCATCTGGCCTAGGTATTTTATTCATTCAGCTTCTAGGTTTTCTTTGATTTCATCGAATTTCATTGGGGGGGGGGGCCCTCTCGCCTAGTTTACCTATTGAGAGAGTGTCTCTTTCTTCACATTCCTTAACTCTTCTCCAACAAACTTTTTACGATTTTTCAAACAGTGGATACATTTTCCTAACGCACCCAGTAAAAATTGTTGGAAAACAAATTTGTTATTCTCTTTGACATTTCCCGCAAAACATTTAAAACTTTTATCTCGTGAAAGAAGGATGTAAATAAATTTCGAAAGCTGCCGAACAAACTTCGCGGCTTCAGTCAAAAGACAATCTAATAGTTTGAATAAACAAGTTGAGAAATCGAAGTAATAATTTTATTCGGTACATAATCGCAGAAGAATCAATGAGATACTAAAAAGATTGTGGAATATGTACATCTGGTATTCGAGATAAGGAAAGTAAGGAAAAAGGGATTTAAATTGGCACGGTAAATAATTTTTGAGTATGCTTTATTAAATTTTCAGGGATTTACCAGCTGTAAAAAGTTTGAGTGTAGATGGCGGGTTCTTCTTGATAAATGAAAAGATTGAGCATGCAAAGGTTGTAAGTTAGACGAACTACTTCAGTCCCAGTTTTCGCTTTGTTTATTGAATTTGATGATGGAACTCCGCTTCAAGTGGAATTGATAATCATACTATCTGAAAATCCGGCCAAAATTGCCGTGAAACTGGCGTGACCAATGAGATTGCAGTCCCAGTTTTCGCTTTTGTTTATTGAACTTGACGATGGAACTCCGCTGCAAGTGGGACTGATAATCGTACTATCTGAAACTCCGGCCAAAATTGCCGTGAAACTGGCGCGACCAATGAGATTGCAGAGTTCCAAACAATAAATTACAATGTTCAATCTGACCAACAGGTTATCAACATTTCAACCTCTTTCCAGAATTAGCCTCACTTTAGTCTCGAGGCTTCAAAAGTGATGAAACGTGCAAGGATTGCTGTCGATTGCTGTGGTGAAACCCTAAGAATAATTTGGTCGTTAAAGACAGGCTTCCCATTTCAAAGTGAAGGGGCCTTCAAGCAGTACACAGAAGAAGTACTGATCTTGACTCAGGTTGGTTTGGTTTTCTTTACAGCCTCAAAAACATACGAAGTTCAGGCATTTAGAATTGGTGAGTTGTCAGTTGGTGAATTGGTGATCAAAATCACGAGAAACAAAGCAAAAAGACCAATAACACATGCCTCAGTGTAAACTGAACCATTGCAGCACCATTTTGCACCAATTTGTCCGTTACAAAATCTGTGAAAAGTGTCCTGAAATCCGAATCAACTTCTTGCTACGGCTAGCACTGTTTATATCGATAACGGGGGCCATGATTTTGTTTTTCTTCACAAATTTACCAGATTTGGACGCTCAATCCAAGCCTCTTTTAAGAAATAAAAGGTCTGTTGCAAATACAGTTGCTCAAATCCTGCTTTCTGATTGGAACACAAACAATTCGTAGTCGATTGAGATTACTATCCAATTTTACAGCTCTAGGGAAGCGAAGCTCTCACTGAAGCGACAACAACAACAACAACAACAACAACGACATAAGTTTGATGAGATGAAATGAGCGAAAGTTGACCGTCTATCTGGAGTAAAGGTAAATTTACTCCATGAAATGTTCACATGGCTAAAAGAAACAACCATGCAAAAATCTTAAGGAAACAATAGCCCCCCGTTATATCATGAGGGTGGCAATATGATTCAAACAATTATCAACTTGTTGATCTCTCTAGTTGTTTTATTGTGAAGTGTTAGTACCAGCTTTATATTCAGTACAACGAGGTTTTTGCAACAATATTAGAAATTCATGCCATTTATACCTCCCAAATCTGATCATTTTACAAGAATAAAACTCATGTCCTTGACACAGAGAGCTAACATTAGCAACCAAAGCATCAGATAAAAATTTTTCGATATAAATTGTAACATTAGGATCACGACGAACATCATTTTGAGGGTCATTTCAGAGAAAACAAAACAATATCGTAGTTAAATCAAGGTTTCAAATTAGTTCAGACAAATCCAGTTGTAATTTTGTACAGACTAGGCTAGGCCATGATTAATGAATGAACGTTTCGAGTAGCTTTTATTTAGCTGAAGATGAGACAAGCTCGTCTCGGAACGTTCATTCATTCATCATGGCCTAGTCTAATACTTTACAGCATTATAACTGGATTTGTCTTAACTAATTTGAAATGTCGATTTAACTACGATATAGGTTTGTTTTTTCTGAGATGACCCTCAAAATGATGTTCGTCGTGGTCCTGATGTTAAAATTTAGGACAGATTTTAATGCGAAAGGAAAGCTTACGGACAGATGTCAATTCGGATGAAAATCATTGAGAGAAAATCTGAGAGCTTCCTTCGCAGATTCAAAACTGAAAATTGATAAACATGATCGGCCATCAGTGCGTTAGACACATTGATCAACACATCATAGGAGACGGCATCTATACACTAGCTAACTGAAGTCATTTTCTCACTGTCCTTTCCTTGAAATCAGTTAATCAATCAATCAGTCCCTTGTATCCCTGCGGTGAACCATGCTCATCAGGGACTCATAATGACATGAAACAATGAAAAATCTGACCCTATTCTGAGAATTCATGAATGAAATACACCTTTTCAACTAACGGCCTCGTCTTGGAACTTTTTCAAGATTCTTTGATACAAAATTTCCGACCGACCTCGATTTGGATTCAGCACCCCAAGTTTAGCCTAACTGCAAATTTTCATATTCCTATCTGTAATTTCGACTTCATGGCGATAGTAAATTTGAGAATTTATAAGGGATTTGACCGTTAAAATCTTTCGGGGTGTAACTTTACACCCTCAGTCATTATTCACGGTCAAATACTTCTAGATTTTCAAATTTTTTATCCTCTTAAGATTAAAATTGCTAACACTAAGATCATGAACATTTGCAGTTAGACTAAAGTTAGGGTGCTGAATGTGAATCTGGGGCTAGATATTTCATATGACGCAATGACGCAAGCTAGACTAACCACTTCAGTCCCAGCTTCCGCTTCGTTCATTGAATTGGATGACGCCACTGCGCTTCATCTGGGCCTGATAATCAAACTAACTGAAAATCCAGCCAAATCGCCGCAAAAATGGCGCGACCAATCAGATCGCAGGATCTTCTTCTTGTGATCTGATTCGTCGAGAGAGGATCACCGCTGCGACCTATGCTATACGAAAAGTCGATTCCACAAAAATGATTCTATTTTCCGAGCCCATAATGAATGCATGAAAGAATGCCATGAAGAGACGGGAGCACTTGGGAACTTGGGAATTGTCTGGCAATGAAAAAACAACAAGACAGATCAAAAGACATGCTTGATAATTTGCCGACCATGAACACCCGCTTTATGTGTATTCCGCGGAACCGTAATTATCATTACGAGGGTGGCCTCATCTAGCCTCAACTGGCCGATTTTTCAAATAGCTTGATCATGAGTCGTAGTTGTAGCGATTATCAGCCTATCACGGAGCGATACGACATGTAATAAGTCTATGACGCAAGCTAAGGAAATTTTGAAAAATTCCAAAACGAGGCCGCTTAGTTGAAAAGGTGCATTGTGATTGTGATGGAATTACAGCTTCGAAATTCGAATCCTGGGGGAATGTTATCAGTTCTTTAATCGAATCGAAAATTCTATCACATTTGCCGTAACTATGGTAATTCGCAAATCTTGCAATCTGATTTATGCATGAGGAAGCTCAGAGTTTGGGCCTAAATAAGGTGAGGTTTTCACAGTAATGTTATGAGTCTCTGTTGACCGAAGCACCATCATCAAGTCAAAGGAGCACATGGAAACAAGGGACTCCAGATCATAGGTTTTCTTCAGGGCACCAAGTTTGTACTGGGATTGTAGTTTCATGTCATGGGCCGGTTAACACCGGAACAGTAAAAAGTCGACCAGGAGATGGATTTTGATTCGATCAGATAGATTGTTTGTTGGATGAAGATAAAGACGAGGATTTTTTCTGAGGTCAGGTTTTCCGCTGAAAAATATATCTTTTATGTTAAAAAACAATTGTAGGGCTAGCCGCAGACCAAAGACAACAATTGCTAGCAAAGGAAACGATTTTAAAATGATAGCAAAAAAATACTAGGTTCAGTGAACTAAAGAAAGATAACAAAGAAGAATACGCCACAAAAATTTTCAGCTTCAGAAAAGGCCCCAAAAAAGTTTTCTCACGTGAATCGTTGTATGCCTGAAACATTCTAAAGCAACAGAAAGGGGAAACCACTTTGGAATGGCTCTGAAAGAAATGGTTTTAAAATGATAGAAAAATACTAGGTTTAGTGAAGTATAGAAAAATAACAAAGAGGAAAATGTCACAACAATTTTGGGATCAGAATAGGCCTTAAAAAAATTTTCTCGTATGAATCGTTGCATGGCTGAAAAATTTTAGAGTAACAACAAGGGAAACCACTTTCGAATAGCTCTCAAAGAATGGCTTTAAAAATGATAGAGAAATCTCAGAGAAATACTAGGTTCAGTGAACTATAGAAAGATAACAAAGAGGAAAATGCCAATTCTGCAGAATGGACCGAGGGGCGTATCATTGTACAAAAAATGCAAAAAACCTCTGTTTTCAAAAAATGTCTGCAAAAACACCCCAAAATCCTATTGTTTTCAATATATCGAACACCTATTTCGGAAGAGCGATGCGCCCCTCGGAATAGACCACATATCTCTGTTGATGCTCCAATTGAAGTTCAAACGATGCAACGTTATGATGTTCAAGGCCAGAAAAACCTTCCTGTGAAAATATTTTATCCAATAGAAAGCTAGAGAATATCCTGTAAAATTTCAGCCCATGCTTAATTCCTAAAAACAGTTGAACTCTAACAATTGTGTTTTAGTACTAGCTACGTGTGATATTAAGCATTTTGTTGGTACAATTGAATGCAGTTATAACAAACTCTGAAAAATCATTATCTTGAGAATTCATTAAAAGGAAAGAAGTGACAAATAATGTTTTGCAAAAGGAACAAGACATTAATTCATCTTGCCAAAAATTTCGATACACTGGGGCTTGTTATTTCGGGAATTCAACGAGTACTTTTCTTTCGCAACAGCTTCTACGAAAGTCGAAATATTTTGACAACAAAATGAATAAAAACCATCTTCATACCTTTCAGTTTTTCATCAGATAAATTCAGCAAGCTTCCAAGCTCTCTCCATCCCCATGTGAACCTTTTCAAAAGGAGATACGAATTTATAGGATTTGCAATATATTCGGTAGGATCACCTTTCGACAACTTCGAAGCAACCTCCACAGCCTCTGCGAATTGTTTCAAAGCCCCTAACTTTTTCCGTTCAGAATTGATATAGTTTCTCGACGCATTTACGAGCCTTTGTTCCAAGTGCACCAGACTTTCTAACTGGGTTACAGCGGCGTAAATATCTGCGGAAACGATGACGAAACTTTGGAATAGGATCAACCCAATAACGGACTCCTTGAGAACTATCATTACACTACACAGTTTCGACGAGGGCATGTCGTACTTTGATTTGTAACGCTCTTAGAATCGATCGGTGTCTCTGAATATCCTTTTTCAATTTATAATCTAATGCAGTTTGCCAATATTTATGTTGTCCATTACACACATCATTGAAACCTCCACAACTGGCGAATCGGGTTAAGTTTTAACGGATTAAAAACCTTTGAAATAATCAGGCCTGCTCCACATTAATTATTCAAGGATTCGTATAATTCCTTCTATTCACTGTCCGGCGTAATTCTACGGTGAAAACCCAAACTTATTCCAAATTTCTTTCCACCATAATTTCTTTCGACCGCAACGAATCCAAATGATCTTCCTTCCTCAAAAGCAATAACCTTAAAAATTAACAAAATTTTGCAGTTACGATTTTCGTAAATCACGCTTTAGGTTGTCGTAACGGGCGACCACGAGGGCAAAAAGCGGGTTTCAATATTGATTTCTGATCGCACCACCAGCTACATGAGCATGGTACTGAGCCGCTGAAAGGAGATTTTGACTGGTAAAAGAGTCCGGGGGATGAAACAGTCTCTTTCGCTGAAGTTCACAGTAGAGAATTCGAGAGGAACGCGTATTGGCAGGCCTATGTTGTTCAAGCCCTATCAAAGAGAAGAGTTTACAGGAGGACGATGATGGAGAGACGCTGAGCATAGATTCCAAATATCTAAATCAGTGTAATAAGGCGGATATAAGATTTTGTTACCCATTTCTCTTAACTGAATGGCTTGAAAACAACTTTTTTCTTTAGTTGGAACATAGTTTTGTTTAAAATTGTCTCAAAGAAATTACCATCGTTTGAATTTCTCTCAACATTTTCCGTAGAAAGAAGAAAAACACTTTCGGACAGCGTCACACGATGCCGACGCATTTTGAAAACAATGAAACGAATATGATGGATCATCTCATCATGAAAAATCACAAAATTCTTCAATCTCTCGGTTTTGAACTGGAATTAGAGTCATTCAGATCTGTGAAGAACTCTTGGTGCTATGAATTTTCAAAAGTGGGAACTTTTTATGGCTCAACGGTGACACCGATCTATTTAAACACTTGCAACCCATTGATAGGGGAGGGGTACAACAATTTATTCAATTGTTCATGCACAAAGGACTAAAAAGTCTAGAAAAAGACTGTCAGTTAAGCCTCAATCATACTCTTTCCCAAACGCCGAAGTAAAAAATTCCTCTGCTTATCTGTGTCAAAACGTGATAGAGGAACGTACAGTTCAGTTTGAGAAAATTTGTGATAATTCTCAGTAACGATGTTGATTGCTGTGGTGTGGTGTGGTGTTTTTAATAAAACTATACCTTGATGATGTCCTACAGTGTAGCATCTCCTGACTTAATAAACGTTACCTCAAAAAATTTCTCTGCTTATCCGTGTCAAAACGTGATAGAGGAAAGCACAGTTAATTTTGAGAAAATCTGTCATAATGCTCGGAAATGACATAGATTGCTGTGGCGTTAGTAATATAACTATACGTTGATGATGTGCTGTAGTGCGGCATCTCCCGGCCTCATAAACATTAACTTAAAAAAATAATTTGCTTATCTGTGTCAAAGTGTAATAGAGGAATGCACGATTCATTATGAGGAACACTTTCAAACTTCTCGAAAAACTAAGTAATTTCAAAAGATGTGATTTTAAATGTTACACTGGGTGACAACTCCGAATATTTGCCTGTATAGAAATTATAGCGTCGATAATATTCGTTTTACTTGCACCAAACAAGATTTTAGTGACAAATTAGAGGACGTAGCAATTTTTACGCAATTTTCAGCGTGTGTCAAGGGCTATAACAAGTAAACGGGATGAAACAATTTCCATGCAATTTTCTCGGCAAGTGACAGGGCTACCTTCTTTGCACAACTTTTTTCTTCATTCGAATGGTTGAAACCCGAAGCGAGACTGATAAAAAAACGAATGAATGAGATGGAGGTTAAGCTGTGATCAGAATATCAACAATAAACAACGAGAAGCCTTTCTGAAGGGTTTGCAGATACTTGCATCCACCGTGGATGTGCGCTAGATCAAGCATCCGACAAGACCCCCGTCTAGAAGGTTCCAAGAATGATCCGGCCTAGCGTGGAAAGCATGCAGGCTGTCATCTACCTTTACGACAGACGTGCATGGACGCATGATAGGGAAGAGTGTTCAGATCGCCCTATTGGTTGGTCTTCTTCATTGCGGACTGCAGCATGGCTGAAAGAGGCCAGCATGGCTGAAACAGGCCTTTACGCTTAGGATTGCAATCAAAATATACCAAATGCAGACCAGAAGAAATATCTGTCTCACCTCTAAGAACGAATATGGTTCTGTGGTTTGGCAGAATGTTCATATTGCTGATCTGATTTGTTGGCAACAAGATCCGACCTAAAAAGTAGAAATTGAAAGATCCTTGATGAAGGATGTAAGATGACGAATTGTAGCAACATCGAATTTGAATAAAACAATAAATGTTTTGGTTCTGTTTCCTTGATTTGCCTTCGGGATAATTTCTATATTATTCAAATGTCAATGATAGGGGAACTGGGCAACGCAAAATTTCGCACTTGCACCCACCTTTCGGTTGATATAAGAACGAGAAAAATATTTTAATTTGTTTATTCTCACTAGAAGTCAGCCATGGCAGGATGTCAAAACACTACTACCTACTCAAGCAAGCTCTAAATGCTGCCCCCTCCCCCCTTCATGCACAACTTTGGCCGGAAGTCCAAGGATTACACCACTGCACCACGAGACCTTCAAAGACTCTGCGGCAACCGTTATGCATCGCAGCCCTATTTGTGAGGATTACCTAAAGTACGGCAAAAAACTATGAAGAGTAAAATGGGTTTTGGCCATAGAACTGCCATTAAATTGCAAAATGCTGCAAACTAGGTATCATTTGGAACAGATTTGAGAGCGGAACTTGAATCCTCGAGCATTATGAAATTTCTTGACTTAAGAAGGCTCTTGATTTAAGGGGGCCCAGTCCCTTAGGAATTATTTGACTCTTATTGTAGATTTTTCCAGCAAAACAAATTTGCCATCCTATAAAACTGTAATGCCTTCTAATTAGGAATCTACCGGCAGAAGACGGAAAGAGTCCTTCCGTATGAAACAGGGAGCTCTGCAACAGCCCCTGCTCGAGGTTATTTCTGTCAAATTTTATTACGAAACTTTAGGAGCGAAAAGTTGACCATATTGCACTCTGTGAAAGGCGATGGTCAAACCAGCCACGGGGACGGAAGACCCCGGGTGGTTACTTCACATGGCCGTGACATGTGAATCTGGACTTTGGCTAAAGGACCCATTTGTATAACAGAACATTCAAGAGCTCAGAACCCTTTTGCATGAATATCAGGAAGTTTCCAAACCATGTGTTTGAATTTTGCCCGTTTGCAGATGCAAGGTCTATTCAAACTTTTTCAGTTATGAGGAAATTCTCAAAAAGCTACCCATCTACAAGAATCAAGGTTAAAAATGTGGGAAAGTTCAGGCGAAAAACCCACCCGTATAAGCCACACGTCCAGTTAACAATTAAGTACCCCCTCCCTCCAAGTCCAAAGACCCTCCCAGATGCAGCCATATCAAATGAAATCAACAAACTCCACAAAATCACGAAAACAATACAAAACAATCGCAATGCATGCCGGTTGCCTACGAGCCTTTAATTTAAAAAGGTCATAAAAAGGCGGGAAAATTCTGCCTCGAGTTCATGACGAGATTTAGGCCATCTGTGATTTGGCTTGATCGAAGAAACATTCCAAAATGGCAAGAGCTTTTTATCGATTTTACCTCAATTCTATGAACACAAAACCATGGACGACAACAATTATATCAACAGGTAAAGGGAGTGTATGTGAATTTTACTTTAAACGACTTCACATTATGTTTTAGGCGCTCAAACGTAGAGTCCTTTGCTGGTGGGCCTAAAAAATCCAGCCCTTTTTTGGTCACATGAGCTGGGGAGAAGAAGTCATATGACAGTACAGGAAATAGTAGATCAAAGGACACTAAGCGCTCAGCAGTCAATTTCTCTTTTTCTTCTTTCACCAGTTTAGTTAACTTTGTATTATTTCTGGTTATCTTTGGTATGGTTCCAAGCGAAAAGAGCAAACCGGAGCAAACCAGAGACCGATCGGAATCGGTGAATGTGCGTATAAAATTTTTGGAAAGGGCAAAAAAGAAGGACCTGCTAAGCTGCGTACCAATCTCTTCAAGAAAGCTGAGTGCAATCAGTCATTGCAAATTTTCAGACTTTTAAGTAAAAATTCGATGAAAGCAGGATATTTACCATCTTAAACTCTTACTTTGATAGCAATTTTCTTTTCAGTAGGATTTCCATTCCCAAAGCGACAATCTTAAAGGGTTTGTGCAAGGCTATAAGCCTGCATTTGAACAGAGCAGAAAAATCTAAAGATAGCCCATTCATTGAAACTGATGGCCCACACGTGTTGTTAATCATTGATAGCTAAAGAAACAACGCTGTGGTGACGCATTTTCTTTGTTCCTTTTATAAAGAAGCCTATTTACTATTGCATACTCCCTTTAACAGATTCATGTGATACATAACAGATAAAATCCATTATTAGGGATGAAATCTTTTCTCAATGACCCCTTAGCTGATAATTCATTATAAAGTTTATTTTTATTATCATTATTGTTGTGATTTTATTTAATTATTTTTGAGAATGAAATGAATAAATTAAAAAAAGACATTACATGTCAACACAGGTCAAGAAGGGCAATATAGGCACACTGAGTTGAAATAAACAAAAATCTGAGAAAACTTCACAACAAACGCTTATATGGCAATGTACAAAATGGTGAAAGAACTGTCTGCCACATTTCCCTTGGTTGGTGGAGAGGGCATCAATTCCAAATTGGCAGTTAACTGCTCTTTATTCAAGAAAGGTCATAAAACGTTTCTCAGTTGATAAATTTCATGGCTCTGTAATTCATGCTAAAAGACACCAATAGTAGCAGGAAGTTTGCTGCCAGCGCTCCAGTGTTTTACGCACAAAAAGATGTCTCAAGGTTGCCAAAAAGGTGCTAAGTTTCAACGAATTTTACTCATTTTTTGATTAAGATTTAATCTTATTCATCTTTTAATTACTAACATCTTTGAATTAAAATTTGGGAAAATCATGGTCACTTTCTGCACCATGACATCATTCTAAAGTTGGATGCTAGTGATTTGACTATACTCTGAAATTCTTTTGGTAAACAGTAAAAATATTACAAAATTGCTCCAAGCACCCAGCCATAAGCATATGGAGGATAAAATTTTAGGGGGCTGCCTGATACAAAACCTATTGTTTATGACATTCAGCCAAACTTGATGTGTATTCGTGCCTGATTATGGCTGATTTCTGCAAATTTTTCCACCAAGCCATCCACCTCTTACACCTATTTCTCAGCCAGTTTTGAACCATTTTACTACACAATAATTCAAATGCAGTCGAAATCTTAGGGAGCATGAGTTTTAAGAAATTGGTACATGGTGCACAAAATTGATGCAAAGTTCAGAAATTTCTGCTTAAAAAATGTTGATGGATGTATATATATACACTGGAAAATTTTTTCAAATTTCCCACTCAAGAATACTTGAGACTATTTTAGTTTCTTAATTCATGAATCAAAAATTCTCATCAGTCAAAAATATTCTTAATTAAAAATTCCCAAATATTCTTGAGAGTTCTTGACATGTTAATATTCACAAGACATGTACTGTAATTTTATTGTTGAATAACAAACAGAAAGATAGCAAGTTTTACCTATTTCAAGTCAGACTGCTTGTGAACATTCTAAAGTTGCAAGTTGAAGGAATCAATTTTTTTTACCAGGTGTTCTGGTTGGCACTGGTGACATCATAGCACAACAAGCTGTGGAGAAAAAAGGCTTCAAAAATCATGATGTTATGAGAACTGTAAAAATGACAGGCATGGGTCTCTGCATTATTGGCCCAGGTTTGCGTACATGGTACATCATCTTGGAAAGAATGGTGCAAGGAGCTGGAAGAACAGTTGCATTGAAGAAAATGCTTTTGGACCAGCTGATTTGGGCACCATCGTTCCTTGCAATGTTCATAAGTACAGTAAGTGTTCTCAATGGTAAAAGCACTGAGGAAATAAAGGAGAAATTCAGAAATGACTATGTTGATATGATGAAGGTGAATTATGCAATATGGCCTGCTGTTCAAATTCTGAACTTTTACTTTGTACCAATGCAACATAGGGTAGTTGTTGTGAACTTTGTGGCATTATTTTGGAATACGTATCTGGCATATGCATCACACAAAGCATAGAGCGATTTGAAAGAACATTTCTTGACTTTCTAGATATTTCTAATTTTCAAATTGTACCGGGTGTCTCAAAAAAAAGTACCCCCTTTTGACTGGAAATAGGAACGAAGTGATAAGATACCATTACTCTCCGAGCAGTTAGCTAAATTTATCAATCTTCAACTTAGATTCACATACCTTGTATTTAAGAATCATCCACGAAACACCAGAGATACAAGCTTGCAACGACAAAATTTACAGTGCACCCAAAACCAGAGGTTTTGTAAAAGGGCCTAGCCATGATTTGTATTATGGATCTTTTCCAGACCACCTGTAAACTTTAACTTTCAGTTTTTTGCTTTTCAAAAGAATAAGAAAGACTCTTGGAAATCATCCTGATTAAACAAATATAACAAAAATGTGGTAAGAATGATGAAGTCATGCAACATCTCCCAAATGAGCATGCGTGTGTTCCTTTTCTTCTTCTTTGACACTTGGAGTGGAATGCAATGCACGGATTGATTCCTCAAAGGAATAACTATTTGGAGAACGATTGAAGCATTTCAAGGTATAATTCTTTTCAATGGAGAAAGGTAAAGGTCAAAGTAGAAATTCTTGTGCAACATGCCTGTGATAGCAAATCATGGCTAGTCCCTTTTACAAAACCTCTGGTTTCAGCTGCACTATAAATTTTGACTTTGCAAGCTTGTATCTTCAGTGTTTGGTGGCCAATTTTTAAATGCAAGGTATGTGGATCTAAGTTGAAGATTGATAAATTTAGCTGTCCACTCGGGGAGTAATGATATCTTATCGTTTCGCTCCTATTTCCAGTCAAAAGGGGGTACTTTTTTTTGAGACACCTGGTAGGTAGTTTTGCATGAGGATTTTCAGAATAATATTGCTCTTGGTATGCACGGCTTTCATTTTAAGAAATAGAGGCATGTGACAAAACACTTGCATGAACTGTGTGGGACACACAAAAGAAATATCAAACAGCAACAAAGGTATGTGTCATACTTCCCAATACTTAGTGAGTAAGACTTAGACAAACAACTCAACTGCATCCAACCAATAAAATCAGCAATGGGGAGGTGAAAGATGTTTTAAAGTGAAAATTAATTTGCCCTCAAAGTTTTCCAGTGTGAATTCCCAAATGGAACATCGCTCTCTTCAAGGGAATATTTTATCAGGGGGTGTGCAATCAATCATTCCCAAACAAATGTTTGGGCTTACGCCTGCTTGCATGGGTGCAATCAACCCCCCCCCCCCTGAAAGCCCTGGGTATGGATTTGAGGATAAAAACATCTAATGGGATGATAAATAATGGATGATGTGAATATGTATACTTTAAAAGTGTTTCTTGATTAAATTAATCTTGTTGTTGCATATTCTGGTATGGGCTTTTTCAAGCAACCAAGAGATTTTGCTACACACCAGGAAAGTGCAAGAAAATTATCTTTCTTCTGGTTGTAATATTTTGAGTCCCAATTGCAAAAGTGATATCAGCAAGTCAAAAACGCTGCTAAACAAGGGAAAAAGTGGCATAAGTCTACCTTTTATAGACAAATGACATAAGAGTTCAAAAAGAAACTTTATGACTAAAGGTGACATAATTGAATTTGGTGATTTGTTGAACTGGAGTTCTTTTGGGGGACACCAGGTAGAAATCTTGTTCACTTTTGATGGAGTGATACACCCCTTGACTAAAATTATCCTAAAAAATTGTCTCCCGTTTAAAAAATCATTGCACCAAAGTAGCTGCTGTGTAATTATAGAAATTGATAGTATACATAAACGATATAACGTGGCAATGCCACACAACGTTTATCCAGATTTACATCTCGTAGGGTAGCAACGGTGATGCCACCATGAGATTCCACCACCTGAGTTCTCAGGAGCCCAAACCATGCATTTAAAAACTAAAAAGTCAAGCGAGACTGAGCAAAAGAAAAGAGAAAGTTTAAAAAAAAAAAAGGCAAAAACAGTTTTTGGAAAAACTCTTTGGGACAAACAAGGCTAAAAAACCAGAAAAACCCGGCAGCAGACCCCACAATGCCATCACCCCTGCCCCCTATCGTTTCAAAATATCCTTCCATTTTTCTCGATCCTTTGCCAGGTGACTTGCCTCCTCCCATGTCAAATTTATTGTTTGTAGTTGCTTCCTCATCATTTCAATCCATGTAAGCTTGGGTCTCCCTCGCGGTCTTTTGGACTGCATCAGTGCTACTCTTAATGCTTTTTGTGCGGGCGTGTTCTCGTCTAACCTCATCAGGTGACCAAACCATTTTATTCGCTTTTTCTCGATTGTTTTGCTCCATGGTTCTATTTTCGTTTTTTCATATACGTCTTCATTTTTTACAATCTTTGGCCATCTAATATTTAGAACGTGTGAGCGCAGTATTCGCCTGTGAAAGCTATCGATTTGATTTTCTAGAGTTTTCGTTAGTGTCCATAGTTCACTATTGTACAAAAATATAGGTGTGATATATGCTTCAAATGCTCGTACCTTTGTTCTTGTAGACAAACGTTTGTTTTGAAAAATTTCTTTTAAGTTTGTCAGCGCATTGAGCGATAGACTTTTCCTGTTTGCGATGTCTGCTTCTGTGTTCAGTTTGGATCCTAGAATCTTAGCATTCTTCCATTCATCTTCGTTCTTATATTTGACCGTATACTCTTCAGTTTTCGACATGTTGATCATCAGACCTCTTTTCTGTAAACTTGGTGGAATTTTTTCTTTTATGCGCTCAATTACTTTCTTGTCTGTCGTAGCTATAGTTATATCATCGGCATATTCCATATTGATTTCGACATTATCTATTTCCTTCTCTTGTGATGGCTTTTCACAATCTTTTCTTTTTTGTGCTTCATTGCAGTGACTCTGTTCTTCTCTTGTTTGCATGATATGTTCTTCGTCAGGCTTTTCTTCAAGTGATTTTGCTAGGTAGTATGTGAATTCTTGTCCGCTACAACAGTCACCTTGAGGTGCACCAGTGTCTGTCTTAAAAATTGAACTTCTAGATTTTCCAACTTGTACAATTAGCTCAGTTCCTAGCAGAATTTTAATCATGTTTAATTCATCTTTGTTTAAAATCTTTTGCAGATCTTTTACTGGTTCACTTCTTATGATACTGTCGAAAGCTTTTGACATATCGAGCAATAGATAATGAATTTCAAAATTTGTGGATGTTGCTGCTTTTTCAGCTAGAATTTTACAGGCAAAGACATGTTCTGTGATAGTGAAATTGATAGTGAAAAGATTAAAATACGTTTTTTGTATTCCTTTAGTAATTTTCAAAGTAGCAGTCCCTTGGTTCATTTGAAAGAAGTAAAAATCAGTCTTGTAGCATAACTGAAGCTCACCATCAAATCTGCCATGTTTTAAATCAATTCGAGGTCCTTTTCTTCATTAGGAAAACTAATAAAATGATACACTGAGACAAAGACGGAAATGGAAATTATCATCCCATTTACACATATTATTAATAAGAGACTGCTTATAAGAAACCCAACTCTCAGATTGCCTAAAATTAAGAATCTCCAGCACTGGGAAAATATAACTTAAGAAACTATTTATTTTAACAAATGAAACCATTAACATAACCATTAACATAGTTTCAACTTTTTCACTTGTTTCCTATATCATATTACTCGGAAGGTTCTTGAGTAATATCTAAACACTGGAAAAGCTTCAAAAATTGTTTTCAAATGTTCACGAGGGAACAGATCCAATAATTTCAAGGATTTTTCAGAACTGGCCCATATTATTAATTTCTAATAAACAATATGTGTAATACTTTGGAAAAAGGAATGATGGAAAAGAAAACTGACAGTTGCGTTCCTCTTCCTTTGAGATGTTTCTTGACCGTATGCTTTAGGCCATTTTCTGGACCGTTTGCAACACTGATTTTTTTAATCTTTCGAATTTTCCGCAGGGCTGCTTGATTGAAAATCAAGAAAAGGAAAAATACGTCTACCTGTTAGCTATAAGAAGAAGCATCCTCATGGATTATGGCACAAGTAAATTTGCTGCAATGATTTTTCGAACGAGTTTACATTCTTTTGAGTCACGTAGTATTCTGCTAGAAATCTCGTGCTTGTGCATCATTTTTTTACCTTAATCCTATTTTGATTGGGGGGGGGGGATTTGCCCTCCCCTCCCTAGTAGGTTTTTTAAATAACTCTGTCAGGAAATAGTTAGTTGCCATGAAACTTCTCGACTTTTTGCAACTACCTATTGTGCAACTTCTCAAAAAATTTCATTGAAACATTCAAAGAACTGAGGGGGCGGGAGATAATTTTCTGGGACTGACCCTGGAAAAATCGTAAATTTTCAAGTTTCAATTAGGGCGAAAAAAGTAGCAGAATTTGAATATTTTTAAGTTTATTTTGTAACGTAGTGTCATTTGATGTATTCTATCATAATTATCATGTTTGGATAGAAATTGTTCTCCAAATTTAATTTTGTCGCGATTTTCCAGATTTTGGCCAATTGTGGCGCTTTTGTGACCACACAAAGGAAAATGCGGACATGAGCAAAAATAGTGGCTAATTTTAGGTTAATTTTTACATCTTCAGAAAGTACACACCTGAGGCTATTAGCACACCAATTTTGGTTGCCCTTATACTTTTTACCATTCATGAGGTAGATAGGGGGGGTTGCTCCCAACCAAAAAAGGACGTATCAGATAGCCCAACCACCATAGGGTTAAATCTTCATTACATTATCCTTGTTATGACATTTTGATCCGGTTTACCAATCCTAAACTTTACGGGAGACCGCAAAAATGTAACAACTTTTGGCGACAGAAATTTCCAGCTGTCTTTTGTGCCTATTCTTGTACGCAGCATTGTTGCAAGCTTTTGTCTTAAAACGTTGCTTCTGCTCTTTTTTCGCCCTTTTGTTCAATAAGTGATATGGCGACTGTTCAGGAACCTCGAATGTACCATTTTAAGTGACGGCAAGACAAAAGGCCAACACAGAAACCGCTCATGAGGAACTCATCTCTCAGATCGCCAAAAAATAAGAAATTTCAATATTGGGAAAAGATAACTTGCAAAGAAACTACTATTCTGAAAGGATGGCATATTTTTACGTCATTTTCACTTGTTTCTCGTATCATTTTCACTTTCAACAGTTACTCGCCCGGGGGGGGGGGGGTACATAACATGTTGAGGGTACGGGTATGTGCCGCCCATATTGATGGGTTTTTGGGCAAAAATTCTCTAGACAAGGGTCCCTTTTTCGGCAGATTTTCTATAAACATGGGTGGGATATGCAGAAATTGGCGAAAAACAGCCAAAAATGGGTCATTTTCCGCCAAAATTCGTCATAAAAGTGGGTATGATAGCAAGTTTCGGTAATTAGAAGAGGGTACCTCTTTGAAAACCGAGCGGCAGAGCCCCGTCCATCCGCAAGTCATGTACCCCCCCCCCCAGGGTTACTCGGAAGGTACTCTAGTGGTGTCTAAACTTTGGAAAGGCTTTCAAGAACTTTGAGTGCTGAAATTTTTCGGAGGGCTCAGGAAGTAAACGAAAAAATGTTTTGGAACATTTGAATCATAGGCAGAGCCGATACCAGCTATGATTGCCTAGGGGGCGAAAAACCAAAATTTCCCGACGATATGACATCAATAACAACAGCAACAACAACAACAGTTGTAGGAGCATACGTTGAATTTATGCATTATATGACCGATCTAACTCCTCAGTAATAGCATTTTGCCATATTCGCAATTCAACCTGGAAATCAACGCAATTTGTGAATATCAACCAAAAATTTGCCATAAATTCAATAATTTCTGTGGGAATTTATTTTCTAACGCTAATAAATTCATGTTTTTATGCATTATTCCTCCTCAGAATCCTCCAAAACTAGTCATTTAAATCACAAAAAATTCCGACAAGAGAGCAAAATTTTCCGACAAATGGTGTCCTTGTCATTCGTGTACTCAAAGTTCCTAACCATGCCACTCTCTATAGGTGTAAAGAAGTACTTTCCTAGTAATACCGGATGCCCCAAAAGATTTTCTTCAGGCTGTCCGAACGCGGTTCTTGATTAACTGATACCATAAGCAAGTCCAGCCGGTAAGAATCTTAAAAGGGGGGCACACTGTTGTTGATACAGATCAAATGTATTTACAAGTAGAGGTTCCCAATCTTTAAATTGGTTTAACAAGATGTCTTCGAATTTTAGAAGCAGTTTTGTCACATGCAGGGCCCGGTGGGTGCAATATTAATGAAAGTATGACACCACGCTTATCCATGATTTCGCTGAGAAAGGGGTATGTTTTGAAGCAAAATCCTTGGACCCACAATGTCAAAATAAGGGGTATTTTTCTTCAGAGAACATACCAAAAATCATTTAAATGCGGATGAACTCGAGATCTTAGCATAAAGTAGTAAATTTCATCTGGCCTGAAAACCATTTGACCCCTTGCGTTTTATGGCATTCAACTGTTTTTCAATAGAGAGTTATGTAAACTGAATGGTGATTAAGTTGAGGAGTCCCAAATCTTTCTCTCGGAACCAGTATTTGTACTGCACAAATTTCTTCAGGGTTCTGCGATACCCCTTTAAAATGGGGTTAGCTTCTAAAATTTTTCTGTGATAAGGTCTTTTCACCAACTTGAAAGTCAGAGAAACGGATATCTAATGAAGTGGTATGGACGAGCGTGGTGTACCATTAGACTTATGACGCTGAATCTCTTGTTTCCCTGTGCTCTTTGACTTGATGATGGCGCTTCAGTCAAGAGAGACTCATAGTATTACCCTTAAAAATCTGGCCCTATTTAGGCCCTATTTCACTGTTTTGAGTCCCTCTTGAGCAAGGTTTACCATAGGGATACAAGGGACTCATCGTCATAAGTGTTAGTGTACCATTTGCTATTGAATTGCACCCAAAAGGATAAAGGAAGACCATCGTTTAGTTTCTGTCAAGGTTTAATATGCAAGGATAAACGAATTACTAGGTATAGAAAATAGTTTTCAGATAGGCCAAAACAGTTTGGCAAAATGCTCGAAGCAAGCAAGGCACAGGGGTTCCAAACAGACAAAACACTGGATCTCAAAAACATAGTCTTTGTGAATCTCAATAATTTTCGTTTGAGGGGAGACCGTAACTAGTTTACATCGGAGCCTATAATTCAAGCGGTTTTCAACCCGAGGAAAGTTTGGTTTGTCAACAAAGAGGTAAGACCTTTGGCAACGTGTAACAATTATCTAAAAGTTACGTGGCTCTTTCTTTTTCTGGAAGAGTCATTCAAACGTGGGTATAATTTTTGGGAAACAGGGTATCTCCAAACAAACAAATGGAAGTAAATTTGGCTTAAAGGCGAGAAAGAACAAATTACTCGGTATGAACGCATGTGCTCTAAACAAGACCTATGGATTGTGAGAAAATAGTGCCGGGCGAGTGCAGGTGAGTGGGAGAAAAAGGGAGCACATTGAGGTCTTGCCCATATGTTCCAATCAGTGTGTGCGATCTCACCAGCACACTGGAGATGCAGCTGTCTTGTCTAGACATTCTTGATAATAAGCCAAAACAGAGATGTACCACGCCAGCACTATTCAAATTTTCAAAAGACCATTCATCGATTCTTTGTTCCTAAGCAGAAAATAAAAATGCCTTCATTTGTACAAATCGCCAATATCAAAATTGTCAACTCGTGCTCTAAAGAGTCACTCAAAGCGTGGTATACGCACATTTTCGCCTATTTAGTGCCACGTTTTTATTTGAACATAAGTTAGGATTGTTTTTGGGATATTTGACGGCATTAGACCACGTAAATGCTCGGCGTTTGGCCTAAGGCCTGAAAAGAGTTGCAAAAAGCACATGAAATTTGAATGAAATGGCATGAGAATATTGCTGATATTTCGATTAGATTTATCTTCATATTCATAATTACATTTAAATCTTGCAATTTTCAACGACAAACAAAGGACACGCGTGCCTTATGGCGCCAGTATGCACAAAATAAATCGATACGCGAGATTTTCCTTCCTCCAGCGTGGTCATTCGCAGTCGTATTTCCCGCGCATTTTGAGCAAAGAGATCTGGGTTGAATGAATGCTTTTGATGACGCAACGACCGCGATTGAGTGACAGATAAACACTGGAGAGCGGGTGGTGTATTCGAAGTGACTTCCAGAATAAACGCTCTGCCGACGATAATCGGAAATTCTTTGATAAGAATTTCTTTGCGTATTAATTGTGTAGATTTCCCAAAGGATTTAAAAATAACAGAGAAAGGCGGAGCAGAAGTAAAGATAGACAGCTACAGGCTATTTTGAATGAATGAACTTTCGGTATAGCTTTCTGTGTCACACTATGGTGTCTCACTAGGCAAGGAGCAACCCTGTTTCGATGTTTGTTGAGCAACAACAACCGGGACTTCTTGGCAAAGGGTTGACACCACAAGGCGAACCTTTCCACAACCAGGGTGAAATATGCTGGCTTTTTCGGCCCTAACAAATGGCTAACTGTGTGAAACAGACTGATCAAATCTGTCAAATTAAAAGTGTCCAAAAACTTGACTTTCAAACAGCTTGCTTCGAATTTTCCCAATTTCTTCCCGGCACCAAAGATGTTTGTCTCTTAAAGCGGGGTGTGGGAAAGCAGAGTAAACAGCACGTTCCGTGTATGATCTTAGTTCCCATGAAATATGACTGCCTTGATGGCCAGCGGCAATAAATCTGCTAATAAAATCGTGCACACCTGGCATCAGCCTTTAGTTTCCCGGTGAATGAGGGCAATAGAAAGTGAATCTTTGCGAAAATTTATTGATGACATGAGAAGGCAAAAACGAATGCCGGAGACGGGGCGAAAATGCAGCAAAGTCTTGTTGGACGAATAGGTGTTGTTTGTTGCCAAGAAGGTGAGAGAAAAAGGCTGGATATTCGCAGGATGATTCATAGTAGTACCACAAATTTGCTGCAAGCCTTGCCAGGATTTATGGCAAGTTTTCAACTACAAAACTCCTGGCGGTAAGTTCACAACAACGAGGATGGCTCTCGAGGGACAGTGTATCTTTTTATCAATTCTCTTGGATACAGTTAAATTTGCGAGAAAGAGAGACTGTAGACTGTAATATGCTGGGGTTGGAGGGGGCTCTGAATAGACAGTATTGCGAGACAAATCAGCGGCAACATAAAACATTACGTATAGTACAAGGAAATTCATGAAGTTTTAATGCCTAGTTTAACTAATATTTTTTGCTATAAAATTATGTCTCCCTTGCCCATATTGCAGCCATAAATATAGACACATTTCTGAGCAAATATCGGGAGATGGGGGTTGGAAAACAGAACATACATTAGTAGATCAAAAATTACCTACCCGTTTAAAAGTACCATTTTGCAGCATGTTATCGTGAACCAATAGTATAGCTGAAATTCAATAACTTGAATCAAGGTCACTTGAATTCTCCTGGGAGACAGCATTTGTTAGATTTTTGCAAAATATTTGTAGCTCAATCCATGCTTTAGCTAGGTAAGGGAAAATGTCACATTGCTCCAGACACCGAGTATCTCGAGGAAACCGAGTATCTATTTGAGTTATCAAGATTAAAAAACTTGAGGATGAAAACGTTGTTTTGCAATGTTTTCAGCGATGTACAAAGTCCAGCGAGAACCTAAGGTTTAAAGACAAACACGGCTGTCGAAAAACATAAAAATCAATTGTAAGGGGGGATTTTATGGCACGCGTGTGTTAGTTAACGCTCCAGGCTTGTGCGAATATAAGCACGGAATCTAACTAATTTCCCAAAAGTAGCAAACAATCGTTTACTGCCAAAAGATTTCGTGCAGTTAAACTGGTCAGTGTAAAAGATAGTGAACATTTACTGCCCACAACACCAGCTGAAGTTTTAGTTTCAGTTAATAAAATCATGGGCTTGTTTTGTCTTAAAGCAGTAAAATTTGGCTAGAAGTTTGATGAAATATTTCATAAAATCGTTGGATTTTACGGCGGCTGAAATTTGAAGCTGATAAAATCATCGGGTTTTTGTCTCAAAACCAGTAAAAGATTCGGGCAAAATGTTTCATTTCAGGAATATTTCGTGAATTTGTTGGATTTTCATGTCTGATTGCCCACAAAGGCGGCTGATGTTTTTAAGTTACCCTTACGGGAAATATTTAAATACCCTTATGGATCTTTTTTCGGGGGGGGCGTACTTGACCTAAAGTGGTACAGGGGTGTGCCTACGAAAAAAGTTTTCCCCGGCTCCAGAATTTCTGCCTTCAAATGATACCTGATTCCTATGGCACGCGAAAATCACCACAATTAGATAAACCAGGTTTTTCTCAGATAAACCAGGTTTTTCTCAGATAAACCTAGTTTTTCTCCAGATAAACCTGGTTTATCTGAAGAAACCTCATTTTTCTGGAGAAAAACCTGGTTTATCTGAAATTATGGCATGCGAAAATCACCACAATTAGATAAACCAAGTTTTTCTCAGAAAAACTTGGTTTTTCTCAAAATAAACTAGGTTTTTCTCCAGAATGGACGAAGGCATCAGATAAACCAGGTTTTTCTGACTGAAAGCGAGGCTCATCAGAAAAACCAGGTTTTTCTGCAGATAAACTAGGTTTTTCTAGGCTGATCAGAAAAACCAGGTTTATCTAACTGAATGGGAGGTCGTCGGAAAACGATGTCTACCTGCAGAGAACCCATATTATTTTTCCGCTAAAAAGATTCATGCAGCGCTGAAGTGAAATTTGTGGGATTGAGTTCATCACCTTCGGGTTTTATCTGACACTTCCCCACAGTTTGCGAGTAAGTCATTCCAAAATGTAGGTTGAGGGGTGTATCACCATTCCCAAAAGAAGTACGAGATTCCTCAAGACAATAGTATTCTTAGGGATTTTTGATAGATTTTTATTGAAAATGAAAGGCTTTTTGCCAAAGGAATATGAGATTTTTACAGAGTGACATGCGCCTCGCCGTAGGAGGCCCCAAGGAGGAGTCACTGGAGCCCATCATTTTGAAAGCTTGGAGCCCTGGAGCCCAGACAATTCCCATGGCCATTTTCTCGAATTTTAAGAGATTGAGCCTCTGGAGCCCAGAAAAGCATACAATGGAGCCCTGGAGCACAGCTATTTTGTCTTTGGGAGCCCGGAGTCCATTAAAATACGCCCTGGACACTCGGAGCCTGAGAACCCTTAGGGGGCCTCATGTAGGTGATCTTGAGACTCTTACGAAGCATGCTCTCTGTAGTTCATTGAGGGGCGTATCACCCCTATCACTTTCTAATAAAAATCCAGTACGCCTTTTGGGAAAAGAGATTATGTTTTCCAGAAAAATCCATGAAAGCACCTTGAAAATCCCGTTGCTTTTGCAGATGTTATACGCTCTTTGGAAGAGAGATACCACCCCTCGCAGATCGTTGTTTAAAGAAAATTAAAGCATCATCTCGTCTTTTTGGGTTGCATAGGAGATTTGTGGAAGCCTCATTGATTCACACATTAGCGGTATAGAAATTTAAATAATCAAGTGGTCGGTATTGCAGAACGGAGAAAAAAGCCAATCTTCTGTGGGAAGCACAGCAGCAAAATGGAATTATTTAGCCTGCGCGGCAAATAGATGATCTCAAATCTCTCTGATAAACCTGGTTTTTCTGGAGAAAAACCTGGTTTATCTGAAACATGTGGCTATCTAGCAGAAAATCCTAGTTTATCTGTGAAAAACTAGGTTTTTCTAGAAACAATGGCGTTCAGAAAAAAAAACTAGGTTTTTCTGAGCGAAAGCGAGGCTCATCAGATAAACCAGGTTTTTCTCCAGATAAACTTGGTTTTTCAAAAACTGAGCTTTTCAATAGAAAATCGATCCAGAAAAAACTCGGTTTTTCAAAAACTAGCATTTTCTGGTGAAAAACCAGGTTTTTCTCAGATAAACCTGGTTTATCTGGAGAAAAACTAGGTTTATCTGAGAAAAACCTGGTTTATCTAATTGTGGTGATTTTCGCGTGCCATAGATTCCAACAAAGATGCAAAGATATTCCGAAAATCCCCTTTGAAAAACCTTAAAAATTTCCGAAAATCACGACAACATTTCCTCAAAATTTCGTTTTTTGGGACAGAGCAAAGTTTACTTTATAAAATGGCCAGTGCAAAACGTAACGGGACAACAACCTTTATTGAGGTTATCAGAGGCGGGTCAAAACCTCTTTGAAGCAAATATCAACGGGGCAGAAGCTTTTTATTAGCTCAAGATGAAATTTGAAATGTAAAGTGTCTCATATTGAGGGCATAGTTGCGAATCATGCCAGGAGAGAAATGCTTGGAAGGGTATATTTTAGACGACGCAAAATGTCCTTGTCAGTTGCTTGCAAGAACGATGCATCAGTCATATCTCTTAATCTTCAAAGAAAATTTTCGTTCAAAAACGTTCGTAAGTACCAGAATTGACTTAGTTATGGTCTTTGGCTACTTCATCGGTGATACGTACTGTAAAACATCTGGTGTTCATGAATATGAGTACAGGGTAGATACATATTTAAGGACTTTAAGGAAAGGATGACGGGGCAGTTAGTTTTCTGCAATAACTTCATACAGGGCGACCAGACTTTTTCCAAAAAGTTTTCATCTCCACAGGCCATGACATATAATAAATTTTGCACTTTCTTTAGGGAAGTCTTCCCATCTATCATGAGGCACTCACTGAGAGAGATTCCATTTTCCCAAGAAAACAAAACTTTAAGAAAAGAAAACAAAATAAGTTTGTTCGTCATTTTCATTCGATTTGCAGGTTTTTACTGCACTGATTGCATATTGGTAGTTATTGCTACTGATAGACTGATGGACCCTCAAACTACGACTTATGGACTTTCACATTGAAAATTGGGACGAAGTTTCCCCCATCAATATCATGACTAGCATGGAAACCATAGCAACAGTTCAGTGTTCCAGGCAATGACGGATGGGCCTAAGTTGCCGGCTCGAACCTCCGATGCTAAAACACCTCAAAAGTCAAGTTTTCAGTGATAATAAGCATGAACAAATGGCACAGCCTGTGAACAGGCCTTTTGGAAATTAAGCCTTTTGGAAATTTTGGAAAAGAGGAACGAAAGGAAGGGGCGAGGAAAAATAAGTCTTCTCTTCTCCCCTCCCCGTTCACTTTTTTTATTTTTTGCCTGATCTCAGGCTACAAATACCACAAGTATCTAGATAAATGTTCCTTAATCCAAGAATCAACAAACCTCTCACCAAGATCCTTGTTTTTTAAGCCAGTTGGCTTCCATGAACGTCACCGTAGCAATGAGGATTTCCAACCGTCGATGGTTGCGGGCCTCGCTTCTGAGACTACGCCACAGCCTCATTCCAGAGGGCACACGTAAGCGTATACACCTTTTCAGGTAAAGGCCTCGTTTTGGAAATTTCTTTAAATTTCTTGAAACGAAATCTCTAACCACGGATTTGGATTCAGCAACCCAAGTTCAGTCTCGCTGGAAATTCTTTTCACATTATGTTCACGCGGAAATTTTTGGATACTTTGGAATTTAGATAGTTTGGCTCAAAACGACTCTCCCAGCCACTGTCGAGCATTTCTCGCAAAAAGTCTTATCCTACCATACCCTGGGTACCAGAGCCTCAAAATCTAAATGAAAAGTTTCTTTCTTTATTTTCTTCTTTTTATTATTTTTGGCTCTGGTACCCAGGGTAATCCTACCACAAATATACTTAATTACTTTCCCCATTAGTCTTACCTAGGGGGGCCACTCAGCACATGCACATACGGGGAAGCAAGGCCAATATTTTTGGGTCAGAATATTGCCAAAAGTGATGAGCTGATATTTTTTAATTGCAATAGACCTTTTAGCTATTCAGCAAAAGAGCCTGGATCGAGCGTTATTTTTATACATTTTTATACACGAGATTCGATTGAGTGGCGTTAGAGCTTCTATCACAATTGTGCACATTCGAAAATTCTACAAAATGTAGCAAAGTATCGTTCGATTGAGATTCTTTTCAGAATAGCTAAAAGGTCTATTAAGCTGAAGTGATATTTTTGGGTTGCCTGAAAATTTCTTGGACTGACCCCCCCGTATGTGTATGTGCTGAGTATCCTCCTTGGGCTCTCGAAAAGCATCTTTAGACAGAAGTGGGGGGGGCATTTGGAGAAGTAATAGGTCAAAAGTTCAAGATGTTGAGGATGTAGAGGATACGAGAAGAGTCTTTTTGAAAAAAGGGCACTAGCTGCCCCCGTACTGACCCCGTACCACAAGGGCAACGGGGGGTAGCTGCCCCTGAAGCCCCCGTGCCTTCAACGCCCTGATAAAGATGCAATCTGCTTGAATGAGATCAACTTCTTTTCACCAGCAAATTGGCAATATGAAGGCCATCAACTCTCAAGGAAAGGCGTTTTCAAGCAGTTTCCTGGGGCCAACTACACTTTTTTTATAAGAAACTGGTTTATAACAAACTAGTACTAAGATGGCCAAAATTTTAAGAAACTCTTAGTACTATGTCTGAGAAGTACTAAGAAACTTTTCAAAGTTGAAAGCATAGATATTATAGCAAACCGATCGTTGAACGTTCATTCTTGAGCAATATTATCTAACCACTCGTGCTTTCAACATAACAGAACACTGTTTATTCCTCTATTATGCTTTAAATGTCAAGAAACATATCTGGGTCAGTGTTAGCGACCGCATTGACAATTCTCTGTTTACAAAATAAGAAACTAGTTAAGAAACTTGTAGTACTAAAAAAGACAAAATTTCATGTGAAATTAAGAAACTTTTAGTACTATGGCCTGATCCAAGTTTCTTATATAAAAAAAGCGTGTAGTATGAAACCTTGGTTATGATACACCGAAGCAAAATAAGTCAGTCTGGCGTAAAGTGCGTAAGGATAACTGCGAATACATGTTTCTTTATAAGAAACTTGGATCAGGCCATAGTACTAAAAGTTTCTTAATTTCACATGAAATTTTGTCCATTTTTTAGTACTAAAAGTTTCTTAATTGGTTTCTTATTTTTCTGAATTCAGAATTAGCAATGTGGTCGCTAACACTGCGGCAGATATGTTTCTTGATATTTAAAGCATCATACAGGAATTAACAGTGTTCTGTTATGTTGAAAACACAAATGGTTAGATAATATTGCTCAAGAATGAAGGTTCAACGATCTATTCCCTATGAAATCCATGCTTTCAACTTTGAAAAGTTTCTTAGTACTTCTCAGACATAGTGCTAGGGTTTCTTAAAATTTTGGCCATCTTATCATAGTTTCTTATAAACCAGTTGAAAAGCTCAAAATTCATCTCGTTTGCAAGCGCTTGCAAGCAAAGCCTAATTCACACTAGGTCGTTTGGGTCGTTAGAGTCGTGCAAAAAGATCCTATAGACAAAGACTCGCAGTGCGTCTTGGGTCTTAAAATTCTGGCCATCGTTGGCCATCTAAATACTAGTTTCTTAAAGGCATTGAGTCAGGGTAAATAGCGATTCTCTGCTGGGGGTCTGTCTGCTTTCATGTGATGAGTCTGTTTTCATGTGATCAGAAGTTTCAGCTACAGGTTACAATGTCATCCATTATTTCTATCATGTTCTTTCCTGTAGATCCCCATAAAAACTCAGTATTCAACTGAACCCCTTGGCCCTAAGGTTATTGTTGCCCTTAATTAAGATAATCCTGAAACTTTTTATGCGATCTCTTTGTATCTACTCTTGGTAGCCATTAAGGTTTTACTTTCACTATGAATTACATTCCTACCCTCACGTTATCAGTTGTCTTGTAATACCACGAGAGACGGTCGTCAGATCTTTTTGTTTTTGCGAGGCTATATCATGTGTGCAGTTTGAATAATAGCCAATCAGATTGGCGTAAGCTATAATCATAAGTCAGCAGTTTTTGCAGATTGGGTGTACGTGATCTATTTACCCTGACTCAATGCCTTTAAAAAGCCAGTTTCTTATTTCAAAAAACCTGTATTACAGCCACTACGAGTTGCAGGAAACACATGCACTTTTCCACGGCTTCCATTGATGTTTTGTTTGTTGTAATTTTGCATAACACAGAAAACAAAAGGATTTGAAGACCGTCTGTTATGGCGTTGAGAGGCAAATGACAAAAGCGAGGCTGGAAAATGAATTTATAATCACATAAGGCGCTAACGCTTTTCTACATATCAATGCCATAACGCCTAAGAGCTTACAGGAATTATAAAGTGAAGTAAAGAGCTTCCTTTACAGAGATGGGTAATTATCGAACAACGGCTGCAAATGGGATGACTCTGGCAAGATGGTCACAAGAGAGGTTTACGAATCCCAAGGGAAAGGTGAGGGTGAAGTTGCGGCTTTTAGCGCCAAGAGATGGGATTACCGAATTAGCTAAGCCCTAATCGAGTCCGCAATCCCTTGTTATAACACTCAGGTGGTAAGGCTCTACCAGGTATCGAAGCGACTCCGACTACACGCTTTTTTATAAGAAACTGGATTATACGAAACTAGTACTAAGATGGCCAAAATTTTAAGAAACTCTAGTACTATGTCTGAGAAGTACTAAGACACTTTTGAAAGTTAAAAACATGGATATTATAGCAAATACATCGTTGAACCTTTATTCTTGAGCAATATTATCTAATCATTTGTGTTTTCGGCATAACAGAACACTGTTTATTGCTACATGATGTTTTAAATGTCAAGAATCATATCTGCCGCAGTCTTAGCGACCACATTGTTAATTCTGCATTCAAAAAAGAAGAAACCAATTAAGAAACTTTTAGTACTAAAATGGACAAAATTTCATGTGAAATTAAGAAACCTTTAGTACTATGGTCTGATCCAAGTTTGTTATACAAAACGTGTACCGAATCAGAAAGAATCGAGAATTTTTGTGGGTATTGAAAGAAACAATAAGCGGTCGAACTTGAAATGTATCAGTTAAAACAGAGTAAAATGTATCAATAGACTTCCACCTCTGTCATCTGCTCTAATAATCCTACTTCTACAAACACGAGGCTCATTCAGCAGAAAGGAACAAAGATATAAACGAGGCTATAAATAAACGAACAATAAATTAAAGTAGCTATAAAATATCAGTCACGGAACAACTTAGATGAAAAAAATTTCTTGTCAAAAATCACCCATCATTAGACATAGAAATTTGGAAAATACTAGCCCTTGCCCAAGACCATGCCAGAAAATAATGGCACAGGGTTCGTATTAGACTGATGACGATGAGTCCCTTGTATCAATGGAATTATGATAGAATCACGGCTTCGAATCTCAATCCCGTGGGAGTGTTTTCAATTCCTCAATCGAATCGAAAATTCTATCACATTTACACCTCAACAATAGTAATTCACAAATCTCGCAATCTGATTGGTACTGGAGAAATTGCGACGTTAGGGCCTAAATAGGGCCAAAAGCGCCATCATCAAGTCAAAGAGCACAGGGCAACAAGAGACTCATCGTCATGAGTCTAGGTTCGTATGGGAATGAGAGACCACATAAGATTGTGGCTCAGACCAAGGAGCCTGGAAACTAAGGAATATTGCCATTCATTACCGTTTTCGACATTCTTCAAACGCAAAAAGCCCAAAAAAGCTGTTACCACAGTGACAGAAAATCTTCCAGGGCATGGCTGGTGATAACCCTGTGAAAGTTTCTGAACAACAAAGGAGCCGAAATTAATTCGCAAATTAATCAACACTTCCAAACCTGTAAACAACATTCCAAGGAAACTACCAACAATCACTTTTGTTTACGATTAAGGGAATCAAAGCCAGCCCGAGTGATAATTAGACACCAGTTTCATGAGTGGCAAGTCCCACGAGATGATGCTGAAGAAAGAACAATAGGCAATCGCAAACGTCTTAAAAACCTATTGTATAGCATGATCCTTTGCGCACCGAATGAAAAGCAAGACAAAGGGGATTTAGGCCAAAAAGGACTTTCACATAATATGACATTCGACTTTCGAGTCAAAGGAGATTATGCTTAGCAAAAGGCTGACCATTGTGATAGATCGTTTGCTCTCCTGCGAGACTGATTAACGATGTTATGTCGTCGCTATCTCAAAGCCGCTTAACGAAATTTAGATCTCGCGGGAGTGCGCAGCATACCGAGCTCATAAATGCGCGGTTTTCTTTCATGTGCATTTGTTGAAAAGTTACATGGCACGAAGGCTCTGATGACCGTCCTCTATGGTGTTCAAGGGCAAGTGATTAACGCGAGGCTGAGAAATTATTTATAAAGACAACAGATCAACGCATACCCTGGGTACCAGACTCTCTCTAAAAGAAAATTGATAGAGAGAGTCTGGTACCCAGGGTAATAAACGCGAGGCTATGAAATCTATTTACAAAGGCGAACTAGGACGGTTGAACACTATACATTCATACCGAGGTGTGCGCCGCAAGGATTTCTGCTGCGACCCAATCCCAGAAATTTGGTCCGATATTGATACTCAATCCCAGAATTTTGAAGAGGTAACAAAACCATTCGACGTCAAACGGATAAGGGATCGAGGACTGGTAATAAGAACTTTGGTTCCAGGTGACCATTGAACGTGGTTCTGATCTGAGCACGTTTTTCAACACAAAATTTACTTGAAATCTGTTCACCTGAAACTGAGCACGTGTTGCTCGAAAAATTATCCAGCCGTACTTTCATTTAGCACTCATTACCAGAATTTTGAGTATAACAGTAAACCCCAATCCATGAAAATTCCAAGTGAAAGTATGCCCCCAATCACAGAAAGTTCCATTAAAATATGTCCCAATCCAATAATTTTCAGGCCAAAAACTACCCAAAACTGGCGCACATCCCTGTCTTTCCTCATAGTAAAGTACCCCTCCCCCGGGGGTTTTGGCATGGTCCCCTGAAAATCAGTCTTGCTGATTGACAGAGCTACCATGTATAATGAATCTTAAAATAAACAATGACAAAATAAAGGTGGATTAAAGATTTCTTACCAATAGACGATAAGGGGCATTCGCTCGGAGAAACATGCTCAGCCATGAGCCATGAATGCTTTAGTTTAATTCTTGATTAAATTTTAAGAAACTCTAGTACTATGTCTAAGAAGTACTAAGAAACTTTCAATGTTAAAAGCATGGATATTATAGCAAACAGATCGTTGAACCATTATTCTTGAGCAATATCATCTAAACATATATCTGCCGCAGTCTTAGCGACCACATTGATAATTCTGCATTCAAAAAATAAGAAACCAATTAAGAAACTTTTAGTACTAAAATGGACAAAATTTCATGTGAAATTAAGAAACTTTTAGTACTATGACCTGATCCAAGTTTCTTATAAAAAAAACCTGTTCCTGATTGAATAGCTAACATGTTCAATTATTCTTAGAAAGTTTCCTGGCTATATCGGTCGCTCCGTTCAGATTCTGCAAGCGATGTTCTGAAAAAATTCCTCGGAGAAACCTTAAAAAACTGCTGAAATTACAAACAAGAATCCCTAATTTGTTCACCTCACAGCGATGACTTTCAGCACGCTTTCACACTTTCCTTTTAGCGGGTTGAAAAGTCTTCTCCCTGGTGTGAATACCTTATTCAGGGGGATTGCATTCTCCCATGAGGAAACAATACATGAACACATCCAAGAGTCATTAATGCTAGGAAGGAGAACAAAGTGAAATCTTGTTTGTTGTTTCACTCGTTTGTGCAGGTTTCCGAAAGGGGCTTTCTGCAGAAAATTTCCTATTTTGACGTGAAGGAATGACCGATCAAAGCCGGGTAAATTACTGAACCTAATTTGACAAATCGGGGATAACACGAGACAGTTTTCAATATCATTGCTTTGATATTCAGGGAGCAGGATTTTTTCAAATGTCGGGCGTTTTTATTGACTCGCCTGATAGATCCAACCAAAACTGTACAATTTCTTGGGATGCCCGGTATTCATTGATATCATCGTCTTGGTATTCAAGAAGCAGAAGCCTTTTCTCTCGAGTACCGAATAAACGGGGGGGGGTGAGAATAATCGGAGGGTTGGAAATGGTTCGATATAACTATAATCGGGGGGCCTGGAATAATCGGGGGGAGGGGTTCTTGAAGAAATAGAAAATAGTCGTTTTCTTAGGTAAACACGTATCTTTTATATTATATGTGAACAGTGATGTTACTGATACATTTACTTTTGAACTCTGGTTCTGTTGAATGCACTTCTTGAAACTTTTTCTTGCGTTTATTCAGAAATTATGTTTACCATCATTTCATTTTTCCAAAAATTAATAAAAGGGGGAGGTTTGAATAAGAGCGGAGGGTTGGAAAATTTTTCGAATATCAATAAGCGGGAGGGGGACAATTATTCCGTACTCGAGAGTAAAATGACAATGGGGATGGTCTTTCTTGAGTCACCAGGTACACTGGGCTTATACTGCAATCACAAACACTGACACAAAGAAACCAGCTTCATCTACACCAGGTTGCATTCAAACAATCAAATAAATTCGATTTGTTGAATTGACCAATAGACCTTTTTACTCCCTAAGAAAGAGGTTTGGATCGAGCGTCCAAATCTGGTAAATTTGTGAAGGAAAACAAAGGCATAACCCCCGTTCCCGGTATAAACACTGCTAGCTTAGACAAGAAGTTGCTTTGGACTTCAGATCACTTTGCAGAGAGCTTATTATCGACAATTTTGCACATAGTGAGTTAGCAATGGTTCATTTTACAAAGAGGCACGTGTTATTGGTCTTTTCATTTTGTTTCTAATTATTTTGATTCAAAGTTAGTTGAAAACAGCAAACATTATATTTACAACTATTATCTTTGCCAAAACTCTTGAAAAAATCGCATATTTTCCCTTTTCTCTCCCCTCCCCCCATACAATGTTGGTTTCTTGTGCGATTACGCAGTGCGATAGGGCACAACCAGGCAGCCGAATTGCTTTCCATCAACTCTGGTAATCATATTTTTGGACAAACATTGTTCAAGGGGGCAGGGGCGCGGAAAAAGCGTGACGTGAAGTTTCCAGCGATATATTTTGTATGGTTAATCGGACGAAAAAGCAGCAAAATGAAGTTATTCTTCAAGTTGTTTTGGCAAGGATTGTAGCAAAATGAAACACTTGCATGCTTGCATTTTAAAATCAGCTAACAATGAATGAAAAGAACGAGAAGCAAGGCCAGCAGGCAGGTCAAACTTTCCCGCGTATAAACTGAATCATTCCTAACTCGCTTTGAGTGAGGTTATCATTGACTAACTCTCTCACAAATGTTCTGGAATCCGAAGCAACTTCTGGCCACAGCTGACAGAGCAGAAATTGCGTAAAATGACGTCATCGACCACTCTGAGGTAAGGAAGTGTTGAGTAGATAAGCTTTTGGAAATGATAAATCATAGGCCCTATGAAGAAAATATCAAGTGTTGCTTGATTTTGGGATCTGTTGCAAGGAGCCAAGGAGCTCAAAGTTGCGAGTTTTTGCGCATGCGTCCGCAGTTTCTGCTCTGTCGCCACAGCTAGCATCTTTATACCGAGAACAGGGGTCATGCTTTTATTTTCCTTCACAAATTTACGCTCGTTCGAACCTGGCTTCGTTTGATAACCTGCTTTGGTTTAACCTGTCTAAACCTTCAGTGGGAATGGGGTATTAGAGTCTTTGAAATAACTCACCGACTTGTTGGCTTGATCAGGTCTGCATAATTCTGAAGAAATGTTTTTGAAGGATGCATGGAAAACCTGCAAAATGGGGGATCTTACTTAACTACGTTATCATGCAATAGTTACTTCTACTCTAACTACCAACTTGCCTTGGCACACAAACTACAATCGGGGACAAACCTCAATGGTACCACGCTGAAAATTTTGAAATTCCCAATCATAGTAACAATATTTATGCAGATTTAACCCCCCCCCCTCTCCCTCTTTGCTCAATTTGGAAAATTTCTGAGCTCAGCAGTAGTGATACGTGAGTCCTTTCTTGCCCCAGGGGGGGGGGGGTAACTTCAACAAGCGGGTGACGGGGGTGTGCCATTTTACGTCTGAATCACACCCTAAAATTTATAAACTTTCGCGAAAAAGATACCCTAAAGTTTACAGGCCAATGAAAATGTATACCCTATAATTGTTACAATGATCCAAAATTTTAACCAAGTAAGTGAAATCTGATCAAAATCGATACCCTCAATAGTTATTTTTGTATCGTGATTTTACCAAAGATGATACCCCAAAATATATTTTCTGCGCGAAAAAAGGCACCCCAAAAAATTGCACATCCCGTACCTGCATATATGGTAGTTACCCCCCCCCCCTCCGGGTGTCTTGCGAATATTTTCCCATCATCATTGAACAATTGATCTAAATATGGAGGAATGCCAATAAAATCAAATGATAGCCAATCCAGAAAAAATTTCATGCACTCCTCATCATGAAACAAAGGGCAATCAAAAAGGCCACTTGCTACGTGCCAAATTTTTTCAATGAGCAGGCCCGTCGGAAGCGGGGGGGCTGGGGGGCTTCAGCCCCCCAATAATTTGCTGAAGTTAGCTGATTTTGAAAGTGAAAAAGGCTGTAAAAGCCAAGGTCGTTAGAACGAAGATTCAAATTTGTATACATTCGAGGAAGCTACCAGAATCTATCAAAAATGCAATATCTTTTGATGTCATACAAGTCGAAAAATTCAAAATTTTCATGGAAGACTCTCATTAGTCGTGATCTTTTGCTTCCGTCAATAGCACCTTCTCCTAAAATGGGGCGTTTTCCAACGATCTAAAGGGCGTGGTCATGAAAAATTTTCTCGGGGGCAAGCCCCCGGACCCCCATTTTCCTCGCCTCGCTCATTTCTCGTTTCAGCCCCCCCTCCAATATGAATTTCGTTCCGACGGGCCTGATGAGGTAGTATTAGCTGACTCGGGGTGACTACTACCATCCGGGATACTAGCCCGTGTTCGTGTAAACGAGGTCTTAAGCTGGAACCACCACATCGATACATCACTTTTAAAATGGATCCTGACCTTATCGCTGACTTGATCTGGCTTTGATAAAGAAAACCTATTAAGTAATATGACACAATGTGTTTGGCTGAAACCATTGGCAAAACCTTCACACCGCAAAACTGGTTGCAAAGGGCTTCTTAGGAATAATCCTGTATGTGGGCATATTACCTTTTGTTTTTAGTAATCCAAGAAGCAGATAAGGGGACGAGGTGATATTTTTTGAGCCACCCTGTATTGGGTTAATTATGGGATTCACACTAATCTCAAGATCATTCGAAGGATCCTTTGTTGAAACTTTTTAGAAGTCACGACCAAAAGATTTTCAAACCCTGTTATTTGTTTTGGCAATGCTACTTGGGCCTCGTAGCTTATAGGCTTGCAAATAGCTGGGGAAGAGGTCCAAATGTTAACTGCCAACTGGGGAACATCAAGGAACTCAATAAGGACGATCAAAATTTTCAAGTTTTTTATGTAAATGTAAATATGAGACAAATTTTAACCCTTTCACGCCCGGCTAAAATTAAGCTTAACAGGAAAACCTAATGCAGATTGTCGTTTTCCAGGGGGTATCATAATCAGTGATTCAGTAAGCAATAGATAAATGCAATGTGCATAACCTCTCAAATCAATCAAAATTCCAAATACTTTACCCCCTGAAAAATTCGGAGTTCTCAATGAATACTGTTGGGCCATAATGAATACTGTCGGGGGTGAAAGGGTTAACAACCTAATAATACAAAATGGAAGTCACTTCAACTTGACAGTCGTAGCCAAAAGTTTAAGACCACACTAATGTCAACAACGTTTTCTGACTTAACGAAATGGAACCCTAGCGCGCTGCCTATTTAACTCTCTTCGACTTAGTGTGTGGCAACTTTCTATGTAGATTCCGAATTTCGATGTTGTTTTTTTAATTTCTGCACCATTTTGCTATGACGTCACAATTAAATCTATAGAAATTCTCGGAAATTGCAATGGCTCTGCCGACAAGGGGTGTCTCCCGAAAATTTTGTTGCTTAGCTGGATTTACAACTGGCTTTTACATTAATCTATGCACAATTCATTTTTATGATTGGTTTGCAAAATATCAAAAATGCAAGAAAAACATTGCTTGAGGGAAAATGGTAGTGGAGATGGAGAGCCTTCAGTCCAAGGCTTTGACCAACACTTACTTTTTAGTTGAAGCAACAAATTGCATAGTTATTCAACTTAATCTTCAAATAGTTAGTGTGGGAGGCAGAATGTTGTTGCTTACCCTGGGTACCAGAGCCAAAAAATAACAACTTTCATTTAAATTTTGAGGCTCTGGTACCCAGGGTAGTTGTTGCTGCAGTGCCATTCAATGTCCGATCTGTGGGCCTAACCCCACGTTTTTAGTAAACAAACAACATTGGGTTGATTTGGCTTCGTGACTGGTAAGTAAATCATCTGATTACTTTGCTTTGTCATGCAGGGATGGCACGACCCGGGGAACTTGGGGGCAGGAGCCCCCCAAAAAAATTCAGCAAGTCCCCCGTCGGCACTTGAACTTTTGAAAATTGCTATGCACTGTCGGCACTTTCGTAACTTGCTCGTCATGCTTTTGGAGAATTTTGTCGAATTTTGAACCAATCAGAAAGGTGTGGTCCCCAAAAATTTTGCTTGCTTCGCTCGCTGTCGGCACTTTGACAATTTTTGTCCCCCCCCCCAAAATTTCTTCCCTGGCGCTGTCTCCGATGTCATGGGCAGTTCGGCAATCACAACAACGGTGTCCGAACCGCCCATGATCATCGTGGTAAAAACAGCCTAATGTTATAAAGCATAAACAAGTCAAATCAGTTAACTTCATTTTTTAACTCATTTTATTTTCATTTGTTCTGTAAAGATATTGGAAAACTTTTCGTGTTAATTCGTTCATTTTCGTAGCACTTTTCACATACAAAAATCAATAAGGCAGTTCAAAATCAATTTGGTCAGTGGGCCATGAGGATCGGAGCACCATACCTCTTCAAATTTTCCGAAAGTCCTCTAATTTCACCTCGAAACTCCAGATGTCCTATTTCTGCACGGAGGAGGGTTATCTTAGTATACTGGTGATAAGGAAAGAGGACGTCCCACTTTTCAAAATCGTGGTTGCTGCTCAGGAGAAATTCGGACAAATTGAGCATATAACTACGAAAATTACTTAAAACTGTTTGTACAATTCTTTGGAACTGTTTCATATACTCATCAGTTTACTAAATTATGAGTACTATCAATAAAACTGGCACTTTCCAATCAGATCAGATCAAGGCACCTCTCCCCTGAGTAAGCAAGTCACACTCTGATGACGACTTAAGTCAGAGAGGCCTCTGTGTGCTAAATTTCTTTTTTTTTGTATCCGAATCTCTTTACGCGTTTTTCTCTTATAAGAAACTTGGATCAGGCCATAGAACTAAAAGATTCTTAATTTCACATGAAATTTTGTCCATTTTAGTCCTAAAAGTTTCTTAATTTGTTTCTTATTTTTCTGAATGTAGAATTAGCACTGTGGTCACTAACACCGCGGCAGATATGTTTCTTGATATTCAAAACAAGTTTCAGAACATGAAACAAGTTTCTTGTATTGCTGCCGTACCTTAAATAGAGGTAGTGCATTTGCATTTATTATTATAAAACATCCTAAATGAATGAACTGTGTTCTGTTATGTTGAAAACACAAATGGTTCGATAATATTGCTCAAGAATGAAGGTTCAACGATCTATTCGCTATAGAATCCATGCTTTTAACTTTGAAAAGTTTCTTAGTACTTCTCAGACATAGTACTAGAGTTTCTTAAAATTTTGGCATCTTAGTATTAGTTTCTTATAAACCAGTTTCTTATAAAAAAAACGTGTACCATATCTCGTTAAGTGCCTAATCTACCAAAGTTACCGGTTCTAAATCGACAAAATTAACGCTAAATAAACTTAGAAAACAAATTTCGTATCCACCACAATGGGAAAATCATTTCAAGCAAATTGGAACAAACTGCCATGGAACTTTTTAGGTTCAAAGATCCAAATCCCGAAAGACTTAACCGTCCTGATTCTGCTTAACTTTTCCGAAAAAAAGGATTTTTAGCCAATAACTCCTATTTTATTCAAAATCTTCAAAATATGTCAAAAATATACGGTTGCTGATTTTAGGAATTAGAAAATCAAGATTTATCTTAAGGTTTATTTGTTGTTGTTTTTGTTGTTGTTGCTGTTGTTTTCTTTTCTTGCCTTAAATATTTGCTTGTAGTTTTTATCTTTATGTTAAATGGCCGCATGGTAGACACAGCCTTGTGCTCCTTGCGGTATCGCTTACGTAGTGTAGTAGAGTAACTTTATAAGAAGTATAACCGGTAGAGTGATTTTGTACGTAGTGTAGTTAGTAATATGTTATGCAGATGATTATTGAGTACAATGAAATAAATAAAGACTTCATGTCACGGTGGGGTACTTCACTATAAATTCATACGGGGGTGTGCGCCGCAAAGATTTCTGTTACGACCCAATGCCATGATACCCAATCCCAGAATTTTGAAGAAGTAACAAGAACAATGCGACGTCAAAGGAACAAGGGATTGAGGGCTGGGAACAAGAATAGACCTTTTAGCTATTCTGAAAACGAATGTGGATCGAACGGTATTTCATTACAATTTGTAGAGTTTTCGAATGTGCACAATTGCGATCGAAGCTGTAACGCCACTCTTTCGAACCTCGCGTATAAATTTGTATAAAAATATCGCTCGATCCAGGCTCTTTTGTAGAGTAGCTAAAAGGTCTATTTTGGTCCCTAGTGGCCATTGAACGAGAGGTTCTGCTCTGAGCACGTCACCCATGACCAGAATTTTGAGTATAACAGTAAACCTAAATCTCAGAAAATTCCAAGTGAAAGTATATCCCAGTCACAGAAATTTTCCCGTAAAAGTATATTCCAATCCCAGAATTTTCAGGCCAAAAACTACTCAAAACTGGCGCACACCCCCGTCTTACCCCCATACTGAAATACCACCCGGGTTCATATAACAAGCGGCTGACTCAAAACAAAAATCGAGAAAACCTTTTATCCATAAATCTTTCGCGCAATCACTTTATTCTACGAATGAAATTCTTGATGCCCCAAAAAGGGGCTCTATGGAGCGCATCATTAACCCAAACAATTCCAAAGTTTGGCTTTTGGAGCTTGGATACCAATGCCCCTGGAGACTCGGAGCCCGAGATCGCCATGTCCAAATTAATTAATCGAAAAAGAGGAATCGATTTGATTAGTACGCCCGGGGGTACATGACTTGCAGATGGATGGGGGTCTACCGCCCGTTTTCAGAAAGGTAGCCGCTTCTAATTACCGAAAGTTGCCGTCGCACCCAATTTTATGATGAATTTCGGAGGAAAGCACACAGTTTTGACCATTTTTCGCCAATTTCAGGATAACCCAACCATGTTTCAGGAAAATCTGCCGCAAAGGGCCCTTGTTTAGAGGATTTTGGGCCCAAAAACCCACCCATATGGGAAGCACATACCCGTACCCTTAACATGTTATGCAACCCCCCCCCAGGTCAGTACGAAACAATAAATATTGCGCGTAAATAGCTTAGTAAAGGGCAGATGGACTTGTTGCAGAGCAACGACACGATTGGGTACTTTGGGAATATACATCTCAGATTAGATGGATCCAAACGATCCCCTTGTGATATTGCAATTTTCTTTACGTCACCAATAGAACTTTGTTTTTTTTGTCCCGTCCTTTCATTTGAATTGTTTGGATGCACTGGGAATTTCGATCTAAGATGCCTATTCCCAAGTTAATATTGCTATAACTACATTCCTAGCCTCGCTTTGTCAGTTGTCTTCTGATGCTATGAGAGACGGTCGTCAGATCCCTTTGTTACACATTGTTGATCTTCAAAGAGCTACAAAGAGAAACAGCGCTAATCTTCGTGGCCCGAACGATACATGCGAGGCTGGCAACTGAATTATTGGCTGCCAATAATTGAGGTGCACTTTATATAGCAATAATAAAGCTTTAATGCAAAACGTGTTCACTATTGTATCGTACTGATCAAATCGATCCTACATGGTTTTAACTAACAGGGCCGCTGAGAGGTACTTTTTTCCCAATCTTCTTAAACATACATGTATATAAAGGTAAAAACCTACAAACAGCAAAGTTTAAGGAGAGTAACAAAACAAAACAGGAATACATTAAACTAATTAAATACTGTTAAAGGTATCTAAATTTACAAAGTACTGGAAGCCCAGGGGCATAGCTGCATAATGATATGCCCTCTGCAAGCGAAGCGGGCAGAAGAAAGGGAGATGCACGTTTTTTATTTTCTGAGAAACTGGTTTATAAGAAACTAGTACTGGGATGGCGAAAAATTTAAGAAACCCTAGTACTATGTTCGAGAGGTGCTAAGAAACTATTTTAAAAGTTGGATCAAATAAAATTGTGGGAAAATTGTTGTTCACTCTTTGTTTTTAGGTAATTTTCGTAATAATTCTATGCTTTGAGCCGGGAGAACTTCTGTTCTTGATGAAAATTGTGCTTTATGTCAAGGAACAAATACCTGGCAGTGGTAGACACCTCCTCCATCCATGAAATAAGAAACTATTTAAGAAACTTCTAGTAGTAAAAAGCTGAAATTTTCATGTGAAATTAAGAAACTTCTAGTACTACAGGCTAATCCAAGTTTCTTATAAAAGAAAAAACGTGTATCTTGCCTTAAAAAGCCCCTGGCAAGTTGTCACCCAGCCCCCCTCTTGACAGCCCTGTTGATTAATTTTGACGGGGTTTATAACTGCCAGTATTGCATCAATTCACTATTTTCGCCAGTTCACTATATCCATAAAATAGCAATAGTCCATTAATCAATTTTTAGCGAAACTTTGTAACAGACTTTCTCAGTAAACTTTTTTGTTACCAGGATACGTATCTACACACTCTCTTTCATAAGAAATTTGGGCAAGGCCATCGTACTGAAAGTTTCTTAATTTAACATGCAATTTTTTCCATTTTAGTACTAAAGCTTCTTAATTGCTTTCTTATTTTTTGGATGCATGAATTGTCAGTGTGGTCGCTAACACTGCTGCAGAGGCGTTTCTTGGCATTTAAAGCAGCATATAGGAATAAACAGTGTTCTGTCATGATGAAAACACAAATGGTCGGTTACTTGGTCGGTTAATTTTGCAAAACAATAAAGGTTCAACGATATATTTGACATAATGTCTATACGTTTTTTTATATAAGAAACTTGGATTAGGCCATAGTACTAAAAGTTTCTTAATTTCAAATGAAATTTTGTCCATTTTAGTTCCAAAAATATCTTAATTAGTTTCTTATTTTTTGAATACAGAATTATCAATGTGGTCGCTATCATTGCGGTAGATATGTTTCTTGACATTTAAAACATCATAAAGGCATAAACAGTGTTCTGTTTGCAAAACTATCCATGCTTTTAACATTGAAAAGTTTCTTAGTACTTCTCAGACATAGTACTAGCGTTTCTTAAAATTTTGACCATCTTAGTACTAGTTTCTTATAAACCAGTTCTTATATAAAAAACGTGCATAATACCCATGCTTTAAACTTTGAAAAGTTTCCTAATACATCTCAGACATAGAACTAGAGTTTCTTAAAATTTCGACCATCTTAGTACAGTAAGGCCCTGCATTTAAGAAACCACTTTTTCACACCCCTATACTAAAATGTTTCTTATATCAATGATACTTGTAATTTTTTAGACTCAAGTTTCTTAAGTTGATAGCCTATTGTATGGAAAGTCCTGGAAATAAGTTACGATAGCATTTGCTTTTATTGACATATTAGCCATATGTGTGTGCTATGAATGATTGTCATGAATGCCAATTAAAATTTGGATAAAAAGCTGTTAAATGTAAGGAATCTTGGTAGCAATTTTTTATTAAACTCTATGTGAACTGAAATGTTCCCAGACCATTAGATCAGGACTTTAAATGTCAATCAAAATACAAGAAACTCTATTTTGGGTGTGAGCCTCAAGTGTTGCTTATAAGTAAGGAGACTAATTATTTTTCAGTAGCCTAAAAGATTCTTTTAGGTGGTTTCTTAAATACGGGGCCTTACTGTACTTGTTTCTTATAAACCAGTTTCTTATAAAAAAAACGTGTACTCAAGTTTTGTCTTTCAAAGGTGAGATCATGGGTTTTGGGAAAAGAAGAATTTCCTATTAGATTAATTATCGTTGTAAAGAGTAAGAACTGTCAGGCCTACCTTGTGTGTTCTGTTTTTCCATCCTCTCCGTTGTCCCGTCGATTTAGCACCATCCTCATCTTGGCTGGCCCAACAAGTAACATGGCCTATATCTTGGACAACGGAGAGGATGGAAAAACAGAGAACACACAAGGTAGGCCTAACAGCTCTTACTCTTCACAACGATAATCAGTCTAACAGGAAATTCTACTTTTCCCAAAACCCATGATGAGATAGCAGTTAGTGCATGAAACCTTGGGTATGATACGCAGAAGCAAAATCAATCAAAAACTGGAAATTGCATTTATGCGAGTGGCAAAATTTTAAGATTGGGAAGGATGGCAGGAGTACTTACTGGAGGTTTTCGTTTTCGTCTGAGACTGGTCACAGCAAGAAGAAGAATGTTAGCATGCATGCAGACTCAATTCTGCACGCAGGCTAGAAGAATGTGCGATCTGAAAGAAAAGAAACTCTTAATATCTAGTTACATGAACAACCATTTTACATGAGGACACGAGAAAAAGGACATCAGAAAACTTGTAATAATTCACTTTTAGCTCAGAAAGAAAGTAGCAAAACTCTGTCTTCAAAAGCGTGGCACTTCCAATAACTTGGTTTCTTATAAATTCACGCTTGCAAATAAGTAAGCTATCGACCAAACTTGTCTCCTATGAGGAAAAGAAAACCTGGGACATTAGAAAACTTGCAATGTGAGTTTAGCACGTACAGAAACACGAAGTTCCTGCTTCGAAAGGGCGGCACTTCCAATAAATTGGTTTCTTATGAGTTCACGCTTGCAACCAAATAAATTATGTATAACAAACGGAATCTTCTTTGGTCGATCAGAAACCTAGGACACCAGAAAACTTGTACTCGATCGTGTTTAGCTCAAAAATGAACAACGCAATCCTGGCTTCGAAAGCGTGTCACTTCCAATAAATTGGTTTCTTATCAATTCATGCTTGTGACCAAATGAATTACATTTAACCGATACAGTTATCTAATATGAGAAGAGGAGACATGTGACATTAGAAAACTTGCGATGATTTGTGTTTAGCGCGCAAAGAAATAGGACAATCCTAAATGTAAAGGGTTGGCACCTGGTTTATTTCAGTTGCCAATTGCTTGGGCAATGCATGAACAGAGGCATTCTGAGTAATTCTCATAAACAGAGTTTTGAGTTTCTTATAAAAAGAATACATTTAACGAATGAACCGGTCTTTCTTGCTTGGAAGCAAGTTGAATATTCCTGAGAGACACTGACTGTATAGTTGTATACCCTTTGTTTTGCCTTTTGTTTACCGCAACTGCCTCTCATGGAACACAGTAAATGGAGATGCCCAAAGAGATATTCAACCATTGTTATGCAAATTGCCTTTGTGTATAAATAGCCAATCTTGGCCGTTCCAGTTGCACATTTTGCGCCAGCCAGAAATTGAGAAGACGGACATCACCAACGGCAAGTGAGCATCGCACGAATTAGAGAGAAGATTATCGGTAAGAACATCTTTTAAAGTATTTTTCAATTACATTAATATTTAACTACTTTATCGATTAGCATTCAAATTGATACAAAAACACTCTAACCCTGTGTATGTACGCGATACAAAAACTTGTTTTAAATGTCATTATGAATGTATATCAACAAACTGGCAAAGAAACATTCGTTTAGTCGCGCTCTTTTTTCGCGATACCACAAACGGACAAAAACTTTTTAAATCTTGAGGGGAACTGAGAAGACTTGATAGGCTTGGAATCGCAAATATTTTCAGTTATCAGGCTTAACTTGCAATTGCCGTAAAAATAGATAGGATCTGCCGAAGAAAGTTACAGTGCTGAAAGAGTTTTGACGGAAGTTATTTTCGTCATTGCTTTTATTAAACAAACCGTTATGTTTAAACTAAAGAACATTGCTTTGGAGTTTGTATTGAATTTTTCTCTGCTTGTAAATTAGCTTCATCATGTTTCAGTGCCGACGACCTTTCGTTTCGTTGAGAGATCTTTTCTCGGCGTCTTTTGGACTGTAATTTGAGCTTTGAGTTTGAGGAAAATTCAATATTGGCGGGAGTTCCCGGCTTATTGCGGGAAATAAATCTTTCTTGCGCAAGGCAGACACTGTCTTTTCTGCAGAAATTTTGGAGGTAATTTGAGATATTTGAATTTTCAACTTCGTGCAGCAAAATCTGCGTTCATGTTCATTGATTCTCTCTCACTTTAGCTTGAATTTTCTCAAGTTCTGAGTAATGTAAAACTGTCGGCGAGTAAACCAATTTTAAGTGTCCCGAACATTGATTTTACGTTTTCGCAAATTTTACATTGCATTTCATTCGAGGCGGACGTTTAGAACTAAGGGGTTTCTGCTGTTTTGTACGGATAAATAGCTGATTTGATGCCTTTTACCGATGTTCTTATAAGACTTCGTGTCATAACAATTCTGGTTTAACTGCTTTCATTATTGCAACTTAATATCAGGTTTTGAGGAACGGTAAATAATTAGGGAGTGTCGCGAATTCTCTCGAATTCTCTTACAAAAGGAACTTTGAAGTCCTTTCAATCGGCCATGAGTTGGGGGTAAATTACAGTAATAATTGCAATTTGGCAGTTGTTGAGGACGAGTTGGCTCAAGATTTCTTTGCTCTTCGTGACATTTGCTCTCCCTATATCACAGGTTTTAAACGCTAATGGGGACAGTTCTTTTCATCAGCTATCGTGGGTAAATCACAGTAGCAGAATTTTGGAATGTTTGAAGACTAGATTCTGGAAAGCTGTCTCTCCAGATTTCTGAAATTTGCTCTCCATAAATGCAACTACTTCACGGAGGTTTTAAAGACAAAAGGAAGCTTTGGACAATCCTTTCAAGCAATGTCATTTTCGCAGTTTTGACGGGTAGAATCTCGATAGTTGTACCTCCGTATTTCTAAAATTTGCTCTCCATAAACGCAACTATATCACGGAGGTTTTAAAGACAAAGGGAGATTTGGCCTTTCTCTTTCATTGGTCATGAGTAAGATTATGTTAAAATCCCTAACAATTGGGCTATCATACATCACTATAATCACGTTCATATACAAAATAATGTTATCCTACGTTTTTCATTGTTATTCTTATCTGAAATTGGCATTTACACGCAAGTTTGTTGTTCTTTGTCTGCTCAAAGCTAAACAAACGCCGTTTGTGCACAGCTTCTTTTGCCACGAGCCAATTTGGCTCGATCGCACGAAAACTCCGCTTTTTTGAAATTCCAGAATCAAGTTTGACCAGTATGTAGCAAAAGGTTCTCCTTTCAATGCGATTTTCAAGTCCTTTGTCACGCGAGGACTTGAAAAATCCGATACAGAAGTACGTTGAAATTTCAGAATCTGACGAAACCAGATGAAAACACAAAGATAAACTGTTACTAAAAGCGATTTTCACATTTGTTGCCATGCGAATACTTCAACATCCGATGCAGTAGTGTTTCGAAAATTTCGGATTTCGCTCTGACCAATGTCAGACGAAAAATTTAGTGAATCTCACTGTCGTAAATACTCTCGAATCTCAGGCAAAACGATCCTATCTCTATCGTATATGGACCATGGGGCAAATCTATCACATGTTGAAACTATCGACCGAACTCTACAACGCTCTCTGTCAACTCATACTCTAACTACGCCTATAATCATAAAGTCGTTAATCATCAAAAATGTCAATCAACATAACTAGCTCAGCGAAGCGTGGTCTCTAAATTAACAACAACAACAAAACGTCACGATATACTCCCCCGGGTTGATCAAATACCTATGATCAAACATCTAAAACTACGAAAATTAATGTAAAAGATAAACTCACGTTTGTTGAAGTCGTCTTACTAGTTCTCCCATGATTGTGCAGTCCTCTTCGATCTTGTCGTCTCTTGCTGTTCTTCACTCTCCTTCGCAGTCTGCTTCCTCTCCACCTGATCTTCATTGTTTGCTATTGTTGTCTGCACATCATCATCGCTTGGAACTTCCAAAGGTATCAAATGCTTCACACTGCGTCTCAATATTGTAACTCGATTGTCATTGCTTAACACTCGTATCTTTGCAACACGTACGACTCCATCGTTTCCCGCTAAAATTTCTTCGACTCTCGCCAGTCTCCAAAAAGCTCGTCGTGTCTTTTCATTCAACAACAATACGATATCTCCACATTTGATTTGAGATTTTGAACTCAACTTATCATTCTTTGTAACTCTTTCTCGCAAACTCAACAAGTAATCTCTTCTCCATAACTTCGTAAACATTTCGAGTAATCGTCGATGATGTTTCGCTCTTCGTGTTAAGGACTGATTCGTGCTAACAATCTCGAAATGCGTGTCAGATGGTACTGTCGTAATTCGACGACCATATATCAAATGTGCTGGTGTTAAAGCGTACGAAACACCTTCTGAATTGTCGTAAACATAACTAATAGGCCTTGAATTTACTATGCCTTCTACTTCAATCAATAACGTGTTCAGCTCGTCGTAACGAAGAATTGATCTGCCGATTACTTTTCGCAAACATTTCTTGACAGAACCAACCATGCGTTCGTATATAGAGCCGAACCAGGCCGCCCTCTCCGGTATGAATCTCCACTCGATATTTCGATTCGCTAAATAATTCAAAACGGCCTTTGATCTGACTATTTTTCGAATTTCGATACTCGCAGATTTGAAAGTTTTCGCATTATCGCTCAGAATCAATTTTGGTAATCCTCTACGAGCCGTAAATCGTCGAAATGCTCGTAAAAATGACTCAGTATCTAAACTTTCTGTAAGTTCGAGGTGTACTGCGCGTGTTGATGCACATGTAAATAAACTGTTGGGGAATCGCCCTGGGAATCACCGTTGCGAGGCGGTCAGTGATTTCCCCAAGAAATAGCAACGTTTCCTGGTATCGTATGATGGTAATATTAACCAATCAGCAAGGACTCATGTTGTGTAAGGATTGAGTAATATTGTAGAGGCAGTTAGAATCGTGATGATGGATTGTAAGATGGAGCTTGTGAAAAAGATGGAATAAAATTTAGAAAAGTTGTTCGTTTTTTTTTTGGATCGTGCGAACCAGCGAGACGTGATACGTTCAATTGGCGTATTTCACGACACTAATGGTCCACCAAACGGATAGAAAGTATGGAAGATTTGACGAAATTGAGAAAGACAAGAGGGGCGTATCGCGGTCTGGTGACCCGAGCGCTGCCGAATGCAAGAGAAGAAATCGAACATTTTCAGCCGAACGATAGGAAGCCTCTGGAAAAGAGAAGAAAAACTTTAGTTGGACTGTTGGAAAGAATACAGCAGTTAGATGCTGAAATACTCGAAGTCACGAGTGCAACTTTAGAAGATCAAGATTGTATGAGAGAAGCAGAGGAAGCGTCGAAATTTATGGAAGAACTCGACGATGTTTTGTACGACATTGGCTTGAAATTGGAACAAAGATTATCTCCTGCACATTCTGTAGAAAGCGTTGCATCTTCATCGGCTTCAGCGAAAGCAGTCAGAGCCAAATTGCCCAAACTTGAGCTGCAAAAGTTCGATGGAAAACCCCAAAATTGGTTCGAGTTCTGGGACTCGTTCTGTGGAGCAGTGGACGACAACGAAGACCTACCAGATGCAATGAAATTCCAGTACCTCAAAAAGTCGCTGTTAGAACCAGCAAAACAAGTCATAGCAGGATTTAAGGTGACTGGAGAAAGTTACAGGGAAGCCATAGAGTTGCTAAAGGAACGTTACGCCAAACCAGCCTTAATCAGAAGATCGCACATCAACGAAATAGTCAACGCCGTTGGAGTTTCTGACGAGAAACAAGTAGCAAAATTGAGAAGTTTCAAAGACAAGATCGAAACTCATGTCCGCGGCCTAGATTCGATGAACGTACCACAGGAAACTTATGCCAGCATTGTTGTCGAAGCCCTTCAAGAGAAAATTCCGCAAGCCATCAGATTGAATATGGTTAGAGGCAGCGAAATTCATCATTTAGAGTGGAACGTGACAGATTTCTTGCGAGCTTTGGAAAAGGAGCTTGAAGTGAGAGAACTTTTGGAGCCAATGTTCAAAAGCAACACGGGAGCAAATGAGAAGAAACAGTACTTTCGAAGGCCTATGGAGAGAAACAAAGAGGGTACAGCGACCGCACTGCACGCAAGCACCGGAAAGGGAGAGAAGAACTGTGCATATTGTTTGGGAGATCACGAAGAAGAACAGTGTACGAAGGTAGTGGACATCGAAGCACGTAAGAATATTATTAAGAAATTTGGGCGATGCTTTGTATGTATTAAGAAAGGTCACAGGGCCTTTGATTGTAAATCTCGTGCGACTTGCAAAATTTGTAAGAAGCGACATCATGTATCTCTGTGTAGCGAAGGGGTTGATAATAAAGGGAAGGATAGGTCAGAACCCTCAGCACCCCCAGATGTAGAATGTACCACTACCGCTTCTTGCATTCAAGGTGATGAAAGCCCAGGCAGGGAAACAGCTGCTTTGCAAACCGCACAAGCCTTTGTAAACGGGGACAAAAATATTCGCGTGCGCGTACTCTTTGACAGTGGAAGTCAAAGATCTTTCGTAACTCCCTGGGTGGTGGGAAAGGCCGGTTTGCGTCCCGTGAGAAGGGAAATGTTGGGAATTAAGGCTTTTGGAGGCAATGAGGCTGAGTATGTTGAAAGAGATTTGGTTGAGTTTGATGTTATGAATGTGAAAGGCGGGGAAAGAACGAAAATATCTGCTTTTGTCGTGGATAAGATTTCTGATATTCCAAATGTTCATTTAGAAATCGTGAAGAAAGATTTTAATCATCTCTCTAAGATTTGGTTTTCAGATGTAAACAAAGAGCAGGAAAGACTCGAATTGGATGTTTTGATTGGAGCAGATTTTTTATGGCGATTTCAAGAGCAGGAGACAATACGAGGGGGGATCAATGAACCGGTCGCGGTGCGCACAAAACTTGGTTGGGTGCTGTCCGGGCCTATCAAAGGTAAGAAATTTGATTCTTTTGACGACTCATTGTCTTTTGTTGTTTGCGCGGAAGCTAACTCGTTTAGTCTTACAGAAGAGAAACCAAAGCCACAGCTGGATAAACAAATCGCCAAATTATGGGATTTAGACAGTATTGGAATTAGGCCAAGTGATGATGTGTACACAGACGTAGTTGACAACATCACATTTACTGGAGAGAGATACTCAGTAGCTTTGCCGTGGAAAGTAGGCCACAGACAATTGCCATCAAATTACGCAAACTGTGTTTCGAGGTTGAAAAGTCAGATTGGGAAACTGCAGAAAGAGCCAAAACTGCTTGAAAAATGTGACAGCATCATACGAGAACAAGAAGAAGCTGGAATTATCGAGAAGGTGAATGAATTGCCGAGTGCGGAGAAGGTTTATTACATGCCAAATCAAATCGTTGTCAGGGAACATGCGGAGACAACCAAAGTACGAATGGTTTTCGATGCATCTTCGAAATCAGGTAAGCGTGGTACTTCATTAAATGATTGCCTGCACGTAGGCCCTCCTATGAACCCTATGCTTTTTGATATTTTGACTCGTTTCAGGGAAAATAATGTTGCTGTTGTTGGTGATATTGAGAAAGCTTTTTTGAATGTGGAAATTGATGAAGCCGACAGAGATTGCCTGAGATTTTTATGGGTCGAAAACATTCATGATAAGGAGATTTCACCTGTTATTTACCATTATAATCGAGCTGTCTTTGGAGTCAGTTCCAGTCCTTTTTTATTAAATGCAGTTATTCATACCCATGTAGAGAAATTCAGGGAATCAGACCCGGATTTCGCCACAAGGCTTTCTCAGAATTTCTTCGTAGATGATTTGTGCACAGGAGCAAAGGACTTGGAGGCTGCGAAGGAGCTCTTTGAGAAGTCAAGAGAGAGAATGCTGCAAGCTGGATTCAAACTGAGAAAATGGAAAAGTAATGATGCAGAATTGAGACATTACATGGATGGTACAGACAAAAATCATGAAGGAGATGAAACTAATGCCAAATCAGAGGTATCATATGCGAAGGAAACTTTGAACGCTGGACAGGAGCCTGAGAAAGGTAAGACCAAAGTTTTAGGCCTTATATGGGATGTCAACACAGATAATTTAGAAATTGATTTGACCAAGATGAGTAATGAGGATTCCAATAAGGTTACAAAACGATCTCTTCTGAGTTCTCTTGCTAAAGTGTTTGACCCGTTAGGTCTTATTAGCCCAGTAACTTTGATGGGAAAGATACTCTTCCAGGAACTATGTATTGACAAAACTGACTGGGATGAAGAGTTGCCTGCCAAGAAGAGAGATAGATGGGAAACACTGTTGAGAGATGCACAGGCTGTTAAATCAGTAGTTGTACCAAGAACCCTACATGTGCCAGAAGGAGACAAGGTCAAATATTCATTGCACGGATTTGGGGATGCCAGTATCAAAGCGTATTCTGCGGTAGTGTATCTTGTAACTGAAACAGAAACAGGTAAGTACTCTCGTCTTATTTGTTCCAAGACACGTATTGCACCCTTGAAAGGTTTGACCATACCGCGTTTAGAACTCATGTCAGCACGAATCTTGGCAACTTTGATGGATACAGTGAAGAACGCATTGGCAGAACAGATTGAGATCAGTGAGGTAAGATATTGGTTGGACAGTAAAACTGCTTTACATTGGATATACAATGCAGGTGAATGGAAGCAGTTCGTGCAGCAACGCGTTAATGAAATCTTGAGACTGTCAGACAAAGAGTCATGGAACCATTGTCCAGGTAAGGAAAACCCGGCAGATTTGGGCAGTAGAGGAGAATTAGCCAGTACACTTGTGGGGAAACCCATTTGGTGGGAGGGACCAATGTGGCTAAGTCAAGGAGAGGAATTTTGGCCCAAATGTACATTTCTCGGTGAGTCTGATGAAGTTTTGAATGAGAAGAAGAAATCAAGTATTGTTTTGTCTACAGTTGAAAGTTCTCAAGGGAATCTTGAACAAGTTATTGACATTTCTCGTTTCAATTCTTTTACAAGGTTGGTACGAGTGACAGCCATGGTACAAAGATTTATCAAAAACTGTAGGAAGAAAGGAAATGCAAACAAGGTACATGGAGCGATAACATCAGAAGAAATGCAGACTGCAGAGTATCTGTGGATCAGAAATGTGCAATTACAGTTCAATGGTGAGAAGGGTAAGAAAGTGCTTAAAAGCCTTGGTTCGTATAAGGAAAATGGATTGATCAGATGCAAAGGTAGGTTGGAAAATGCAGATCTTGAATTTGATACAAGAAACCCTATTGTTATGCCTAGAGATCACAAATTAACTGAATTAATCATTCAGGATTGTCACAACAGAGTGAAGCATTTGAAGGTAAGATCAACTTTAGCTGAGGTGAGGACAAAATACTGGATTCCTCGCGGACGTCAATTGGTAAAGAAGATACTGCATCGATGCAAGATATGTATTCGCCACGAAGGTAAATCTTACAATGCACCAGCTACTGCTGCTTTGCCAGAGTTTAGAGCACAAGCTAGTCCACCTTTTGCCAAAGTAGGTTTGGACTTTGCAGGACCTTTGTTTGTCAAGGATGGTAAGAGAAATATGAGTAAAGTATACATAGCACTTTTTACTTGTGCAGTTACCCGTGCAGTTCACTTGGAGCTTGTCCAAGACATGTCGGTTGACGTATTTTTGAGATCTTTCCGCAGGTTTGTTGCAAGAAGAGGATCTCCTACGATGGTAGTGTCGGATAATGCGAAAACTTTTAAGTTAGCGGCAAAATTGATAGGACAGTTGAAAATTGATGATAATTTTTTGTCTTACCTGCAGGGTGAAATGATTTTTTGGAGTTTTAACTTGGAACGTAGCTCGTGGTGGGGCGGATTTTTTGAGCGGATGGTGGGAACGGTGAAACGATGCTTGAAGAAGGTTATTGGAAAGGCAAGACTTGATTTTGATGAGTTGCAAACTATTTTGATTGAGGTGGAAAGTATCGTTAATTCCCGTCCGATCACTTACGTTTATGATGAACTTGAATCAGAACCGTTAACGCCTTCACATTTGTTGTATGGACACAGACTTGCAATGTTGCCAGACAAGAGAGATCCAGAACTTGGTGATCAAAATGTCAATTTCTCAAAACGGTATCGTTATTTGGTGACTAAAATCTCTCATTTTTGGAATAGGTGGCATCAAGAATATTTGGTTGATTTGAGAGAACAGCACAAAATTGTGGAAGGTAGAGCACCATCAATTATGATTGGAGACATGGTATTGTTGAAAGAAGACAATGTGAAACGTCAGTTGTGGAAAATGGGTATGGTAGAACGACTTATTGTGGGTAAAGACAATCAGGTAAGAGGAGCAAAAGTACGTATTATTTCTCGTGGTAAACCTCAGTTTCTCTTTAGACCTCTTCAGAAGTTATATCCTCTGGAAATTAGAGACAGAGATCCTGAAAAGACGGAGACAAACGAGAATGTGACAGAAAAAAGTGAACAAAGGTTGGAAGATGTGGAGTTGAAAAAAGTGGAAAATGAGGAAGAATTAGGAAATTGTGAGGAAGAGAAAGGAGAAAGAGAAAAGGGTGACAGAGACAGGAGTGTGCGGCCCCGCAGAGCTGCGGCACAAGACGCACGCTGGCGAACTCGTCTTCTGCTTGACTCTGGCGAGTCAAGGAGGGGGGACGTGTTGGGGAATCGCCCTGGGAATCACCGTTGCGAGGCGGTCAGTGATTTCCCCAAGAAATAGCAACGTTTCCTGGTATCGTATGATGGTAATATTAACCAATCAGCAAGGACTCATGTTGTGTAAGGATTGAGTAATATTGTAGAGGCAGTTAGAATCGTGATGATGGATTGTAAGATGGAGCTTGTGAAAAAGATGGAATAAAATTTAGAAAAGTTGTTCGTTTTTTTTTGGATCGTGCGAACCAGCGAGACGTGATACGTTCAATTGGCGTATTTCACGACATAAACAAATGTAACTTTTCGACGTATTTCCTTGTGCACCTCGTATATATAAAGGTCCAGCAAAATCCAATCCTATATTTACAAAAGGGGGTTCTTCGTCAGTTCTAAATTCTGGTAATGATAACGAAGGTGCTGTTGCAAACGCTCTTTCTGAGAACCATTTGCATAACAAGCAATTTCTAACAACTCGCTTTACGCTTTCTCTTCCACGCAGAATCCAGTAACGTTCACGAACAACTGACAAGGTCATGCGTACACCACTATGCGCAACAGAATCGTGTATTTCTCGAATAACTAAAGTCGTAAAATGGTGCCTTTTTGGCAGCAAAATCGGTCGTTTACTTGTATCAATTACGGGTGCATTTTGCAAGCGAGTTTTGCATCGTAATATCCCTTCATCATCGAGAAATAAATCAAAATCGTGTACGAGCTTAGGCGGTTTACCTTTTCTCTCTTTCAAATATTCGATTTCTTCTACAAAAGATTCGTTTTGAACTTGTTTCAAAATTGTCTTCTCAGCGTGTTCTATTTCGTTTGAAGTAAGCGTATCCGATTCGTGTTCAATATTCAAATTTGATTTCGAAACTTTTGCTTTCAATTTCGCTATGAATCTAAGTACCCAGGCCATTGTGCGTAATAATTTCGTTTTCGAACTGAATCTTTCAATTGCAATAATTTCAGAATGTTCCTTTTCATTGACTGAAAGGGCATGTGTTTCGGTATCGCGTTGTTTCAAGGCCTCCCCATATGCAATTTTTGGTGAATTTGAGTTCGAGGGAGGTTTAGGCCAAAATTCTGGTTTCGATTTCAAAAATTCGGGTCCAGTCCACCAAAGACTGCTTTTGACTAACTCATTCGATTTGATGCCTCGAGAGGGCAAATCTGCAGGATTCATCGTTCCAGGACAGTAACCCCATTCCTCAATTAAAGATTGTGCTCGAATCTCGTTTACTCGGTTTTGAACATAAGTTGTCCAAATTCTGTCATTTCTTAGCCAACAGAGCACGACGTTTGAATCGACCCAGAAATAACGCTTTAATTTGACATTCATCGCGCTTTCTAATGACTGACAAACACTTTGCATGAGTCTAGACAAAATCAGTGCACCAAGAAGCTCTAATCTGGGTATTGTCTGTTTTTTGATGGGTGAAACTCTCGATTTAGAGGCAATCAAATTGACACAAACAGATCCATCATCGTATCTTGTGAGCAGATACACACAAGCTGCATAAGCGGTTGAGCTCGCATCTGAAAAGCCGTGGACTTCAAACTCCGTCGGTTTGGCCGCTTTCGTTTCAAACAAACAACGAGGCAATTTCACGTCTTGAAGCCTTTGGAGATCAAAAATTATCGAATTGAATTTGTTTCGCATGTCACCTTCAAGTTCATCGTTCCAATTAATATTTTCGACGCACAAAATCTGAAACATTTCTTTCAACTTGATAGTGACCGGTGTCAGAAATCCCAAAGGATCAAATATTTTGGCTGTTAAACTGAGCACTGATCTTTTCGTCGGGGGCAGCGTATTCGCAAATTTGATCAGTTCTTGAAAATCGAAATAAAATTCGTCGGATTTCGTGTCCCAATTTAGGCCTAAAACTTTCGCTTTGTCATTTACCTCATCTGCTGTTTGTGGGCCTAAAGTTTTCTTCGCAAACGATTCATCATCTTCTCTCACTGGCATACTTATTTCGTCGTTTTTAAAATCTGTTTTCAATTTGGTTTCTTCGTTTTGAATCAATTTCATCAGATGGGGGGAATTCGATTTCCACTTTCTTAGATTAAAACCTCCACGCTTCATGATTTCTTTGGAAGACTCGAAAATTTCAAAGGCTTCTTCGACTGAATTTGCTCCGCCCGCCAAATCATCCACAAATAATTGATTTTTCAGCAATTTAACGACATCGGGATTGCTGTTTTCGAATTTGCTCAAATGCTCGTTGATTACGTAGCCTAAAGTGCTCGGACTTGACTTTAAGCCGAAAACTAAACGCCGGAACCTGAGATGTAACAATTTCGGAGCCTTTTCATCATCAGAAGCTTTGTACCATAGGAACCGCAAGGCATCACGGTCCTTTTCGGCAATAGAAATTTGCAGAAAGGCTTTCTCAATATCTGCAACCATGGCGATTGGTTTCGATCGAAATTTGGCTAACACATCAAAAATGGGCGGTATGAAGTTAGGTCCATTTTCAAGATAATCATTCAACGATAAATCATTTTCCTGCGATTTTGCAGATCCATCGAAAACAATTCTCAATTTAGTTGTTTCTCTGTCTTTCCTCGTTACGCCAAAATGAGGAAGATAATGTGTCTCATTTTGCTCAATGAATTCGCTTGTTTGTTCAGCTTCTGGCACTAGTTCAATTATGCCTAACTTCAATTGCTCATCAATGATTTTATCATACTCTTGTAAAACCTCTTTGTCTCTTTCGAGACGTGAATACAACGAATTTAACCTATTCAATGCTTGATCGAGGTCAGCGGGTAAGGGCTCAGGCTCTGAACCTTTTCTGGGAAGCTCTACTTCGTATCTTTCACCATCGTGCCTGATTTCTTTCAAAAACGGATGTGTTTTGTTCTCTTTTTCTTCGTAAATACCCAAAGATTCGGTATCCCAAAATCGTTTTAATTCATTCGCCAAAATGTCGTTTTCGGTTTCCAAGGGGGGACGTTCTTCTATGCACAAATTCGATATTGTGTTGTTTACTTCATCATTAGTGGGGGCTTTCACAGGGCCTGACAAAAGCCAACCAAATTTGCTCTTTACTGCTGTGGGCCCTTCTGTTCCCTTAATTACGTCTCCAGATACCAAGTCCCAGTATCTGTCGGATCCAATCAAAATGTCTACGGGTTCATTTTCGTTTTCTGAATTGAGGGTGTCGGCAAACTCTAGGTTTTCTAGATGGGGGTATTGTGTTAGATCTACCCTCGCGGGTAAATTTGTGCAAAGGGTGGGAAAACTCAAGGCTGTTAATTCAACCTTCTCATCACTAACCCCTTTTAAGCTAAGCTTAACTAAACTGCAAACACTCTTCGTGAATTTCTCGCCACCAAACGTGTTCAAATGAACCGTCTCTTTCTTCATCGGTTTCAGATTCAGCTTTCTTCTCAAATTTTCAGTTATGTATGTTCGCTGACTTCCATTATCAAACAGTATGCGTGCAGGAACTCCCGTCGATTCTCCTTCCTTATATGCCATCGTTTTCGCTGTCTGCAGTAAGACTCTTCGTGATTCATTTCGTGATGATGCAGAAGCACTCGTCGTTGTGTTTTCGCTCGAAGCCTGTCTCGGTTCGTTTCTCGTATTGCTCGCATTGCTCGTAGTCGCATCTCTTCTTGTTTCGTTATCAGACTTCGTTATCTCATCGCAAATCGATTGGTGGTGTCGCTTGTTGCATCGTCGACAATTTCTCCTTGTGTAATTACAATTTCGTACTCGGTGATTTGGTCGTAGACACAAAAAGCACCGTCCTTGTGTTTTAAGAATCTGCTTTCGCTCATTAATATTCTCCACTTTGCTGCATGAGGCTGAATAGTGTTCACCTTTACAATAAATGCACCAGATATTCGTATTTCTTCTTTCGCTTTCATTAAACAGCACAGAGGCTGTAGATCTCGTGTTTTGGTTCCAATTGTTCGGGTTAGATACATGTGATCTCGTTTGACTCGTTGTCGTTTCACTAATTTTCGCTGCTTCTCCGATTTCTCTCGCTTCCACTTCTCGTTCCAGCAATTCCAACAGTTCATTCATTGACCAAATTTCTCGGGATATCAATCGTGATACTTGCACTCGTACGTCGGTCGGAAGTTTTCCCATCACAATTGGGATCCATGTCGCTCCATGTGTTTCGCTAGATAGTCCCATATTTTCGAGCCCTCTAACACTTATGCTGATCTTATCATATAAATACCTCAGTTGTCCTGGTTTGTCGCCACTGCATGGTTTAAGCTTGATCAGCTCATCGGTAATGGTCGAAATCGTCAATTGTTTTCTGCCGAATCGTTTCCTTATTCTTTGCTTTGCCTCTTCGTAATTGGCCTCGGTGATTTGCAACCCTTCAATGACCCTTGCTGCTGGCCCCTCCAGATAATACTGTAAATAATTGAACTTCTCAATTGTTGGGATTTCATCGTTACTGTCAATCGCAGTTTCAAATCTGTCCCAAAATCCAGCAAATTTCAGCAAATCTCCGTTGTATTTTTGCAGATCTAATTTCGGTAGTCGGGCGTGGCTTCTGGTTGTACTTGCTGTCGAATGCATGCTTGAGTTTGGACTCATCTCTCGTTCGTTTCGTCTCTGATTTCGAGTTAAAATGTGTTCCATCTTGTTCAGTGCTTCTGTTATCTTGTAGTTGATTTCTTCGCTTTCGTCTATTTCTTTCTCTATAGTTGTAACGTCGCATATTGCCAAGATTTCGTTATCGATAATATCTAAAGTTCCTTTCTTCTGTTCCAATCGTGTTTTCAAATTCTTGATCGTAAATTGGCCTTCGTTCGATAAAGTTCCTCCATCTATTACATCGTTAACTTCGTTGATATACTGTGTTATCTTTCCTCGATGTGCCTTTCTCGACGCTTTCAATCGTTGTAGTTTCTCGTCAGTTTCTTTGCCCATGGTATCGCGAATATGTATCTCTTCGTTCGTGTTTAGGTTCGTTCCGCCCCACGTTGGGCGCCAATTTATGTCGTAAATACTCTCGAATCTCAGGCAAAACGATCCTATCTCTATCGTATATGGACCATGGGGCAAATCTATCACATGTTGAAACTATCGACCGAACTCTACAACGCTCTCTGTCAACTCATACTCTAACTACGCCTATAATCATAAAGTCGTTAATCATCAAAAATGTCAATCAACATAACTAGCTCAGCGAAGCGTGGTCTCTAAATTAACAACAACAACAAAACGTCACGATACTCACTACTCAACGTGACAGCAGCTCTGGGGATACGGAATTCCGTCAGACTTTAGTAAAAATCCGCTAGTCTTCTGTGATACAAAGATAAATCTTAGAGATTCTTTTCTCTCTGATATGACAATGTGGACTCTAACAGTGGCGAAATAAAGGGAACGGCTGGACCTCTGTCAATAGACTTTCTTTGCTTAGATACGCTATAATGAAAGTGAATTACTCGCAGTATCTCGAGAAGTGCTTGGTACACATTAGTGAATTAGTTGCGGAACTGCAAATCTAAACAAGGCAGTGTTACCTGTTGCCTTTGCAGATTGCTGCGCATCGGCAGAAAGCTGGGGTGAAATCTGGTGCTTTTTTATATGAAGTCGCTTTAGGCGTTAAAGTTGGTTACACGCTTTTGTAACAGGAGACTTTGATCAGGCCATATGCACTAAAAGTTTCGTAATTCAATATAAAAAAATTCCACATTTTAGTACTAAAAGTTCTTCATTTGTTTCTTATTATTGAACGCATGAATTGTCATTCATTCTCTACTAAAACTACTGGAGATACGTTTCTTGACATTTAAAACATCAAATGGGAATAAACAGTGTCGGTTACGATCAAAGCATAAAGAGCTAGTTGGTATTACTCAAGAACAACGGTTAAACGACGTATTTGCCATAATATACTTGAATTTAAGTTTTAACAGTTTTATACCCTTTCTCAGACACAGTACCAGTGATTCTTAAAATTATGGCTACCTTCACACTAGTTTTTTATAAGGGAACTGTCATTTTAAATGCTGGGTACAGGGATGGCAGAAATTTTTATACAAATAGCGAAATTTTCTTACCCCATTCACGAAGTTGAATGAAATTTGACACCCATTACAACATAGCTAAAAGTTTTATACCCCACTTTCGAGCTATTTAGCTTGGATATATTACAAAACTTCCACACTAAAAACACAATCTGGACATAAAATGAATCAAATTGGAACAATTCGAAGAATCGTCGAAAACATAGAATCATCGTCACTATTTCAAATAACTTCGTTCTTGCCTAATGAAAATAGCAGAAACAGATGAAACTTTCGTTGTGAAAGAATACATAATCTTTACTTCGGGGTATCATAATTGATATGATGCAACCAGGGTATATATAGAAAGGACGAAAGGAGAAGTTTTAGAGGTCTCTTTGAATAATTGGTCATGTATGGATTCGGCAAAATTTTATGGGACAGGGTATACAGTACTTTTTTGGGGCATTTCTATGCGAGAGGGTACAAGGTATGAATAGGGTTTTTCGCACACCCCCGTCATTTTCCTAGTCAAGTAGAAACGTACATGGCATTTTGGGGAAATCGATTGGCATGCGGCCTCTGGGACAAAATTTTTAGGTTCGTCCTGCTATCCTAACCATGCTACATTCTCAGGGGAACAAGGTCGCGTGTGGCAATTCAACGTGAGGCTGACTTACAAATTAATTAAGTCTTTGGGCCAAATTAAACAAAAAGATTAAAACGAACGTCTTTTATAATTCCTCGCTACTCTTGTTAAAAATTCAGCGAAAGATTCATCGAAAAAGAAATGTTATTTGCTACTTCACACTTCAAAATTCAGACACAAAACAAGAAACACCAGGTCAGTTTTCACTAGTCATGACTCACCTATAGAAATTGGGTATCTGAAACCCCTAACAACTTGCATTTACGTGTTGAAAACCTGCCGCCTATACAATTCGGTGTCACACCTCGACAGATTGCGCTACAGTGCGTATGGGAAAATTTACTGGAAAAGGAATATTTTACGGGTTGTCAGGTTCTTACGTTTTATGAGTCCCCTGTGATTTGATGGAGGTTATCTTCTGAGGACTTCTGTTAAAAAAATATCCCGCGCACGTGGCTTGGCTTTTATCCAATGTTCGCTAAAAACTTTTTTCGCAAGGAACAATTGTTTCGGTTTTCTCTTTCGAAATATAGTTTACTTTAACATCAAGGTAATGTGTCGCACTTTTTGGAAATTTGTCAACGTTCGAAATGAGTCGTGCAACTTATGACGAAGTGCCATCTTGGTCATGCCGCATGCGCCACAAAAAACAGGCGAGCATTTCTGACATGACGTCAGGATATGTATGTCATCAGCAGCTCCTTCGCAACTTCGGGATTTGCTTGCACAAAGGTTTCAGCTCGTTGGGGTTTCAACTTTGTGAATTTTGTTCAAAAAGTTTAAAAGCTCTGGTCTAGTCTTTCTATTGTAGATTCCCTTTTGCTTCATACCAACAAAAGATGCCTAGTAAAGGAACTTAAGGGTGTGTTTGATTGGCAATTCCAAACCTACCAAATTCTGAGGACGGTAGACTTCGCAGAGACGGAAACACAGTTCCCAATCAAACACGATATTCTTCAAAGCAGCAGCTTTCAGATTCATCCTAGCGAAGACTAGGTTTTCAGTTGAAAAACAAGAAGACAAGGCTGGTGCTTGGCAACAAAGAGTAAAGTTACCGATTACCGTAGCAACGCGAGCAAATTCGCCTTGCTTTCAGAGTTCTGCAAATGAAATCGAGAATCTCTCTAAAGTCTGCCAAACCATCTGCCCTATGGAGCAGAAGGTCCAGCAGGCCTACCAAACCTACCAAACCTGCAGTTTTTGGGAATTGGAAGGAGTAAATGAAACACAAATGCCGAGTCTTCCAAGTCTACCGTTTTCAGTGGTACCAATCAAGCACGCCCTAAATATCAAGAGCTTCGAGAACCTTTTGCCAAAATTTGTAAATACCATGCTCAAGTCAGGTCCATATAAATTGCCTCACTGTTCGCTGGCAGCCTTTGCAGATTTTGAAGATTTTACGGTTTCCTTTGGGATTTCTAAGATTTTGTGAAGACTTTTGAGATTTGCAAGATTTTTCAATATTTTTGGGATTTTGGGAAGCTTTAGGATTTTTACAAAAAAGCGTCCAAGTGATCCCTTGGGCTCTGTGACTATCAGTATCTGGTAACAAATTAATGACACATGGGTCAAAGGGTTACTTGTTTGATATAACGACTTTTCCAGAAGGAGAAGCAACGAGGACAAATGCCTTATGCAAATGTTTACCGGTTTGACAGGCAAATGTTAATGGGCTTCATTTAAGATTATATTTGAATTGAGAATTTTGTTGCCATAACGCCTTTTACCGTGAGTTTCAAATATTTGAAAATGGCGTAATAATGAAATACAGTCAAGACTGTGGGAGCAAACCCTGACAGAGGCATCTCTACGGCTATAACATCAAGCGGGCAAATCATTTCTCAATGTACATGTCATTTTTACACTCCCTTGTACCCTTGCAAGGCACCAATCGAATTCAACCTTTGCATACCTTGTAAGGGACAGGTCATTATTTCTGAAGGGGAGAGGTTGGAGGACATCCGGGAGGGGTACTAAAATTTGCCTTACTTAACCCTTTCACGCCTGGCTATAATTAAGCTTAACAGAAAACCTAATGTAGATTGTCATTTTCCAGGGGGTATCATAATCAGTGATTCAGTAAGCAATAGATAAATGCAATGTGCATAACCTTTCAAATCAATCAAAATTCCAAATGCTTTACCCCCTGAAAAATTTGCAGTTCTCAATGAATACTGTTGGGCCATATGGCCTTTCCAGGTGTGAAAGGGTTAATGAAAGGGGGCAAAACAGCGCACACTTTAGGAAGCAGATATGAAAATAGTTCAGATAAATCCTATAGATGTCTGGAAAGCTAGTTCTTCAGGAAGTGAATTCACTTCTAACACTTGTCCGTCTGAGATTATATATAGATGAGGTACTTCTTAAATGCAACTGCCTTCTCTTTCCTCGTCACATTTGAAATGGTATTTCTCTGAAATGCTCGCAGCTTTGAAGAAGCAAATCTTGATGTAATTGGAATTATAACGTGAATTCACATTCTTACTATACACACATATATGTACTTGGAGGAGGGGGGGGGGCTGAAAACAATGTCTGCAATTTTGGGAGGCACGAAAATAATCAGGAAAATCGGAATGGGATTACAAATAATACATCAAATATCTATAAACTAAATACAAACTCATCAAAAATCGTGAGTTTTTTTATACTGGATGAATTTCAGTTGAGTTAAAATTGATTCTCACTATTTCGAATAACAAGGCATGAAAACAATAGCTCATTGTTCTATCACATATTAGGCAATCGTATCTTGCTCGATGATACGAAAATAGCGCTCAAAGTTTACAAAATTGCAAAGCCGCAGCTGTCATCAATAATTTTTGGCAACGGTATCAATGTCTGTCTATCTTTTACACCTCGTGCAGCTAAAAACAATATGAAGCTAAATTGCTTTGCTTTTGAAAAGAAACTTTGTTATATCATAAACAAGGCATTGTTCGATAACAAATTAACGACAAACAAAAATTAACCAACGTGTGAGTCCCGTATTTTTTACAAATTTATGGAGCCAATATCAGAAATAAACATTGACACCTCGTGCCGTTTTAATCAACATTATGCAATAAAAAAAATAATTTCAAAGAGGATATAATTGCTAAAGACAGAGAGCACATTCGATGTCATGGTTTGGGTGAACCGCTGCGGAATTGAGGGCTACTTGCATTCGCGTGCCATTGTGCTGCAGGCATCAATCCTACGTATGCTCATAAAAAATAATCATTAGAAATTTAGCAAATTAAAGTGCAAGAACAATAAAACATCAATTAATTCTGTTAAAGATAATTAGCCTAGCGTGTGCCATCTTTTCTAAGCTCTTCAAAACAGGTTTCAGAATGCAGAACACTTGGCGCTTTTTGCTTTCATTTGCGAAGATTTTTGTTCAAATACGATAAGATTTTTGAAAGACGACGATTTATGACGTCACACAATCCTTGCCATGGTCCTTTGCATGACATCGTAAATCAACTAAGATTCTTTCAGACCAAAAGGATCGTGGTACAAACAATTTCGGCGCGAAATATTTCGGTGTACCATGCCCATTCTATGACCTGTTCCTTTGGATTCAATTGCTTAAAAGAAACTCTACCTGGTTTTCAACATGTTTTCAATAATCCTACAGCTGGACTTTTCACAGATCTCGAGTATTTGCGTAATTACAGCGTATTTTCGGGGGGGGGGGCAAGAAGAACGACAAAAAGAATCATGTTTTATAGTAATTTCAGCACATCATTTTCAAAAATGACTTTGACTGATCAAGTGTAATTAAGACAGTAGGCAGACAGTATAATACAGCACAAACAGCTATTAAATCGGGCAGCAAAGGGTACCAAAAAAGGGCAAAATAGGGCAAAAAGGGAAAAAATAACGAGTAGAGCATTGGGAAAAATCCATCAGACTTTTCAGCCATTCAGGAAAAGAGCCGTGGATCGGTTTATTTTATAGCTCAAGTCATTTAGAATGTGATGTCATCAAAATTCTACATCGTAACGTAAGCCAGAAGAGTGAAGGAAAGGAAAGTCTGATATACTTTTAGTTAGTTCTCAAACGATTAGATGTGTAGCTGGAATATAGGCCTAAATATCTAAATTTCAATTTTCTTCTCGTAGAAATGGCATTCACGGAAACTCGAGTCGAAGCAAAGGACGTCAATAGATATTATTTCGACTATGAGAATTACGATTGCAACTCATTTTCGCCACGGCTTTACGACGATCCATTGCAGACAGTTCCGGATCTTGAGGCATTTGCGATGCAAGCCGAAACGCAGAATTTCCTTCGAGGGGGGCAACGGGTTCCCGGCAGTACGATGCAGCAGCGGCGGCAGATGCACATCGACGATGAAACGACGCCGGTGAGAATCGATGGCTTGTTCAGCAAGCCATGCAGAATAACGCCACGAGCATTGAAATTTGGGGATGAGGGGGGTGAACAGAGCAACAACGACGACACAACAACAATACAACAACAACAACAACAACATGAAGCACCGAGGAAGGCCAAAAAGAAGACAAAACGACGAAGTTACCTGTCGAACGATTTGCCCGAAGAAATTCGAAACCAACGGAGGACGGTGGCGAATGCAAGGGAACGAGCCAGGGTAGGCAGGATGGCCAACGGGTATGATGCCCTAGAGACAGCTTTGCCAAAGTACCTCACAAAGCCAAAGATGCGAAAGGTGGACATCCTCAACTCTGCTGTCTGCCACATCCAAAATTTAATGCGGATGCTGGCAGATAGCAGATTTGACTGCAATGAAAATCGGCCTGTTGGCATTCTGTCTACCCAAAACTACAGAGACTTTCACGCCGACTTCACGGACATGACCCAATTTAATGTAAATAACTGTTCTTTCCTCGAGTAAATGAATAATAGACACGTTCAGAAAACATTGATTATACCCAATACAGGTCACGTGACCACACACTTAGGAATTCATCTGTTGACACAGTCACTTTGCATCATGTTTCTCATGGCATGAAATTCTAAACTTTATGAAAAGAGAGCTTCGTCAAGAGGACAATCACGTGATCTGATGTTGGTGTAAACAACGATAGCTGAACTTGTAGAGGGGCATTTCACTCATTCAAAAGAACGTTTGACATTGTTTGAGAACAAAAGAATTTTTACCGATTTTTAAAGGATTTTCCCAGAAAACAAAAGGATGCCAGAGGTGTACAAGATTTCAAGGAGTGAAATGCCCCTCGAACTTGTCTATTATGGTTATCCAGAGCGTCAGAAGAAAACTTTCTATTCCTGCGAACGTATATTCCTTGACAAGAAATTTCCTGCCAGCTTTCTACCGCAAAAGTGCACCGATGAAACTAAAACAAACCAATCAAACGTGAGGTATTCAGCCTGCATGCAGATTCTGCCACCATGGACAAGAAGGGAAACTGAAGGTAGTTGAACTAGGCTTTTTGCGATGCTCTATATCGCGAAACTAACAATTTATTTGAGCGCTGGAAGTGTGGGAAATCGAGTTTAGTGCACATTTGAACGAATCTCTTTTTGAAGGGTTTAGAATGAATAAGGATGAATAGTTTGTCGAACCATTTGAATGATTTGGACCCCAAGAAATCAATTTTTGGTTCCTTGATTGATTTCAGAAAACAGCGTTAAAATACGGCTAGACATTCAAGATCTTGCTCTTACATGTTCCACTGCATTTCATCACAGCACAAAGAAAAAATCATTCCAGATTTAGGATTCTATCCAGTTACCCTCCTCCATGAAATTCAACAAACTCCTTGAAACTTTCTCTTACATCGACATCAGAAATCGAGGACCTTCGGTCAGCAGGCATTCTGGCGCTCTGGGTTATATGTTCTTTGTCCAGGTATGGGCAATAATGCACCGTGTTTGTAACAAAAGAATTAAAGTGTATTACCTCCATATCACTGTTGTACTTTGTTGCTTTCCCTTCGGTTGAAGCATAACTAGTGCTAGGAATCAAATTCAGATGGTTCCTGCGCATCCGAACAGTTAGTTCCTACACAGCGTTCATCCTCGTTTCAAACTTTCTCTTACAATATGACATATTAGAAACAGCTTGAAATGAGGTTGAACGCTGTGTAGGAGCCAACAGTTCAGACGCGCAGGAGCCATTTGAATTCTATTTCTAGCACTGGTTAGGTTTGGGCCAAAAGGAAAACAACGAAGAAAACTATGGTAATATCCAGGTAACAACTTTAATCTCCAAGCTACAAACATGGTGCATTATTGCCCATGGGCTTGGCTGTAATTGTGTTGACGTTTTAGTATGCTCTCGTTCTCATAAAGTCTCAACATTTCGCAAAAGTTCCAGGGGAGCCCCTGTGTCGGTAGGACTGCACTCAAGAGTTTAGAAACCGTCCTTACTGGATCGGAAAAGCAAAGAAACGTTTGTGATCTGTAACTTCAATGATCCCAAGTCACTGAAAAATGCTTCCACTGTGCACTACTGATAGCAACTCTGTTTCGACATGGTTTTGAGTATGGATAATGCCATTATGTGCTTTGGGATCGAACTAAGTTGGAAGCCTTTCTGAAAACATGTATTTATCAACACTACAGTATGGCATCCAAACATAAGAAACTCAGCATCATTTTGGCATCAAAAGTGTCTTAAGATTCAAGAAAATATCTATAATATTAATAGCTCAGACTTTCGTTTCTTATGAACAAATGAGAGAAGCCCTGCTTACACAAAGTTTCCATTGTCGGTGATAGAATATCCTGAGGAACATCACCATACGAGCTCGCCCCTGTTCTAATTCCTTATTCTGGTTACTCCTTATTCTCTTTGTTCTTCCATGGTCCTTTTGTTACATACCCTTTTTAGCGGAAGACGACCATAATTTAATAACAGGGTTTTATCGCCACCTGGTTTAAACTGATATTACACGCAGTAAAATTGCTTTTGAAATGTGGAAATAATTCCTGAGAAAATAACCCAAGCGAACTCCAAAGCAAGAAGTGTTCCTAGGCCTCGCGAAGAACCAATCAAATTATGACCTACGCCGTCACGTGATCGATCTCACTTCTTAACTGCATCTCTTTTAATACTATGATGGCCACAAAGATTGTATAATTCTGGCCTGTAATTCCGTACCTCCCCCCATCCCCCCATCGCTCCTCTCGCTTCAGTGTTGCCTGCATTGAGCACTATTTGGCGTTCAGCAAGTTTGAATTTTGAGGCAAAGAGGGATAAGAAAGTCTTAAATGTATTTCTTGTTTTCAATATTTAGGAACTTCAACAACGAACCTCAAATTTGCTTGTGTGTCACAACGTTTTTGTCTATGATTAATGATCTTAACTCCACAAGGTCGTTGAACTTCATTATGATTAGTCGTATTTTCTTAAAGGGAGTACAAAGACCAGTAGCCGTTGCCATCGTTTGTTTTTACTTTGTGAATTTCGTGCAATCATTCTGGAAGCTGTGCAGAGCAAGTCGCTAACTTCCCTCAACACATGCTGCTCTTTGAGCTCCCTTTAACATCATCCATGGATGGGATTTTTAGTTTTAGAGTTTATTTTAACCAACACTTTATCGTAGAAAGGTAAGGTCGAGAATCTGTGAGCATAGATTATACACGGAGTCCAGAAATAGTCAGTCCTTTCTCCGAATAACAACTTCGTCAGCTATGCCTTCTTCGTTGAGTCAAATAAAAAAAAAGAGCCAGATCACTCAAACCCTAAAATTTTATAAAACAGTTTCCGTTGCCTAAATAACCCAACACTTCCTCGGTTTCTTTTAAAATTACTAAACCTTCCTCAAATGTGACATTAACAAGCACAACTTTCCTCCGGCTCACAGCGTGATGTTTTCTGGACTCTGATCTTAAACTGGACTTATGACGATGCGTCTCTTGTTTCCCTGTGCTCTTTGACTTGATGAAGGCGCTTCGATCAACAGAGGCTTCGGCCTGTTGGGCAAGGTTTACCGCAGGAATACAAGGGAATCATCGACATAAGTCTAATCTTTAACAGCGTAAGAGACAATATCACCCAGGATCCTTTGCAAGCATGCTGCGATTTCAGATGTTCTGAGAATCAAATTCGGATCCACAGTGCAGTAGCTGAATAGACTGATTGCATATTCGTAGTTATCGCTATTGATAGACGGACTGACGCTCAAACTGCAACTCAGCTTCGACCAGTTTGAGCAAACAAAAAACTGTTGTTGTTGTTGTTGTTGTTGTTGTTGTTGTTGTTGTTGTTGTAATTGTTGTTGCTGCAGTTGTTGTTATTGCGGCAACTGGGACAATTTCGTGAGTCTTGTAGTTGAATTGAATGAGCAGTTCAGAACTGACAAGATAAGTCAGCTAATGAACCAGACTCGATTACATGTCGTAATTTAGCCTTTTACTTGAACTGCTAATGCAGCGACCACCGGGTCTAAAATGCCTTAAAAATCAGTCTTCTAGAACTGCTGTGCCATAAAACTAGGCATCAGAACTTCGGTAGAGGGTCATTCTTGCTACAATCGCAAAATCCGCCTTCCTCTAAGCCAATGCTGAGCAGCAGACGACGGGGCGACAGAACCTCGTCGCCGATTAAAAATTTTAGCCGTTTTGACAGCTCTAGTGAAATAAGGCCCTCCTTAGAGCGAAAGCAGCAACAACAATTCAACTCAACGATATGAGCGTAACTTGAGGGTCCTTCTGGGGGAAGCTACTAACGTAAAACGTTTCCATCAGCTCAACTGCACTGTGGATCCATGAGTTCTGCTTAGACCAACGTTTATTTCCAGCGAGTCTCAAATTTCAGCATGCCCGCAAAGGCCCCTGGGGGATAACGGCTCTTTAATGAGATATAAAGTTGTTTTAAAGGTAGATGATTTATATAAAACAATGCAGAAGGTTCTTGTATTAAGCAAATATCGTCGTACACAGTATGAAAGAAAAAGCTCCGTTTCAGCTTAAAAGAACATGATTTGTAAATAGGTTTCTAACTTTACAGTATTTATGTAATTTCATTTGCAAACACGTGTATTAACAGATCAAAATGAAAGTTTATTTATTATATTTAGAGTAAGAACAATATGGTTTTACATGCACCCATCAGATGAGTCAAATCACATTATTTCTTCTTGGTCAGTCTACTTGGAGTTTTTGTGAAATTTTAGGGAGGGGGCCGAAATCTAATGAACTTTGGAGACCGTTTAGTATTTTGCCAGAGGTTGGTACCGAAGAGAAATTAGTGGGGAACAAAAATTTCCCACACTAGAAAGGTTACGTAAAAAAAATTTCCTTCAATAAATGTTGCATAAAATATAACTGTCTTCTTTTCGCCTTGAGCTTTGAACCGTTTCCCCACTCAAAGCTGCTTATAACAGCAGCAAGTAATCTTTTTGCGCAATTCCTTATCACATAGTTTTTTTTCCATTTTGATCTTTAATCTTTCATGTAAAATTTTCATGACTAGAAATATCAAGTTTTTCCATCTATTTTAACAGGGCAGTTTGGAAATCAGTACGTTTTGCACCGGCCATGTTATAGAATAAACTTTGCACTGTCCCTAACTTGGATCCACACTCAGTCTCGTCTCAATGTTTTCACTCCATTCCACAAATCACTGCAGTGAAATACGTTCTTGCGCGGGCGCATAAAATGTCGGTTCAGTCAAACATAACAATTCAATTCGATCAGCTTAAAGACCCATTGCTAACCATGATCCTTCGTGCCCCAAATGAAAAGCAAGACAAAGGCAATTTAGGCCAAAAAGGACTTTCAGATAACACGAAAGTCGACTTTGGCGCCCAGAAGGATCACGGTTAGCAACGGGTCTTTAACAATTGATTTGCTTCTTTTTCTTGGAAGTTGAATTAACGCTGACAGCTTCCAATCTCACATTTCTCAAAAGTTAAGTTAAAAAGGGAGACTTTTATTGCAAAGGAAATTTTGTTTCTCGATGAATCAACTAGCAATTTTTTCGATGGGGTTGCAAATTGAAATTCAGATGCATACTCGTCATAAGTTACATAGCCCGTCTGCAGGTCATCAAACGAGTCTCCAATTCAGATGTTTTACGTGAGGTTAGCGATAACGCAAAACTTCTCATGCAAAAAGTCTTCAATTGGCTTTATTTGCGGGAATTTTGACGTAATCTAATTTGCAACATGCTTAAGTTTATAACCTTGTAACTACCAGAAAAGCGTAGCATCAGGACAGATTTCATAAAGAAATCATTTTTGGGCCTAAATCTCCTGTTATTTTTTTCTCAAAGCCGGCAAGCCTAAAGGCTTGTTTCCATGGAGCTGCAGTTTCCGCTTGAGCTGGAGAGCATTTCTGTCAAGCATGCGCATTAAGAGAAAATCATCGCTTTTCGTCTTACTAAGCATGCGTCAGGGAAATACTCTCGGGCGAGAGAGCAATCTGAGATAAGGAAGTGTTTGGATAGATTAGCTTTTTGAAACGATAAATCAAGAGTTTAAGGCCCAAGTAACAAAAGATCAAGTGTCGCCGAATTTTGGGATCTGTTACAGGGATCTAGGGGGACTCAAAGTTACGAGTTTTCGCACATGCGTGCGCAGTTTCTGCTCTGTCCTCTCGAGCACATTTGCGCTATAGCGGAAAATGCCACAAAAAGCAGTTTTCCAGAACAGCTGTAACAGAAATACTATACAGCTGCAAGCCATAATCGCAAAATTCACCTTCCTCTAAGCAATTTTCTGAATGGAACACAAGGCGACAAAGTTTTGTAGCCCAATGAGATTTTTGTCCAGCTCTAGGAAAACGAGGCCATCACTGAAGCAACAACAACAGCATCAATTCAATGAGAAAAGTGAACCTTGTAGGTATTCGAGGAGTAAAGCTATACTAAAGCCATGTCCACCCTTTTCCCAAGCTATGTGCTCACTTTGATAAACAAACAACGTATATCAACTTGTTTTCTGTTAAACAAACACAACTAAATCAGCGTAATAAGTATGGATCACGTTACAAACAGGGTCAGTTGTAACGAATGCTGTATAATTTGCAAAGCTGCCCAAAGTTACCTTTGAAGTATTGTCTGTAGCCGAATATTGCGTTTACTTGTCATTCCAAATAGTATTGCTGTATGTTAGTTGAGGATTAATTGACGTCAAGACCTTGGTTCACGTGGGGAGCTTTTTGGTTTTGGCAAGGAGGGCAATCTTGCACGAGGAGTAAATCACTTCCTTAAACTCTCGAGCACTTTTGGCGAAACTTTTTTCTTTTGATGGAATCTCTTCAAACCTCCACGAAAAAATGTCGGCTTGATGTAAGTACCCTGGTCATCATCGGTGCAGTGAGCTCTTCTTCTCCCTCGTTTCCCTGTGATTAAGATTTTCTTCTAGGCAGAAAAGATGGCGCATAGCTGCTCAATAAAGTTTCCAGTAAGAATCTTTGAAGGCTGGAAGCATCAACAAGCAAGTTGCAACTGTTTTCATACATCAGTTTATACACCATGTCAGCGCATCGTAGTTTCTTACTCTTTTAAAGTAGCCTGCGGTGCATTTTCTTGAAAGAAAAACTGGCGAAAAAAACACTAGTCCCCGACGGCCTTTGAGCTCGGGTTGCGTGCGCGAAAGGAGGAGAAGCCCACATAATAACAAGTGAAGATCGCAAGGATGCTGGTTGACCTGGGTCCTTTGACATAGATCTTAACGAGGGAAACTTCACTCATTGGAAATAGCGTACGAAATTTTTTCAGAACAAAAGGATTTCTACAGATTTTTGATGGATTTTTCTTGAAAATAAAAGGATTTTTCCAAAGATGTACGATATTTTTTGGGAGTGAAATGCCCCTCGGATCTTACCTTTGTTTCACGCCAAACAGCCACAAAGTCCTTTTCCCTTCTTTGTTTTCCGTTGTAAATAATAATAATAATAATAATAATACGAATCTTTATACAGGAATTGACACTTCAACATGCAATGCTGTTATCAACGTGCGTCCTGATTAAATTAAATGGAAAAAGAAAAAGAAAACAGTAAAAACCTAACCTACTAAAAAATCTCCAAAAACTTACATTGATATTAATTGAGCTACTTACAACGGCGATAAAATATTTTACATGAGAATTTAAAACTGTCAATAACTGAAATGTTTCTTGAGAAGATTACTGTCGTCGCTGAAGGATTCAGCCTTTCTGATTTCAATAGGCAGTTCGTTATAAATTTTAGCACCCATGAAACGAAAGGACTTGCGAGCATATTCAGTCCTAATTCTAGGGAGTTTTAGCAAACATTGGTTATTTCTTGTCTTCTTTTCGTGTTCTTGTACTTCAAAGTACCCTCGAAAAATATCACATACTTCTCTGTCTGTACACTTGCGGACGAGTTTGCATGTTCGAATGTTATTTGCGTTTATTACGGATAGAATGTCTGATTGAGCTGACGTATTACCTTGTATTACTTTCAAGGAGCGATCATAAAACGATGCAAGTCTATTTGATTGGGTAGTGGTTAACTTCAGCTGCAAAATTCCGCAGTAAGTGAATGTAGGCAAAATCATTAAGCGATATATGCTCTTTGCAGAAGTCACATCAAGATTATTGAAATATGTAACCTGTTTATAATCGTTGAAAAATCGTTTATATGAAAAATCGTTTATATGTAACCTGTCACTGTGATTGTAATAGTTGTGATCTACATTTAAACAAATTGATTGGGTGGGTCCATGAAAATCGAGATGAAAATTGATAAACTGATAACGGGCTTTATGTAGTCAATGAGGCGAACGATCAAGAGGGACCAGGTTATCAGAAACATAAAATTGGCGTGGCAGACAATTCTGTCATTTACTGTATTTAGCCTTAAACTAAACATCCAAATTTCAAATTCTGGCCCTGACCTCTGCCTTGTTAAACCCTCACCTGAAGCCTCTTGTTTCAATAATTTGACTTCGACCTCCAATACTTTGAACTGTCGCTCCTGGCCTTTACACCCTTCATGTTTATGCTTATTCTCACATGCATGAGGAGTGACTTACTTGTGAAATTAAGCACGCAGTTCCAAATAAAATGGTTATTGTTTGAGAAATCAGTTGCTATGAGTCAAGGGTGTAGAGTGTTAACAAGCACGCTAGATCGCACGGGGTCTCGAAGCACGCACGGGGTCTTTGTGGGGTGTTTTCCCCCCGATTCTATTTACATAGGGAGAAAAATACCGCATGACAGAAACACGCCCTTTCGTCCAGATTTTTTGTATTACGTAATATTTCGATAGCCAGCCACTATTTGTTTGCTGAAAATGAGAAAATGAATAAGAATCAAATGTAGAACTGAAATAAACAAACATTTCGAGATAATAAAGAAACATAATAAAGAAAGAAAGAAACAAAGGAAATCAGGCAGTAAATAATGGGATTTGCATGCAAGTATGAAATATATTCACATATTGTGGCGCAAATCCTCAACACACTATATAGTCGTGAGAAAAATTTTTTGGCGGCTGTGAGAAGCAAAATTTGACAGCTAGCAGGAATATTTCTGAAACTGGCGATTCGAGAATTTAAAGGTGACTGAGTTTCCAAGCATATGAACTAGAGTTTCTCCTTTTATGCGGCTTTTTCACGATTGCAGAACAAATTAATTCCCAATGAATACAAGAAAAGGACCTTCCGCTGAAAAAATCAATTATGATCACGCTGTATGTGGGAAAAGTTTTTCTGGCAACTTGCCAATGGACGCATGCGTTGAGATTTAAACCAATGACGTTAAGAATTCCTTTTCATCTCCCTAAAAAACTGAGCACATAACTTGCAGAAAAAAATACTGAATTTCCTATCAAGAATCTCAGCAATTGATTTTCAACATCTAATCTTGCCATATTTGAAGCTGTTCTACAACCAAATTTTATTTCTAAAGATCACAAACCACAACGTTTAACGGAGTTTAATATATGTAATCTACACCATCGACAAAATAGACAGAAAATGAAATACAAAAAGATTATTCATGTGCTAAACGTTTGGCTTTAAAAACCTCCCCAGTTCAAAGTCAAACATATTTTGAGGTTATGCTTGTAAGATGGGATAAAAAAATATGAGATGAGAGAGATAGCTACATTGCTCAGATGAGATGAAAAAGATTCATATCACTGCAAGAATCTTAAACGTCCATTAGCAAACATTCCTAATTATCGATCCATACTGGCTAGTATTTCCAATCCCATAAGCTGTTTTTCCATCCACATGGTGTCTCAAAATAATTATGTCGCATTTGTGTGGCTACAGTGGAGGAGCTGAAGATCCAATTTTCTCGACTGTTACACAGCTGCATAGGTCAAGCTTCAACTTATAGTTTGAGACCTTGCTTGAGTCAATCTGACACGTGGTTGCTGATTCATGGTATAGAAAAGGCAGAATATGTGCTTGCTTCAAAAACAGCACTTCTGTTGTTCTCTGGTAATGTCAAAATGAAGTATGTTTTCAAAGAAAGGACCCTGGCATCGTATTAGAATTTTCACAAAATTTCTTTAAAAGGTAGAAAGTGCTCTCTTATGAATAGATAACAATGCTAACCTTTTAAAAAATTCAACAAAAATTTTCGTTCAACGCCATGACCATTTCTTTGGAACTTACTTGATTTTGACATTGGTGAGGAACAACAGAAGTGCTGTTTGTGAAGCAACCACTTCTTTTGCCTTTTCCCTGCCATAAATCAGCAACAACTTGTCAGAATAACTCACACAAGGTCTTAAACTCTAAGTTGAAGCCTGACCTATGCAGCTGTGTAAAAACCTAGATAATTGAATCTACAGCTACTCCACAGTCGAAGCACAAACGGGCAAAATTTTTTTAGGAAAACCCTGTACATTCCAAAATAGGCTATATAATCATGAAAGACGCACTCTGTGTCATACGAACAACATTCGAAAATTGAAAGTGGAAAGCCGTAAAATATAACCCGCGCAACAAAGGAAATCCCCACCTTTAAGAATTGTGTCCACCGGAAGATCTTCGTTAATTCTAAAAGAAACTACCTTGAAAACTTGCAATACTCGCAGAGGGCCCAAAGCCTGCAACCAGCTTACCAAGTCAGAAGCGGACAACACCGGTCCAGCGCCGATGATATTTGCTAAAACGTTGGTCAGGAGGTAGAATTATTACAGCAAAATGCCGGCAATTAAAGCTGACCAATAGCTGAGCAACTGGTCTAGATCTTCTGACACGATTTCATCATCAGAAAACGGATTAAATCAAAGACAGAGACAAGACTATATGAATCTCATCTACTTTCATCTATGTTTGTGTTTTCAGAAGTTGAACCGGCAAAGTAGCGATATCCTAAGCAGATGCGTAGATCAAAAACCGGCCTAGGATTTTAGACCCTATCTTGTTACCAGAAAAGAAATTAGAATAAAGTTATTTTGAGGCTAGACGAAACAACGTAAGTCTGATTCGGCTGTCATTTATATGTGTATTTTTAGACGTCTCACCGGCAAAAATGTCGGTATTCAAAACAGCCCAGATGAGACACCGGCCAATAGATACCAGACCAAGATTTCGGTGACATATGGGCTTAGATTAAATTTATTTTGGACCTACATAAAAGAGCGCAAATCCTATTTCTCTTTCATTCATATGTGTCTTCTTAGACGTCTAAGCGGCAAAATTCCAGCAAAAGAGCCCAGATGAGAAACCGGCCTTAGATACCAGACCAAGTTTTCGGTGACATATGGGCTTAGATTACATTTATTTTGGACCTACATGAAAGAGCACAAATCCTATTTCACTTTCATTCATATGTGTCTTCTTAGACGTCTAACCGGCAAAGTTCCAGCACTCAAAACAGCCCAGCTGAGAAACCGGCCTACGTAACTAGACCAAAGTTTCTTATCACAAATAGGCTTAAATAAAAGTTGTTTTGAGGCTAGACGAAACAACATAAGTTTGCTTTAATTATCATTTATTTGTGCTTTTTTAACCGACCTACCATAAATACAGAAGCATGGCTTCGGTTACTGTATAAAAATCATATTGTTTACATTACGAACAAAAACATTTGGAAATTTGAGGTTAAAGATCTTCGGATTTGTTGGGAAAACAAGCTTAATCATAATCAACTTAAAATATGAATGTAAGCAAAATGCTGATGTTTATTTTAAGGTAAACAATAAGACGGTGAAGATGTTGCCATGGAATAAAATCATTAAGATTCGATTAAAGAATTTAAGTTCGACCGACCCCGCCCATGGCGTTACCGAAATACACTAATTAGATATGCGGTAATATTTAAAGAATACGGCAAGCGCGCGAGCTCGCACGAATTGATACATCAGCAAAACAGACCGCAATAATGCCACAGACGTAGAACTGAAATGGATATTCCACAGCCAACATCATTTCAATATTACTATTAAGTTGCTGTTATTGCAATCACTGTTATTTCTTACTACAGGGTGCCCCAAAAAATTGCGCCACGTTTGTGAGGCTGCTGTGAAGGAGCTTTTGTCTCAATTATCTCGCTTTTTGCACAGTTCCATAGGTTAGGCTTCAACTTAGAGTTTGAGACCCTGTTTCAGTCAATCTGACATGTGGTTGTTGATTTATGGAAGAAAAACGGCAAAATAAGTGGTTGCCACAAAGCAGCACTTCTATTTTTCTCCAGCAATGTCAAAATAAGTAACTCTTTAACGAAAGGGTTCCGGAGTCATATGAAAATTTTTGCCAAACCTTTTAAACAGTTAGCAGTGTTGTCTTTTCGTAAGAGAGCACTTTCTACCCGTTGAAAAGTTCGGTAAAAATTTAAATACGATGCCAGAACCCTTTCTTTGAGAACTTACTTATTTTGGCACAACTAGAGAACAAAGTGCTGGTTTTGATGTAACCACTCATTGTGTCATTTCTCTGCCATAAATCAACAAGCATTTGTCAGATTGATTCATACATGGCATCAAACTCTAAGATAAAGCTTGACCTATGCAAATGTGTAAAATTTGAGATAACTGAATCTACTGCTCCTCCATAGTAGCCACATAAACGGGCACAAATTTTTTGGGACACCCTATATGTTCTGTGTCATTATCGTGATTGTTATAATTATTACAAGACTATTGGGTGAGTCAATAAAAGTTTACACGTTTGGCGGGCTGTGAAATAACAAGTATGTGGCCAATCCGATACTCAAAACTAAAATGTTAATCTATCAACCAAAGCTTAACTTCGATTGAAAAATTTTGTTTGGTAAGATCACTCATCATTTAGATTAAGAAATTTGGATAATGCTGGAAAGGGGCATGTTTGGGTTCGAGAAATCCACATTCCATTCTTGTACATGATTTATTTGCTATCAAAATCAAGATTCTAGATCTCAAAACTGACCAGTATGAAATTTGGAATTCTCGATTCCCTTACAGGCAATTTTCTAACTGTTGGGTCCTAAAGTTTTAATTTCACCAAACAAAATTTTCCAATCAACCAGGGGTGGAAAAAATAGCGGACCACGGCACCACGGCACCAAGGACCATGGTCCCAGAAATTTTTTCAGGTCTCCAGAAAGAATGAAAAGAAGAACGGAAAAGAAATGAATGCAGAGAAGTGAAAAATGGAAAGTCAACTTTTGTCAAGATCACAAAGGCTGTCTTAATTGATAGCTGTTATCACATATTGTTTGTTGCTAGACCTAGGAATATCATAAGAGAGATTTTGTTCATAAGTCTTGAAGTGGTCAGCAGAAAAGTCAACCAAACTTGCCCAACAAGTATCATTTACGATTGTGATAAGATTGACAATCAGTCCTCCCAATTCTATCGATTCCTTACATATCTTGACATGTGAAAAGTGAACACTTTGAAGCGATTCTCACAGAAATATTTTTCAAGACTTGTTTGGTCCCAGAAATTAAAATATTTTTTCCACCCCTGCAATCAAAGTTAGCCTTTGACTGATAGCTTAACATCTTAGTTTTTAATATGGCCGCATACTTTTTAATTTATAGCCTGCCACACGCGTAAACTTTTTTTGACTCATCAGGTATGTACCAGATGGTACAGTGTGGGGCGAGTGGCCAAGCGACTTATACAGTTTCCATTAAGGGAATTAAGTTAAAGGAAATTTGCAATGGTAAATAGGCTTCTCTATAAATAGAACAAAGAAAACGGTCAGATACTGTCATATTTTTTGGCTATCCATTGTTAATGGAGCGTGTGCAGCTTCCATTTTTAATGGTTTATCTTTAGATTGCTTTGCTCTTTGTAAATAAAGATTTCAACCGTGCGCAAACTCTTCAAGCTTGGCAGGGCCATAGGAAGCATCTCAAACCTTGGGGCACGACACTTCAAGGGCCTTTTTTCATAATGCAAAATCTTGGGGAAACGTGCCCCCAGTACCTCCCCCCGGTTCTTATTGCGGCTATGAAGCTTGGTCGTGCGAGGTCAGAGTTTGAATGGGTGGCCTTTCAGATTCCATACCAAGCAGCTGGGAAGGGACGTTAAACTAGGGGTCCCGTGCTTGGATGTGGAATGCATACTGGGCTTAAATCAACTAGAAATAGACAGAAGTTCTTCAAGTCTATTTTAAATAAAGTAATGAAAAAAGAGTTTTTTTCTGCATATTTTGAATTCCATTCAAGAAGAAATGAATATGGAACGTTTCAGATTAGTCGTGGGTGTTCTCGAATGTTCGCGCATGTTCTTGAATGTTTTTGAATGTTCTTGAATGTTTTCGAATCTTGAATACTGTAGGAAGTACTACTATAATCGACACTACGCTCATATCATTGTGACTTTTTAAACAGGTGTTGCTTAGGGCACTCAATGGAAAAAGATTCACAATTAAATGTTTTGCAACATAATTGAAGCATAGATAACAAATCAGGCCATACCTCGAGAAACCTTTACAAGCAAATGCATCTTGCCTTGATTGCCTTCGTAACCTTCAACGAAAAGTCTAGTTTAATGAGATATCATAGCATATTGCCTTCAAAATACAACAACACTTTTTGAAGTAATGTTAGCTCTAAAACTGCACTTTTGGTTGATGCTGGTGATAGCACTGATGTGAACATTCAACAAAATTTCCCGGTGCAAACGAGTTTCGTTTCTCTGCTGTGAACCTTTGGTACTTTTTACAAGCCATAACAAAATTGACCCCTTCAGATCTTCTCATCATTGGCTGACAACGTTTCATCTCTCCTTTCCAGCATCAATAAAATGCGCAAACTGTGATAGAAGGTATGGTGAAATCTCTGTTAACGTTTTCGTCCTGTCCAGGCCTGTTCGGTCTTGGAAGATTTTGTCTCGCCCTACTCTCTCTGATAGCACAATAACCAATCCAAAATGTGTACCAAATGGATATCCCTTAAAATGATATGTTGCACAGTTCATGTCTAAAATGAAATAGCAGAACAATAATGATCTGCACTTCAATACCAATCATATTCGTGAATATGGTTAGTACTATGGTTAGTGAGCTGTCACATTCTCGGATTCAAGTCATGAAGTAGCTACAATCGTACGGAGCAGTTGTTACATATATGATATAAAGCTGTGAACGTCGAACAATCAAAATTCAAGGCAAAAAACGACAATATCTTTTCCAATAAACAACTTCCTTCCTTCCTGTAAATGATATCCCGGTCTTTATTATTCAGTTTCTCTCATCAACTGTGCAACATTTGATCTAGTTTAATGTCAGGCTTCCAGAACATCCGGAAATTTTGCAATTTTGAATATGCCTGAAATCTACTGCTAATGTTTCTGCTCCTGGATCTCGAATAAATCTGTAGCAGGGTCCTTCAAAATCTGTCCTATAGCGTCTTCTCAAAAAACTTCCTGAGAATCAGAATTTCCGCCCGTTGGTGCAATGTCTGCATCGAAAAGAACATTATACCCTAAAGCACCAGAAAACAGCATTTGATTTCCAAAGTCAGCGTCCTATGCTTCGAATCGAAGAAAGATTGTTCCAAGCAATACATCCTGCAGTTCAATTTATTGAATATCGCTAGAGGCCTGTTTTTGCTGCACCCTGTCAGGAAATAAAGTCCAGGGTAACTGATGTCCCCTCTTATTCTTGTATAATGTTTATCTTCGCTTCAGATACCAAAACAAACAAACGTATAAGACAGTCTGGACGAATCAAGTGTCAGATCGTATATAATCTACCGCGTAGTTTATAATTTACTCTGTCACTAATAGGAACGACAACAAACGAACCAATGATAGTAAACTTTAAGCACGTCATATCATTGGCGATGATGCAACAGTTTGTCGGGTAGGGAGAATGAGGAAATGGAGAATTTCTTCCCCATTGCTTGTCCAGTTCTCTTGTCTTCATATCCTTTATCTGCATCTCCGTTGGTCAATTTAAGTATGGAGGATCAGCTAACTCCGGATAAACGACTTCTTTCTTCATTTCTCTCTGGATTCGGCTGCTTAGGCCACAATATTTAAAATTTTCAAACTTTAAGCTTCATGGAAATTTGACACTTTCCCCAGCTGTAGGAAAGTGCCCTTTGCAGCTAACCAAGAGAAAGGTTCGGACAAAGAAGGCATCTTTCATATAGTTAACGGATCTCTCTCGCTTGAATTGCTCAATAGAGACGCAAACAAGGTAACCAGAAGACCATTGGGTAAGAAATTCTCTTACTCTTGTCCTCCCGTTCCAAACTCGGTGCAAAATAACTCATGGTCAAAGGTCAAAAGATGGACTGGAACATCAAAATAAAAATGATCATAGGACCACGTTATAGTTGTCGTAGGTGTTGTTGTCGTCGTCGTTGTTGTTGTTAAATAAGGTGTTGGCTGGAGCATGAGCGATAGGACACCCAGTGTGTAGCAGTTTAAATTTATATCAGTACCGAGCCACCTTAACTTGTTGTTTTTTTGTGTCTTGAACTTGTTTTTACTTAGTACACAACCACCTTTCAATGTTTCGTAATTTTGAAATTTTCAGTAGTGAGCCACCTTAAATGAAGATCCACCTAAACTCGTAAAGCTCTTACGTGGGAAGGTAGATCTGCACTTAAGGTGGCTCACTACTGAAAATTTCAAAATTACGAAACATTGAAAGGTGGTTGTGTACGAAGTAAAAAGTTCAAGACACAAAAAAACAATATGTTAAGGTGGCTCGCTACTGATATAAATTTAAACTGCTACACACTGGGTGTCCTATTGCTCACGGCTGGAGTGGCGTTATCCTCTGACTTTGAAGCCAGAACATTTACGAAGGCGAGATTCGATCCCAAGCAGAGCTGCATCACTTTAAGCGTAAGCTTTACCTAGTTTAGTTATATCTCTATCTATCTTTGTTTAAGGTTATGCGTCTTTATGTATTGGCCATGGGGTAGTCACTGTCTTTCGTTCCTTACGTTGTCGTCTCCGTAGTGTATGTAGTAAGGTAACTAGGGTAGTATAGTAGAATGTAAGATATGTATTGTAATCATTTTATATGAATGGAAAAAGAACATTCTGCCCAGTGGAAATTACGCATAATAAAGTAGTTTCTACGTAGAGGCTTAAGCAGCAAGTTTTTGTAAACTTTTACATAGAATGTAAAAAGAGAGTCTTCCATCATTTTGTTGGATTTTGAAGAATCAAAAAGCAGTTAACTGGGAGTTAACTCCAAGGATTATCAATCAGCTAAGCCCCTTTGATACATCGAGGAAGCTAGGAAGCGCGTGAGTATATCAGTTTCGAGCACCCCGCAGCATCAGTTGTAGTTTTAATAAACTTTTTCATTAAATATGCAGTTAATTAGTTTAAAAAGTGCGTCGTCAGGATTATCAAAAACAAATCATATGAGACTCGATAATTATGCTTGCTGTGAGGTGATGCGGGCCTACACAGGAGAGGACAATATGCGCAGCGGGAACTTCATGGGATTTGGTGGTATCTACGGCTGGCGCAGAACTGAATGCCGATGCTGTTGCTTATCTGATCCTACTCTCAATTCACTTCAAGAGCCGGGTGTTTCGATTGAATTGTGTGGCGTTTTAGACTAGATCACGGTTGTCAAGACCTCCCCACGACAAATAAAGCGTTCAATTCAAAAATAGAGCAACAGTTGCGCAATTATGAATTTACCTCGTTCAGACTTATCGAGCACGTGCACCTGCCTCGTATGTGATCGTCGTTCGCTTCCATGCTGCAGAGACAAAAATAGCTGAAATGAAAATCAAGAAAAAGGGAGGGCTAATCACCACGCTAGGGGACTAATTGATATTAATTGAATTTCTCTAAACAGCTAGAATCTACTTTGACAACCTTGAGGCTTTGAGGTAGACTTGAGACTTGATACATGTCGCCACTCTTAACTGAACTGATACCGCTACAACCATGACTCATTTCCTTACGTTTCCCACTGAACTAGTTCAATGACGCTTCCAGAAACGGACTAGCCTCGTACTGATATCATATATACCTCAATATGGCCTAATCATCTATTATTAGGTTTCTCGAAGGCGACAAACCCAATCATATTGATATAGAATCGCCGAACGAACCTAAAGCCATGGGCATTGTGGACCCGCTTTGTGTGTTGACCTTGTCCACAATACCTGGCCTAAATGTAACTAAGTGACTAAATGTACTTCATTACCTTGTTTGTCTTCGATTCACAATTTATATTCTCTTTCTTGCTTGGGAGCCGATGCATTCAATCTCGATAATTTGATGTGGGCGGAAATTTCGAACTGAACCACACTCTGAAAATCATGACCTGAGAACTAAATCCCACATCCGTCGCCCAGATCGACGCGGCCTTCCAACGACTCATCAGTTCTCAAGTCATAATTTTCAGACCGCGGTACAGTTCGAAATTTAGATCCATATCAAATTGTCGAGCGAAGGTATCGGCTCCCAATCAGGAAAAGGAAGGTAAATAATGAATTGAAAAGCAAGGTAACGAAATACATTCATTCATTTAGGAACATGTAGGCCAGGCATTGTCGGCCAGGTATTGTGGAAACAATCAACACAAAAACCATGTCAACAATGCTAAAACATAACAAAAAGCCGTTTTCCAGAAGCCGAACAATAAAACTAGCAATCATTACTTTGTTGAATCTTCCTTCAAGCCATAATCAGAAAAATACACGTATCCTTTTTATAAGAAACTGCTTTCAAGAAACTCAATTCTCGGATCACCAAAAAGTGAGAAACTCCAGTGCTGAGAAAATTAGGGAGCTAAGGGGGCTCAGAGTTACGAGTTTTTGCGCATGCGTACGCAGTTTCTGCTCTGTGGACGCTAACCCAAACGGATAAAGAAAGATGCGTTTTCACAAATGTCCGGATACGTGTGGACGGGGCCTTAGACAATTCCGTTTTAAGAAAGGTTTTGAGACTAGGTTTTAAGAAACATATCATTAACAGTAAAAGAGGAAAATGAGTAATTTTCACTTAATCTAACGGAGTAATCGCGTCCAACGGTTAACAGTCGAGCTCAAGTCCCTTTTGCAAGATAGAAAGCCAAGGAAAGGAATAGTTCTTATTTTCAGCTCAAGAGAACCAGGCCAGTTCCATATCTTTGTACAGGTTGATGTAAAAAGTAATGACCTATTTCTTTGAACTGAAAGGGTTGAAAAAAACTTGATCTACTTAACAGTCCAACGGTAGTATTAGAGACAAGTAGCGAAAATTCATCTCGCGCTATTTGATCAGAAATATAGTTCATAAAATTTTACAACCACATTTTTGCAAAAATCTAAAGATGTTGAGCCCATGCTAAGCTCAAGCCTCTTGGTGAAGACAGAGAACGAATGATAAGAACAGTTTAAATTATCTTTACAAGCTCCGTTTGTGCAAATCGATCTAAGACGAAGAGAGCAATTCATACAGTAAATCCTCGCATAAAAGAACCTACTTTTTTGAGAGCCAGGCTGAAGTAGGTTCTTATTTCAAAGGTACTAAGACAAATTTCAAGGTATGAGGGTTCTTATTTGAAGGGTGCAAAATGTAGGCCCTTTCAGAGTCTTTCAAAGATGTTCAGCCCTTTTATTTGTTTTGGAGCATCAATATGGACCTAATACCTATTTGGGGATGAGAATCAACCCTTGAAAGCCAAGTGGGACCAGCATGAGTTTAATAACAGCACTCAAAGATCAATTTTGTTACCCCTGCAATAAGAACCCACGTTTCATCAAACTGAAACAGGTTCTTAATTGCAAGGTGCATAGTTTGGGCAAAACAGCCCCCAGGTTCTTATTTTGGTAGGTTCTTATATGCGGGGATTTATTGTATTTTGCTCAAGCCAATATTGAGGAGCCAGAGAAGGAACGCAGGAAGCACTTCATATCTCTAAGCGCAAGCAATTAGTGAAGAAAGAGCGCGAGAAAGAGTAATCGTTGAGGGGCACTTCACCAACTGGAAAAAGCGTGCGAAGATTTTTTCAGAACAAAAGGATTCATGCGGATTTTTATGGATTTTTCTCGAAAACAACAGGATTTTCGCCAAAGGTGTACGAGATTTTTGGGAGTGAAATGCCCCTCGGGAATAGTTAAAATTTTCTGTTCAAGCCTCAATTGTGAAATTGACCTATTGGTTTTACGAGAGGAAGAATCTAGGTTCTCAGCTCAAGCCTCTTTTGTGAAGATAGAGAATAAGAGAAGGTGACTTCTCCAGAAAGAGAATGAAAACCACGAGACAAAAGAATTCGGCGCTCGAAAAAGAGAAATCTAATTTTTGTGGCTAACAGACGCGATCTGTCACATATAGGTACAATTTAAGAGATAAGGACATAGCGTGGGAAAAATATGTAGATAAGAAATGCATATTGACTAAGTATCAAATGAGCAGTGGTGCGATAATATGCTTATTATGACGAATTACGAGGTATAATTGCCAGAGCGTTCCGTCAAATGCTCATCTTGCAATCCCACGTGCGCGAGTTTATTGATTCGTCCTTCCTTTGTTCTCGACGTGAGAAAGAAATTGTTAAGTTCAAGCATGGCCCTGGGAGACAGCAAAACGAAGAAAATTCATAAGAGAAAGTTCCGGAAGCTTTTCCAAAGTTCACACACACATGTGACTTTTGCATGGATAAATTATTTGTCACCACGGCACGAGCCTAAACTACGGCCTGACTGCTTATCAGAGGAATCCGCCGCGATTTTGAAAAGATGCGACATTTTCAATGATATATGTAATCTGGATGTTAATCCACGTTATGCATAATTCATTAAGTTTATGTTAAGTTCTCTCCAGCTGTATGAAATAATGCATAGGAATTGCTTCTTTAAGAAACATTCCAAGACTAATAAATGCATCATTCGTTTCATTGGAGCGATTCTAGAATTTCCCCCCCCCCCCTCAAGAATGAAACGATGAGATCTAATGAATGAAGCAATAAGATTTAAGAACGAAACAATGAGATCTGAGAACGAAACATGAGAAGGGAGGGTATTCTAGAGTCTAGCGGTTTCATTTAATGGCTTGAAAGGATGGTAATTTAGGTACTGCGTCGTAGGTGTCCGTTGGCAATCTTTGATATCTAGATTATTTGAATGTCAATCTGAATGTAAACGATGTTATGCACAATCCATAAAGTTTATTTATGTTAAGTCTCCTCAAGCTGTATAAAATAATGCATTGGAGTCAATTCTTTAAGAAACATTGCATGATTAGTAAATGGATCTTTCGTGTGATCTAATGGCTTCAAAGGAAGGTACTTCAAGCATTTCGTAAGGGTTCAATATCTTGAATTAGCGCAGAGAAAAGTTTATTTTATAACATGGCCGGTGCAAAACGCAGCGAGGCAACTACTTTTATTGAGCTTATCAGAGGTGGGTCAACACATTTTTTGAAGCAAATATCAACGGGGCAGAAGCTTTTTATGAGCTCAAGATGAAATTTGAAATGCAAAATGTCTCATTTTGGGGGCAAAGTTGTGAGTCACGCAAGAAGAGAAATGCTTGAAAGGACATATTTTAGATGACTTAAAATTTCCTATTCAGTTGCTTGCAAGCACGATGCATCATTCGTAACTCTGAATCTTCAAAGTAAACTTTTAATTGAAAAGCATTCGTAAGTACAAAAATTGACTTTGTTATGGCCTTTGGCTACTTGATACGTACTGTAGAAACATATGTTGTTCATGAATATAGGGCAGGTACATTTTTAAGGACTTTTAGGAAAGGGCGACGGGGCAGTTAGTTTTTCTGCAATAATTTCATACGGGGCGAGCAGATTCTTTTCCAAAAAGTTTTCTTCTCCACCGGCCATGTCATATAATAAATTTTGCAGTGTCCCTGTCCCTTGGATTTTATTCTTGATGTTAATACACATTATGCACTATTAATTGGGTTTATGCTGAATCCCTTCCAGCTGAACAAAATAATGCATGAACTACATGTTTCTATAAGAAACTTTCAGAAAGCCGAAAAATGTCTGCCAAAATCGATTTTCGGAGGAATTAGGTCTTTTGCTGCTATAATATACTTTCAACATCGATCTTCAAGATTGTGTAATCGAAAATAATGTCACATTCGAAGAAATATGTAAAATTAACCCCTTTTCTGGGTTAACACCCTATTTGCTTCTTCCTTAGCAACGATTACATTTGTACGATGATGCCCCAAAACCCCAAAATCTTGACAGCTCTGACGCCATGATTTCATGACGTTTCATTTGAAGTACTTTATCTGTTAAGGGGCTCTGCACACTTGTCAAAACGAGAGCTTTCCTGCTCGCTGCAACTGTATCTTAGGCCACACCAGGCAAGGCAGTGTCTTTGGCAAGGAACTGAAAGATTCTTGAAAGCAATGCACTACATTAAGTATCTTTGATACAAAACAAGCAGCTACAGATTGAAAGAGGAAAAAGAAAACCCTCCGTGGCACACAGATAAAAGATTTACAGCAAAGTGAAGGTGAACTGTGCACAACGCTTTCAACGTCCAGGCATTTGGCAATGGGACTTTCGCATTCAATATTCAGACTTAATCATTTAGACTTCAAACTTTAAGCGCTCCAAATTTTTTTCGTTTTCTGTTTCCTTCTATTGTCACAGAATCTAAAACGTCTGGACCAAGAAACTTTCGGATATCATCAGATTTTGGAAAATTTAAACACTCTGATAAAAATTTGTCGGAACGTTTGATCGTCCGAAAGTTTTCGATTCTAAAATGAATTTTGATAAGTGCACATTGTTTTGCGCTCGTAATATTCTCGTGAGCTACTGCAACAAATCGCACAGCAATTTCCTGCTACTCACGTTTCGCGTGCAAGCGAGGCAGACGTTGAGACGGACATTGTATCGATTGACAATCTGGAATCTTGATGCGATGATATAAACAAATAATAGCGGCAATCCTAGAAAATAATTGGATAAAAACCAGGTTATGAATGGCCAATCAAAAGGGGCATGAGGCTGGTTGATTAGGTAACGACAAATTAGCATGAGGCTCAATTTCCAGACAGTGTAACGAGTGCACGAAAATCTTAAATTCAAATACTGCGCCACTTGCAAAGCAGGAACGTGTCACACGCCATGTTTGAATTAAGTCTGACGAAGCAATTAGTTCATCTTTGCTTTCGTTCATCACTTTTAATCCGAAAATTGACTAAACTTCTTAATTTCGTGTATTTCATGCAAGCACTGCTAAATCACTAAAAACTCACTGCTTAAACAAACAAAATTTCGACGTCAATTTCTTGAAGAAAGTTTTGAAAAAGAAAAAGAAACGTTACAGCAGAGCTGCGAAATCACGAAAGATTTCACGTATTAAACCGCCTTGAGCGTTTCATGCAAGTACTAGATCATCAAAGCTAAGCTGCCAAACAAACAATACAGTCAAATGTCTATTTAGTCCCCTCTCTTTTAAGTCTCTAAGGTCTAATAGCCACCTCTCAATTTGGTCCTCTTTCTTTTAACCCTTTAACCGCTGGAAGGGCCATATGGCCCAACAGTATTCATTGGGAACGGCGAATTTTTCAGGGGGTAAAGCATTTGGAATTTTGGTCGATTTGAAAGGTTATGCACATTGGATTTATCTATTGCTTACCGAATCACTGATTATGATACCCCCTGGAAAACGACAGTCTACATTAGGTTTTCCTGTTAAGCTTGATTTTAGCCGGGCGTGAAAGGGTTAAGCCCCTCCCTTCTACGCCGAAATTTTTAATAAGCGCCCCTCTTTGCTAAGCTCTCCCAATCATTATTTCAAATATCAGAGGTCACTGAAGATTTTTACTTATTTTGCTAAACAAGTTCACAAATTAATGTCAACATAATTAATATGGTTTTTAAACCATGTGCAACTCGCGTATTTGACTCATAAAATCATGTGTTGATTCTGCAAATTACGTAGACTGCGGAGTCTGCACTCAAGCGACAAATTACGGGGGGAAGAACCAACAAACAAGTTACAGTATCATTTATATCCGTGTCATATGGCTTTTCAACTTAGCAGTTAGATTATGTAAGAACTTCAAAAGTGGTAAAAATATTTTAAATGCTGCCGAGGGGTATTTCACATCCAAAAATCTCGCACACACCCTTGGCTAAAATCCATGTGCTTTTCAAGGAACTCTACAAAAAATCCGTAAAAATTCCTTTCTTCTAAAATAACCTCGTACACTTTTTTGAAAGAGTGAAGTGCCTCTCGAGCAGGGCCGAAGTCAATGGGGGCGGGAGGCGGAGCGCCCCCCCCATGAGACCATTTGTCGGAAAATCTGGCTCTCTTGTCGGAATTTTTGTGATTTAAATGACTAGTTTTGGAGGGTTTTGAGGAGAAATAATGCATAAAAACATGAATTTTTAATGCTAAAACATAAATTCCGACAGAAATTATTGAATTTACGGCATATTTTTTATTGATATTCATGAATTGTGTTGGTTTCAACGTCGGATTGCGAAATGTGGCCAAATTTTAGTCACTGACGAGTTAGATCGATCATATAAGGGATCTGTCATAAAGAATGCAACAGAAGGGGGCGGAAGGGATTTCAAAATTTTCCGTTAAATTATGTAGCCCAATGCAAGAAACAAGAACTGTTTACTTAGCCCCTAAATCCCTGCAAAAATAATTTGATGACCCCAGCGTTTCGCAATTTTGAAACTTATCTACTGTACAGCTCAATTTTCTTCCTGTGGATCATGCTCTCAAAGTTTTAAGTTTTAACCCTTTATGACCCAACTTAATTTTCCAGTTTGCGTCTGAATTAGACCACCTTGTGATAAAACAGTCAGAAATCAAAGAATATTTAGGTTTTTTGCCTCAAACTTTTATACATCATTGCAAAGATACTGTTCCTTCAAAAAATAGTTTCAATTACAAATTGAATGTATTTCAGTACAGATCTTCAGACAGAACATTGTAATGTGCATTGCATCATTGAAAATGCAGAAATCCTCTGTGCTGAAATGGGCAGCTGAAGGCTTCAATGAAAAATCAGTTCTTGACATCATTTGAAAGAACAAAGTATGTGCAACAAAATGAAACCTTATATGCCCAGTTCTGATGTTCATCACTTCTCGAAATCGAATTTCAAATTTCACCCTCTATGATCGGACACATAGCCGGACACTTAAATCTTGAACTTTACAGCCAACATGGAGGTCTCTCCAACGAGGAAGTCATAAATGCAGGGCATTCCAATGCATCAAAAGAAGTATTCCATGATAAAATTCCTTCACTTTCATCAATATTGGCTCTTTTATTTCCATTTCACATCCAGTTTTGATAAATTTTCCCTCAACGGACGATTTGTTCAAAATCTTTCACACGGTGCGGGCCTAAGCACTTTGAGAAGTATTTCCTTACTCTGAACAGGTTCATCGAAGCCCCTTTCTTCATTTAGGCCATTCCAAAAAACATCTAGTTGGCATTTTTCGATGACAAAGTCATTATCCAACGAAATGAAATTGCTTCTGCAGCATTTCCTTGAGAAACACCAGCCATTTTGTCTGAAGGCAGACTGTTTACGATCTTGCAGCCCACAGGGGTCCAAGGAAGTTATTGGAACCCAAAACGAGGCTGGTTAGCAAAGGGAAAGAAACCGCTGTGCAAAAAGGCACATCCAACTTCCATGACTGATATATCAGTCAAAGAATTTGAAGATAACACTGTATTAGAATTGAGGTGGAGAAAAATGCTAATGATCAAGAGAGCAGTAAAAATGATGCTGAGTCTCTTTAAAACAATTGTAAAATATTGTAAACAAATACCTTCATGGCCCATGCTTATCACTTGAAATATTTTGCTAGCCCAACATTTTTCATCCAATAGCTTTGCTGACCCTGTCAAATACCTTCCGCCCCCCTCTGTTCCATACTTTATGACAGCTCCCTAATGCATAAGTTTAACGTATGTTCCTACAACTGTTGTTGTTGCTGTTGTTGTTGATGGTTTTTTCGTCGGAAAATTTTGATTTTTCGCCCCCCGTATGCAATCATGGCTGGTATCGGCCCTGCTCTCGAATGCTGCAATTCAGGGTTAATGATGCTATCAGTAGATTCCTCTCTGGCATTGGCGCATACACGACTTCAATGAAGAGCCTCGTTTTTGAAATTATTCAAAATTCTTTCATATGAAATTTTAGAGGTCAAATTCGGATTTAGTACCCAAAGATTAGTCCAACTACAAGTTTTTATGTTGCTAGCGATCGTATTGTTAATTTTATGGCGATGTAAAGTTTGAAAATCTTTAAGGTCCTTGACAGTAAAATTGAGCTACCCGAAAGATCTTCACAATCAAATCCTTTATAAATCCATGAGCTTCCCATTGTCATAAAATTAACATCACAATTGCCAGCAGTTTAAAAACATGTCCCCAGGCAAAACTTTGGGTGCTAAATCCAAATCTGGGCACAAAATTTTCATATGAACAACAGGAAGAAATTTAGACAAATTTCCAGAACGAGGCTGCTTTTTTGAAATGATGTACCGGGTGAGTCAATGAAAACGCCGGGCGTTTGAAAAAATCCTGCTCCTTGAATATCAAAGCAATGATATTGAAAACCGTCTTATTTTATCCCTGATTTGTCAAATTAGGTTCAGTAATTTACTCGGCTTTAATTGGCCATTCGTTCCCGTCGAAATAGGAGATTTTCTGCAGAAAGCCTCTTTTGAAAACCTGCAAAATCGAGGGAAAACACGAAGCAAGATTTCCCTTTGTTCTCCTTCGTAGCAATAATGACTCTTGGATGTGTTCAGGTATTTTGTCCTCACAGGAGAATGGAATCCCACTGAGTAAGTTATTCACACAAGGGGAAAGACTTTTCAACCCGTCAAAAAGAAAGCACGTGCTAAAGCGTGCTGAAAGTCATCGCTGTAAGGTTAACACATCCGGGATTTTTGCTTGTAATCTTAACATGGTTTTTAGGGTTTCTCGAATGGATTCATTTTAGGAAATAGCTTACAGAATCTGAACGGAGTGACCGATTTTAGTCAGAAAAATTTCTAAAAATAATTGAACATGTTCGCTAGTCAATCAGGTATTGCAAAATGTCATTGCTTATATACTCAGGAAGCAGTAGCCTATCAAATGTCGGGCGTTTTTTTTTTGTTTCACTCACACGGTATTACCCGAAATACCCTCAGTTGAAGAAATAATGGGACAATGGTATATCGCATATATAAATCCTTGCAAAGATTCAACGCCAGTTTTAAACAGTGACTCTTTCATTTGCTTTCAATCTCTCCCTTATCTCAAAACCAATCAATTGTTCTTATTTTCAATATGATACCTGCCAACCCTAAACTGTACTGATATGCCCATTGAGAAGTTTGGTTTTCGTGTTGTGGACAAAAGATAGGAAGAGCAAGAGATCACAGATTCAATCGTTACAACTATCCAACCAAAACAATCAAATGTCTTGCTGATTTCAAGAGCATATCGGGTGAGCCGGATAGCGCATGCATGCACAAACAATCATAACTTTGAGTCCCCCTAGCTCCCTGCAACAGATCCCGAAATCCAGCAACACTTGGTATTTTGTTCCTTGGGTCTTAAGCTCTTGATTTATCATTTCGTAAACCTTATCTATCCAAACACGTCCTTCTTTGATTGCTCAATGACATCATTTTACGCAGTTTCTGCTCTGTCGGTGAGCCGCAAAAAAGTTCCCACTTTCGAAAAATCATAGCACCAATAGTATTTCAAAGATTTGAATGAATCAAATTCTTGTTAAAGCCAAAACATCGAGCTGTTTGCGATTTTTCTCGCTGTCTCATAAGCACTGCAATTATTGTTGAATTCGATTTTACAAAAATCATGCTAGCAAAATGACTAAAAAAAGGGCCTAAAACACTCATCAAATCGTCAGGACTCTCCTCGCACAGAGAAATAAGCACGGGTGGTTTACCTCTAAAGAGCTGTTAGATAGATTTTCAAACAACTACTAAAGATTTTCAAACCTGTGGCAATAAATGAGCACAGGGGAGGATATCTCCAATACATAAAAACTTGCATCTTCTTTGTTCGGTGCAAGGAGTCCTTTATGATTTAATCAAGTATTTTAGGAGTTTGTCAGTCATTTTGCAACCACGAAATTTTTGGATAAGTTGAAAGTGCTCGTAAGATGGCAAGAAAAATCACAGAAATATTTCGATCTTTCAAATTTCAACTATAAAATGGTTCATTGCAATCAATCCAGTACTCTTGACGCTATAAAATCTACAAAGTGGGAAATTTTTTCTGGCCACCACGTGGATTGCAAGTCTTTCAAAACATTGGTGTATGATTATATCATCAATATCTCTGAAATGAATGGCTTCGAGAAAACCTTAGTTTTTCGCTACTCGAGTACCGAATAAACGGGGGGGGTGAGAATAATCGGGGGGGGGGTTGGAAATGGTTCGATATAACAATAATCGGGGGGTTGGAATAATCGGGGGGGGGGGGTGCTTGGAGAAACAGAAAATAGCCCTTTTCTTAGGTAAACACGTATCTGTCATACATTTATGTGAACAGTGATGTTACTGATACATTTACTTTTGAACTTTGGTTCTGTTGAATGCACTTCTTGAGACTTTTTCTTGCGTTTATTCAGAAATTATGTCTAATATCATTTCAAATTTCCAAAATTTAATAAAAGGGGGGTTGGAATAAGAGCGGGGGGTTGGAAAATTTTTCAAAAATTAATAAGCGGGGGGGGGACGATTATTCGGTACTCGAGAGCATATGATTCGCTCACTTTTTCAAATGAATTTTAAGACTTGGAGCGTATGCTGAGTCCAAGTTCTCTCGAGTTTCGAAGAATCAGGGCGACACGACTATTAACTTCGGAGAAAAATTCCAACCGACCCCAGACAAGTTTATTCCACCCACCCCGTCTATTCAAATTTGAAATATTTTTTACCCACCCCACCCAGTATACTTAAGGTTACTGCCCTGGTTGGCATATTCCGCTGAAGTTTTCAATTAAGGTAAGCGAAACAAAAAATTGCACCCACCCCGTTAATTCATCAAAAAAAAGTTTTCCGCCTATCCCGTTTCCTCCAGCCACCTCGATTATTCGAAAGTTGAGAGTGCAATACTCTCGTACAGCAGAACGAATTGGGTTCTTTTTGTCAGACCCGTGGCAAAAGATGCTTCTTTTTCTCTTTTCAAACACAACTCAACCTCAACTATTTTTACTTGCAACGTTCAACTAACATTTTTGTTTTTGGCACGAGGCAGCCTCTTTTCAAAAACTCAAAACGAGGTTTATACAAAATGGCGGCTACCATATTTCAGTCTCTTACAAGAGTACTGCACAAAATAAGGGCCAGTCAGAAAAAGTTTTGACGTCTGAAAAATTAGCACAATTTTTTTCTAAAAATCTTCAAAGATTCCTTTTGTTCACTTACTTTGAAAACTAAATCATACGTCCTTGGCCTTTACAAAAAATACTCTCCCGACAGCGAAATACTTTGAAAGGTAATCATTATTGGTGCCAGAGCTGTATGCTATATCAAAACTCCATCTGGAAGGTGTTGTGGCGCAGAGGCGTAATACTCTGACCTCAGCAGCCAGTGCGATCAAGCGGACATGGTTCGATCCCAGGAATAGCCTCACCACTTTTGCGTCAAAACAAGGGTCCGCGATCACGGCCTTCTCTACTGTCTGCATCCCAGCACTTGGCAATAACAACTGCAACTTGGCTAACTTCAAATCATCTTTAACCACTTTAACAACTATTCTCCCGCCAGAGAATTATCTTAAAACAAAAACCTTATTCGTGTCAAGAGCTTTATTTCAAAATCATAACTCTTCCTTGAAGGTGTCGTGGCGCAGTGGTGCGATCCTGTGATTTCTGCAGCCAGAGCAGTCAGGCGAACAGGGTTCGCGCCCTTTTGCAACAGATTTATGCAACAACAAAAATTCTGAAAGTTTTTTCCTGCAACCACCTTAATTTACTGTCGATATTTTGCAGAAAATTGTAAGAGGCATTTGTAATGAGAAGTCAGTGACCTTGTGTCTTTCCTCGCTACAAATGTCACAGTATTTTTATTAAATTGTTGTTTATTTTTTATTTTAGATTGATCACAATGCATTGTCCTTCAACACTGACGATAACACCTCGTTGGTAAGCTATATATAATGCGAGGACTTCTTGTTGTAAGCAGCTGATGAAAGAGAATTGGAGCATTTAGACCCTGCCATGTTAATCTTCCTTTGGCAATGATTCGTCACAATGCATTGTTTGTAAAACTTTACGGAAGGACTCAAGTAAAAGATAACTAAGGAAAGCATAGATGACGCCCCGTTGGCGAACGAGATATAAACTACAGATTCCCCTTTTTACGCAGCTGATAAAAGCTGATTTTAGAATTTAGGCCATGCCGAGCTGACCTCCCTTTGGTGATAATTGTCGCAATGCATTGTTTGTAAAACATTACGGAAGGACTCAAGTAAAAGATAACTGTTTCGGAGATTAGTCGAAAAAATATGTTATTTAACAGTATTACGTAGGATTATGGGTAATATCCTTGGGGGAGCTTTCTTTCAAAACTCTCTAATACTTCAATGTGTAAATGGATAAGCGAATTTGACCACTAATGCTTTGATCAGATTATAAGGCCTGTCCTACACGAGAAAGTGATTAGAAATGGGGAAAACACATTTATTATACATTATTTTAATCAGGTCTGTCTGCGGGTTTACAAGCGTGTGCTGGCTCACTTCGTAACAATACTATGGACATAAGGAACACAAAATTATGCTAAATTTCGTACCGTTTCTACCAATGATTAAAATTTCTTGACAGTATGTTGCCAACTACGGCACGGTCGCAGCATCCTTCTGTATCTCGCTCAAGTGACTCCGTAATTTCATAGTTATACCATGGGCGAAAGGGATACAAAATTATACTAAGATTGCGTTCACACAATGCCAGTGAAGAATGCAGAAGTGCCCCCTATACGGAAGTGTACCTACCTGAAACGCGATGCATTTCGTGGCTATGTTTTTATGTGACCTGCGTTTCATGACTGTGAAGACAATATCGCTTATTCAATTTTTGTTATGTGTTTGCGTAACAAGACACTTTCGCATAGGAGAATTCGACTATGCGTTTCTGCACCGCTCGTAAACCAACAGGGGGACACTTTCGCACAGGCAGTTGTTTGCTATGCTGCAGTGTACCCAGACACTTTTGCATAGGGGTACCGAAAAGCATACACGTTTTTTTTTATACGAAACTGGTTTATAAGGAACTAGTATTAAGAAGGCCAAAATTTTAAGAAACTCTAGTACTATGTCTGAGAAGTGCTAAGAAACTTTTCAAAGTTAAAAGCATGGATTTTATAGCGAATAGATCATTGAACCTTCATTCTTGAGCAATATTATCTAACCATTTGCGTTTTCAACATAACAGAACACTGTTTATTCCTTTATGATGTTTTAAATATCAAGAAACATATCTGCCGCAGTGTTAGCGACCACATTGCTAATTCTGCATTCAGAAAAATAAGAAACCAATCAAGAAAGTTTTAGTACTAAAATCGACAAAATTTCATGTGAAATTAAGAAACTTTTACTTCTATGGCCTGATCCAAGTTTCTTATAAGAAAAAAACGTGCATTACACCGGCACGTTCTGAAAACGGTGAAAATGTGACGGTAGCAAAATTTGAGGTAGCTAGTGTTCACATGATTCCGGCACAATATGAAAACGATAGAAAATTTAACAGTAACTAACTCTGTGCAATCTCCCAAAGAATTTGATGCCAAAGAAATGTGCATACACCTCAAGAACCGTTTAGCTTCATTTCGAAAGCGTTGAAAAATGTTCCTTTTGCATTATTTTCAATTTTCGTGTTTTTACACGATGCAGTTTTCAAAATGTACCGGTTAGAGTTCCGTTTTCAAAAACCTACCGTTTTCAAAATCTGCCGGTAAAAAATGTGGTGTGAACGGGAGGCATATCCGTCACATTTTTCACCGTTTTCAAAATGTGCCGGCATCGCTGACTGCGATAACTTTGGAAAATTTTGCTATTAGTAAATACAAGCTTTTAACCTTGCACAAACATTCAAGATGCTTCATGCGGCCCTGCTTTCAATTATTGCATCCAGCATTGTTGCAAATGTATAATTAGGATGGCTCGAAGATGGGGAGTACCCCTGACAATATATTCCCACGAGCACGTTGTATTTAGTGGTATTTTGTCTAAAACTTAAGTACCCCTTGAGATGATCAAAAATCATATTAACAGGTAAAGGCGATTAAAACATGAAATAACTAACCAGCGACAGTAACAACTCTCAACACAAATAAACTCATCTAAAACAACAGTGCACCACTCAAAGCCAAGATTACGCCTAATCTCGTTTCATGGCACGGGCTAATCCAGTTTAAACTTACATGTCTCTTGCAAGTCAAAACTAGTTATTGTTTAATGCATATCACCCATTGTTTAGTTATTGTTCCCCGTCATATTATGCATTGTTCTCATTGTTCTTTTGGGTTTCATTTTGATTGTTTAGATATTGATGACCAGGTTTCAAGGATCAATGCGACAACATATGTACAAGCTTATTCGTGTGCAATCAACAATCCAGCGCAAGTCTCTATATCCAACGGAACACGCTGCTTCTCCCCTAAATGGTTTGCTCGCCCGTTGCTCGCTGTATCGTAAATTAGGGTTTGATCACGCTGCAATTAGACTCTATCTATTTCTAACGTCCCAAATAGTTCGAATTCGAAGAGGGTGACGAAATCAGCAAGAAAAAACTCTCTGAGGCTAGCTACGGAACCAACTATCGTTATTAATTCCATAATTGTTTACCTCACAGTAATACCTCCATCACAAAATTTACAGAAGTGAAGGTAACTTACCTTTTTTATCTCAAGGCTTCTAAGATCAGTCTCAAACCAGGGGCTTTTCTGTTGCATTCTGTCAGAAAAAGAAGAAGTATGTACCGCGTGGGTTAAAAAGTTGATACGTTTAGTGGGCTCTGGGATAAAAATCATGCAGTTGATATTCAAAATTTTAATGTTAATCTATCAGGCAAAGGCTAACTTCGACAGAGTTCACACGATGCTGGCATATTTCGAAAAAGGTGAAAAACGCGACGGATAGGCCTCCTGTTCACACGAAAAACGGCACATTTTGGCCGGGATTTTGAAAACGGTAGATTTTGAAAACGGAACTCTGACCGGCACATTTTGGAAACGGCATCGTGTGAATACTCGAGAATGCTGAAAACAGAACATTTCTCGACACTTTTGGAACGAGACTGATCGATCCTTAGGGTGTAAATACATTTCTTGGGTTCAAAGATCTATTGCAAATTCCTCCAGCGAAAAGCATCATGTTTGGCATTGATTCTATAAAGTTTCGAGGCAGCCTCTTGTTGAACAGCATGCCTGATTTAATAAAGAGCGCTTCATCGGCTGCAATATTTAAAGGAAATATAAAAAATTGGAGTGGAGACAAATGCCAGTGCAAAATTTGTAGATAATGATTATAGACATCTTATTTTATTGTACCATAGGTTTCTTTTTTCAGGAAAATTTTAAATAGTTGGTTTAAATTAGTTCACATTAGATTAATGTAGAACTAGAATTGTAACCAACTTAAACAAATTGATTATTATTATTATTGGGTATCAAGATCTTGCAAGGACTTTTTTACCGTCAAATCTCGTACTGTTTTCAAATTGCTCCAACATCGCCTGAACGCTGGCTCTAATATTGCTACCGTCACATTTTTCACCGTTTTCAAAATAAGTCGGCATCGTATGAAAGTAGTCTTAGATGTGATCATTTTGTTCGTTAAAATCACTCCATCATTTTGACGCAGAAATTAAGAAAATGCTACTAAAGGGTTTTATGGGAACAAGCACGAAACTGACTTCAACACTCTTTTCTATCCTCCTGGGAATATCAAAAAGTCTCCTCCTGGCATGATAACTAATTCAGGGGATTGCTGTTCTCCCCAGAGGACACAACACATGAATACATTTAACTGTTGTTAGGAAGCAAAATCAACGAAACTTTGGTCGCTGCTTTTCATTCGTTTTTCTAGGTTAATGAATGGGGCTTTCTGCAGAAAATCTTCCATATCCACGGGAGGAACGACCGATTACAGCCAGCTAAATTACAAAATCTATTCGGACGTAAAGGCTATGAAGCAAGACAATTTTCAATATAATTGCTTTGATTTTCACGGTGCAGGATTTTTCAAAACGCCCCACGTTTTTTTTTTTTACTCACCCAGTTTAACTTTCCGCACATTTCGGAATCCAAAAATTTAACAAGCTTAATGCTATTTGAAATAAAAGCTTCCACAATGCAATAAGCTTTCCACGTGGCCTACAGGACGGAAGGAAATTATCTAGCGTGATAGGATAAATTGTATATTTAAAGTGCTTTAACAAGACGGTAGAAATTATCAATTGTGACAAAATTGAATGCAGATGGTTTTTAATTGATTCACAAGGCTTTCAACCAAGAATAAATAAATCAGTCAGATAGAAAATGAAAACAAAAACGGATAAACTTATGGAATTAAAAACTAAAATCAGTTTATTGGTTGCCAAAGTACTTACAAGACTTTTTATCTGTTTGACAAATGATACAGTTAGAATTATTAAATTTGCAGATTAGAAATATGTAGTAAAACCAAAATCAAGGATCTTAAGCAATAGGAGGTTGCTTTTTTACGAGTTTAAAAAATGATATAATTCAAGAGGATTGAATTTAAACATAAATAATATGTGGTAAAACCAAATCAGAAGTCTTTAAGCACAAGGAAGAAGATTCCCACTGTTATATAAAGCATGTGTACCAGCTATTAAGACCACGCTTCTGATATTACCACGATCATTATCATAATCATCATAGCACAGGTTTCAAATCATTAAATCGGTGTAAAAAGGCGGGTGTAAAATTCAATGACCTATTTCCTTAAACTGAATGACTTGAAAGAAACTTTAGCCATTTTTCTATGATGCTACCGTCGGACTTTTCAGAAATCTTGAATATTTGTCGAAATTACAGCCTATTTTATATTCCAGCTCATTTTATGATGTGACGTCATTAAATTTCTAAATCACAAACCAGAAGAGTGAAAGAGTTTTGCTTGATACCAAATCGTAGGCATCCATAAACTGTGGTTTTCTTGAAAATTATTTGATCTTTCGTCAACAGGTTTAGAAATTACGGTAGTTTAAAGTTTTTTCGAAAATTTCTTGATTTCTTAAAAAAGAAGAAAAATACTTCAATACTGTAATTCTGAAAATACTGAAGATTTCAAAAAAGTCCAAAGGCAGATTTACTGTAAAATAGTTCATCTTTCTTTGAGGCCGTTCAGTTCAAAGAAGTAGGTCAAAGAATTTTACATCCAGCTTTTTAAAGATTTGAAACCTATGCTATCATCATCATCATGAAAGCAAAAGGGCTCATGTCTTTCAAATATTTAAAAACATGGATGTAAAATTCCTTACACATTTTCCTTTTAATTAAAATACTTGAAAGGAATTTTCGGTAATTTTGCTGCAAATCTACCATGGCAGTTTTTTGATATGTTGATTATTTCCAAAATGGTGGCATTTTGATTATATTTGCAAAAATTCATCAACTATTTAGAAGAAAATTAAAATTATCATATATTAATTGAGGAAAACTGATACCGTCTTCAAGACAACCGTAACGCAAGAAGATCTACAATATGGCGGTAAGAAGAAATCCGTAGCTCTTCTGGTTAAGGATGTAGAAATTAGATTATGTCACAGCCTCAAAATAATTAATGTCACCACTTTGAAACAGATCAAGATATCATAAAGTTGCCATAGCAACGCAAATCACAGCAAATCACCCAAACTTCTTCTCACTTACTTTGATTTAAAGAAAAATGTAAAGGAGTTTTACACCCCACCCATTCATAGGAGTTTTACACAGATTTGAGCGCCGTGCTCATCACAAACAACAATCACAGCACATAGCATCATCATCATCATCAACATCATCATCATCATCATCATCATCATCATCATCATCATCATCATCATCATCATCATCATCATCATCATCAATGTATTTAAAGTAGGCATATACATTGGTAGCTCTAAAATAAATGCTCAGACTTGACTTGTCTCAGACTTATTTATATCTGGAATTACTTGGTAACAAGCTACCTTCATTCAAAGCTTAATGTTGTGTTATGTTGTTCATCTATGTTTTCATTCCCTCGTTGTTTCTGTGCGTAAAGTTTCCTGCATTGTCCTCACTTTGTTTCATGTAACCAAGGGGTAGCCATGTAATCTCACTCCTCTTGGAATTGTCCCTGTAGTGTCGTATGGTCATAATTAGAAAGTAAAGTAGAACGTAACTAACATTGTAAATTTTTTATCTGAGTATAAAAAAAGGCTAATCCAAGCCTACTACAAAGTAAAATTTGTCAAAAATAATGAAATTAAATAGGAAACGCATTTACGATACAGAATAATTAGGTATAAATACATATGTACAGATTTTCACAATTTTTTTACAATAGTTGCAGAATTTACAGTCTTTCCTTTTTTCTTGGTATTTATTCACTCAAGAACCCAACCTGAGCCACGAAAGGTCTACACATTCTACAGTTGCATTCCTCTCCCTTCCAAGTTTCTGTTCTCTTTTTAAAGCTGGAAAGTGTATCAAATCGTTTTATGTCATTGGGACGTGCCTGCCATTATCTGCTCCCCAGAAACGATGTCGTCTCTAAGCCACAGCACATAGTACGCACTTGTGGTAGTAGCAGATCATGGCAGCTTCTTAACCCACAAGGACTGTGTATTTAAGCCACAAGCTTAAACACACATATCTCACAAATTCTCAAAGAAACTGCATACAAAAAATTCATTTCTAATTAAGAAGTTCCAACGCTGGAAAAAATTTCTTGAGACAATACTTGTTTCATTCAAGCATACTTTTACTTTATTTTCACTTGTTTCCTATAAAACATTTCTTGGGAGGTACTTGGGTAATGTCACAACATCGAGGGCTTCAAAAAAATACTTCATTTTTGAAATGTTCATAAGGGGCCAGGTAGTAAACATGAACATTGTTAAATAGAGTTTATCTGATGCCAAATAGAGTTTCCAGTCCAGCGTTGTATATCTGATGATTTCAAGAAACTTTCACTGCTGGCTCAGATTCTTACTTTCTTACAAAAAGGATTGATTTAATGCAACGACAGTTAAGTTTGATATGAGAGAACAATGGGCATTCCAACAAGGGTGGTTAGTGGCCTATGTATTGGGAAGCCTCTCCTTATGTTTGTTAGATCATATTTGCATGATACCCCATGGGGGAGGGTACATAACAGGTTGATGGTAATGGTATATGTGCCACCCATATTGGTGGGTTTCAGGTCTGAAATTCTCTAAACAAAGGCCTTTTTTGCCAGATTTTCCATAAATATGGGTGGGTTTTTCAGGAGTTAGCAGTTTTCAGGAGTGGGCAGTTCTCTGCCAAAATTCATCATAAAAGTGGGTATGACGGCTAGCTTTGGTAATTAGAAGAGGGTAGCTTTCTGAAAACCAGGGGGCCTGAAAACCTGAAAACCTGAAAACCATTTTTCAGGAGTTAGTAGTTTTCAGGAGTGGGCAGTTCTCTGCCAAAATTCATCATAAAAGTGGGTATGACGGCTAGCTTTGGTAATTAGAAGAGGGTAGCTTTCTGAAAACCAGGGGGCAGATCCCCATCAAACAGCAAGTCATGTACTTCCCAAGCATATTGCGTCCTCTACAGATCCCAACCTTCAAGTCCTTTTGATCAAATTTAATTGTTTGTCACTTGGGCGCCTGAAAAGTTATGGTGCTTCTTGTTGCTTGGGTGCCTGAAAAGTTATGGTGCTTCTTGTTGTTAGAGGAATTGACAGGTCTAAGGTCAACAGTAAAGAGCATAGGTGATTATTTATTCACATTTGAAACAGAGAGCCTAGAAGCTTGAGGCTTGAAAAGCTCCTTGTTTAAATTCAGATTCATCCACCCACCCTCTACAATTCGGGATGATTAAGGAAAAAGAAAGAAAAAGTGATGTGATCATTTGTATCAAAAACACACATGTGCTGTTGAAGCCAAGGCCAAATTTTTGCTCTGTGGAGACACTGTGGCCTGGGCTATCTTTGGTTTGCATGGTTTTCCCTTAGGGAGTTTACAAATAATCAGTGACCTATTGTTATCTTCTGTTTGAAGTGGGTTTAAGGGAGCTCTTTGTGAGCCATGGCATCACTCATTGACAAGCTAAATCTCAAACATCTTAGCACAGGCTTTGCCAGTGCAGATTTTCTTTCACCATACAGCACCCAGGGTTAGCATATACTAGCACCTGTCAAGGTGGGAGGCGGAGTGATGTCATGGTGCACAGGGTGCTTGAATTCTTTTTCTTTTTTTATATTTTGGTTTTTTGTTAGTCACTCTCTTTGTTTCTTTTCATATATTTCCTTTCGTTTTTCAGATTGTTGTTAAAGGAATTGTTAAGTGTCGTTCATAGCCAGAACCAGATGATGTCATGTCTATTTCTGCTATGGATGGCACAGAATGTTGTATTGTATTTATTTACTTTGAATTGACATTGATATAAAAAAAATTTTGCTTGGCTTTTGTCCATTCCCTTCCTTGGGTTATCAAGGGCAGTGGACAATTGGAAATAACACCTAATTGGCCCAGTCAGCCCTTATGACAAGAAGAGGATATGATCAGCAATGAGGGTCCATTTTGTTGGAAAAGGGGAAGATTTGATGAATCTGATGGGGCTATATTTTTCAATAATGTTTGAAATTCTTGAAAATACTTTCTGCATGTATACAGTATCTATTGTTTTTGACCAAGTAAAAATAAAGGTACCTGTTGCATAAAAAAACTTGGGCTCAATTGAGCACCTCACATTTCAGGGCCTGATCTTTGGCATGGAACAACATCAAAAACAATGGCAAAACAATAGGTTTATAGTCTGTAAACAATTGGCATGCGTAAAACTTTGATGCAGCAAAAATAAACTTTCCATACAGGTCTGTGACGGGACATTATAATACCCAGTGTAAGTGTTAATGTTTGAATGCTGCTTTCTTCACACTGAAGTGCATGAAATGCACCCTGCCCTCACCAATGCAGACAAACAAAGCAGTAGCCTCCATGCTCAAAATACCCACAGAAAAGGTATAGTCTGTGCAGTGCCTCTCAATATCATGTGTCAGCATTTCATTTCAATCCAGCTTAAATGGCCCTTTCTACTTGGCATCTGTGTATTGTCTGCTGTCTGCTGGCCACTTAAAGTCCAGAGAGCACAGTGGCTTGCTAGCTTAGATCTTAGATCTGACTGCATCCTTATTTTGGGGGAAAATGGTGCTATTGTCTGTTATAACAATACTTTTTCTTTGTTATCAAATAATGCTGAAGCATCACACACAACAGATAAAGCAAGTGCTATAGTGCAGAATCTGCAATTTCCTTGGGTATAATAGGTTGCACGCAGAACAAAAGTGATGTGCTCAAGTTTGATTGGTTTTGTTTTCAAAGTCGTCAACAAGTGGTGTTGTACATGCAAATAAATGCCACATAGTTTTTCAATTTTGAAACATTGTTAGCACATCTAACTTCCATCCCCTGAATGGTTATCAAATTGAACAAACAACCCCACTTACTGTGTGACGTTTTATGGATCAAATTTTCCCGCCTTTTTGGGTTTTACTGGGCCTAAAAAAGTTTAGATGGCAGATTCCGGGCAAATAAAGTTAACTTACACTCACGTTGTTGGTAAGGGTTCTTTGAAGTAGTTCACATTCATTGAAAATAATGCTTACCTTACTTTAGTTGGCCTTGGTCCCTTCCGGAACTGCTGCCAGCTAAGGCCAGCTCTGCCCTATGCCCAAGGGCTGCTCAAGAACTCAAATCAAAAAGTTCCCTTTTCCAGCCTCGTTTTGAAATTTGCGCCACCGCATGATAGTGTTGTGGCGCAGCTTTTTTGCAGGCAGTTCAGGCAGAGACGAGGGAAAATTGTGTTTCGAACATTATTCCTTTCCAACATTACATGATTGACATTGCTATGTTTTGCTCTTCTCTGCTATAAATCGGCAATCACTCGTTAGATTAGGGACCGGTCATATCTGCTAGGGTGCGCTGGAAGGAGTTTAGCTGGCAGGGACGTAGGAAGCATCTCAAACTTGGAGGGGCACGGCACTTCGAGGGCACTTTTTTCTTAAGAAAAAGGGGGCAATTTCTAAAAATAAGGGGGCACTTCTTTGTTTATTGCAAAATCTTGGGGGTACGTGCCCCCAGTGCCCCGCGTTTCCTACGCCTATGATAGCTGGCCCACAAAATACAACAAATAGGGTGAGCTACCACATAATTTTGCAGTTTTGGGTAGGTCATGAAGCAAATAAATCGATTGTTTAGGTGGCAAAAAGAATATATCTTCTTTGTGATATGATTCTGGCAGATGTGTTTGATTTTAAGCAATTTTAGATTTGTTCAAAATATCAGTACTAGATTATTAATAACACACCGTTAACTGTTAATAACACACTGTTTCAATAAGAACTTCATTTAATTCCGATGGCAATGAAGTTTCTGATGCACTAAAAGGGTTGATTGTCATTTCACGTTCTAGCGATACGTCTTCATACAACCAATGACATAAAGGATAGGCGATGAAAAATTTTCGTACCAGGCAGGTGGGCCACAGAAATTTTTGTTTCTTTCACGTTGGGCCACTAAATTCTTTGAGAAAATTTCGATTTTCCCTCCAGCCCACCCTAGCAGATACCTTGTGACCGGTTCCTTAGCCCAAACATTTCTATACAAGTTCTCAAACTCTAACTTAAAGCCTGACCTATGCAACAGTGTAAAACACGAACATTATGTAAGCTACAGCTCCTACACAGCGGTAACACACTAGGTACAAATTTTAGATACAAACAGCAGAGGACTTTATATTTGTCATCTTTATATTTGTACGAGTTTCTAGTAAAATCCATTAAATTCCCCCTGCTCCTCTGTACAAATTCCTAACAATCCACAGGCCACAATTTTGAATCATCGAATCAAAATCCTGAATGTTATGAACTATAATTCAATCAATTGATACATTTTTCAAGGATTAATTCTAACAAGCTTTGGAATTTAATAAACAATTCATGAAAAAATTTTATGCTTAATCCTGAGTCATATTTGTACTTGTTGTTTACGTATTTGCTACAATCTCCTTCGAAGTATGGTTGCCAGATCAAGAATGAAAGAGGAAATTGTTTCCATTCTTGTAAAGGTGTCCTAAAAAATTTTGGGCGTTTGTATGATTACTGTGGAGGAGCTGTAGGCTCAATATATCAGTTTTTGCAAAAAGTTGTATCAGTCAAGTTTCAACTTAGAATTTGAGGTCCTGTTTGAGCCCGGGGGGGTAACTTGAGTTTCCAAGATACGGGGTTGTGTCATTCAAATCGTAAAAGTACCACCCATAAATCCGGAAAACTTTCTCAAAAGTATACCCATAAATCCGGAGAAATTCTGAAAATCATACCCATAAGTCCGGAAATGCCAAAAACGCTCACCAATAACTGAATTCTGATAGAAAACTATACCCATAAATCCGGAAGATGCAACAAATTGTTGAAAACCATACCCATAAATCCCGAAACTATCATGAAAAAGGTACCCTAAAAAATGGCACAACCCCGTATCATAGGCAAGTTAAGTTACCCCCCCCCCCCCCCCGGGTGTTTGAGTCAATCTGGCATTTGGCTGCTGATTAATGGGAGAGGAACGGCACTTCTGTTGTTTTCCAGCAATGTCAAAATAAAGTAAGCTTTCAAGCAAAGGGGTTTTAGCGTCGTATTCAAGATTTTTCCAAAATCTTGTAAATAGTTTGCAGTGTTGTCTCTTCATGAGAGAGCACTTTCTAGGCTTTCAAAGTTGCAGTGAAAATCTTAATGCAATGCAAGAACTCTTTCTTTTAAAACTTGCTTTATTTTGACATGCTGGAGTACAATAGAAGTGCTGTTTTTGAAGCAGCTACTAATTTCGCCTTTTTTCTACCATAAATCAGCAACTACTAGACAGATTGACTCAAACATGGTCTTAAGCTCTAAGTTAAAGCCTGACCTATGCAGCTTCGCAAAAACTGAGATAATTGAGCCTATAACTTCTCCACAGTAGCACAGAAAAGGGGCAAAAATTTTTTGGGACACCTTGTACAATGAAAGATGAAGGAGAACTTTTCAACAATGCAGAAGTAATATTTCAAAAAATCAATTCTTAAATCAACCTTACTCGGAAGTTTGAGCCCTCTCGTCTTCAGAACTTTGCAACATGCTTTGAAATATCATTTTTGGAACATCATTGGAACCTTCAGAACCTCAGCTTCAGTGTGATATTCGAAATCGAATGTGAAGCGTTTAGCAAATTATTTCAAGGAGGACCAGAAGAGAATTTTTGTTCATGTGTAATAAAAGAGACAACGTTCTGCTTCTAAAAATTTTCCGAAGACAATCAATTTTTCGACCAAAATTCTCAGAAGAATTTTAAACTTCGCAGCTTCACAAATTTGTTCAGATGTTTAAATCTTCTTTGAAGTAATTGCTAAATTGATTCAAGAGAGGAACGAAGTTTCAAAATTCCTCTTGCAAACTGATGCGAGACCAACGATCAATTTTCAACCAAATCCTCTGAGCTCTAGAATTTTGAAAACATGGTAGATGTTCGAATCTTCTCATTTTCAAAAGGCTGCCAAATAAAATCAAGAAGAGAGAGCAAAATGCTTACATATAGTCCAACGTAGTAAAAGAGATAAAAAATTCCTCCTCTTGATCTCAAATTAGATGTCACATGAAAAGTTTAACGAATAAAAGATCGAAGTCATTTTAATTGTTAATTTTGTATTTTCGTAAATCTCAGGTAGTCTTATGTTCAAATGATTGCAAAAAAATTGTATTTAAATAATGTTAAATTAGTTAAAGAACTATAGCATCGATTTTATCAAGAATGCTGATTTCTGTGCTTTTATAACGGTATTGTAGCTACCAAATTTCAATTGGTTGATGACTTGCCATATGTCCATGATATACGCCAATCGCATTGCATAAAATCTGCAACAATAAAGATTCTTCATGTCTATTGCCAGTTTCTACCATCCATCTACACTGCAATCTTCTGCAGCAAGGGAAATTTGCATATTCAAAGTATTTCTACAAAAATAGTTGTCCTTGCCTAAAGGTCTAAAGAGAAAAAGATAGACGAATATTATAAATGTATCAAGATTCAGAAACAAGAATTGAAATAATTTCCAGACAGAAATGGATACATTTGGTCGAAGTATTTTACAAGAAACCGTTTACAGGAACCTGGGCTCTCAGGTAGGCAGAAGTTAAGAAACTCCAATGCTGGGAAAATAAAACTTAAGAGACCATTCATTTCGTGAAAGAGATCATTGGACATTTTTACTTCATTTTCACTTTTTCAAATATTGGAAGGGCTTAAAATACTTCGTGTTTGAAGTGCTCAAGATGGCTCACGTGACTTACGACTTACGAAGCAACTTACGAAAAGTTTGATAAACGTCGGTGCTGGGTCAAATTCCCTGTTTCTATTGGAAAATAAGCATTTATTCCCCAAAAACTCTTTTTGGCAGCGCCTAACAAAATCTTCAATGATACTCATCAAAGAGCCACGCCCCCACAGTTGACCACAGCAGCGTAGATTACAGTAACAAAAGTTCGACATCACATACCCCCGTTTCTTCATCAAATTGTGCTTCTGCACGCTTCGTACATGTCTGTCATCAAATCTATTAGCTACTTCATTTTCGCTTTATCCGTGTCGGAGCAAAGCTTCAGATAAGTCCACAGGCTTGAGTTTCCTTATCAAGATCAAGTGGATACAAACGCAGATATCTTTACTGGCATATATTGGTCTAATCTCTTTGGTAACATTACCTGCATTCGGAAGGTTTTTTGATGCCGATTTCCAGGAAATTAAGTATTGTGTTGCTAGTGACGTTTGTGTTGTTATTGGAGCTGCAGAAATGTGAAATTTTTACTTCCGTAGCACACTTGGAGAACATGATCGACGTTAATTTGGGGTTGACGAAAGTTTTGCAAGAACATGTTTCCACGACACAGCAGAATTTAAAAGAACTCAGAGAAATATTAGAAGATAGGCCTGATGATTTGGCTCAAATTGGCCACCCTCCAAAGTCGGCGAGCTTTAATGTCACGACACATCCAAGCAAAATTATCCAGGCATTTGCACGAGTCAGAAGGAAGCTCCGGCGAAGTTTGGGTTGCCTGGGAGTTGTCTCCAAGCTGAAGAAAGGTACCGAAGGTACACTGTCCTTTTCAAATCCTTTGTTGATAAAACTTACTTTTTATAGCTTCTGTACTTTAGCTGATCAAAATGATCGCATAAAATGCTTTGAAAACAAGACTTAGATCAGCTCCTTTAGATCCTTCAGATCAGCTCCACAGGGAGCCTCTGAGCCCCATAAATAACGGGGGTATTGCGGAAAAGATGATGCGAAGTGGAACTTTGTTTGGATCAAGTTTTGACATTACTTTTTGTGTTTACCGACACTGCCTGCGTAGCGTCAGTGCAATACGGGATAGTTTCACCAATACTCATAATTTTTATAGGAAACTAAGAATCTCAGACAGAACAGGCAGTTTCATACAATTATCAGATTTGAAGTTTTCAGAGTTCCTTGTGCGTTTTTCATCAGTCAGTGTTCATATTACTCCTTGTACCCTCGTTAACATCTTAGGACTTAGAATGAAATTTTTTTGGCCTTCCCAATAATGAATGGAAGTTAATTTTCGAGTAATACGTTTCAGGAAATGAGTGCAAGTAATGAAGCAGTTGTATGTAGAGATTCCTTTCTAGTACTGGAGTTTTATAGCGACCCTAGAGTTGATTTTGCTAGATGCTGCTTTTTGTGATAAAAGGTACGTGTTTCCTAAAATTGCCTATGGGCCGAGGCCTGGTAAACCCAGTTTAATTGGCATGACCTCGTCTTGATGCACTTTATGTAACCTGACAGGAAACTTCATTAAAAATTCTTATCAGCTTTAGGTTGTAGGTACCATTATTTGATATTTGGTTCCATTCTCTCCTTTGATTTTAATGTATTGCCTGGAAAAGATTGTGTACTTTAGTTTCCAAACTTTCTTATCTTCCCGAAGGATTTGTGTACTCCTTGATCCCATATTTTTCATAGGCGCTCTCTCCTTGCTCTCAGCCCAGCCCCTCTGAAGTCTCGCTCCATTGTTCGAAAAACCCCCAACGAAAGCCTCAAACAAATGCTCAATCCTCCTTCAGGCGGGGCTCGTAGCGGAGGAGGGGTGATACTAAACCTTAAAACTGCCAAAATATTCACGAAGGATTAAAAGACGAAGGCTGTTGAGTCACGGCTTACCGAGGGGTACGAATCCAAACTCACAAACCAAACTGTCAACGAACGATTTCTGCCGCTTTGATACTGGACCAGGTTCCATTTGTCATCTCCTCCCATCACCTCCTCCCCATGCCCCTCCCCCATGCCCCTCCCCCTACTCCGCCCCTTTTCTCCGCCTCCCTTTTCACCAAATGAATTACACTTCCATGACAACAAATTATTTTTATGGGTCAAAAAGATGTATGAAGACCCCATGAAGACCAATTTGAAATCCGCTGAAGAGATATTTGTGTTTCTAAACCGTGAGAAAATAATGCATGAAGTGTATCGCTATTTTGATGTGCGTGCTATTGTTCACTTTACTTTGCCATGCACCTCAGGCAGTTTCCTGGTTAGTGTGTTGACTTTTGTTTATGTTTTGCCAATGTTTTGACAAATATACCGGCGGTTAAACTTCTAACAAAACAAAATTATTTGTGTAACTCAGCACTCAGAGCAAAATTCTGCACTGACACAGGGACACAGCTAGGATCATCAAAAGCGGGGTGTTAGGGCCTGTTAGGAACAGAATGTTTTTTCGCATACTCGTGATTTTACTCACCACTCCATTTATTTTCCCCCGGTTTTTCCCCTTTCTTTCACAATGCTTTCACCATTTCCTTTCACGATGCTTTCGAACTTGCAGTGGCAAAATTTGAGCAAATATGGCTGCTGCAAATTAGAACCAGGAAATGCTGACTGGACGGGAGTAACAAATAGATAGAGGCAGCAATAGATCACAAGTAACAGAAACACCCGTACACGAAAGCCTGAGCCTTCATGCTGAAATTGTGCGATCGGGCCCCCAGAACCAGTCCATTGCCTTCATTGTGCAGGAGTCCAGGCTGACCTGGGGACTGACTTTAAAATTATAGGTTCTGTCTGTGAAAAAATAGTTTGTATCCTACAACCCTTGATCCAAGGAGAATTGACACAGAGGAGGCCGCAATGACAGTAATCAGAATCACAGAGTCTGAAAGAATTTTGCCACTACCCACAGGCTGATTTTCTGTCAAAACGGCAAAGCTGTATCACAACCTCTACCAAATGATTTTTGCCCAAAGGATAGGCTCATGCCAAAAGTCTCTTGTTTGCCCCCTGCCCCCTGCCCCCTGTAGACCTGCCAATACAACAGAAACGATTGCAACACCACCAGCAAGAGAAGTTTAGAGGGACTTGTGTAATGAGTCCAGGGATATGGGATATGACTCCCTCTTGTCTCCCCAAATTCGTTTTTAAACTAACAACAACTTTCAGAAGTAGAGAAAGGGCACTTGGCAGAAGTCTCTTTTCAGAACAGGATAGCGGAGCACTTTTCAAAATTATACGGGTATGAAATGCGGAACATGGCTTTCATTGCAAATGAACTCTTGGGAAAAGGTAGTTTCCTTTAGAGTCTGGAACTCAGGGTGGGGAAAAGGGTACTTTTAGGATGAAATTAATAGGCTTCTTTAGAGCAACCATGAAAAACATGTGTTTGTTGGATTTGAAAAGCATCAACCCTGATCCCCTGACTCCCATTAGACTTACGACCTGGAGTCCGCTGTCACGTATCTGATTGGCCGAAACAGTCCGAGTTCAACACAACAGATTTCTTTGTGACTTTGTCTATTTGAAACAAAGGAGGGCTAATCGTCTTGACTTTCTACGGCATAGAAGTTCAGAAGATTAGAAGTCATTCAAATTTCCTATTCTTTGTATTGTCATTATCACCCAATCAGATGCGTGACAGACTGCCTCTGTGCTCTTTTTTTGATTTCATAATGTCGCTTCGATCGACAGGGACCGTTTGAGCAAGGTCTCCCGCAGGAATGCAAGGGACTTTGGTAATCAGTCTCCATCTCTCAGGGCTCCATCTCTCTCAGTCTCAGGGCTCATCTTCTCTTACTGGACTCCCGTCTCCATCTCAGTCATCAGTCTCAGGGCTCCATATCTTACTGGACTCCCGTCTTCTAAATTTGAAATTTGCTGGCAATGGGAGGCGGTGTTGTCATTTCAGAAATTCTAGTCCCATGATTTTTTTCATTTGAATTTTAATTTGGGATAAACCTTGATTCATTGAAGAATCAGCCCTTGGCCACAAATTAATTAAGCTGCTGAGAATTTTCATCAGTAAATTAATCTGGATTCAGACGGTAATATTTCATTTCAACTGTCTAGACTCCATTCTGGATGGACATCTCATGTGCTGTTTCTTTCTTTATGAAAGAACATCTGATGGGAGTAGTTGCTTTGCTGGCCCCTAAAAGTAGACTCACTGCATAGCCCAATCATCGCAGCAGCAACAACAACGACAACGGCGGCAGCACTTACGTTTGCAGACTGAATTAAAGGTGATCTGAAGCGAAAAATTTTTTTGATTCAAATTAATGGCACTGTCGAATGATACGGACTCCTGTTTAAATTTCTTTGATATCTCTTTTCGTTTTCAAGTTATCCACTGATATTAAGTTTCAGTTGGTGACGTCATTTTGTTTGCAAATTGCTAGGATGATGTACTGAAATATAGCTGTATAAAGCTTTGTAAGGTTACAGTTGTCTGAGACATTTAAGTTGAGCTGAATAAATGTAATAGAAATTGTTTCATGGTCTGATATGATGTTTCGACAGGTATGCCAATTTAAGAAATGTTCTTGGAGTCAATTTCCTTTAGGAAACATAGCCAGCCTCATACATTTCATTACTTTTTGCAAACAAAATGACGTCATCAGCCAATCATACAAAATAGTGTATAATTCGAAAATGAAACAAGGTATCACAAAATGGTAAACGACATTCTTTATCATTCAAAAGTGCTATCCATTTGCATCAATAAAATTTTCGCTTCAGATCACCTTTAAATTGTTTGCTCAAACCTCGACTCCAACCAGCTTGAACGTCCATCCTCCATCATTCTTTCAATAACAATACACATTTTTTTATAAGAAACTGGTTTATAAACAACTAGTCTAAGATGGTCGAAATTTTAAGAAACTCTAGTACTATGTCTGAGAAGTATTAAGAAACTATTCAAAGTGAAAAACATGGATATTATAGCAAATAGATCGTAATCGTTGAACCATTATTCTTTTGCAATATCAACTAACCAATTGTGTTTGTATCATGACAGAACACTGTTTATTCCTATATGATGTTCAAATGTCAAGAAAAATTTCTGCAGCACATTGACACCGCATTGACAATTAATGCATTCAAAACATAAGAAACTAATTGAGAAACTTTTAGTACTATACTGGACAAAATTTCACAGAAATTTCTAGTACTATGGCCTGATCCAAGTTTCTGATAGAAAAACGTGTAACCACGACAGTCTACTTGAAAAGGACCATGTTTCACTGGCCTCCATCGCTCCCCTCGGAATTAATGTATTATTGTTTGAGGATGATTCGTGTCTGTGCCACTCCTAGTTTCTGCTTCCTTGCCCCCAATTCCCCTTATCAAAGGCCTAATCAACGTAGCCTTCTGTAGAGAGAATTAGCTCCAGAGTTAGGAGCCAGTTTCTATGCCCTTATGTGAGAGTCATTGGGTGAATTAAGAACCACCATTTTTTCTGTTGGACATGACACGCCCTATACGGCACGAAGTTGACCCTAAAGCCTGGTTCACACTGGGTCTTTTGAGTGGTTATGGTCATGCAAAAAGATCCAAGACATAAAGGACTCAAACTGTTCGCCTTTTGTCTTTTGGGTCTTTCTATAGGACGTCAACGACCCAAACGACTGAGTGTGAACCAGGCTTATGGCGAAGTTTGTTTGTTGTTTTGAGATTTCGTTTCAAATAAATCAAAAAGTGAGCCCGATTTTGTCCTTGAAAATGCAATTGAAAGGTATATAATGTTGAGCCATATTTTTAATCAAAATGTGATACTTCTAAGCTTTCTCCTACCAGCAGAAACGTTTTCCCCCGGTAGAAGTGAATACGAACAAATATATTCATTCTATTAAAGGCCAACACGATATTTGAATCATACTCAGGTCATTGAAGGCTTTGCAACATTGTAAATTACATAAGCGTTTTTCATGGGGCTTTACCAGACGATCTAATTTAAAACCAATGTCAAGGGCCTGCATGGGGAAGTGAACACCTCTTTCCATTCGAATTTCAACCCCGGGTCGAAGCTTCCATTTATGGAGCAACGGGTACATACCGCCCATAAGGATGGGTTTAGAACCTCCAAAATCCTTAAATAGAGCCTATAAGTCTCAGAATTTAAATTTTCCGCCAGAAATGGGTAGCCTTATGACTGACAACGAAATAGTTTTCGAAATTTGCATTTGCAACCATGGATCTCTATCGTTTCAATTTAAAGTTGATTGGGGCAACTTTACCGTCATATTGTACATAAACAGTAAGGCGAAATAAACCCAAATCTTGATTTCTGAGAAGTTCAACAGGCTTTTCTCCCAAAATCCCCAAGAATGGGCAAGGGTGTTAGGACACGGATGTTTTGATTGATTATTCATTTGCCTTGTTTCTACCCTCGTGTCTTATTTTATTGTCTGTCTTCTGTTCTGTTTCTTCTTCAACTGATGTGCATAACTGAGCGTGGCTTGGCCCAAGGGAGCTCTATTCGAGCAACTCGAGAGCGTTTGGACCTAACCACACTCGGTTGTGCACATCAGTTGAAGAAGAAACAGAACAGATAACAGACAACAAAACAAGACACGAGGGTAAAAACAATGTAAATAAATGCTCAATCAAAATATCCGTGTCCTAACACCCATGGAACGGGTATGAAAATCGATCTAAAATCCATGAGCATGCGTCTTACCCTCCTTAAAGATCTCATGATCTTATTTCCTTTCTTCATAGATCTAAAGGCGTACCTCAACACAATTCAAAAATCCGTACCCACTGCAGAAGATATCGATGGCGCTTCAAATGCCATACTACGACTTCAAGAAACTTACAAATTAAATGCCAAATCTTTCATCCGACTTGCGTCTCTTCATTCAATGGTCCTGTTACCCATGACTCTCGATGAAGTCTATAAAATTGGGAGAACGGCCTACTCCAGTAGCAAGATGCAGCTTACAAGGGACTGGATGAGACTAGCGTTGGATATGTTGGAAAGTGGAGTAGTTGGCTACATAGATGAGAAAGAAAACGGTGGAGTTAATTATCATGTAGATATTAGGGACCATTTGGCCTATGCTAATTTCAGGGTAAGTTTAGAATATAATTTCCTCTTTTCTATACAGTAAAAACCCGCGTATAAGAACCTGGTGATTAAGAACCTACAGGCTGAAATTTTGAAATTTAGACCCCCAATACATAAGAACCAATACAGCCTGAATATTGAAATAGGTTCTTACTCGTAGAAATCACCAAATTAGATACAAAAACTCCAGCTGCTTTGTCATCGAGCCTATATGGACTGAATGTGCAAATTGCAAAGAACTCTAAAGATGCTTTGAACGCTTTTCATTGCATTCTGTAGAATTTCTGATTCTTCCACGGATTGCCGTTATGAATGAGGCCTCATGAACCCAGGTCCCTCTGCACTGACAGTAAATAATGGTCTTGAAGTTTCAATCTGAACAAAAGAAAGACCTGAAAACCCCAACCTCGTCCCCAGGGCCTTTTGTCATTATATTGGGACGGAGACGAAAAGGCCCTGGGGACGAGGTTTGCTCCAAACGGTCTTCTCGCAATCTCAACCGTCAACCCTCGACCGACGGTCGACCATTACTGATAAAGTATCGGTGCAGGAGAAATGACCATTGTATCAAGGTTGGCTGTAAACCTGGCCATGTCGATTTGTGATATTTTGATCAGTTTCAAAATGGCTTCATTTATTAATTTTGAAGCCGTTGCATCACCAAATCTTTAAATCCTCAACCAGAAAAGTTACCTATTCATGTTTGCCGTTGCATTGTGGATCTGTATGAACCATGATTTTCATGAAGATGGTATCAATTTTCCTCAAGTTATTTAAGATTTACGATGATTTTGATTTTTCCAAAGTTTTTGAAATTCTTACTAAAATAAACAAAATGCTGTCGATTTGAAAATATCTAGATATAGAAGAATTGTCGAGGGAGATTCCCTGCAATTTACCCAAAGTTCCTTTTAAGTCATTCAATTCATAGAAAGATGTGCAATGCAATTCAATGCATAGAAACCTTTTGCTTCCAAAAGTTCGCACAGAAGCTGGTCGGAAATCATTCCTGTTTCAGGGATCAAAATTATACAACAAACTACCTGATGCGTTGAAACAAGAACAGTCTATAATGAATTTCAAGAGACAATGCGATCAACTTGACTGTGAATTTAACTTTCAAATATGTATTCCATGGATATTTTTAAACTTGATCTTGTAATTTGATATCTATTAATTTTCTTTAACTTTTAATTTTAACAGGACCTTGACTGATAGCAGCTTCTGAGCAAGCTGACCAAGTTTTATCCTGTATAAATATAGATTATTATTATTATTATCATTATTATTATTATTATTATTATTATTATTATTATTATTATTATTATTATTATTATTATTATTATTATTATTATTATTATTATTATTATTATTATTATTATTATGCAACTTTATACCCACAATTTTAAAGATTTTAAGGATTTGAGCTCTACGCTAATCAATTTCAAAATATGCCTTCTAAGTGAACTTGAAAATATATGTCTCATTCTCTTGATACACGTGTTGTTTTATATAAGAAACTGGTTTATAAGAGACTAGTACTAAGATGACGAAAATTTTAAGAAACTCTAGTACTATGTCTGAGAAGTACTAAGAAACTTTTCAAAGTTAAAAGCATGTATATTGTAGCAAATAGATCGTTGAACCTTTATTCTTGAGCAATATTATCGAACCATTTCTGTTTTCAACATAACAGAAGACTGTTTATTCCTTTATGATGTTTTAAATGACAAGAAACATATCTGGTGCAGTGTTAGTGACCACATTGATAATCCTGCATTCAGAAAATAAGAAACCAATTAAGAAACTTTTGTACTAAAATGGACGAATTTTCATGTGAAATTAAGAAACTTTTAGTACTATGGCCTGATTCAAGTTTCTTATATGAAAAAAGCGTGTATTTTTACTCTGAGCGTCGAAATATGAACGTTGAAAGCTAAGATTTCCTTTCACTTCCAAATCATAGCCTGTGTCATATCAGAGCTTTGCAGTTTTGGCCTAAAAAAATCTTATACGGAAGAGCTCTGGTTTGGACACAGGTGAATTTTGTAAAAGGTTGATATTTTAGCTCACAAAGCACCAATGCCCTAAAATAAGGCATCTGTGTTCAAGTTAACTATCGAGGAAAGTTTTGAAAATGATTAGACATTGCTCAAAGCTGTATTCTTATCACTGGACCCAACCAGATCTATATCTTTCTTGCGGGGGCACAAAGTATGAAGAGCAGAAAGGGGCCCAAAGATGAGCCTTGTGGTACACCAAAATTTGTGTCCTCAGTTTTAGAATCGACATTTTTAACTATGGGAATGAAGGATGAGGTCCTGGAAAGTCTCTTTATTAAGTAACCATCTTTGAAACAATCATCAGATTTGATTTTGTGAATTATCTCTTAATCTTCTCCCCGCCAGCCTGATAACCAGTCCTTTAAAATTGGGTCTGGTTAACATGTTATCTCCTTGCTAAATCATGTACAAAATCAAATTAAAGTAAATCTCAAATTTATTGTTAGGGGGTATTCAATGAATTCAACCACTTTGAAAGCTATGTCACAAAATTTTGTCGCATATCTCTAGACTTTGCCAAAAGTGATCAATCTTTTTTGGGACACACGCCAGTCATGTCTAGGCCATGGATTCATGGATGTACGAACTGTCCAAACTAACGCTTGCTATCCATATGCTGCAAAACTATTTCGATTGTTACCTTCCTAATGGTATGGGATTATGCCATTCTTTATGAAACTTTTTCATGATAGGGTCCGGATTTATGGGTATGATTTTCAACAATTTTTTACAGTTTCCGGGTTTATCGATATGGTTTTTTTAATTCATTTATTGATGAGCTTTATTTCCAGATTTATGGGTATTATTTTCAGAAAATTTTCTGGATTCATGGATGGTATTTTTATGATTTGAATGGCACAACCCTGTTTCTTGGAAAGTGTGACGCCCCGGGCGCTGAAGCCAATGAAGAGCCGGAGGTAGAGTGCCCTAGAAGGCAATTGTACGAAAATTTATGTTTCTTGTCGCACTTTTTACGATCCATATGTCCGCCTTTAAAACATTTTGTTGGAGAAATGATGCATTGAACATGATTTATCAACGCTCGAGGATAAGTAACGACACGAATTTTGCCGAGGGCATCTCCCGCATATTTTTTACTGCTATATTATGGCTATTAGAGGTGTGCATTAGTCCTTTGCAGCACGGTCGTGGCCTTATTGAAACGGATGTTCCTACAATTGGTGTTATTGTTGTTGTTGTTGCTTTTGTAGCGCTTTAGTTTGCAGTCAGGAAATTTCAAATCTTTGCCCCCTTGGGTCGGCCCTGCAACAAGGCATTTCGCTCCTTGATGGACTTCGCGATGGAGATAACCACCAAAGAATTTCGAAATAGAGCGTGTTTCAGAAAAAAGGCAACCCAACAATAATTCAAAATGTTAAAAGATTGATAAAATTTGAGCAGATGTAATGTATACCATCTGGAAATACAATTTCTTTTCTCTCTAATGATATGCAGTTCTTTTTATAATCAATAAAATGAAGAAGATACATTAAACAGATAAACTAAACATAAGAAGATACATTGTGCTATTCACGGCGGAAATAGACACATGGTCATCGAGCTCCCACTGTGAATACACCACTTTAATGGACAGCCTCGTTTTGGAAATTATTCAAAATTCTTTCATATGAAATTTTAGACGCCCAATTCGGATTTAGCACCGAAACTTTAGTCTAACCCTAAGTTTTCATGTTGCTAGCGGTTGTAGTGCTAATTTTATGGCGATGTAAAGTTTGAAAATCTATAAGGGTTTTGACCGTGAAAATGACTCGGGGTGTAAAGTTTCACCCCGAACGACTTTTCACGGTCAAATCCCTTATAGATCTCTGAACTTTACATCGTCATAAAATCAACATCACAATTGTCAGCAGTTTAAAAACATGTAACCAAAATAAAGTTTGGGTGCTAAATCCGAATCTGGGCTCGAAATTTTTATATTAACAATAGGAAGAGATTTTGACAAATTTCCAAAACGAGGCTGCTTAATTAAAGTGGTGTATAGCACTTAAATAGATATACAACAGCTAGAATAGTTTATCAACAAAACATTTCAATAAAACAACACTACAGTAAGAAGAACGGAAAGACTGTGTGCTGTGATCTACTCAAAAATTTTTAAGGCCGACGAGCACGGGCAGCCGCCCCCAGGGATCAAAAAGTTGGTTTAGGTTTTGATACTTTGATGGAATCATTTGTCATTAAATTGATATTTTCGCAAATTTGTCTAATTTCAAATGAAGCATAACGCATTCTGTAAGAGGAGAATCAGCAAAATTTTTCGCGTTACAAAATTACTAAACAAATTTTGTCCAATGTTTTGTCCAGATAATTCATGCCTAAAAGCCAGTGGCGGCGCCACGGGGGGGAGACTGGGGGGACTTGTCCCCTCCAAATGCTAAAAGTTGGCAAAAATTGTCAAAGAAAAATGGCATGAAATTAGTTGGGTATACCTTTAGATTGAAAAATTACGTCAGAATCCCCCCCTCATTTCTCTCGGATTTTTCAGAGCTGGCGCCGCCACTGCTAACAGCATTTGAGGTGAAACCTTGAGGAAGGAAAACGACAATTGATTCCCAAGAGATGGAATTGTTGATAAAAATGAAATAAGTTCTCACGAAGATGACTTTTCGTCTATGTAAATACCCTGTCACTTACCAGCATCTAAGATAGGCCATTTAAACTACAATACTGTAAATAAAAGATTTAAGTACCAATGTAAACACGACGTTTCGAGCGTATACTCGTTATCAACAGTATACGCTAGACCTGATAACGAGTATACGCTCGAAACGTCGTGTTTTAACATCAATGCTACATTAGTACTTAAATCTTTTATTTACAGTATTATCATTTAATTTTCATACCAGTACCACACGCAATATACATATTTTATTGAATTTAAGATAGGCCATACTTGCGAGAGGGTCAATTAAGCAATGAAAATTTCAATTAATCTGCCCAACCATTTGAAAGTAAATAAACCGTACTTTCAGATGGTATACGTCACATTAATTCAAATCTTATCATTTTATGAAGAGTGTCGAATAAAAATGGGTTGTATTTTCCTGAAGCACCCTGCATAACATGTCCAAAATTTGGCACGTAGCAAGCCTAATTGATGCCTTCGAAAGACTTGCAGCTAAATGCAAAAATTTATTCAGCATTTCACTTCATTTCATTTTACATTCTTTATATAAGATTAAGTATACAATTAACTACTGGTTTCCAAACTGCCCTGTAAAATACAATGATTTAAATATATAAACAATTTTACAACATGTTAAATTCTGTATTTCCTGCACGAGCAAATTTGACGATATTGCTATCCAAATTTTTCTCAACCTCGCTTACATCTGATTTCAGCTTCCAAACTCTGATATAATCAATTTTCATTGCGACGTCATCACCAACCCAGGTCTTTAGCCATTTATCCCTCGCGGCCCAGAATTCTTCCTTCGCTTTCGGCGAGTCATTTTTCCAGGGTCTTTCCGGTTTGTAACCGTCTAAAAAGAACTTCAGCCCACCAACGGCAACATTCATTATGATATAGAAATCCTGGTCAAATGGGGCCATCCTTTCGCCCCCGACCCAAGGATTTGCAGTTCCTGGGATTAGCTTGTCGAATTCTCCAAGCTTCCAGAAGCCCCCTTCAGGGACAGTGAATTTGAGTATGGTCGTATTGTCAACATAGAAATGCATGGTATCTTTTGTCCAATCGAGTGAAAATACATGATAATCATCGGAGAACGACCCAGCTTTCATATTCGCTGTTCCCATGGTCCTCAGGAAACTATTAGCTCTGTAATACGGCCCCCAATGCAATGTTGATGATACGTGCTTGTTACCAACATGTCTTCCTGATCGGTCAAATAATTTAGTATTCCCACGAGCTTCCAATAAATCAATCTCGCCCGATGAGGGCCAGTCACCATATGCTTCATCCGTCGGCATAAGCCAAATTGCAGGCCATAGCCAGTCCCCTTTTGGTAGCTTGACTCTCGCACTTATTCGCCCGTATTTGAAACTAAAACTTTTCTTCGTGCGCACTCGTGCAGACACTACCGGATTGATGATATTATCATCGGAGCCTTTCCGGTAACAGCCTATGTTTTCCCGGTTTGATGTGCACCGCTCATCCCAGAGGTCTAAAGTACCGCTTTTTAGGAACTCTTCTCCATACGTGTCTTGAGTTAGCGTCGGTTTCAAAAACAATGAACCGTCCCGTACAAAACTATTTGACCGGTTATTTGCGTAATACTGAAACTCTCCGTTGCCACCGCTGACCGTTGTCACTTCATGCTCCCAAGTTTTAAGGTCGAAATTCTCAAAGTTGTCTTCAAAAATCAAGCATGGAAAACTAACACATTTCGACTCAGGAACAATCTTACTTTTTGCTTCCGTTTTCGCAGCGAAACTCACCAAAAGTGTGATTTCAAATATTAATTTCAAATATGTACACATCTTATTTAATAAGATAATGTTCTGCTTGTTCCGCTTGCACTGACTTCTTGGCAGTTTGCTCGATTTTGACGTCTCGCTTACTAGCGTGCTTGGATTGTCTTGCTCTACCCCGAACTCCTTTGAATGCTTCAAAAGTTTGCAAGAAGTTTAATCTTCTTTTCCCAAATGCTTCCAAGTCGTATTACAAAGCGGCTGTAAAGAAAGAAACATCTATTCCTCCAAATTTGCAGTAACACAGCCTAGATTCCCCTCGTTTCATGTTATTTTTTCGTACTCAATACTTTCTTATCACTTTCCTTACCAGAATCTCTAAATTCAAACGACCTCTAAAGCCTTCCAAGTAGATTGTACTTCTCGATAATTTTCGCAAATAAAACTAAAGTCTCTTGATTTTCGAACCTTGAAGACAGTACATCTGGAGAATCTGTAACACAATTTGCAGTATTCTGCTGTTTCTAAATTCTGCCAATCTTTTCAAGAAGAGTTTGCAGCTTTTAGTACTTTGAGAAATAATTCCATAAGTTCACTACTGTTGTCAATCATTTACGCATCAAGTTTAAGAATCAATACTTTTATATCATTCTCCTCTGTTTGCTTAAATGCTTCAATACAGCTTGTAGATTTCTGGCAGACATACCATTTCTCCAAATCCCTCAGGAGGAAACTTTGACATCCCAAGAGATTTCTAGTTTCCTTTGCAATGAGACTTTGTGGATTGTTGAGCTATCTATGATTTCAAGATATTTCCAGTTTTCATAATGATTCACTTGTCTGTTTTTCGTATTTTACCAGCAGTCTGGAATCGACTTTGATGACTAATTTAGCTAAATTATCTCTTAATTCAAGTTACCGATCTCCTTGTCACTTTAAACGTGCATAATTCTGTACAATCCTTTTTAAATGTTTACAACAGTGCCAAAAATCCTGAACCGGTTAAAAATCATACCCCGAGAAGGAATGATTGATTGGTCAATGAACAGCCAGTAAAAATTACCGAATCTAAATTCTTGTTTTGTACCTGTGACTGGGCAACCCACTGGTTTTGTCTATCCACAGCAGGTCCACACAGGGCTCGAATCTTACAAAATGCTTTAAATGTAGAAGGAAGACTGTTAATGCCCGTAATAGCACTAATTAAAATAAAATAAATATGTGTCTACGAAAATAAACCTGTAACTAGAGAGAAACTTTTGAATCCTGAAAGCGAAAATCGAATTTATCTTAAAGGACAAGTCCCGGGTTGATAGTTTTATTGTTAAAAAGCAACCTTACCAACTCCTGAACACCAATCGTGAATTCTTTCCAAGTTTTGATGCCACCAACTTTCTGAAATTCGGACGATGATTCTTCGTAAGTTAGGCCTAATATCGCCTCGTTCAGGTCAACTTGAAGTGATGTCATATAAAATGACGTCATTTCGCACTTCTTAGCAGATTGAAAAATGTTATTTTGCAGATTAAAAGAGAAAAAAATTGAAAAGAGTACTACACACCATTCACAACAGTGTAATCTCTTGAATAATCAACAATTATAACAACCCCGGACTTGTCTTTTAACAATTTTTCTTTCTAAAGATTACATTGTTTTTGTTCCGTTATGGGTTTTGTTTTTCATTTTGTTTTAGTACAATGTAATTCAACGGAACTTTGACTTTACAATTTTCAAAGGAAGAAAGGTGACAGAAGTTGCAGAAAAGGCAACAACCATGCTGACAGTTTCAGTACTAGCGTTTTCTTGCATATATTCCATTGCCTAAATTGTAATTACAATTATTCTATATTTTCACAGCTAGGAGACTACAGCAGTTCATTGAATTATACCGAACAAATTCTGAGGATAGGTAAGTAGAACAACAATTCAATTCAACGAGGTAAGCAAAACTTGGGGTCTTTATGGAGTAAGGCTAGATAAGGGAAAGGCATCAAATTTTGAAAATGATTGCATCTGCTCTTCAAGCACTTTGCCATTATTCTGAGTTAGCATCGTCCATTAATGTGTTCAAAAAATTGCTCATTGGTGTTGGAGACAGGGAGATAGGGGGAACATTTGGCAAAATTTGCAAAAGTCAATCAGAATCGGACAGAAATTCGCCTACAGTAATGGATTTGTTATGTATTCAAGTAATGGCAGCCCCCTCCCCCAAATGTTATCTTCCTGTACGCTCGCGATGTGCTGATTAAATGTGTATTAGGTGCATGTATATTTGGACATTCTTTTACAATAAATATTCAGTTTAGCGTATAATGTTTTCATTGGTATTTTACGAAATGAAAAGTTGGAAGTGGGAATTTTAAAAAGAATCAACAAAATGCGATATCGGTCTTTCTTTCTTTCTTACTGCCTGTCTTTATTTTGGTTTGTGGAAATATGGCCATCCTGCACTTTACTTTTCTATGAATAACCTATTTTATCACGCTATAATGAATACAAAAGAGGCGATGTCATCAAAGCGGTCAAAGCCTTCTTAATTCTCTTCTTCTGTGGAATGAATGCGTTCTTGACTTTGTTATGGTCTTAAGACAGTGAGAGTGGAGACGGGGAGTGATTTTGTGATGCGATGCCAACAGAACTGAACTGACTGAAAGAAAGAGGAGTTGCTTGACAGGAGGGAAAAAAGGCATCTTGTAATGTCAACAGAATGACAAAGGCGTATTACTTATACTATATTCCATATGTTGGTGTAGTTTGTTCCCATTTCCCAAAACGCCGCCCTCACTGATGTTATTGCTAGTCTGTCTATGAAAGTTAGATTTTGTAAGCTTTGTAATGGAGGACCCCGCCCGGGGGGGGGTAACTTGAGTTTCAAAGATACGGGGTTGTGCCATTCAAATCCTAAAAGTACCACCCATAAATCCGGAGAAATTTCTCAAAAGTATACCCATAAATCCGGAGAAATTTCTCAAAAGTATACCCATAAATCCGGAGAAATTTCTCAAAAGTATACCCATAAATCTGGAGAATTTCTGAAAAATCATACCCATAAATCCGGGAATGCCAAAACAGCTCACCAATAAATGATATCTGACAGAAAGCTATACCCATAAATCCGGAAGATGCAAAAAATTGTTGAAAACGATACCCATAAATCCGGAAACTCTCATGAAAAAGGTACCCTAAAAAATGGCACAACCCCGTACCATAGACAAGTTAAGTTACCCCCCGGGGGACCCCGTGAAAATCAACATTTCTGAAGGGCTACCATGAACGATAGGACACCCAGTGTGTAACAGTTTCAATTTATATCAGTAGCGAGCCACCTTAACTTATTGTTTTTTGTGTCTTGAACTTTTTTTACTTCGTACACAACCAGCTTTCAATGTTTCGTAATTTTGACATTTCAGTAGTGAGTAAAGAAATTCAAAATTACGAAACATTGAAAAAAGATGGTTGTGTACGAAGTAAAAACAAGTTCAAGACACAAAAAAAACAATAAGTTAAGGTGGCTCGCTACTGATATAAATTTAAACTGCAACACACTGGGTGTCCTATCGCTCATGGGGCTGCTTTATTGCTTTCAGAATTATGGTGTTGTTCGCGTTCCAACCAATTTTTAGACACATGTTCCTATATCATTCTCTAGCAATGCTCCTTCCATTGTACGCTTTTTTGCAGATTCACACAATGAAAACGCATTGGAAAATCTGAAAATTTTGAAAGATAAAATGAAGACTCAAAATTACAAAACAGAAAGTAATAATCAGAATAAAGAAGAAGAATATTACATGCAACATAAATACGAATCACTTTGTCGAGGAGAAACTGTCAAAGGAAAAAGTAAAGAGAAATCAAAAGATGTGCGATATGTTTGCGGTTATTCAAACAAACATCCAATATTGGTTCTTAGACCTATCAAATATGAGATTTTGTCTGTCTCGCCGTTGATTTATGCATATTACGGGATGGCGAGCAAATTGGAGATGATGGTTCTGAAGAGACTGGCATTTCCATTCGTGAGTGTAGCTTTTCATTCAATTAATATTTCTCCTTAGCATTCTGTGTCTGTCGTACACGTATTTTTACAAGAACCTAAGACTTTGAGCAATTTTTTTTTGTATATGTTCTGATTGCCTAAAAATCCATGATGTTGAGATTGTTCATTATCTTTCAAGTCTACAATAAAGATTTGCACTTCTTTATGAGCGTCGCGTTTTAAACAGAGGATCAATGAGTGGACTGCAGAGAGATGCACCTGTAAAATATGTCGCTGATTAAAAACATTAGTTTTTACTTTGTATATATTATGTTTGTAAATAATTGTTTTGAATTAGTATTATCGCAATACTACTGTAAATACCAACTTAATCAGTGATGTTGATAAATTGATAAATTGATAAATTGATAGATAGAGAGATAAATAGATTGATTGATTGATTGATTGATTGAATGACTAGAAGCTTATTTTCATAGTTGGAGCGAGCAGTGGTGTCAGATACTGGAAGCAATGAAGTGCAACCTGCATCTTACCGTATAAGCAAAAGGTACCATCAATTTTAACCATATCAAATCTACATAGAAAAACTTCTTTCTAAGATCTCTTTTGACAGGATCATAATCTCTTGTTTAGATATACAACCGGCGATTGAAGTTGCAATCACGAATTATAATTACCTTGAAAATAGTTCAAGTTTTTCGGGAAATGAATTTAGAATTTACGATGGTTTAATGATTCTCTTCAGAATTTTACTTGAATTCTGAAATGAAGAAAACTCCCCCAAATTCTGAAAATCTTGACTGCAGGGTTGCCATATTGGCTTTTCAAAAGCCAAGTTGTACGATTTTGACTTTCTTCAACCTGCCTGGCTTGGAAATCTGAGTTTGGCTTTTTTTCTTAAATTTGGTTTATTTTTGCATTTTTATGATTCATACTTTTCTTTCAAAAGTGCCTTTCTCGAAGTCTTTTTGTTTGTAATAATCGGTGATAGCGTACCGTTTTAGCAAATTAGGCCATCCCTGGATGCCACATTTAGTTGAACCATACAGGAAAGCACAAGAAATTGGCTTGTTTGGGCATGCGTCGTGAGGGTAGTCAGTGATGTAATGCATAGTAAAAGCTATTGAGGGTGTAGAGAGAGGGGTACTGATAGCCACTAGTCTAGCAAACAAGCTCCCAATTAGTCACTAGTCAAGACGTTTGCCTTCAATTAGCCAAGCTTCCTTTCAAAGTAACATCCAAGCTATGAGCTCTTTTTTGCAAAGTATATATTGCAAAGTATACCATGAATGGCACAAATCATTTACGTTTGAAGACGGCAGAAAGGCAGTTGTGTACAGCATAGAAATATAAATTTCGTATTGCCAAGTTGCAAAATGTGCAAAATTGGAAGGCAGACTTTCAGATAAAGCCACAACACAACTAGCCTGCGTCGCGCAGACTTTACCTTAATTAGCTCTCCTCCACAGTGGAAAGCATAGTATTCACGCAGGCTGTGACCAAGCTTAGTGAAATCATTTTTGAAAAGTAAAACAAGTCATTCTGGTCTGTCTCCATTGCTACTTTTTTATATTATTTACACAGTTGCTGGATTCCTGATCATCATCATGACGCAGTCAGATCCATAAGTCGGAGAATGGAGGCCGTGACTGGACTTACTACGGAAACAGCAGAAGAACTGCAGGTATGACATTATGATGCCTAATGCTAAGAAAAGGTGGCAAAATTATTCTGATACTGTTGTCTTCACTGCAAAAAATGATGAAATTTCCCCACTTTTTTTGTTGGGGAAATTTTGGGGAAACGGACTCATTTCCCGTAATTTCCAAAAGAGGAAATGGAACTTTCCGTTTCCCTTAAATTTCCCATAGAAACTTATTCATTTCCCTTAAATTTCCATCCAAGAACTATGGGAAAATTTTGGTATTTTTTGCTGAGTTTAAAGCTGTTTTGTTGTCCATTTTGCAGTTAAACCAATAGGCCTGAGGAGCATAGATTCCAAATCTTTAAATCGGTGAAACAGGCGGGTGTAAAATTCAGTGACCGATTTCTTTAATCTGAATGACTTGAAAGAAACGTTTTGCAACTTTTCTATGATTCCACTGTTGGACTTTTCAGAAATCTTGAACATTTGTCAAAAGTACAGCCTATTTTATATTCAGCTCACTTTATGATGTGACATCATCAAGTCTCTAAATCACAAACCAGAAGAGTGACAGAGTCTTGCTTGAAACCATATTGTAGGCATCCATGAACTATGGTTTGCTTGAAAATTAATTGATCTTTCGTCACCAGGTTTAGAAATTACGCTAGTTTAAAGTTTATTTCGAAAATTTCTTGAATTCTTAGAATTGAGAAAAGCACTGTAATTCTGAAAGTATTGAAGATTTCAGAAAAAGTCCAATGGCGGATTTGCTGTAAAATGTTCAAGTTTCTTTGAAGCCGTTCAGTTCAAAGAAGTGGGTCATAGAATTTTAGGGAGCTGTCACAAAGTATGGAACAGAGGGGGGCGGAAGGGATTTGACAGGGTCAGCAAAACTAATGGATGAAAAATGTTGGGCTAGCAAAATATTTCAAGTGATAAGCATGGGCCATGAAGGTATTTATTTACGATATTTTACAATTGTTTCAAAGAGATCCAGCATCATTTTTACTGCTCTCTTGATCATAAGAATTTTCCTCCATCTCAATTCTAATACAGTGTTATCTTCAAATTCTTCCCTACTTTCTTAAAACTTTATACTGGAGGTCGCATAAAGTCGGTATTGAGAGCATGATGCACAGGAAGAAAATTGAACTGTATGGTATAAAAATTTCTAAATTTCGAAACCCTGGGGTCATCAAATTATTTTTGCAGGCATTTAGGGGCTAAGTAAACAGTTCTTGTTTCTTGCATTGGGGCTACATAATTTAACGGCAAATTTTGAAATCCCTTCCGCCCCCTTCTGTTCCATTCTTTATGACAGATCCCTTACACCCAGCTTTTTAAGGCCTGGTTCACATTAGGTCGTTTGGGTCGTTAGGGTGGTGCAAAGGGACCTAGAAGACAAAAAGATTCACAGTTTGAATCTTTTGTTTTTTTTAGTCTTTCGGCAAGACGTCAACGGCCCAAACGACCTAGTGTGAACCATGCTTGAAGATTTTAAACCTATGCTGGCCCGAAGGGTGCACTTCATATATTTTGGGTACGGGGATGTGCCATTGGAAAGGATATCGATTTTCAAGATATTCGCTTAAGGAGCGCTATCGATTTTCATTATTTTGGTACAAGAAACGGTAACGGTACCGATTTTCAAGATTCTGGCATGAAATAAAGGGCCGAGTGTACTTTTTCGAAACAATGATACAAGGAACGGGTATGTTTTGGAAGCCTCGCTTGCACGTTCCCCGCGTCCAAAATCTGGTCTACTACCCCCCAGGCTAACAGAATATAGAGATTGTTATTTTTTGCGATTGCTAGTAAAATGGATCGAATTTTAACTCTGAAGGAATAATCAGCATTGAAAGGCATGTCCTCTGTCATGTATCGTATTTAGAATAAAAGAGTAGGCAGAACGTTCCTGTACGTCCTCTTCCCCTCCCCCTCCCTTCCTCAAATTTCCCCAATGTCCTTGCTATTTGCAATCAACTGCTATGTGGTGCCTACAGCAAAGATTCCTATGTTATGTTGATTTTAGATCTATATGTTTGTATTTTTGTCTACTTTTTTCCTTTCGCAAAGATTGCAAATTACGGCATTGGTGGTCATTATGAGCCACACTACGATTGGTCAAGAAATTTTGAAACTTCAGAAATGCGCAAATTTGGTCAAGGGAATCGAATTGCCACGGCACTGTTGTATGTAAGTCACTGATTTACTTATATTATATAAATGTAACAACGATGACTCAACTGAAAACAACGAAAACGAGGCAAACAGCAACAACAATAAACGACCAGAATATTTTAATCTTATAAGGACAAAATGACACTATTGAATTAATCAACCTTATATGGACAAACAGTTTCCTATATGTAGATAGAGGTTGATGCTTTAAATTAATCAGTTGCTCTGAAGATGCCCTAGTGGGCGAAATTAGTCAGCACTGAAATAAAGATGGAAAGGGCAAAAGACCCAATCGATGCCTGCTTTCTTATAATCTTGAGCCTCTTCTTTCATCGTGCACTTTATATGTATATAAATATATATACGTTTTTACGAAGAACTGGAAGGACGTTATAGGGATCTTGTCAAATTCATTCAGTTGCTCTGAAGATACCCTAGTGGGCGAAACTAGTTAGCACTGGAGAAGAAAAAAGCCCAAAAGACCACACAGATGCCTGTTTCTTTGAATAGTTAGGCCCTCTTCTAACCGTGCACTATACACACACACACACATATATATATATATATATATGTATATATATATATATATATATATATATATATAAAGATGAACAGAAAGAAAGACGAACGGAAATGTATCTATGTAAGTTATTTTATCTCAATACCCAACTAGTTTCGACCAATATGGTCATCATCAGGAGAATGAGAAGTATTTTCGATACCACGGATTATACATACATATAATCATATATATATATATACATATATATACATATATTTTTTTCCAGTGAGATGGCGTTTTGAAAGCGAAGTCCTGCGTATCTTAGTGTCATTTCCCTGTAACCCCTTTAACTCAAAACCCTTGTGTCTAAAGTAATTCTCGCATTTCTTGAAGCTAAATGACGTCACTAGAGGTGGTGCCACTGTATTCATTGAACCAGAACTGACGATTTACCCAGAGCAAGGAATGATGGTTTTCTGGCACAATTTGTACAAAAATGGAAAAGGAAAATATGACACGATGCATGCAGCATGCCCTGTCTTGCTTGGTAACAAATGGGGTGAGCAACTATGTTTTATTACAGTGGAAAATCGTGGCCTTCTTGCCGTAAAAGCTCGATAAAACCCCCGCGAAGGGGCTTATCCAAGGGTGTTGGGGCACGGATGTTTTGATTGATTTTTTATCTACCTTATTTTGATCCCTATGTCTTGTTTTATTGTCTTGTTTTCTGTTCTGTTTCGTCTTCAACTGAGCGTGGTTAGGCCCAACCGCTGTCAAGTTGTTCGAATAGAGCTCCCTTGTAAAAAGCGCACTAAGACACAGAAATACAAGGGTGCTCTATTCGAACAACTTGACAGCAGTTGGACCTAACCACGCTCAGTTGAAGACGAAACAGAACAGAAAACAAGACAACAAAACAAGACACAGGGATCAAAAGAAGGTAGATAAATAATCAATCAAAACATCTGTGTCCTAACACCCTTGGCTTATCTAAGGGGAATCGATATGGTTGAAAGCTGGCCCGGGCCAGGCCAGAAATATAATCTATTGTACTCGACAATTTTGTCACATCTGGTTTCAATGTGAGGTTAACGAAACAATGGATTTTTTGGCGGCGTTTTCCTCTTCAACCTATTTATAGCTGCTATGACATATACCTATGTATATTCCCTTTAACTTAGGACACTCCGAACGGGGGGGGGGTTTAAAAGAGAGGGCGCTTACCATTCAAAAAGGTCAGAAAGGTTCATAACCTCGATATTACTGCTTTTCTTTGTTATTTTCCCTTCGGCCCAAAAGCCTAACAAGTGCTAGAAATCAAATTCAAATGGCTCCTGCGCGTCTGAACAATTAGCTCCTGCACAGCGTTTATTTTCGTTACAAACACGAGGAAGTTAGAAACACTTTAGCTCCATTGCTTGCTTCAACTACCACTCTTCCAAACAGCATTTTAAGCTTTCGAAATGTAACATCATCCAAATGAAAGCTTTCATTGGCTACTAAACGTTTCGTTTCCTTTTTCCAGTTGCAAACAAATGGTTTCATGAAAGGGGCCAAGAATTTAGAAGACGTTGCAGCTTGGACAGATTTGAGTGATAAATTTTAGCAGAAATAAATTATGTATTTGATCATACTTTTACCGCTTGTTCCAAAATAATTTATACAGATTTGGTCGACCCTCGCGACTAGAATATAGCGTGAATCAATCCGCTTGTTGATATTGGTGTGTTGAGAGCTAAGATATTAATCTTCAAAGATATTAAGTTCCAGAAGGTGGAGTAGACGCCTTACCTTATTCCACAAGTTTGTAAACAATCTTAGCCCTGAATATACAGTAGATCCAATCCCCTCTCTTCACCAGTCGCAGTACTGTCTTCGCAAACAGGATGTTATTGGGCGCTTGAATGCAAGGACAGAAAATTCAAGTCGACCTTTTAACCTAATTGTTTATCCGAATGGAATAAGCTTGAGCCTGAACTGAGACTTGTACCTTCCATTGCTGTCTTTAAGAAAAAACTCTTGTCAATAATCCGACCCCCCCCCCTGCAAAATCTGTTTATGGAATTCACGATCCAAAAGGAAAGGATTATCCCATCTTACTCAACTTAGGGTTGGTCTCAGCAAGTTAAATTTCCACAAATTCAAGCATAATTTTAGAGATACAATAAGCCCGATGTGCCCAACAAACGATGGCATTGAGGATACGGAACACTTTTTGTTCTGCCCATCTTTTGATGTTGAACGGCATGATCTTCTCGCTGAAATTGTTGAATTATTACGACCATTTGTGCAAATCACCGATCTTTCAAATGATACTTTGACACAGCTTTTATTATATGATGATCAAGACCTATCTTATGAATTGAACAGAAATATACTCCAATTGACTTTACGGTTCATTCACGAAACTGGTCGCTTTGACTAAGACCTTGCAAACTCCAGTTATGTACAAAGTAACCGCCACGTCCGTTAGAGTAAATTTTTCGTTTGCCTTGTAAATTCCGTCTCACATTAGATGTCTGCCATTTGATCTACATTAGACATTCCATCAAATAAAACTCATTACATGTAATGAGTTGTCCTTGTTAGATTATCACAACCCTGACCTTACATCTAATGTGGGACGGAATATAGTATAGTTTAGTTTAGTATCCATTAGACATTAAATCGTTCATTGAATTGTTGTATTCTAGTTTAACATTGTGTGTGCTTTATATTGGCCATGGGGTAGTCGTTGTATTTCGCTCCCCACGGTATCGTCTCTGTAGTGTTGTATAGTAATTAGAAACGTATAGTTTAACGTAAGACTTACTGTAAAATTTTATATGAATATAAAAAAAATCTTCAAAGGACAAATTCACCACCACCTCCAAACCAGAGCTTTGAAGTTTTGGCCTAAGCAGATTCTCGAAGCACCGTGAATAAAATCAACAAAATTTGAAGCACGAGGGAAAAAACTAAAGACGGCACGACAGATGTGTTTTACAAAATACAGTTTATGTGAGACCTATCGTTTTGGGAGCTCCAAAATCAGCTTCATTTATCTCAATATCGACAATTGTATAGTTGAATGGTCGCTGTTGCATTGTGGGAAGGACAGCCCATCCTCCTTGACAATTTATCTTACACATACTATTCATCTGTGAAAGTACTCCCTTGAGGATCAACACACTCTTGGCACCGAGCCGTCGAATCATTCCTTGAAAAGAATTTGTTATCAGATCTCTCGGGAGTCAAGACACGAAGGTCTGGAGATCTTGGAGGCCAAAAGATGTCTCTTTTGTTGATGACCAGCCCTGGAAAGCAGCCTCGAAGAAACGTCATGATCATGATCTCAAGAGATCTGATAACAAATTCTTTTCAAGGAATGATTCGACGATGCCAAAAGTGCGTTGATTCTTAAGAGAGTACTATTGTTGATACTGGAGATGGAGCTGATTTCGGAGCTCCCTTGGTGATAAGAGACATGTAGGGGACACGTAGATTACATTTCGTTACCGTGTCATCTTTAGATCTTCTCCTCGTGTTTCAAACTTTGTTGGTTTTATTCACCGTGCTTCGAGAATTTGCTTAGTCCAAAACGTCAAAGCTCTGGATTAGAGGTTGGGGCAAATGTGTGCTTTGAAATTAATTTCTTCACTCTCAACGCACTGATATCGACAAACGAGGTATCTATGTTCAAGTTAGCTATCGAGGTATGTTTTAAGAATTATTCTGATTGATTCACGCTATATTCTTGTCGCTACGGTCGACAAAATCCATATACTTTTTAGGGTCACGCGGTATGTAAAAATCATTCTTTCTTATATTATCACTTCGAAATATTTTCAGTAATTTCTCTTTCTGTGATTTCTTGGGAATAACTCACCATTATATCTTGCAGCATACCCGTTTTCGCATGTACACGTAGGGTAAACCAGGGTAATTTGGGACAAGGGAAATTTGGGACACCCATGGGGTAATTTGGGACATTGCTCAAAATTGCACAATTTTGTATTAGCTGAGAGAATTATATTACGTTTGTTTGTTAAATATCAGTTTGATCAATTTCGAAGTGCTGTTGTGAAAAAATAGACATATTTGAGATGGCCCCCAAAACGACAAGTGAGTGGCCTAATATCTTTCAAAGATTTGCCTAGTTTATTAAAGAGGCCATTTTTGATGAAATTCAAGTGAACCATGGCAGTTACAATTATTTTCTATTCAAATTTGCCTTTAGGTATAATTATGTATCATTTGCAGATGGAAATCATTGCTGTCCCAAATTACCCCATCTGGGGTAATTTGGGACAGTATCATTTATGCGCTAATATATCAGCAACCACATGAATGAAGAAAATGGTTTTCTCAATATCAATTATTTAGTACTCAAATTTATATAAAAAGGTGAATTAGTCTTATTTGAATATGCAACCAAGTAGTTATACGCCAAAAATGACAAAATTGTCCCAAATTACCCCGGTTTACCCTATGTCGAATCTATGCAAACTTTGAATTTTATGAATTTGTACGAGAGGAGATCTGAAGCTTTGACAAATATAAAATGCTTCATAAAATCTAAAAGAGGAAATCAATATGGCCAATCCAAGGAATCGAGCAAGAAATACTCAGTTCTGAAGGTTTACAAGATGGCAGCGAGCGAAATTCTGTAAATTTCATTGTTAACAATTTACCAATTTGATGGTGTCACAACTTTAAAGGACAAGTCCGGGGTTGATAGAATTATTGTTAAAAAGCAACCTTACAACTGCTGAACACCAGTCGTGAGTTCTTCAAGTTTGAAGCCTTGAAATTTCATAACTTCGACGATTAATCTTCGTAAGTTAGGCTAAATATTGTCGCCATTTTGTATTTTGGGCGATTGTGCGAAAGCGCGATGAGGAGGCTAGCAATTTGGGTGGTATAATATCAACACATTTGGCAGCCTCGTTCAGATCAACGTGAAGTGACGTCATTCAAAATGACGTCATTTCGCACTTCTTAGCAGATTGAAAGATTCAGTTTCGCTACACACCATTCACGCCAGTGTAATCTCTTGAATAATCAACAATTATACCAACCCCGCCCGGACTTGTCCTTTAAAGCTTGCAGAAATTTTAAAGCTACTGTGATCCTGAGGATAATGATAATATCAGAAAATATCTCTTGGGATAGCAGGACATTTTTTAAAGTTCCCCTCAATCAGTTCAATTAAAAAGATGAGGCAGTAAAATTTTACATGATTAGTTTCAAAGTTTTGAAAAGATTCTAAGCACTATGCTTGGCGGCCGTACGAGTCAACAAGCCAAGTTAAAAGTCCAAAAGTACCGTGACATCTTCTATATTTTCAACAAAAATACAATCTCGATATAGGAATCAAAGTTTTCTCTACAACTAACATAAAAATACACAATATATAAATAAACAACTACCCAATTCATTTAATGATAATCAAGAGTACTGTCCAATTTTTGCAACAGACTGGGATTTTACCCCAGAAAAATTGGCAGAAATCAACTCAAAAGGTTGAACTGGACAAAATGAACCTTAAGCTAAATTTGTGACAACAGAGACTGCGGGTGTCTCGCGTAGGACCCCATGTATGGAATCATGGAGTGCCGTATGGAGCCAAGGGTGTTTTTGATTGGTAATTCTCCGAAACTTCCAAATTCTAGACTTCGAGAGACGGAAACAAGATTCCCAATCAAATACAAAATTCTGCAAAACAGCAGGTTTCAGATTCATCTTGGCGAACACGAGGTTTCTAGTTGAAAAGCATGAAGACGCGTCTGATGCTTGGCAACAAAGTGGAAAGTTACTAATTTACCGTAACAATGTGAGGAAAGTCGCCTCGTTCTCAAAGTCTCGTATATGAAAACGAGAATCTCTCCAAAGTCTGCCAAACCCCCCGGGGGGGGGGGGTAACTACCATATATGAAGGTACCGGATGTGCCATTTTTTGGGGTGCCTTTCTTCCAGCAGAAAATAAATTTTGGGGTACCATTTTTGGTAAAATCACAAGTAGTCATAAATTTTGGGGTGTCATTTTAGAAAAATAACTCTTTAGGGTATTGATTTTGATCAAATTTCACTTATTTGGTTAACATTTTGGATGGCTGTCACAATTTTAGGGTATACATTTTCAGTGGCCTGTAAATTTTGGGGTATCGTTTTCGCGAAAATTTATAAATTGTAGGGTGCGATTTCAGACGTCAAATGGCACACCCCCGTCACCCGCCTATTGAAGTTACCCCCCCCCCCCGGGGCCAAACCTTCTGCCTTTTGAAGCAGAAGGCTTAACCAGCGAAACCTGCCGTTTTCGGAAAAAGGGACCTAATCAAACACGAATTGGTACCAGTCAAACATACCCCAAGTTTAATTCGGCCACAAAGATCTCGGGTGAGATGTTTTGACTAAATCAATTTCTCTATTCCGAGAACTGAGCAAAAACCCTGTTATGCGCCATCCGACAGAACGCTAAGCGGCTTATAAATTTTGGAACCCAATGTTTGATAGAATAAGTTCTATTTCTTGGGATCTCTGATAAATTTTGCTTTTTGAGATATTAGGTTATCTGCAACATATTGAAAAGAACAAACTTTGTGAGAGGAACGCCCGAGATTTATCAGCGAAGAGAAAAGAATTTGTTTGCTTCTTTGTTCGTCTGTCTACTTGTTTGGCTCTCCTGAGAATATTTGCTTCAAGAACGGTTGTTTCCCTGTGGCTAGCAAAATATACCACATAAACCTTTATGAGAAATTAAAATATCAAATCTGAGATGTTGGCCAAACAAAACGAATTACTGGATGCCAACTAAAATTCTGGAAACACTGTCTGTTTTGAAGGATCTTCGATTTCCTAAGTAGGGCCTAAAATTGAAAAGCCCCACAAGGAGTCTGCCGTCAGTGCTGATGCAGAGAGCCGACCCTCGGAAATAGATTGTGAAAATTCCTGTTGTATAAGCTGCAAAAAAGGGGGAACTACTGCTGTACACTACAAGACTAATACTAAAATAAACACCAAAATACATAATCACAATTTAACCTACGTAAGCAAATTTTGAATTTTAATGAAATAGTTCTTTACTGAAAAAGTTAATCACCAAAATATTAACTTATTTTACTCTGGGATGACTACAAGTTATTATTTGGAATCCAATTTACTACAATTGAATGGAAATAGAATTCATCGAAAAATCGGTAATTTCTTCTCTGAGGAAGAAGTGCATTGGTGAACAGCGGGTGGGTGCCTGAAAAAGCCCTCGCCCTCTTGCTACGATTCAACCATCACAGGAAAAGTGTATGTGGATTATTTCGAAAAATGGCGCAAAGAGGCCATAAACTGGGGTTTGGTTTAGTTTAGTGTGGTTTGGTAAATGGCTGTCATAGATTTGTCAAATGGCAGCTATCGCTTTTTACAAGTCGCGATTCTAGCTCTAGTGTATGCACTGATCTTGCAATAATGATGCAGAAATGTCGGTCTATAATATAGAGGAAAATATCTCCTTTGACTCATAATCCACGTCGTAAAAAGGAGACTTAATCTCCAACGCAGACCTCGAAATCAAGCTGTTTTGTCCGAGGGAATTCAAAGCTTGCGCGCACACCCTCTTTCCTCTCCTCCCCAGTAACCAAAGTCTGCGCACAGGCTAGGAATTCGCCATTTCTTCCTCATCTTATGACAATAGTGCAAGGCAAAGTGAAACAAATGTGGACTCAATACAAAGTCCCATTTACAACAATAACAACACTTTTATAATTGGATTGTTGTTGTTGCTGCTATTGAACGAACCGACAATTTCTATGCTCCTGCGCAACCTATTTCCGCTGCAGTGATCATAAAAATGTAATGGAGTGAAAAACTTGGGACGAATAGATTGAGTCTAAAACAAATGTTTTGAAAAATTTTGAGAAGCAAACTTTCAGCTTGTTGTCTCTTTTTGAGTTTGCCAAACATTTCAATCTTTGGAGGACAGGATGTTTACTGCAGGGTATATTGCCTGCATGAACATACAAACAAAAGACCAATACGCAAGCAATAGACCTTTTAGCTATTCTACAAAAGAGCCTGGATCGAGCGTTATTTTTATACATTTTTATGCGCGGGCTTCGATCGAGTAGCGTTAGAGCTTTGGTCACAATTTGCACATTCGAAAATTCAACAACATGTAGCCAATTATCGCTTGACTCGGATTCTTTTCAGAATAGCTAAAAGGTCTATTAGGAGTAAATTCTTTGGGGGCTGGGAGTGGGGTGAGAACTGTATCTTATAAATGAGAGGGTCATCTTTTCAAATAGCACAGAAATTACGGAAAATGCTGCAGTCTTTCTCCAAAACCAGGTTCAACATTGGAATCAAATCTTGATTCAATTGTACATACCTGGCTTGAAAGAAACTTCAGCAACTTCGCTAAAATAATCAGTTGAACTTGGCTGAAATTGTTGATATTTTTGACACTACAGCACATTTTACATTTAAACCCTTAAGAGGGTGTGGTGTCACCAAGTTTTGAATCGTAAACCAGAAAATGTCCACTACTGGTCCTTGATGACATTCATAAACGATCGTTATGCTTCAAAATTACCCCATGTTTCTTCGAAATGTTTACAGGGCGTTCCAAAAAACCTGTGTGCTGCTTGAGTCGTTGCTGCGGAGCTGCCATAGATGCAATTTTTCCGCTCTTAAAATTTCAATCATTAGAACAGACTTGAACTTGAAGTTCGACACCGAGTCTGAGTAAATCTGTTAATTAGTTGCTGATTTATGGAGCAAAGAAGTCAAAATCATTGGCTGCCTCAACACCAGAGGATTCATCATTCTTCCTTGTGTTAAAATTCAAAGAAATTGCTTGAAAAAATGTACCTAGCCCAGTTTCCTGATGTTCATAAGGTAACTGACATTCATCAATTGGATTTTGTCAAAACCAAGAATAGTGAACGTGTTTGGGGTTGCTAGAAATGGTGATTTAGAACACACGTGCTATATACCCATAACATGTGTCCATCAGTTTTACTTCTCAAAATTGATTCAGTTGTTCTAAACCAACAACCCGGGGGGGGGGGTACATGACTTGCGGATGGACGGGGGTGATGTATTTTGCATTTTTATTTTTGGACGCCTCGCATTCGCTTGTGAGCACCCTGTGGCCCTTCGTCACATGGGTAGATAAAAGCTCACTGCTTGGCAACATAAGAGAGACGCACAACAGATCAGATGCAACAGACGAGGTATGACAACAGTAAGAACTTCAAGCAAAACGCACACTCACGAATATGAACGAAATCAAACTCACGCAACACTAACAAATTGAGAAGCGCATACGCTAGGAACAATTGGGATAGAAGCACATGTATTTGGAAGTCGAATGTATTGGATTAGTGATTATATCAAGAGTTCGTCATTGTATATAAGCTTAATTTCTTCGACTAACTCTAAGGCCTCCGGTTATCTTGTAGTAAAAGAACGCAGGAAACTGCCAAGCGCTTTGCTCCAGGCAAATATGGGAGCAAAGCAAATGCTTGCGACAAAAATACTTCAGGGGGTCTGCCGCCCGGTTTTCAAAAAGGTATCCTCTTCTAATTACCGCAACTTGCTGTCATACCCACTTTTATGATGAATCATGGCGGGAAACCACCCATTTTTTGGGCCAGTTTTCGCCAATTTCTGGATAACCCACCCATGTTTATGGAAAATCTGCCGAAAAAGGGACCTTCGGTTATAGAATTTTGGGCACAAAAAGCCACCAATATGGGCGGCACATATCCGTACCCTCAACATGCTATGTACCCTCCCCTCGGGCCAACAACATTGCGCTCAGCAGGCTTCCTGGTCAATATTCTTGAGTTAAATGGTAATTAATCACTCCCAAATGTGTTTCCTGACATCATAACAGCAAAGTTTAAGTCAAATTTATGCTAAAAATTATAAGGTTAAGTACCGATATTAAATTCTCTGTTTCTGAAGCAACCACTGATTTTGACTTTCTTTCTAAATCAATCAACAACCACTTGTCAGATTTGCTCAAACTCTGTGCTAAACTGCGAATCGAAATCCCGTCTATTCAAAATGTAAAAAAGGGCAAGTTGGATTTATGGCTCCTCCGCTATAGCCATTCAAACGGCGTACATGTTTTTGGCACACCCTGCAGAAATCACGACAGTTTCAAATTCATCAAAATTGTACTCGACTTCTTGGAAAAAAAGAAACCCCTCTAATTATCAATATTTTGAGTAGTATGCAAAACTTCATTGGTAGCTAAAATTTCTTTCGGAACATTCCATCAAAAGACCCTGGGAGAAATCACTAACTTTCCATTGAGGGGGTCCGTGCCGATATTTGGGGTTCGAAATCTTATGTTGGATCAATGTTTGGGGTCCGCGTATAATAACAAAACGAAAATTCAATGTTTAGGATCCACAACTTTCAAGAAAGAGAAAATCGTGTAGCTTGCTGTGATTTATTACAGTGGTCCAGTAAATAGATGTCGTTCTGCAAAGCGGCCCCAAAAATAGATAACAATATTAAGGGTTTCCAAATCGTTAGACTCAATGTTTGGGGTCCAACGAAAAAATAGCGGCATGGATTGAAAGTTGGTGGTACTCCCTGGGGCAAAGGAGAGATTTCTTAGCCACACTAGCCTCTTTGCGGGTCTAACGTACGTCCTACAAAGTACATAAAAATTGACTTTCAGGCTTTGAAGCTAACGAAATCGAAGGAACTTGTTGCTTCGAAATCGTGCTAGAACAGGCCTCGTCTAATAGTGCATTCACATTGACACAATTAAACCAGCTATATTCAAACCAGTTTCAATTTCAACCAATCAAAAATGACTGCATTTGTTGGCTTGACCAATCTGAAGTCCCTATTCAAAAACCTGGTTTTATTTAAGCTGGTTTGACTTGCAGTGTGAATGGGGCATAATACCTACCTAACGGCAGCAAATAACAAATGGCTGTGAAATTACTACCGAGTAAGTAAAAAAACAATCACTGTTTGAAAGGGTCACTACCCCCAGCATATCAAATACTATTTGCAAGGACATTGTCCAATAATGAACGTGTTTAAAACGAATCTCAAAACCTACCAGACTGAAATCGGCTTTTCCGTTTTGAAATTAAGGGAGATGTCCTAAGGAAGCTCTTTCAAGCAACCTTCGAGATTGGCCTAAATTCACGACCAAATTTTCTGCCTTATGGTAATAACTTTTACATGCTTTAGCACATGTTGTCAATTTAGGAGGATCAAAGTGCTATCCCTGCCTGGGCCCATAACTATTTTCTTATTTAATTTGTCTATAAACGAAAACCCTTCAGCTTGATAAAATAAATTCAGCTGACAAACAGAAATCGAAATACAATCACTGTCAGGGAGCTGTCATAGCGAATGGAACAGAGGGGGGACGGAAGGGATTTTTTCCGACATTTTTCCAAGATGTTTCATCCTCCTAAGATTTCATCCTTCTCATTGTTGTAAGAAAGAAATATTTGAGAACTTTGGTCGTGAGTTTTAGCCTGTTTTAAAGGCTTCTTGAAGGGATTCCCTCTTGACAGACCCTTATAATTCTAGAACAGATTGACCGATCTCAGTCAAGTAAAGTTTAAAATGGTTTTAACATGTCTATCCATTAAATAATATATTTGCTAATACATCACTTCAATTAACAGCCTCGTTTTGAAAATTATTCAAAGTTCCTTAATGATAAATTTAGATGCCAAATTCGGATTTAGCATCCAAAGTTTAGTGTAACTACAAGTTTTTGTGGTGCTAGCGGTCGTAGTGTTAATTTCATGGTGATGTAAAGTTTTAAATTCCATAAGGAATTTGACCATGAAAATGACTCGGAGTGTAAAGTTTCACCTAGAACGGTTTAGTGTTGCAAAGTCAACATCACAGTCGCCAGCAGTGTAGAACATGCAAATCCATGGTTGAAACAGAATGAATCCATGGTTGAATCCATGGTTGAAACAGAATAATGGCGGACAAGAAGGCGCGTAAAACTTCATGCGTTGAGTAAAGAAACAAGAGTCCGTCTCGAAGGAAAGTACAAGATATTAAAGTCATACCTAGACCTGCCTCTGGAACACTATCAAAAGCAGTGAAGCAATGGATCCTGAAGTGACCACAAAGACATCGACATCGGCAGCAGAGCAGCATTCGGGAGGAGAGGGCCTAATAAGTGGCCTAAGCACGAAGAAAGATAAAGAAATGGACGGTGCAAGTAAGGAATTTTTTCGTTCAGTTAAGGAAGTAGAGGAGTTCTACAAACTCCCATTATCCTCAAGTAAAAAGCCAACTGGAAAGGCAGCTAAAAGTTTGTTTGAGGAATTCAAACCTGATTTGTATGAGGCAAAAGCCCAGTATTGCTGTTTCAAAACAAGCAAAGAGAGACTTGCTGCATGGATTTTGGCCTTAAATAGTGTTGTTTATAAAAGTGAATTTGCTGATGAATATGATGTCAAATGGTCTGATGTCCCTGAGGATGGTAAGAGAGAATTTTCTGGCCTAGAGATACGTGTAGAAGACACTGAAAAATCTGCCAAGAGCCTCAGATACGTCATTACTGTTCACTTCAGTACTTCACTAGTTGCTGTGCAGGGTGCAAAATATGCGGAATTCATTGATGATGTATTCCCAACCCTGAAAGAGTTTGTTGCGAACAAGAAAATTACCAGTCAGTCAGAAGTGAGAGTCATTGGGCAAAAGAGTAAATGTGCAGATCCTGTACCATTCACAATGTCCCCAAAGAAAGTAGAATCAAATGAGGAGTGGAGACTTAATACTAGCAACAAAGAATCCACTGAAGATAAAGATTATTTCATGAATTCATTACAGAAGAAGGTTGAGGATGTTCAACAGCAGCTGAGTAAATGGAATGTAGCTGAGATGTTACAAATGGTCTTATTGAATATGGAAAACCTGGGCAAGAAAGTCAGCAGCTTGGAAAGCAAGTTACAAAACCAGAAAGAAGTTAAAGCCCAGTTTGACTGTGATGATTTAGTTATAAAACTACAGTCCATGCTTGATAATAAGATTGCCAGTAGTTTTAAATCCATGGAAGACAGTGGTGCTGTAATTTCATCACAAACCAACCAAATCACCCTCTTAATGCAAGAGATTGATGAAAAGAATGCTGAGATTAAGCTGCTAAGGAAAAAACTCCAAGAATATGATGCAATGCGTGCAGCTTCCAAGCCTTCAGAAGAAACAAAGCTCCAAAAAGAGATTAAGAAGCTGCAATCAGAATTAGATTCCCTTTGCAATGTTAAGGTTACTCAGCAAGAGACCATCCAGAGCATGAAACATGAAATTGAACTCTTGTTGTCTAAGGGTAAGAGCATAGAAAATGGAAGCGCCCGGCTGGTTGCAGATAATGAAAAGTTACAGGATGAAATTGATGGCTTAATAAAGGAAATGAAAGGTATGGAATCAGTAAAGAATCAGCAAATGGAGCAAATAGAAGAGATGCATAGAGAAATTGGGAATCTGGTGTCAAATACCAGACTCCTTGAAGTAAAGATGGAAGGAATGAGTAACATTAACTCTACTTTAAAGGATCAAGTCATTGCTTATGGAGATCAAATTAGAACTAAAGAAAGAATCCTAGAGAGACTAATCAGTAGGGATCTCCCCAAACTTGCAGAGCAAAAGCACCCCAAGGGACCAGAAGTTGGTGTAAGTAAATCAGTATTGGTTGTCGGTGATAGTATCATTAAGCTTATTCAACCAGAGAAGCTTCTTGGTGCTAAGCAAGGTTTCCAAGTAAAAAAGGAAACTGCATATACATGTAGCCAAGCAGAGGAAATTTTAAAGAGCCAACCTCGCTTAGATGCATTACTCCTTCATGTGGGAACAAATGACATTAAAAATGGCTCTACTCCTGAAGAAATCGTACACAATATTGAATCAATCATCACCCAAGCGCTGAGTCAAAATGAAAATTTGAGAGTCATTCTGAGTAACATCATCCCTAGAGGAGAACGAAAGATGGACGTTTCCCGTCAAGAAGTTAATTTGCTTTTACTGAAGAAGTTTGGTGACAGTGAAAACATTTTCCTTGTTGATAATAGTAATTTGGCAAATAGGGGGTCACTAAACAAGAAATTATATGCCCAAGACCTCATTCATTTGAACCAACAAGGTTCAGATGTGTTGCAGGCAAATCTTTCCCAGGAATTGAAGAGAGTGTTAAAGGTAGATGAAGTTGAGAGCGAAATTGACAACAAGGATGAAAAAAGCCCAAGCTGGGAGAGAAGAAAGCCACGTGGCTCATTATCGCAGAATAGATACTACCAAAACAGAGGGAGAGGAAACTATAGATGATTGTACTAACTTTGATGATGGACCCTTCAGTTCTCTGTTATTGAAAACCTACAATGACGTTTTTTTCAGGTAAATTTCTAAATTTTGTTGATATTGGGTTTTGGAATCTCAATGGCATATTCCGCAACATAGGTAGTTCAAGAGTGTCAAAGCTAGATGATGCCAATTTTACAGATAACGTAAGGCATCTAGATATCTTTACAATTGCTGAGAGTCATATTGGCCCAAACCAAGAAGGCCTTAAAATAGAAGGCTTTTGGCACTTTGCTAGTTGTAGAGGCATTAGTGCCAATAACAGGTATTATGGAGGTCTTGTACTGTATGTCAAAGAGGTCCTACGCCCAGGCGTGAAGATTATAAAATCTGATAATCCAGATATTCTTTGGATTAAATTACAGAAATCACACTTTGGTTTTGAAAAGGATGCTTATTTGGCTTTTGTCTACATACCCCCTGAAAACTCCTCCTACTTGGATAGGATCAATAAGGACACTACAATGATTTACTCGGAGTTAGAAGATGACATAAATGAGTTCAGTAAAATAGGGGATATTTTTCTAATGGGCGATTTCAACGCTTACACAAATTTAGATAGTGATTTTGTTAGCCAAGAGGATTCAGATGATATTGATCACTTACCTCTACCCTCCGACTATATTTGCGATGAGCCAATGGACAGAAAAAATCTGGACTTAAGAATCACAAATGATAGCGGGGTCTCTCTGCTTAACATGTGCAAGGGAAGCTCACTTAGGCTTCTCAATGGAAGGGTAGAAGGAGATAAGAATGGTCATTTTACACGTTACCCCTTACACAGTAACCTCGAAAACCTAGAACCTAGTGTAATTGACTACGGTATTGCGCACGTGGACAGTTTCGGCATGGTAAAATCCTTTAAAGTTCACTGCCTATCCACATTATCTGATCATTGCTGTATTTCACTGCAAATCAATGCAAATAATTTTATCCAGAGACAAACAAGTTGCCAAAACAATAGCCTCCCGGGTTACTCGAAGCTACCTAAAAGAATACTGTGGGATACTTCGCTTGCACCAACCTTCGTTTCCACCCTTGGTTTAAACGTGACGAAGGAACAACTGCTTAACTTTGTTTCAACTGAGTTTGAACCAAACCAGGTGGGAGTAGATACTGCTGTCAAACAACTCACTAGTATAATTAATACTGCAGCAGAGATGGTATTTCCGGTTAAAAGTTCCAGGTTTAGGAATAAGAAGAAGAGAATGAAAAAACCTTGGTTTACGAATGAGTGCCTTACCCTAAGGAAGAGACTCACTAGATTAGCAGCTAAGATGAAAGAAGCGCCTTTTAGCCGCGACGCTAGGGAAAGATATAGGGCCACGTACTTAGATTATCGGACTCTACTGAGGAAGGAAGAGAGAATATACACCCAGAAAATCAAACAACAATTAATAAGTATGGAAAACAAGGACCCAAAAGCTTTCTGGGATCTGGTTTCGAGGATCAGCAAGGATGAGAGTAAGGCAAATGACAGTGCAGACAAAGGGGGTGAAAACTTTGGAGCGAATTTGAAAAAATACCACTCATACTTCTCGGAGTTGTACAATAAACCGCTTAATGCAGGAGAGAGAAATCTTGGTGCAACTGTTTTTGGATCATCCCTCTCTGAAAATTTTAGGGCATCAAAAATTTCCGAACATTTAAATTCTCCTTTCTCGGAAGAGGAGATATTATCAGGGGCTGCAAAACTAAAAAACGGGAAGGCTTCTGGGTTCGACAGCGTATTAAATGAATGCCTCAAACATGGTCGACATGCACTCTCCAGACCAGTACAAAAACTTTTCAACCTTATACGCCAGTCAGGCTGCTATCCTAATGACTGGTCTTTTAACATTCTTTCAACTATATACAAAGGTGGCCAAAAGGACGATTTAGATAACTATCGTGGAATCAGTGTTGGATCGTGTTTTGGTAAAATGTTCGGCCTTTTACTCACAAATCGGCTTCGAAACACAATAGCGAAATTCGGGCTTATAGGACCCAACCAAATCGGTTTTCTTGAGGAGAACCGGACTAGTGATCATGTTTTTGTGGTTAACACACTTGTAAACAAGATAGTAAAAAACGAAGGCAAACACTTTATACAGCTTTCATTGATTTGAAAAAGGCTTATGACAGCGTTGATCGCAACTTCCTTTTCTCAAAACTCTGGGCTTTAGGGCTGGATGGCCCTTTTCTAAATATTGTTAAATCAATGTATAGGTCTGTGAAGCAATGTGTAAAGCTTGGGAGTACTCTCATCGAACCAATACCAACAACTATTGGGGTCAAACAAGGTTGCAATCTTTCCCCTTTGCTCTTTAACCTTTTTATCGAAGATATGAAATTAGAGTTCGACCACGATTGCGATCAAGTATCCCTTGGCGATGCTCGTTTGAGTCATTTGCTGTTTGCAGATGACTTGGTACTCTTCTCCACTTCCAAAAATGGGCTTCAAAGGTGTCTGGACAAAATCAACGGATTTTGTAATAAATGGGGGCTTAATATCAACTCGAAGAAAAGTAATGTAATGATTTTCAACAAAACGGGGATGAAACCTAGAAACTTATCATTTACAGTTGGAGGGAAAGAACTCCCAATAACCAATAGGTACAAATACCTTGGCACAATGTTGTCTGCCTCTGGATCTTTCACCGCAGCAATGGAAAACCTGAGTGACAGAGCAAAAAAAGCCTATTTTGCCGTAAGGAAGGTTCTCAATAAAGTTAACTTTGAGCCTAAAGTTACACTTAAAATCTTCGATTCTTTAATTAAACCAATCCTTACTTACAATTGCGAGATATGGACCCAGCTTAATTCCCGTCAGATCAAAATGCTTTGCAAAGATGACAACGATACCTTTGTCTACGAGAAGTTTCTCAGTGTGACCGAGAAGCAGCACCTTCGGGTCTGTAAGAGTATTCTCGGTGTTAAGAAAAGTTGCAGCAACTTGGCGGTTCTTGGAGACTTGGGAAGGACACCTATCTCACTATTCTGTTTGAGACAGAGCTTGCTTTTTTTCCACCGTCTTTGCACCATGGACAATCATAAACTCGCTGCAAAAGCATTTAACGAAAGCATCGCGCTGCACCGGAATGATAAGTATAGTTGGATGTCATCACTCCATTGTTTAGCCAAACAGGTCAACCTAGAGCTCGATATTTGTAGAACTAGGAATATGAAAGCATCAACCTTTAAAAATATAGTAACGAGAAAACTCAACAGTGCCTTCAACGAATACTGGTCTCGAGCTATCACTTCCACTGTTGGTCGATCAAAGAAAGGGTCTAATAAATTGCGAAGTTACCAGTCTTTCAAGACGCGAGTTCAAATGGAGCCCTACTGTCTTCTAGGCGATAGGGGATTGCGCCGGGCAGTAGCCAAATTTAGGTGCAGTGACCATAACCTTCGAATTGAGACTGGGCGAAGGGAAAATATTACCCCAGATGAACGCAAGTGTCTCGTTTGTAAAAGCAACTACGTTGAAAACGAACAACACTTTCTAGTGGATTGCCAAGAGTACTCTGATATTCGTAACCAGTTCTTTACAATAGTCCAGCAAGAAGTGCCCTTGTTTACTCGCATGGATTCTACATGCAAATTTATATACCTTCTCTCCTGTGAAAACAGTAAGATTGGGAAAGGTCTCGCAAAATACCTGCAAAAAGCATTTCAAATACGTACTGACACGCTACTAAGATCTACGCCCAGAAAGTAACGAGCCAACGAGAATTTTACGAAATATGGCATTGAGATTCCCGATTGAAAAGTTGTTTATGCATTCTTTTAGTTTAAGTTTAGTATTGTTAAGTTAGGGTGGATTTCATTATTTTAATTTAGTTTAGTTTCAGTTCTTGTACTCCTGTAAAAGTGAGTTATATTATAATGATGATGATGATGATGATGGCAAATAGACTAAAGTTTAGGTGCTAAATCCGAATCTGGACTCGAAATTTTCATATGACCAACAGGAAGAAATTTTAACAAAATTTCCACAACGAGTCTGCTTAATTGAAGTATACAATCGTCTTCATATCCGGCAGGCAGTGGCTATTTAACTGAAGATTGTTTTTTTCTTAACCCGGTACGCTTGTAAGTTATCTTGAAACCAACAAGAATTTATAACAGTACCTTGCCTTTTGAATTACTTCATGGAAGACAGCTGGTAGTGTAACTTCTTGGATTCGATTCATTTTCATTTCTATTTTCTTTCAAAGAGAAATCTAGAAAGAAGGTCGCCACAAAGCCTCTCTTTTTAGGCCACAACGCCTTCTGAATTCTTGCCCATGCTCATGCATCCAAATGTTCGAAACTGAAAACAGATGAGCAAAATTTGTATTCAAATAAACTGAAACGAAATGCGTTTGAAGCAATACAATATTAATATTCACCATAAAATCAAATTTCTACACAAAGGCATAAACTTTTAAAAACCAGTAACCCAAAAAGCGCAAAATTTTATTCATATCCGTACTTTTCTGGAGTGTATACTTACTCTCAAATTTACGCGGTATTGGATTTTCGAAACATTTCACAAATATAATGAAATAATTCCCAAATTCTCAAATCGTTATAATCCCCAAATGTCATTTGCTATTACTCAAGTAACATGTTTGCCACAGCACTTACTAGATGGTCATTTACTCGAGAGATTGATTGCTTTGGGGCTGTCAATAATCTATTTTCATATATTTGTGGCAATTAACTTGAGACCCCCTCCCCCTCGACTCCTTCATGGTCATGTCCCAAATCTTAGTAGAAAGCAAGTATTGCAACACTTAGGCCTATAATCTTTGAGCAGTTCATTATCATGATCCAGCAAAATCGCAAGAAATCCTGAAATAAGAAATATCACTACGGAGAATCCCTCCTTTCTTACCTGGCCAACACCTATCCCCTTCCCATCGAGTAAAAATAAATAGGAAATTCGCATACCCCATTTGGTTCCAGCTAAGACAGGACATGCAGCATGCCTCGTTGAATAATCACCATCACCACTCTTTTTTAGATTGAACCAAAACACGCCATCGCCCTGCAAAAATATTAGACAGTTTAGCCAGTGTCAATTTTTGGAGTAAGATGAAGAAATGAGATAAAGTCGAGTAAAATCTAGTGGAAAGTTTGGCATCGATTTATCACTGATCTTTTGTCACTAATCATTCACCTAGTATGATTAAATGAGATGAAAACAAAATATCAACAACTAAAACATGACACAATGTCCGATCTTTTCTGATGTTTATAAAATGTGGCACTAGTATAGGTGTGCTTCGCATTTCCACAATCATTAGTCAAAGTTCCCATCAGGTCTTTGAAACATCAATTTGCTCAAACATTTGTCCACTATTCGCATATGACCCTGCACTACGTCGATGTCAAATTAAAAAACTGGATAACACATTATTCGGATTCACTATGTCTTTACTTTGTACAAGATGTATACAGAAGAAACTCGTATAAAAGAACCTGCTTTTATAAGAACCTTTTATAAGTCATGGGCGATGATGCAACGGTTCTTTAGAATGGAAGACAATAATAAAAGAATTCCTTACCCATTAGTTGCCCACTTCCCTCCTCTAAATGTCTGTTTATCAATTTGGATGAAAAAGACCGTTTAACTTGCATATGTTATTGAATTTCCTCTCTCTTCGCTTTTTCATTCAAATTGGTAAACAGACATGCAGACGAGGGAAGCGGGCAACTAATGGGTAAGGAATTCTTTATTGTTGTCTTCCATTCAACAGAACCGGTGCACCATCGCCCATGCTTGAGGATGAAATTTAATCTTTTAAATCCCTTAAATTAAACCCCTTAAATGCGGGGTGAGTGGCCGAGTGGCTTATACAGTCTTCGTCAGGTGACTGAAGTTAAGCTTGGTCGAGTGAGGTCAGATTTCGGATGGGTGACCACTGAGGCCTGACCTCGCAACTCACCTCGCCGTCCTTCGGAAGGGACGTTAAACTAGGGGTCCCGTGCCTGGATGCGGCATGCACAGTGGGCCTAAATTAGCTTTCAGTAGCTAGAAATCCTGACAAGCCCACTCAAAAGAAATTGAAAACAAACAAACAAACAAACACCCTAGAAGATGAAACTAGGAGAGGTTCTTATGTAATAGCTTTCATGTCTTCAGACTTCCTCAGAACTTTCAAGAATTCTTGATATTCTGATCAAAATTCCTCAACGGTACAAAAGATTTTTAAACAGATCTTTAAACAAGAATTCTAACCTTGAAATGATTCCAAGAATTCTTCAAAATTCTCAAAAACCCTTCAGAACTTTTGCGCTGAAAACAGTATTAGGATGTAGAGGCATTTCTTTTCCTATCCTGTGTGCGCGTTCATAAGAACCTTTTTAAGAATCTTCTAGGCTGGAATTTAGAATAACTGCCATTTAATCAAGAACCTATGTAGGCTGCCCAAGAAAAACCTAGGTTCTATTATGCGGGTTTCTATTGTAAGACTGGAATTATCAACGGGTCAGAATTAAACAGTCTTCTGATTACTGAGAGCCTAGTTTTATGTCATTCCTTGCAAATGTGGGGTCTTCAGTGTTCAGTGGAGGTGGGTGGGTGTTTCCACACTTTGACCAAAACATTGAGAAAATGAATAGCGAGAGTCGGGCTCTCACGTGCCTCCAAGGGTCAGGACCCTCGTCTCAAGATACAGAAATACCGCATTTTCACCTCTGTGAGAAGGAGAAGGTTGTTCTTTCATTTTTGCAAGCATGGAAGGATATTTGGTTGGAACATATAGAATCAGATGGCTGTTAAAATAGACACAGTAGATGAGTTAGTACTGTAGAATTAACCTTGCTTGGCTTGATTGCGGCCTCGGCATATGTAAACACAGTTGCACCACCGGCTTCGACATTTGAGATCTAGAAAATCAGTGACAGAAATCAATAAAAATCGATGAAAAGTAACACGAACCGGCCTTAAATTATCCCATTCAATTGAGCGAAAGCAAAGGAAACCAACGGTTATGCAGTGGAACGTCCATTAACGGACTGTTTAGTTTATTTACAAAAAGCCAAAGTTCAAATTCATTGTCGACTCTAGTCTATGATTTTGGCCAGTGCCATCTAAATTACATTCTTCAAACAGACAAGCAGAGATGGCGCCAGGAAAGAAATGCTGGGGGGACAAAAATTGTCAAAGTGCCGATAGCGAGCGAAGCAAGCAAAATTTTTATGGACCACACCTTTCTGATTAGCTCAAAATTCGACAAAACTCTCTAAAACATGACAAGCAAGTCACGGAAGTGCCGAAAATGCATAGCAATTTCCAAAAATTCAAGTGCCGACTCAATGGCAAGTTATTTATGAACCAAAATCGAACGTGGAGCTCTCCTTCCCATAAAACAACATCTTCAAAATTCCTGGGTCTACTCTCAAGTACCGAATAAACGGGGGGTTAGCATAATCGGGGGGGGGGGGGTTGGAAATGGTTCGACATAACAATAATCGGGGGGTTGGAATAATCGGGGGGGGCTGCTTGGAGAAATAGAAAACAGCCCTTTTCTTAGGTAAACACTTATCTGTTATATATTTATGTGAACAGTGATGTTACTGATACATTTACTTTTGAACTCTGGTTCTGTTGAATGCACTTCTTGAGACTTTTTCTTGCATTTATTCAGAAATTATGTCTAATATCATTTCATTTTTCCAAAAATTAATAAAAGGGGGGGGTTGGAATAAGAGCGGGGGGGGGGGGTTGGAAAATTTTTCAAAAATTAATAAGCGGGGGGGGACGATTATTCGGTACTCGAGAGTACAAGAAGATTGATTTTAAAAAACAAAACTTTTGCATCAAGTTAGCCTTTGACTGATAGATTAAAATTAAAAGCTTTGAATGTTGACCGCGTAATTGTCATTCCACAGCTTGATTATCGTTTTAACGTTTTTTACTCATTCAGTACAACATGGAATGCCAACAAAATAAAGATATTTAACATGATTGTCTTTGCTGGCCTAACTCTCCATTTCATAATCAAATTACGCTTTCCGCTTTGAAAATGCTGGCATTGACATCATCTATCTATCAAGTACGTCTCGGCAAAAACTTGCTGGGGTTTGAAATCTTACATGATTAGAGTACGCAAGTCCACAATTCTTTACACAAATTTCTAAATTTTTCCATTCCCTTCAGTGTTATCTATGATAACATCTCCTTCTAAGGCAATCCAAGCAGCCATGATTTTTGGTAAAATAGCCGCGCAACGACAACAGACCGCGACACGTGCCGCGCCATATTTTGGTAACTAATCTAAATCAATAGGAAATCATAACATCTGATGTGCTAGAGTTTGACAACAAATGACTCGAGCGCCCTTAAAATGCTTATATTCTCTGTAAATCAAAGATATAATATAACAACTTACATAGTATAGCATCGTAGCGATTCGGTTTCCTGTACCGAGATCAGAAAATTTGTCTTCTTCTTCCTGAGATATGAAAGCAAAATTAATTGTAGACAGTTTCGTCTGCAGAAAGATAAAGGATCGAACTTTCGATATAGGTCCTAAACTGTGGATGTATTTATCACTTTTCACAACCTTGCACCAGGAAATCTATTATTTTCATAAATTAAATTTAGATTAAATCAAATAAATTTTTGAACCTAAAGGCTGATTTCCAGTCAGTGGAATTTTCCGAGCGGGCGGAAATTCTATTGTTCGCGGCAAAAAATGTCGCTCTGAAGTTGAACAGATAATTACGGCTGAGCAACTTTTCATTGTCAAAAATTCCGCCCGCTCGGAAAATTCCGCTGACTGGAAATTGGGCTTAAGAGGACTCAAACCATGACTTGGCGACTTGACTCCTGCTGTATGCTGGCACTGTCAACTAGTTGCCGTGTTAGGCACATTTTGAAAAAATTATCTGAAGGGATATCGAAGTTTGTTTCCTTACCCTTGCGAAATCAAAGTGAGGCTCATAATGACCACCAATTCCATAGTTAGCTACTTGTAACTCTTCTGCTGTATCCAAAGTGAGGCCAGATGCATCTTCTGTCTTTAGTTTTATTTTCCAAATGGTAGGATCGGTATGGTATTTAATCCAGGCACTACACGAATAGAATAATCATCAAATTTTCAAAGTCCCTTGCTACAAAAATACTAGAAAATAAAACTACTTTTCAAGAATGTTTTAATGAGTTTCTATAATATGTAAAGCCCCGGTCAAACAGATCAAACATTTCACCTAAAATTTCAAAAACAAATGTTTGATGAAATGTTGGGCTTGTTTGACCACCTTGTTTGGTCTCATAACATTTGTTTGGCAGTGTTGGGCAAAGTTTGATCTAGGTCAAAAACAAATTTTGTTTTTCGTTGTTGTGTGAAATGTTGGATATGTTTGACCACTCCAACAAACATTTCGCCAAACATTGTCTTTTGTTTTCATCAAAATGCCTTTGTGCATGCTCCGCAGTGTCTCGTTGACTGCACAGGCACCTTCTGATCACAGGTTTCAAACCAAATGTTAGGTGAAATGTTTGGTGAAATGTTAGTTCTGTTTGACCACCAACCCACAACATGAAGCAGAATCAAAATATAAAGTTTGATAAATGTTTTGTGAAATGTTTGATCAGTTTGACCGGGGCTTAAAATTGGCTCGTCAGTCCTCCAGGGTTTCTCAAGGAAATGTTTGTTTTGTTTGTTTGTTTTCAATTTGTTTTGAGTGGGCTTGTCAGGATTTCTAGCTACTGAAAGCTAATTTAGGCCCACTGTGCATGCCGCATCCAGGCATGGGACCCCTAGTTTAACGTCCCTTCCGAAGGACGACGAGGTGAGTTGCGAGGTCAGACCTCAGAGGTCACCCATCCGAAATCTGACCTCACTCGACCAAGCTTAACTTCAGCCACCTGACGAAGACTGCATAAACCACTCGGCCACTCACTCCACTAATAGCAAGAACCGGAAATAACTCAAGGCAAGAACCGGAAATAACCCCGGTTCTTGCCTTGAGGATCCAAGTATCCTGAACAACTGTATCTTTATGAAATTTTTTTATAGCAAACAGTACAGTAAAAACCCGCACATAAGAACCTAAGATTTTCAACTCAGCCTGTTTAGGTTCTAATTCTATGAGTTAAATCCCACAATCAGGGTGTAGGTTCTTAACATAAGGTCGAAAAAATACCAGAAAAGAAAAGATAGCTTCAAGTTTAGCATTGAAACATGATGGCAATATTGCTAGCAGCACAAGCTCTACTTTAAAAAAAGCATCGTCCTTTGGTCCTTGGGGCTGAATTTCCTCATCTCCTGACCCATCCACAGTCATCAGACAACCAGTTTTTTCTAAAAGTTTTCCTAAGGTTAAGGTCTAAAAGGTGAAGAGTTTGTTGTCTTCCCTTAGGTCCCCCCATGCGTCACTAGTCTATTTAGTCATCAACACTCTTCTCACCATATCTGAATTTATTTTCTAGTGAATGAAAGAATGAATTTTACACTCTTTATTAAGAACCTGGTTAAAATATCAGGCTGAAATGGTTCTTATTCATAGGGTCCAAAATATACAATTTCAGGCTGTAGGTTCTTAATAAATGAAGGTTCTTATGTGCGGGTTTTTACTGTATTGTAAAAGCAGTTGAAGAAATATTGTTGTTTAAATGAAACTGAGACTTGAAACTTGAAACTTGAAACTCAATGACCATCACTGGTTTACAAGAGTATTTCAGACTTTGGACTAAACGGTCCTAGTCAGTTAAAGTGTGTTTCTGCCAGCATAGGTTCGAAATCTTTAAAAAAAATGCTGGGTACAATTCAATGAATTAATTTGCTTTTTTTCGCGAATTCAAGAAAAATCTTCAACCAGACTTAAAACCATTGCAAATTCTAAACTGTTTGACGCAACATAGAAACATGATTTACAAAAAAAACCATAGTTTATGGATGTATGCGGTACAATATGGTATCAAGCAAATTTGTCACTCTTCTGGTTCACAATTTACAAATTTCATGACGTAACATTCTCAAATGAGCTGAAAATAGAGAACACGTTGCAAGGCCCCTTTGTAACATCATATAATATTGAAATTTTCGAAAATTTCAACGGTAGAATTAAGGATGGGTAGCTAAAGTTTCTTTTAAGCCATTCAGTTAGAAGAAATATATCACAAAATTTTACAACCACCTTTTTACATTGATTTAAAGATTTTGAGAACCTATGCTGTTTCCATACATTTAAAGTCAAGTGATCAAAACTTGTGCCATTAATGCAAACAGTAGAACTTTCCTGGAGTATGATCACACGACTTGCCATCTCTCGTTTGTCGTTTCTTGTTTTAACAAACAACAAAACCAGAAATGCATACCTCCCCGGTAATTTCAACCTCCCAAGAACAAAATAAGTGCTATGGTATGGACAAGCAGAACATTAAGGGCGTATTCTTTTGGGCATCTTCTGAAAACGGTAGCGTTGGTAAGAGATCAAATCCCATTCTTTTGGTACCCTTCTACCGAAAACGGTAGACTTCGCAGACTTCAGATCGCTTTTTATAAAAGCCCATTCTTATGGTCATTCTGTTTTCGGTAGACTTCCGAGAGATTTTTGACGTATTTTTGGGCTCTCATGAAAACGGTAGAGATCCAAAGCTTCGGAAGCCTTCTGCTCCTGAAGCTGGCAAACATTTGAAAGATCCCAGAGAGCACTGTTTCGTGAATGAAAGTTTTCAAAAAGATTCGAAAAAACAATGACACTTCGCAGATTCTTTTCTCTTGCGATTGGCATAACAAAAGTATATTGCATTGCAATGGTTTCAATTCGCTCGGTCGAACAACAACATTCGAATTCTCATTTTTTCAGCATTCCATTCCCATTCTTTTGGCATTTTTCTCTGCGAAGTCTGCCAACCCTACCGTTTTCAGAATGCGTATTCTTTTGGCATTTTTCTCTACGAAGTCTACCAACTCTACTGTTTTCAGAATTCCCATTCTTTTGGTGAATAAAATTTTTCTCTGCGAAGCCTACCGTTTTCAGAAGACTTCGCAGACTTCCGATGCCCAAAAGAATACGCCCTAAATCAAAGGAATAACAAACTTGGCTTTGCGTCTTCTACCTCTTTAGTTTATTGCAATCAATTAATTCTTTTAAAAAATACGACTTTGTACTTGAGAGATAATTAGTTCAATGTTTCGAACATTGCTCTTCATGGGGTGACACATGATGAAGAGTAATGTTCGAAACGTTGTAAAAATTATCTTTCAAGTACAAAGTCGTATTTTTTTAAAGAATTCATTGATGTACTTTCGATAGTCCATATCACAGAGATTTTCCACGACTTTTCTCAAAATAAAGGTATTAATTTGAAGATGGACTCTTGAATTTGATGGAGAAACAAACCAAACACTCGTATATTGTAGGACTGCCGAGATATTGGTGAATTCTTAGAAGTAACTTCATTGTGGATTCACCCCATCCACCAAAATCTGTTCAGAACACAATGGCCACGTGTGGGCAACAATATAGATGATAGAGATAACAGGTTTGTTTACGGTTACGTGACCCTGCCCCTTTAATACAAATACCTCTTGCTTATTCTGTAATCAGCCACTCTGAGCTCTCCAGTATCTGGGTCTTGTATAGTTGCTCGATTGAGCTATGGAAAACAAGCATACAATAAGATTCACTGCATAGTCCAAGTTATCGCAAAAAAGCAACAACAACAATAGAATAATACGTCACACTTTTGTTACAGGGAGTACAAAGACCAGCATGCTTCGCGCGAAGTCAACGACCTGCTCTGCACAGCTTCCAGAATAACTGACTGTACGAAATTCACAACAAAAAAAACAAACGATGGCAAATGCGGCTGGTCCTTGTATCTCCTTTTAGGATCAAAACTTGTACTGGCACACTGCAAACGGGATCTTAAATATATTTCCCATACAAACACAAAAACATCAGAATCATTATATTCTGTCTCACAATGGCGGTATGCTAATGCAAAGAGAATCTCTCCAAAGTCTCGCAAACCTTCAGCTTTTTGGAGTAGAAGGTTCAGAAGCCGTTTCAAACCTATCAAAACGTACTGTTTGAGAATTTCAGAACCGATCAATCACACTTCAGAAGCCCCTAGAGCTTATCTGATTTTGGATACTCCAGAGAGAGGGGGTTAAAAGAGAAGGGAAAATGTTGGATGAAAAATGTTGGATTACAGAGTGGGGAAGGGGGCTTATTCACAAAATCAAAAAAACATGGGTATGTGATAGCCTTTCCGTTCCATTACCTCATATTTTGAGGATTCAACATAACATCTTGCGAGTTAGATACATAAAATTCGGCACACTTTTATCCCAGACCACATAAAGATTAACATTAAAACTTGTCTCGCCAAACGAGTGGAAAAACTTTGAAAGCCTCTGCAATTTGATTTAAGTGAGGGAGGCTTAATAGAGAGAGTGCTCATGAAAAATCTTGGCTCAGGAGGAAGGGGCTTATTAGATAGGGGGCTTAACGGAACAGGGGCGGGGCAAATACAGCTTTTATGTTAAAAATTGAGGAAAATAGCTAAAATTTTGTTTTACAGTTAGAATGAGCCTAAGCCTAAGCTTGAAGGCGTTGTGGCGCAGTGGTGTAATCCTCCGACTTTGCAGACAGATGGATCAGGCGGAATGGGTTCGATACCCGGTAGGGCCCCACCACCTGAGCGTAGGGGTCGTAGACTCAATTAGTGGTCAGCTACTACTGCGACTGGCGCTCACACTAGACTTACGGCGACTAGTCCCTTGTATCCCAGCGGTAAACCCTTCTCAACAGGGACTCATAATGATACAGTGAAAAACTTGGCCCCATTTCTTCAATCATCAATGGAATTATGATAGAATCACGCCTGCGAATCTCAATCCCGTGGGACTGCTTTCAATTCTTCAACCGAATCGAAAATTCTATAACATATATACCGTAACAATAGTAACAAATCTCGCAATCTGATTGGTACTGTAGGAATCGCGAAGTTTGGGCCTAAATAGGGCCAGGTTTTTCAGAGTGATATTAGGAGTCTCTGTTGACTGAAGCACCATCATCGAGTTAAAGAGCACAGGGAAACAAGAGACTCGTCGTCATAAGTCTACGCTGACACCGCAACTTCACCTTCCGCTTTCAGGACCAGACCTTGGGAGCAGACATATCTCAGCGGCTCTCTTTTTGTAAAATTCCTGGTAATTGTAATTTCATCCGGCAAACCTGGAATATAACTTTGTGGTTTAAATGAAATCAATTTACTGAAATAAGAGTATTCCAGAACGATGAGCGGTTTCTAAACATTTCTTTGATTCGTGCAGCAAATTTAATGAATTTGTTATCAGCATTTGAACTGGTCTGGTGCTCGTCACTTCACGCTCATGCATGCTCCCGGTGGAGAGGGTGTCTCTAACACTGATCTCTAAAAACTTGTACCCAGTTTGTACAAATGCTGTGGAGGCGCTCTGACGTCAGTTGTCTTGGGTTTGTTTCCGTGTGAAAGCAAGGGTTCAGCTCAGAGTATGAGACAATTTTTGAGCACATTCAACGAATACCTCTACTGCTACGAGGAAGTCAAAATCATTTCAGAATTCTTTCCTTGCTTTCCTTTGCAGCCCCACCTAAGCTCACTCATTGATTCAAGTTTGCAATGGCCTAGTTTCAGGTTCTCTGTAAAAGCGAGGCTGTCCTCGTTCGCGATTTTATAAACATCTTGTTTCCTCTCATCTATGATAAGTCCTTCTATTTTAAGCTCCCATCTTGAGTCTCAAAAATCGAATTAGCACCTCGGGCGGGAGCTCAATAGTCCAGAGTCTTTAGAGTACTGAGCAAATGCACGTTTAATAAAACGGGCTCAAACCGGCTTCTGGCGATTTGAGTCAATTCTGGGAGAAGCACGTTTAAAACGGGCTAAAACCAGTTTCTGGCAATTCGAGTAAACTCTGGGAGAAGTGAGTGGCTTTGGTTAAATATCTTTGGTTTGTTGAATTAACATTTCATTTGTTCAGGAAAGTTCTTGAGCTCACTAGAGATAAAATCTCTGCAGACTCCGCCTCGATGCTAACCTCGGGGCAGATGACCTAAATGAAGGCAAACCCCATGCAATCTGCAGGCTTAACAAGTAGGGTTTGTAAAAACCGGGACAAGGCAAGACTAGACTATACAGTGGGTCAAACTATTAGCAATACTTTCGAGCCTCGATAGAAACAAGGTAGTTGCACATTCAATTAACGACAAAAACCGATGAAGAGAAAGTTCTTCGCCTAAGTATGACAAATGGACGTAAATACGAGATGAGACAGAAATATAAATGAGGACTCGGAATACAGAAGATCAAACAAAAGCCATGGAAAAATGACTTTTCTTCGCAAACAGTGCATCAAAAAATCTTGAAGAGATATCGAAATCAACAAACCTTTGGAGTTGCCAATTCTTTAATTTTTTGCATTTGAAATTCACTTAGGATGTCTCTATAAATGAATATTTCAGGAGAAACCCAGACTCTCTCCACTTTTAACGGCTTTAATTTCGTGCGAGGGGCATTTGTCTGATACCAACATACTAACTTTTGCTTTTCCCGTAAAGTCTAGAAGAAAAGGGAGACAATCTGAGTTAAGCATTCTGCTACCTAAATACCTCGCTTCTAGGTGATTCAGAAAATTGTGGCAGCTTGCAAGGGTGAATTTCGTAGAACAAAAGATCCAGGTTTCCCAAACAACAAAGCGATTTGTCTTAAATTTCACACTTCTGAGTGCACTCAATCGAATCAAAATAAACAGAGAAGGAAAGTCATTATCAGTATTATCATTAAGTCAGTATGGTCGGCCGCAACGAAAGTGTGAAATTTTACTCTTGCGGCTGCCAAATCACTTTGTCTGACCATGGGTGATTTAACAGCGCAGCTGTGCCATTGCTGCCACTTTATTCTTTCGCAGAGGATGAAATTATTTGCTACTACGGAGGAGCTGGCGTATTCGAATCTCTGGAGAAACGTATAATCTTTCCTCCGCAGAACCAAATACACTGAAACATGACTGCAGTGTCAAATAACCAGTGGTCTAAGTTGACCTGTACCTTCTATTTTACAAAATTGGCCCTTCATGTTGCAGCAAACAAGGACATACAAGCAACAGTAGACTTACCACAATTGGTCCCAGTTTTTAGTCGCAATTACAGAAACTCCTTATAACTACTTATCTATTGAGTTGAATTATTTTACCTACTTATTTATTGAATTGAATTGCTCACTCAAACAGCCAAAAGGTTAATATCAAAAATTTTGAAAAAATGAGCGAAATGTACGACGATTTGTAACCATTCAAAAATATCAGTTGGTTCTGACTGAGACTGGAATTCAAAGCCATTACAAGATTGCAGACGAAGAAAACACTCTCAACAAGTCATGCAAACCAAACAAAGCCGCAAAATTTTCTCGGAAACCCAGCTAGGAAGCTCGCTCACTGTGCATCTCAGAATTGGTTTTCAAGGGCAAACATGATCATATCTGAAAAAGAACGATACACCTAACAAATTGAACAATCTCCACCCCTTGCTTACCAAAGCCAAAATGGGAAATTTCGCACTTTTGCAATAGTTTTCAACCAATCACCACCCGCAGGCTAGGACAATTTTGCACAACATCTCTTCCTTTGTTTTATGGCGTTTCTCGCAATCCATTTTTACCTCTCCCCTGCCCCCGGACTGGGGCCTTGACAAAGTTTGTCCAGGGCAACATTTAATAATGCTTGCCTTTGCTTTGGCTTCGGGTGGATCTCCAAGTGGCTCTCTAGAAATTGTGAGAAAATTTCTTACCCTACCCTACCTATACCTACCTACTTTCTACCAGTTTTCAAAAGAATATCGACAGCCAACTTCTGACAGAATTTGCCCCCCCCCCCATCCCCACCCGTGACCACGTCACTGATTTGAGTTTACAGGAACAACAAATTATGATTCCTGGGGGAAAAGTATCGCTCAGCTCCATAAAATCACATTTTCGCTTGCGTAAGTGCGTTCCTCAAACGTCTCTGTACCTTCTTATGACCATTAGTTACGCTTCCCTGAGCTCTTTAGACGAAAACCAAACGAACAAAGACATAAAACATCTACTATCATCCTCGGTTGGTTTCAATGGTTTATCGGCGAAACCCAAATCTAGGACCACAGGAAAATCCTTGAGTCCTTTCTCTCTCAGGTTACGACCAACTGAAAAGCAGTCTTAGCTGATGGGGTTACTGTGTTTAAAGCACATGAATTGAAAATTTAGTTTCCACGTCTTATATGGAGCTTTGCAAAACAAAAAGGAAGCCTTGATCAAATTGTCCAAAATTCGAGCTTCAACAAACCACAAACTAGAATCTGACTTACGTTTTCATTGGTTAATCAATTACCAGCTGAGCCAGGAAAAAGTTCCCATTTTTAAAAAAGACTCCTATCATTTCTTTGCTCGTAAGAACGAAAGAAAAATCACAAAAGTTATTTGGCCTTTCTGTTTTGAACTGCAAAATTTGAACCATTCAAATCCGCCAAGTACTCTTGATGCCATGAATGTCCCAAAGTGGGGATCTTTTTCTGCCTCCCCGGGTACTTTGTTCTGTTGAGGCAAAGCCTCTTTCATGATTTACGACTTAGGTGCTTTACTTTGAAATACTGGTGAATTTGACCAAGGCCAAATTTGAAGGGCTTCAAATTGTCAGTATTTCTTCCTCTAGGTTATATACTGTATATTTTATTTTATTATTATTTTGTGAATTGATTTGCTACTATAGTCGCATGCACAAACATATCAAATTTGAAGAATTCTGAGGAGATTCAACATAAATCTCTCGCAAACTTCGACAGGAAAAGGTAGATTCGATTAGATTTGATTTGTTCAGTCTTGCATTTACTTATTTCTGAATTTATTCAGTTCTGAATGTTCTGAATAAAATTCATTCTCTGATAAAATTCATTCTCTGATAAAATTCATTCCCTTCTAAAATTCATTCTCTTATACATCGAGAGACAGCCCGTAAATTGATATCAAACAATCGGTTACAGACTAGCTACATAAGTACAATATTTTCCCTGCTCATTTCAGCAATAATGCACAAAATGTTTGATCTAGAAAAAATATCCATACTTTTAATGTGGTAAAACCCGACACAAAAGAGGATTTACGAACGAAATGGCCATTGATGACCAAATTAAGACGGCTTTTCACAATAATTTTTTCAGCCTCTCAACCCATAACCAACATGGTAAGACTTAATAGGGTTAGTTACTGTTAATCGCTAGTATTAACTCTTCCGCAGAATATTTTTAGATTGATGAAGACGCAAAAGATGACTCTAGATTGTACCTCTATTTGTACGATCGGAAAGGAGATAGACTGTGTTATTGCCTCGGTCTTGTTGTGATAGGAACTATGAAGCTTAATTAAGTGCTCATAACTGTATAGTAACTTCCTGAGCATTCCCAATAGTGCATTACAAATCGCTACAAAAGCACAGTGGATGTAAGATTCTATTGTATTTTCCTTTGAATGCGAGTGCTTGGAAGGAACTATGGGTGATTGTTCAGGATACTCGGGGGATACTATCAGCGAAAGTCCTTCGGATTTCCCCAGAACAGCTAGATGCAAAACCAGACATAATTTGCCTCCCTTTCAATTAGTAACTAGACTTGCTCCAAGTATATTCCGTGGTATATCAGCACTAATGGAAGGAACTAGTTCCTTAGTGCTGATAACAGGCCTGTCGGAAGCGGGGGGCTGGGGGGCTTCAGCCCCCAATAATTTGCTGAAGTTTGCTGATTTTGTAAGTGAAAAGGCTGTAAAAGCCAAGGTCGTAAAAAGAAGATTCAAATTTGTATATATTCGAGGAAGCTACCAGAATCTATAAAAAATGCAATATCTTTTGATGTCATTCGAGTCGGAAAATTCAAAATTTTCATGGAAAGACTCTCATAAGTCGTGATCCTTTGCTTCCGTCGATAGCACATTTTCCAAAAATGGGGCGTTTTCCAACGATCTAAAGGGCGTGGTCATGAAAAATTTTCCCGGGGGCAAGCACTCGGACCCCCATTTTTCCTCGCTTCGCTCGCTTCTCGTTCAGCCCCCCCCCAATATGAATTTCGTTCCGACGGGCCTGTGATATACCACAGAACAGACTTGGAGCAAGTCTAATCAGTAACGAAATCGTTCCGTTTTAGAGCATTTACACTGAAACCTTTCATGCCATTTTCAAATCATGCTGTTTTCAAAATCGTCTACATTTGAGGCCGGTTACAAAAATGTTTTACAGTAGTGTAAACGGTAGGCCAAATTGATACGATTTCGTACCGTTTTCATTTGTAAACGGTATGGTGTCAATGGGGCCTTAACGTCTTTCCTTTGTGATTTACAAATGGGGGAATTCGCAGTATCCGAAACCAGTAATCTGCTAGAGATACATAGCCAGGGGGTGGGGTACATAACAGGTTGAGCGTACGGGTATGTGCCGCCCATATGGGTGGGTTTTTGGGCTGAAATTATCCAAATAAGCCACCAGAAACAGAAACATTACATTCTGACCTTTTTCGGCAGATTTTTCTTAAACATGGGCGGGTTATCTAGAAATTGGCGAAAAATAACCAAAAATAGGCCATTTTCCGAATTATAATTCGTCACAAAAGTGGATATGACAGCAAGTTTCTGTAATTAGAAGAGGGTACCTTTCTGAAAACCGGGCGGCTCCGTCAACTGACATTAAAGTGCCTTAAAGATGCCATCTTATAGGTCTTCAATAGCCTATTACGTTTTACTTCGCAGGTCACGTCTGAAAAGTCGAAGAATCTCGTATCGTCCTAATATGCACTACACCACTGCACTGCGTTTAACTGTTAAAGAGAATTTGGACACTACAAAAAAGACAGGTCTTATTTCTCTCGATCCACTGTTTTACCCCGCTCCATAGCAAAGAATCCACAGCGTTCGTTTACCACGGAAGCGTAGTTGCCCTTAAAATCTCAATATCTTACATTTGTGGCACCTCAAAGCCACATTTGTGATGCCTCACTCATTCAGTGGTTCTTTTAGTTGTGGGAGGGCGGATTAGTAATGCTCTGGATTTCATACATGCCTGCAGGAGCAAAGGTGAATTTCTGAGGCAAAATATTCAGCTCTTTGAAAGGACAGAGGCCATAGACGTAGGAACCGGGGGCACTGGGGGCACCTGCCCCCCAAGATTTTGCAATAAACAAAGAAGTGCCCTTTTTATTTTCGGAAAGTGCCTCCTTTTTCTTAAGGAAAAAGTGCCCTCGAAGTGTCCTGCCCCTCCAAGTTTGAGATGCTTCCTACGTCCCTACGGAGCAATTTGTGCATCTCACGAATAGATTCCACATTTCTGAATGCACTTACTCAAACTGATGTAAAAAGAGAGAGCAAGCCCATATGGTTGGCTGCATAGCAGATGTGAAATGTGAAATCTATTCTTGAGTTTGTCATAGCACAAACCAAGACCTAAAAGTATTTATTTCAAGAGATTAAAGGATCATTGCGAGCGCTTGCTATGTTTTCCATGCATGTGGGAGACGGTCGTCCCTCGCAACGACGTGTTTAAGCGACTCAACGAAATAATTTTCATGCAGTATTGGATTGAGACATCCTTACCAACAGGGCTGCAATGCATCCCGGCTGCCCAAGAGCCTTCAACCTTGCTGAGCCTTCAACCTTGCTGCTTGCAGTTACGGAATGCCATACTGTTGTGAATGGGCCACAGTAGGAAATCTCACAAGAATAAACTTTTGCAAACCAAATTTCTGCTCAAATTTTGTTAGGTCTCATATGTTCCTCGACCTCTCAATCATTTTTTAATCTTCCATTTATCTATGTTCGTTGGTAACATAGTTGGCAAGGGTTGTCTTTTCTTTGAATTTATAGACATACAACAAAATAATTAGCAAAGGAAGATCAGGATTCGATGGTACAGATATTTGACTCTACATTTAGAAAATTTTGCAGGGACAGCTTTTCGCGAAATTTCGACCAAAAGCGCAACGAACCGCGAAAGTCTCTCCCCAAGAAAGTTTTTCCCTCAAGTTGACATTCCTTACAAAACGAGTCTATTTCAAAGAAAGATAGATGAACCCACCAGTTTTCGTGTTTCTCCTCGACACAGTTTCTCGTAGTCCATTTGACTTGCTCTCTCTTGCCATTCATCTTGCTTGCTGATACTTCGTTTCACAATTTTCTTTGGCACTTCACTCAAGCTTCCAGTATCGCCCCTTTCACCAGTTGATTGCATTTTCTGTAGACTTTCTTTGTAGAATATCAGGTTGCCTTTGATTCTTTCATCATGGGGGCCTTGGTAAAAATACATAATCAAAATCATGGGTTGTTAGACACCGCAGTTGTGCCACTTTGTTTATTTGCAAAGGATAGATTATTTGCTCCTACAGAGGAGTTATCGTATGAGACAAAGGAAGTACGAATATATTCAGAAAGTCATCCAATCATGAACAACTACTTTCAAATAATTATAAAATTTACATGGTATGCTTCTTCCACTTTGACCGTAATATAAATCAGCTTTTAGCTATCAAATAAACCCTGATTCACTCCAAACTTTGAAAAATTGATTCAATCATTCTCTCGTAAATGAATTAAAGTCCCAAATGACACTTTCGAGAAATCGTCAAGATTTTATGGTATTACCCATCATTTAACACTCCATTTTGTGAGGAACAAATTACTTCACTTTTCCAGCAATTGAATAACATATATACAGACGATATTTTGAGCAATGTGTTCCATGAAATATCCTATTCTTACAAAGTAATTCTGTAAGTCAAGACAAAAGCTGAAAAAAAACCGAGACATGGATTTCTGATGTGACATTCTTGACTGTTTTTTATTACTCTCTGAGTGAGCTCCCAAAACAAATCAAATTTTTCTAAAATCAGACTAACTGAAACTATATTTTGTTGAGTTGACATTGGAGAGCAATGAGCTTTAACAGGATTGTTCTTTCCTCTGAAGTTATCTGTTGTTGGTAAACCAAGAATGAGGTCAACATTTTCACAAAGATCTCCTATGATAACAAGCACCCACAAACTGTTAACAGTCAATATGGCGATTCTTTAGCCATTAGTGCTTTCAAGGTAGAGGCAATTTGAGAGTACACTGTGAGGCCATTAGTACTTCCATGGTAATTTGAATACAGTGCAAGTACATGATTCTTTCTACTGCTACCAAAATCTTTTACCGTTCTGCTTGGTGTACAGCTAAAGTACAGAAAATTGGAGCTAATAAGCATATTCTGGTAAGTATCACCGTTCAGGTCAGGTCACCCTATTGTTGGAGAACTATACTAGACAATTGAAAAGAATGACCATAACACTTCAAAACTATTGTCCAACTGTTTCATGCAGGAAGTCCAAGGATTTAGAAGCATCAGAAGTATACTATTGAAAGCCTTACTCAGTTTATTCATCTCTTGAGTTGCCCACAATGCACGCCTGACATTTCCTCTCTACGAAAAAGAAAGAGCTTGAACAACAATGAGTAAAACCATTTTTTGTGACTTTAAGCAGCTGGTTCTTAATCAAATGGCTTATCATTCTAAATTCAAGCCTGCAAGGTTCTCAAAATACAGTACACACCTTGCATACATAAGACTACTGTCATCAGCACAAGTAGACTTTTTTGAGAATTCCTTGAGAATCCTTGATAACATCCTTAGGTTAAAATTATTGTTAAAAAACATAGACTTCTACTGAAGAATTGTGATCAGAAAGTCAAGAATTCTTAAAATTTATTAAGACTTCCGCAGACATGAAACCTCACACATAAGAACCCTCACTGTCAGCCTCAGAGAGGTTCTTACTTAAGATCTTTGAAATGTCAAATTTCGGCCTCAATGTTCTTGTACAGATGGCTTCTTTTATGCCGGTTTCTACTGTATGAAATTATCGCTGATACACTTTCCTTAACTTTTGTGAAATTTTGTGCGGCTTTTTTCAAATCAAAACACTGTCAGACTTACTGACAAATTCTTCATGAAATTACTAGCTTGAAAAGGATTGCAATAGATGATTATTGAAAGAATACCCCGCCAAAGAACCAATACTTCTTATGATCGAACTTTGATAGAACCATTATTATAAGGTACATCTACCTTGGTCAAATGCCCCAACACCATATTTTCTCTAATTGTCTGTTCATAGTTGTATCATTCTTTCAAAAGAATCCATGACATTTCGAAAAAAGAGATTTTTGAGGATTTACAGGGGAAATTCCGTTGAAAGTAAGAGGATTTTCCCCAAGGTATCCTAAGAAATTTTACTGACATATACACCCCTCAATTGCAAACTTCTTTGTTGGGAAACTACTGTAGGTGCTAACAGTATATAGAAAATTTGGTTACCTGGTACTCTGCAAATGCTAGATGGTCCAGTACATCAAATCTTGTAATACCATCTTTGGATACATCTGCTCCCATTTTCTTCAAACATGCTTCCATCCATCCTCTGGTGTGAAACCAATCTTTTATATCATAAGCATGCCTGCCAAGCTCAAACATATCATTGATAGACAGGGCAGCTGATTTTCTTGCCCCTGGAACTATTCCGTCAGAAAGGCTGTCAGCCCCCAAATGATAAGTATCTTGCAACCTAAATATTGCTGTCATTGCTCCTTTGTAATCATCAAATGATGGAAATAGTGGTCTTGCATTCTCTATACTTGACATTACATCTGAAAAAGAGAACAGATACAGTACTTCCCAGCCTAAAGATTTAAAAAGGTGGAAGTGGGAGAAACTACATTTGATAATAATTTCTGTAATCAAGGGAGTCAAAGATTCTTTGCACTGCTACTTGAATCTTGTAAGTTTCTGTTTTATTATCTGAGAGACTATTGCCAGTTGGAGCAGCACAATTTGGCAAAAATCACTGTTACAGTCAAGTTATGGCAGTGCCTTACTGTAAAATAATGGGGGCAGGCAAACAAGGATACAGTCCCATGGAAGAAATTTTAGATTGATGCCTTTTTTGTCATTGGGAAACACCCTTTTCACTGTTAGGAGCCCTTAATGGATTTGGACCAATTGGAAGACTGACCTTGGACAAAAGTGGGATGACTTAACTCCCAGTTCCCCTTGCGGCTCTGCTACTGGCTGGAGAATGCCAAACAATTAAGGCTATTTGAGGATAGGACCTTCCAACCTGCCAGAATCTAAATCTACCAATCACCCCCTGTTCAGAATCCAAGAAATACGTTTTTTGCTCAATGCACAATCAATTGGGAAAGAGTTGCAGACAGAATTTGCTAACTGATCAATTCAGAATCTTTCATAAATGGCTGTGATAATATGGAAACCAGCATGTCAAATTTACCAAATGTGGATCAAGTATTATCTCAAAAATGAGACTGAAATCACAATAAGCCATATATTTACTGATATACTGAATCACCTAATCCCCAGAAAAACCACCCTAACCTTTGGAGATGGAAGCCAGTGAGTCTCTTGACATGGGGTGAAGCCTCAAGTCGTCCTTGATTCATTCTGATGAAAATTCTTTGTCCTCTTGTCCTAAATGATGACAGTTGCAATCAACAATACTGCTACATATCTTCTCAGGTTACTGCAGAAAGAATCTTGTGTGTGAGCCACAGATTCCCTCAAGTTATAGGGCAGCATGAAATAGGCATTTCATCATAACTACTGTCACCCAAAGATTTTACAGAATATTCTGTTCAGTGTACAGAATAGTGGACAATATCGGAGCAGTATTGTGGCCATATTTTTCAACTTTTTAAAAACAGTTTGTGGCCATGTATATCAACTTTTCTGAAACTGTGTCCATTTTCATTTGGTAGTTCTCCACCCTTACCCAGCAGTAACTTTACCAAAATATGCCAATCAACTAAAGTTACATTTTACAAAAAACACCAACTTGGAGTACAAAATTCAGGTAGCAGTACAAAGAATTATGCACGGTTCTTGTACATTTACAGTAAATTACTTCAAACTAAAGAAGAAGTTTGGCTGAATGTGGCCATATTACTGCTAAGCATAGAAAAGTGGCATTGCCATCTCTAAAAATTTGAAAGACATGAGGCGATTCTGATGTGACTTTTAAGCTTAAAGAAACCATTACCAAACTCACTTTTGTCTCATTTAAAATATTTTTTAAATTATTTTTCTGACATATAATTTCTATTGTCATATAATAGGAATTGTCAATTCTCTGAAAATTTTTGTCGACTTTTGGAATAGGGGGGGGGACATGTCTCCCTTATCTCTCTGTGGCACCACCAATTAGTCATAGCAGTACTGTCAGCACATTGTCACTATTGATATGTAACACAATGTCTGAAAGTTGCACAGTAAAAGGTCAAGTAAATCACCCAATGAACACGCCAGAAATTGTTACAGAAATATACATAGCTGCCAAACCACATCAATGTGGAGTTATTTCTCAGCTTTCTGGTAAAGACCAAAAGATCAAAACAATTGCCTGTCAACTGTTAGCAGTATTTGAATATGAAATCACTTCCATTAAAAAAGAAACATGTCAGCGGGTTTTACTATCAAACACAAATAACAAAGTAAGGTGGATGAAAATCTAAAATGAAAAATCTAAAACCCAAGTTTTGTAATCTTGCAGAACTTTTCATTTGAAAAGTGATAAATCTGGATAATGTGGACGTAAAATGTGAAATACCTACCATTTTAACCATTTTCTAGCCAATCAAAGAAATAGCCCCTTGAAACATTCACACCCTGCACACTGATATAATCAATATTTACATTGAATGGACAATTATGCCACTCCCAATAGGTAAGGAGGGGCAAGGTCTTAATGGTGCCATAACCAGCTGTTACTCGCAATCAGACATGTGAATAAACATTTAATGTGCTTTATTTTGCTCCTTTTCTTGAAACTATATCCCTGTAAACTTAAAACTTTATCCCTCTCTATCACACAACTTTCAATTTTTAATTCAGAATTCATCAGATCAAAAGTAATCCAAAGGAATTCTGATTTGAAATATCAGCTGATAAAGAGAGCCTTAAGACAGGAAACTCTTTTGTAAACCAATATCCACAGCTTCCCTACCCAGTGTTAAAGCCCTGAGCAAAGTGTGCAGTTTGTCATGAACTTTCTGGGTTGCAGAGCAGCTGGAATTTCCTGACTAACATTTTACTAAACTTTCCACTATAGATTAGAAAATTTTCTTTAAAGCTATGACAAGAGTTTTTTCAATAGTTTGATAAAAAGGCAAGGCGTAAACTGGGGTAATGTGGGACACAGGCATTTCATTGTGAATAAAACAAATTAACAATCAGGTTTTACAAAGCCTTCAATGTCTATAGTACATCTTTTATTAAAGGGAAGATGCTCCAGCCCCCCCCCCTTATGGGGGAATGCAGAACAGGTAAAAGTAAAGTTTTACTGTGGGGAATGCAGAACAGTGGTGATATTTCACCCATACACTAGATCCATATCAATTATCAAAATACCTTTGCACCCAATGCACAAATATCATCAGATATAAATGGGACCCTTTTTGCTTGGTAAACACACTTTTGTTAAAATTACTTCCAAGGATTTTTGAAAAAGTTTTTGACAAAGTGCTTATTGATTGATTTTTATTTCATAAATTACACGTTTTAGGCATGGCAAATCTATCTAATTCATAATCTTCGTGGACTGATAGATTTTTACTTCTTGGTATTGTCAACTTGAAATTCCATATAATGTTGATTGCTATGATTCGATTTCCATCTGTCGACAACTTTCAAGACACTTTTGTATGTTTATCACCACAATCTGACCTTGAAAACTAAATGTAACATTGATTTTACGACTCCCTAAATTCAACATTTGATTGCGGTTGAATAATCATCTTCAATATCAAAATAAACCGATTTGAATTGAAGCAAAGATCCAGAACACGAAGCCGTAAGTTAAGAATCTATGGGTACAGACGAAATCCTGGATAATTTCTTGCAAATAGTTACTTCAATACTTAGTAGCAATTAGCAGGCTTTAAAGAATCCAGACACATTTGAGATGAAGGTTTAGGGGATTGTCTACGGATGGTCCAGAACATTCTTACCCTCAGAGAAATCTTTCGTCACTAACTCTTCCATATTTTTCCAATCCATCCAAAATCTTTTCAGCATCAAGTATGAATTAATCGGATTTCCTACAAATTCTCCTGCACTCGTTTTATTTACTTGCTTCACTGACGACTCTGCACGATGAAGAAATTGCTTCAAAGTTCTCAGTCGGCTCTGTTCTGTCTCCAGATATTTATGAAGCGCAAAGGCTAGGCCTCTTTCCGTCAGCGCCAGTGATTCTAATCCCACCATAGAAGTGAAAACATCGTTTGAAACAGAGCCATCTAACACAACAATAAATGAAGAAATGAGAATTAGATATCCTGTAGCCATCATTGCGCCACGATCGCTTGAATTAATTTGTGCTCAACGTGAGCTGTGCCGGTCTGTCACGTCTCACTTCAATGTTGATCTTTTTGCCGAAGGCCACTCTGTATTGATTGATCATTAAACAATTCAATTCAATTCTTATGCAGCGTCCACATACTTAATTCAATTCCTCCGCAGCTCCAGAAACCACATTTGAGTTTAGAACGAAAGAGAGGGGTGTCCCAAAATGTATACAGATTTGGTCGATCCTAGCAATAAGCATATGGCATGAATCAATCCAAAATTAATTTTAAAACGTACCTCGCATACTATTCACTGGCAAAAGTACTCCCCTGAGCATCAGCACACATTTGGCATCATCCAATCATTCCTTGAAAATAATTTGTTATCAGGTCTCGTGGGATCATTACGCATGGCGTGTATTTGTTTGCTTCAATTGATCAACCATAGATGGGTCTATCAATAAGTTGATGATTAAAAATCCGCAAGGTAACTTTCCCGTGCAGGCGAATGTGCACGCGAATGCGTATGAGTACTTTCACTGATGAATACGGTGGGGAATATGGTATGTGAGTGAGGTCGATTTCCTAGATCCCTTGATGATAAGTGCCACAAAAAATATATTTTGTAAAACACATCAGTTGTGCCGTCTTTAGTTTGTCCCCCTCGTGCTTCAAATTTTGTTGATTTTATTCACTGTGCTTCAAAAATATGCTTAGGCCAAAATGTCAAGGCTCTGGTTTGGAGGTGGAGGCAAATTTGTCCTTTGAAGATTGATATCTTCACTCTCAACACACAGATATCAACAAACGAGGTATCTATGCTCAAATTAGCTATCGAGATATGTTATAAAAGTAAGTTTAAATTGATTCACACTATATTCTTATCGCTAGGGTTGACCAAATATGCATATGACTTTTGGGGCACTCGGTAGCAAGGGAGGACATCTACTAAAAAGGTATTTTCTTGCATTTCTACTTCTTATTTGACTTTTATCATTTATTCAACCCTTGTCCTTTGAATTATGGCAATTTGAAGTCATTTAGTGGCTATTTTTAATGAATGTTTCCAAACATCACAGATTCTGGGATGAATTCTCACATCTACTAAAAAGGTGTTTCTTTTCGTTTTTACTTCTTCTTTGACGTTTATCATTTATTCGACGCTTGTCCTTTGAATTTTGGCAATTTGATGTCATTTAGTGGCTATTTTTAATGAATGTTTCCAAACATCACAGATTCTGTGATGAATTCGCACATCTACTAAAAAGGTGTTTCTTTTCGTTTTTACTTCTTCTTTGACTTTTATCATTTATTCAACCCTTGTCCTTTGAATTTTGGCAATTTGAAGTCATTTAGTGGCTATTTTTAATGAATGTTTCCAAACATCACAGATTCTGGGATGAATTCTCACATCTACTAAAAAGGTGTTTCTTTTCGTTTTTACTTCTTCTTTGACGTTTATCATTTATTCGACGCTTGTCCTTTGAATTTTGGTCATTTGAAATGATTTAACAGCAATTTCTAATAGATGTCTTTAAACATCACAGATTCTGTGATGAATTCTCACATCTAATAAAAAGAGGTGTTTCTTTTCGTTTTTACTTCTTCTTTGACGTTTATCATTTATTCGACGCTTGTCCTTTGAATTTTGGCAATTTGAAATCATTTAGCTGCCATTTTCAATAGATGTTTTCAAACATCACAGATTCTGGGATGAAATCTCACATCTACTAAAACGGTGTCTCTTTGCGTTTTTACTTCTTATTTGACTTTAATCATTAATTCAACGCTTGCCCTTTGAATTTTGGTACTTTCAAATCATTAAACAGCTATTTTTAATAGATGTTTTTAAACATCACAGATTCTTGGATGAATTCTCAAATCTAATACAAAGGTTTCTTCTCGCGTCTTCACTTCTTATTTGGCTTTTATCATTTACTCAAGGCTTGTCCTTTGAATAATGGCCATTTGAAACCATTTAGCAGCTATTTTTAATGGATGTTTTTAAACATCACAGATTCTGGGATAAATTCTCACATCTACTAAAAAGGTGTTTGTTTCGTTTTTACTTCTTCTTTGACGTTTACCATTTATTCGACACTTGTCCTTTGAATTTTGGTCATTTGAAATAATTTAACAGTAATTTCTAATAGATGTTTTTAAACATCACAGATTCTGTGATGAATTCTCACATCTACTAAAGAGGTGTTTCTTTTCGTTTTTACTTCTTCTTTGACGTTTATCATTTATTCGATGCTCGTCCTTTGAATTTTGGCAATTTGAAATCATCTAGCTGTCATTTGCAATAGATTTTTTCAAACATCACAGATTCTGGGATGAAATTTCACATCTACTAAAACGGTGTCTCTTTGCATTTTTACTTCTTATTTGACTTTTATCATTCATTAGCTATTTTTGATAGATGTTTTTAAACATCACAGATTCTTGGATGAATTCTCAAATCTAATACAAAGGTGTCTTCTCGCGTCTTCACTTCTTATTTGACTTTTATCATTTACTCAAGGCTTGTCCTTTGAATAATGGCCATTTGAAACCATATAGCAGCTATTTTTAATAGATGTTTTTAAACATGACAGATTCTGGGATAAATTCTCACATCTACCAAAAAGGTGTTTCTTTTCGTTTTTACTTCTTCTTTGGCTCTTATCCTTTATTCAAGGCTTGTCCTTTGAACTTTTGCCATTTTAAATCATTTAGAAGCTATTTTTGATAGATATTTTTAAACATCACAGATTCTGAGATGAATTCTCACATCTACTAAATAGATGTTTCTTTTTGTTATTACTTCTTCTTTGGCTCTTATCATTCATTCAAGTCTTTTCTTTTGAACTTTGGCCATTTTAAATCATTTAGAAGCTATTTTTAAAAGATGTTTTTAAACATCACAGATTCTAGGATGAATTCTCACATCTACTAAATAGTTTTTTTTTGTTATTACTTCTTCTTTGGCTCTTATCATTTATTCAATGCTTGTCCTTTGAATTTTGGCCATTTGAAACCATTTAACAGCTGTTATTAATAGATGTTTTCAAACATCACAGATACTGGGATGAATTCTCACATCTACTAAAAAGGTGTTTGATTGCATTTTCACTTCTTATTTGACTTTTAAGAGTTATTTTTGCTATTTTTAAATCTTCTTGCAAATTACATGCAACCAAATGTGAAATATCGTCAGTTGAACTCATGTTCATGAAATTTGAAACAAAAACAGAGCAAGATCAGCAAGATTTAATAACACCAACATTGTCATTAGAATCTTGACAATTTAAATGCTTTTAAAGATATACCGTGTCTGCGTAAGTAACCTCAAGGGCGGGCAAGTACTGTAAAATATTTGACCCCGTGTTTGTCCGAAGGAATTGGAAAAATAACCGGCTCTTTTATGACACAGCATGACTTTCTTGCCCAAAACAACCAGATTTTGGGACAAAGGTCTAATTTTAAAATCAATTATCTTTATATATTAATTTCTCACAAAATAGAGTTTCCTCACCTCCTTTTTGGTCAAAATCCTAAAGCTTGCCTGTAAGCTGGACCCTGTCTGCCAAGTTTAAGCTCAAAAGACCAGTATTTCAAATTTCCACATAAGCGGTTCTACCTTTGTTCGGCAAAATTTACAAAAAAGACCTGAAATTCCATTTTTGCACTAAAGTGGTTCTACCTTTGTCCGTCAAATGAAGATAAAAAGACCGGTTTTGGGACAAACCAGGAGAAATATCAACAAAATTTATAGAACCAAGGAAACACCTTGGAATTGCCGCTTGAAGACTACCACTTTTGGGACACTGCTGCTGTGTAAATATAATTACGACGGTAATGATGCCTACAGGATAAACACTGGGGTTTTGGTAAGCAAGAAAAACCGGCTTTGGGACACTTGTGCCTTCATGGCTGCGGGTACCACTTTCTTTCGAAAAATGGTATTTGGCCGAAACTACCGATTTTCGGGACAAACATCGCCAGTGATTGAATTGTCCATCAAATCGAAAAAAATAACAACGTAAATGTGTCCTCAAAAAAGACCAATTTTTGGGACAAAGATGGTGAAAAAGTTTTTCGTGAACTACCAGTTTTCGGACAAAGGTAGGACCATCGTCCTCAGTGTGACATGCCCGCCCTTGGTAACCTCGAGCTCAGTGTGTAATATCGTCAATTGACTTCAAGTTCATGAAATTTGAAGCATTAAAACGGATATTCAATGATCTGACTTGAATGCATTAGAAAAATTTGATAGCACCAGCATTGTCGTTACAATCCATACAATTCAGGTGATATTAGAAATATACTGTCTCTGTGTAACTAACATTCAACTTAGTGTGAGATATCGTCAATTGAGATCAATTTCATGAAATTTGAAACGGCAACAGGGATATTGAATGATCTGACTTGAATGCATTAGAAAAATTTAATAGCACCAGCATTGTCATTACAATCGTGACAATTCAGGTGATATTGGAAATATACTGTCTTGGTGTAAATAACATCCAGCAAAGTGTGAGATATCGTCAATTGAGATCAATTTCATGAAATTTGAAACGGCAACAGGGATATTGAATGGTCTGACTTGAATGCATTAGAAAAATTTAATAGTTTCAGTTTCAGTTTCATCATCATTTTAAAATTCCACCTACATACAATACATTAAACACAAAAAATTTATTACAAATAAATTTAACTTCACTAGCATGCAACAACAATACTATTAACTACAAATAAGGAGAATTGTATGCAAGGGAATTTCTTGAGGAGGAGCTCTCTCAGTAGCTAGGCTAATCGAGGAGAGAGCCCCCTGGTTTAAAAATGACTAAAGAAAATTAAAATCATTTCAATTGTTGGTTGACTTTTAGTATCATTAAAAGAGATACACATTGCAGGTGTATGACAGCTATGATTGGTAATTATTCCATAACTGAACTGAGAGTATTTAATTAAAAAACGCAATAATATAACAGCTTATCACTTGCCCTTAAAGGTCAAGTTACACGATCTTTTCCACGAGTGAACCAACACACGTGCATCAGGTAGTGCGCCATTTTTTTTTTAGTTACTAGTATCAGTTTTGTCACTACAATCCTCGCAATTCAGGTGATATTGAAAATGTATTGTCTTGGTGTAAATAACATCCCACCAACTGTGAGATATCGTCAATTGACATCAATTTCATGAAACTTGAAACAGTAACAGGAATATCCAATGTTCTAACTTTGTTCTAATTCAATGTTCCTGCCACGAGGTTGCTGCATCAGTGATTGGGCTATTGCTAAATTTTTCACGCGAGACTAGTCATTGGTAATATCAAATGATATTCTGTGTCCCTTGGTCTATTTTTGTGATTTGCAACCTGATCCGATGTGACCAGTGTTTTTTGAAAATATCTGAAAACATAGAACTAATCGGCTAACGTTTGTTTTACCCATTTCAAGTCATGTGATCATGCCCATGGGAAGTTTTGGTATTATGCTACTATTTGCGTTCATGGCACAACTTTGCATGGCATGAAATTTGTCGGAGAAATCAAGAGATGTTTTATAAAGAGATTGATCACATGACTTGAAATGGGTATAAACAAACCTTAGCCGATTTTGTCTATTGTCTTGTCGAAATTGTTCTGAAGGTGAAGGCATTTTGGCAGCAGGGTGTGGCTCTGGATGACGTCACATTCTTGAGCCTCGATCTCAACTGGCGCCTTCTTTTTCGATCCTTCCAAAATGGCGAACACAGGCGAAAAAGTGCAGTAGTAGAAAATGTCGGAAGATCGCGGCTCTGGTGCTGCTTATGGGTACAGTGGTGACCAAGATGATGAGCAAGATCTTCCACCAAGTCCAAAGCATCACAAGAAGGACACTAAGCGATATGTAGCCTTCAGATCTGACGAAGAAGACTCGTCTGAAGTAGACTTTGAAGACAATCCCAGGTTTTTAATTTTCGATATTTAAACGTACATGGTGGCTCATTGTTAATCTAAAGACTTCTTAAAGGCTTTAAACCAAGTTAATTTCATTGATTCATACAAGTGATGCTAAAAAATGCGAAGAAATGAAAATAGAAACGAATCAACCCGTTCTGTGAATGAAATCTTAAGCCAGTTTGGGTGTACTCCTATTAAAGTCACTTGAAATCTTTTTTATCACTTACAGCAAGAGCTTTAACATTGTTAGGAAGGCTGTTGATTTCAAGAATTGGTCGTAATGCAACTGAAAGTCCAATCAGAAGATCTTATCATTGAATATCAAATGAAGGACAAAGCAACAAAAAGTGCTCTTTGTTGTCAATACGGTCTCAGTTTTAATCTTGGAGGGGTAGTTATGGCCTAATCAGAAGAAACAAAGAGAAACTGAGACTTGTGGAACTTGGCAATCCATAGTTGCAGATCTTGTTCTTGTTCTCATGGACTGAACAATCACATAAATTAAGGAGGACTCAAATAAGTTAATCCTTTACAGTAATTCTCTTTGCCCCATCCCAAATTGGATTAATGAATCAAAAGACTGCCCTGATTTTCCAGTCGGCCAGGGGGAGGTCAGTCCAGCCTGAAGTTGGTTCACAGTTTGATCGAAACAATTAAAAAAGTGTCTTAGGGTCAAAATTAGGGATGTACTTCTTGCCAAATAAGGGACCACCAAGTTGAGTTTCCTGCATGAAGGGTTGTCCCCACTTGGCCCCTTACATCCACATGGGCACACAGCTGGCCACTTGTGTTCAGGAATAGATCATCACTGTAACACCCTGACACAATCCAAGGTTGAAAGTGACTTAAAATTGTGTTGGCTTATTCAAAACTTTAAAGGAAAAGCGGCAGACAGAATCTGGTCCATTCTTTTGGGCTACCAATAGTCACAAGGAGTTACTCCCTTTCTTCCATTCCCTCCTCACTGGCAGTGCATTCAGCCTTGGCCCTTGTCTGACTCATGATCTGAAAAATATTACTGAAATACTCTTTGTTCCTAGGAAAGAGAGAAAGAAACTAAAGAAGGAGAACAGATCAAACACGTTCAAAGAAAAATTCAAGTCAATCAAAGTGAAGAAAAGAGAGAAAGAAAATAAAGAAAAGAGTAAGGACAAAGAAAAAGAAAAGGAGGAGAAGAAAGAAAAGAAAGAGAAAAAGAAACAACACAAAAGATCAGCATCCCAAGGAGCACCATTGGCACCTCTAAATGTCCAGTCACCCCCTGCAGGTAGACCTTTTTTGGCATAGATTTAAAGGGCAAATCTGGAGCTGGTGTGATTGATAATGAAATACAAGATTGCACGGTTATTAATGATGTATCATGCAGTACTTTTCACACAAGTTTTGACCTTTTCTTTGTTAAATTTCATATTCAAATATATAGGTGATTTGTGATAAATATGCTTAGGGCTCAAATCTGTCAAATCGTTAAAAAGATGCATTTAGAATTGTATCACATTTTTCTATGACCTGAGTGATTTGAAAAGAACTTTAGGTAATTTGCTGGAAATCTTGATTATGTATTTTTGGCTTCTTGATAATTTTTTTAAAAATTCATCAAAAATTTTGAAAAAATTAAAATCATTGTAAGTCCTAAGATACTTACATAATACTAAACACATTTATCAATACTTAGATAAAATACAAGAAAAATTGATATATATATATATATGATCTTACAAAAGCCATTTTTACGAAAGTCTACAATATGGTGGCAGGAAGAAGTCTGCAGCTCTTCTGGTTAAGGATTTAGAAATTTAATTATATCATGGCCTCAAAATTAATAAATGCTGCCATTTTGAAACTAATCAAGGTCTAAAAAAATTGCCATATGGTAGATTTACAGCAAACTAATCAAGGCTCCTTTCAAACACTTTAATTTATAGAAAAATGAAATAGAATTTCCCCACCCTTTTAATTAATGATTTGGGTCCCATGTTGTGTAAATATGGTTATTTATCATTATCTTTCTAAGTCTGTTTTGGAATTTGAAAATATTTTGTTAGAGTTCTTGCAATATTTCATCATTTAAGCTTCACCTGTATTTGGTGTCCCACTGTCATTGGCTGTGGCAAGAAGCAAACTTGCAGATGGAATAGAGCTCCCAACCATTTTCAGACAATGCATTCAGTATCTGGAGGAAAAAGGTATATATAATGAAAGTACTAATATTGTCCATCAAAGATTTGCATGACAGTTGAAGGTTTTTTTATATATATATTTGATTAAAAATTTACAATACATGATCACTTACTATACCTACACCTAATGCTACCCTACTACGGAGACAATACCCCAAGAGCAAAACATTTTGTCTACCCAGGGGTCATAACATAAAAAAGAGGTAAGTAAAAAGACAAACAGAGCTACAAGTTAAGGATTCTTGCAACCAAATAATCACGAGTGGAGATTTGAAGAAAAGTTTGGAACCATGAAAGGTAGAGTACAAAAACATCTACCATCAAGGTGAGGTAGTTTTTGGATTATCTCACCTTCAGAGAACTTAGTTGCTGAAGGAGTTTTAAACTCAGGGTACTGGGGACTACTTCTTTTGACTGCTATTATTATGCCTTACAGTACAGGTCATGTGCACATCAACGTTGTTTTCCTATAGAACATTCTTTAAGAACATTTCTCATTTGTTAAGAATCTTTTTTAGAAAATTTACAAGTCCCTTTTGCATCGTACCATTTTCATTTCATATTGGATTGCCATCCCCAATCTGATATGAAAATTAGTCTGTTTACACGACACCATTTTAACTTTCATATCGGATTAGCTTCCTGTTTACACGAGAATGCTTCAATGTGCACTGCAGTGTTTTCTCTGTGTGCTGTTTGCTTTTAGCATCCACTGCTCATTCTGCGCAGCACCTCAGATGAATGGGAGGCTCCTAGAATTGATACTGAGGTTCTGTTTTGAGTTGATACTGGATTTGACTGTTTACATGATTTTGGATTGGTTTCATGTCATTTCAAGAATATTATCATTTGAAAACGCAAAAGCATTATTCAGTATATCCGATTGGTGCATTCTTGGGTAACAGGAAGCCAATGGGATATAAAATTGAAATGTTCTGTGTAAACAGAAGGCCAAACCAATACAGGACCAATCTGATATGAAATGAAAGCCATATCATATCATGTAAGCAGGGCCACAGTCTTTCATGTGGCTAAAGGATTCTTATCTAGATGCAAAAAATTCTTATTAGTTACAAATTTTTGGCTTTGATTGATAGACCAACCCTACTAAACTCATACATTGAAGATGATGTTTTTAAATACATTTTTAACCCAAACATGTCCCTGTCCTTAGGTCTTGACCAAGAGGGAATATACAGAGTTTCTGGTATAAAGTCAAAGATTGAAGAACTGAAATACATGTATGACCATGGTAAGACCCTAAGCATTCTTAATTGGTACAAAAGGCTAGGAACTAACAAACAGCTATTGTCAAGAATTTTGTAGGAATTGTTAGACGAGGAGGCTGTTTTGCTGATGTACCTTAGGCTGCATTCACATTGCACAATCTTTTGAAAGCGCTTAAACGCTTGTGCAGAAATCCGCCATACTAATCCTTTACAGTGTTCAGATTGCACAATGTTTTTGCAATCCGAACACTGTAAGGGATTAGTATGGCGGATTTATGCACGAGCGTTTATGTGCTTACAAAGGATTGTGCAATGTAAATGCAGCCTAAGGCCTGTTTCCTAGCAAGCACATTTCAAATTGACAGATTCTCATATAAAGGCAACTTGAAGCTCAATGAAACATTCAGATTTTAGGATTTTGAAACTTATCTTCAAACATATTCATATTTTTGCTGGTGTTAAAGTAGTTATTCAAAGTGTGTCCTCAGGTTGTCACTGTAAAAAGGTCATATATGTTTCAAAAAACTTGTTTAATACATTTTGAATGACAAGCAAAGTACTGATAGTTTCAGTTTTATTTCGTTACAGGTCAGAAAATTGATTTTGAAGCAGATGACATAGAACCAAATTTGATTGCTGGTCTCCTGAAACAATATCTCAGAGAACTGCCTGCAAATATACTTACTCCAAAACTACAGCCAGTATTTGATGCACTAATTGGTGAGTGTGTTTTTTATCTATTTTTATGTCTTGTGGGTCAGTAAAACCAAACCCCGTTTGAAAATTACTGATCCCTGAATATCAACGCAATTAATATTGAAAACTGTCTTGTTTTATTGCTGATATGCTCCATTACGTTTTTAGCCATGATCACTCCAGAAATCTTGTACACTATCTTAAAAATCCTTAAAAGATCTTCAAAAAGCCCAGAAATGTAAGAAAAATCATGAAATTCTCTAGAAGCTTAGAAAATTTAACCCTAACCCTAACCCAAGAAAATCCTGGAAATCTTTAAAATCTCAAAGTACCACGTAGTGATACCAATCCTCAAAAAAATTTCAACATTTCTTTGACAATCCCACTGATCATTTAAATCTCCACAAATCTTGCAGAATCTTTGAAAAACCTTGCCAAATCTCGAAAATCTATGAAAATCTCAAGAATTTTGAAGATCTCGAAAGTCTCAGAATCTGAACAAGTCTTAGAAAGTCTGTGGTCCGTCAGACTGGGATTGTTCTCTACTCACCAGTTATCGTTTTGATGCAGGTATCAGAGATGAAGCTGAGAAAGTCGACAAGATGAAGCAGTTACTCGCAGAGCTTCCCAAACCAAACTTCACCATGTTATCGTGGTTATTCGTTCATTTAGATCATGTCATGAAAATGGTAAGTAAAGAATAACAAGAGAGTTTCAAATTTTTTTCTTTCTTGCAAGTTTTCAAACCTATTTGTAATGCTTTCTAGTGGATAGCCTGCTGGAGGCACCACGACGGCCCGTCCTCATCGAGACCCAATGGATCACAAGTTGAGGTAGGACAGAAACTGATCGTTTCATAATGTTTGGAGCTAAGCCCGTCATTATTCTAAGCCTGTTGTGTAAGTTGATGTGATTTTTGTTTGTATATGTAGACAAAATTCACGGCAGAATGATAGCAAAGTATTTACCAAAGTACTTATCATGTCAGCCCAAAGACGTTTAAGAATCAGAGTCGAGCAATATTTCGATACATTTTGTGGAAGTTCAAGTTGGTACAATAGTGATAGAAGCTCTAACGCCACTTGATCGAACCTCGCGTATAAAAATATATAACAGTAGCGCCCGATCCAGGCACTTTTGCAGAACAGCGAAAGGATCTATTCAAAGGAAGATGCAGTTGCCATTTGTGTGGTATTTTTTGACAGAGTAGAAAATGCGTGCGAATGCAGGAAAACTCGTAACTTTGAGCCCCCCCCCTAGCTCCTGCAACAGATCCCGACATTAGGCAACACTTGATGTTTTCTTCATTGGGCCTTAAACTCATCATTTCAAAAAGCTTATCTATTCAAAACACTTCCTTATCTCAGATTGGTCGATAATCTCATTTTACGCAGTTTCTGCTCTGTTGATTTTTTTAAGATTCGGGACCTATACTTTGTGGTAACAATAAGCTTTTTGCTTTCATCCCAGGGTTCATATACAAAGATGAACATTCAGAACATTAGTATCGTCTTCAGTCCAACGATGAACATTAGTCATGGAGTTCTTTACATTATTATGACACACATTGATGAATTATTTCCTGGTGTAGAGATTGTCAAGTAAGTCAACTTAGGTCATCTAGCCCTAAGACACAAGGGTTAGACACATAGCATGGTTTGAGTCTGGTGTGGAACTGCCAGTCCCTTTATCTCCTTTAATTTTTGCTTCGTATTCCTGTTTTCTTTTCCTGTTCCCAGTAGTTTTCTTTTTGTTTTTGAAGTTGTATTTGAAAATTGTAAGTGCCGTTCTTGGTGTAGGCCAGATGACCTTGTGTCTTCTTACACCAAGGGCGGTACAGTATTAATGTATTTAAGTTTCTTTTAATGTAAATTTATTATGAATAGAAAAACAACTTAGGTCTCAGATTCTTAAAAACTGTGGGTGAAAACTTCTGTTGCATTTTTATTTGAATAAAAGTGCGTTTGAAGAACCTAATTTGCAGTGAATCTGCCTTATCAATTCTTGATATGTTGATTAGTTTCAAAGTAGCGGCATTTATCAATTTTGAGGCTGTGACGTCATCAAATCTCTAAATTCTAAACCAGAAGAGCTATAGATTTCTGCTTGTCACTCTCATAGAATTTCATAAACTAGGATTTCCTTGAAGATTTTACCAACTTTCTTGCGAACCTACATTTTTGCAAGTCAGCCTGACTAACTTCTTATGTTTTAGGTATTCAGTGGGAAATGAGGCTTTCAGAGCTTTTGGGAATTTTTCTGTTCAGATTCGAACTTCAAACTTGTTGTTTACTGTTGGTTCACAGCACTTGACATTATGGGGTCCTATTCACAACAGGACTTCGTCGAGGAATGGGAAATTTGATATAGTCCAATGAAAAGCTCTCAAAGAGCCGCTTGAAACAGGGGTACTTGAAATTCTGAACAGTGCATTGAACGCAGCATTTTTAGAGTTTTTGCAATTTGCACACATGGTATATATTTATCAGTTTGTATAGGTTCACTGATTAGGCAATTGAAGTCTAAATTTGATTTGATGATCTCTACAAATAAGAACCTATTTCAAATTTCAGGCTGAAAGGGTTCTTATATAATGTGGCCTCGGTGGCATAGTGGTATGGTGTCGGGCTCACGATCAAGGGGTCGTGTGTTCGAAACCAGGGATGGCCACATTTGAAGAAAGCATCCTTGGGCAAGGTGTTAGCAGAAATTGTGCCCTTCTCCACCTTTGAGTGTAAATGGGTACAGCGAGTGCCGTCTGTGGCATCACCTTGCTATATGTTATTAAGCATAGTGACCAGGGGTAAGGTGTAAAGTCGGTTGTTGAGTAGCCTTTGGCTAGATTTAGGACTATAAAACTTATTTACTTTTTTACTTAATGGGGTTTTAATTTCAAAATTTTAGCCTGTAGGTTCTTAATCAGTAGATTCTTATACGTGGGTTTCTACTGTATGTTTAATTTTCTGGTTGCTATGTTTTGGCTGTTATCGATTCCTTTCATTGACTTGCAGTTATTGTGTTTTGTTTTTCCTTATTTAGGTATGTCGAGCCTTTAACACCAAAAGAGATACCAGTGATACCAAATTCTCCAAAGTAAGTTCTATTTTTTTATTCCTTTTCATTCACGAAAATCATTTTATTTAATAAAATATTTTATCTCAAGAGGAAATTGGTTTCATGGTCACTTTTGTTAGACACCGAAGTCACACGCTTTCAGCATAAACATACCGACAGACATCTATGATATCTCCTAAGATTGTGGTTTGGCTGTCAGCTATGTTTATTTCCGCATGAAGGTTGGCAAGGCAGACTTTCTTGTTTATCGTTTAGAAGAAGAGCTTCATATTTTTTTGGGCTGTAGCTTGCAGTATGTTTCTTTAGTAAAGCTACAGTAGAAACCCACATAAAAGAACCTAGGTTTTTCTTTGGCAGCCTGAAGAGATTCTTAATTGAAATGCTGTTACTCTAAATTCCAGTCTGAAAGGTTCTTAAAAAGGTTCTTATATGCAGTACACGCTTTGCATGAAAAATACTGTTTCCTGCACAAGAATTCTAAAGAGTTTTTGGGAACTCTGAAGAATTCTGGAGGAAATTTTATTAAAGTTAGAATTCTTGTTTAAAAACCTGATAGTCAATTGTACCACTGAAGAATTCTGACCAGAGTGTTAAGAATCTTGAAAATTCAGAGCAATCCACCTTTTCAAGGTTAGAGGCGCAAAAGCGGAAGTCTTTTGTTGTTAGAGATATTGTATCTGTGAGTCCAAATTTCTGTTCTACATACAAAGGTTGGTGTAGAGGCAAATTTTCACTTTCCTATCTGTCTTTGTTTCGAAATTATGGCATTATAAATAATTTGAACTCATAAGGGCTTTGACCGTGAAATCAAAGTTTGGACAAAAATTTGTCCAAACATCTGATTTCACGGTCAAAGCTCTTATGAATTCAAATTCTTTAAATCGCCATAACTTTGAAACGAAGACAGATATGAAAGTGAAAATATGCTGCCATGCTAAAGTTTGTACGCAGAACAAGATTTTAGACTCAAAACTGCAAAATCTTTAACAACAAAAGACTTCCGCTTTCGCACCTCATACCTTGAAAAGGTGGATTCTGAAGACGTGAAACCAACTATATGAGGTCCTCTCCCAGTTTCAGCCTGGCCCTGTTTATATGGGGAAAAACACCTCACCTGCCAGACCCGGGGCTGACAAGCGAGGTAAATTTCAGTGACTGTTTACATGAGATTTTTCACCTCACCTGTCAGCCCCGGGGCTGAGAGGTGAGGTGGAGTAAATTCTCTCTTCCGTGAAATCGGAATGAACTGACCAATGAGAATCAACCAAAAATTTCATTTCACCTCACCATACCGGTGGTGTTTCGTTTATATGGAAAAATTTCACCTCACCCAGGTGAGATTCCACCTCTGGTGAGGTGAGATTTTACTATACCGGTGGTGTTGCGTTCGTCATGTAAACGCGAACTGAAAATACAAAGGATTCTTTTGGAAGGTGGAATCTCACCTCTCAGCCCCGGGTCTGGCAGGTGAGGTGTTTTTCCTCATATAAACAGGCCCTTAGGGGTTTAAAACATCAAATTGCAGCCTGAAGGTTCTTATAAAAACAGGTTCTTTTATGCGGGTCTCCACTGTAATGAAGAATCTTACTATTGTTGCTTTTTAGATTTAAGATTAGGACGATATAGCGTAACAAGACGCTTCTTTACTGTCTTTTTTATTTTGTAACTACTACTGTTCTCGCTTTTGTCGATGAACAAGATATACAAGGTACTCTTTACATAAAACTGTTACTGTTTGTTGCATTTTTAAAGCTGATAATGAACTGTGAAACTGAATACCGCAGATGTCGTTCAACGTGATTTTCAAAACTGTATCCACTTTCTGAAAAACTATGCTGGAAAGGCAATGCAATCAGTTTGTAGAATTTTAGCTCCATCATCTCATTGCAGAGTATGATTAAATTTTTTCCGAATCGGTTCCTTCTGAGATTATGGATTAGCCAAAAGCATTATTTCTTGATATGCCCTAAGAGACCAGAGAATGGCTTGTTTTTACTTTTTGATGTGCGGCATTAATATTTTAATAGTTCCTTTAAGACATCATTTTTGCTATTTTAGTTGTTGAAAGATGGATCAAGCTGAGCTATTTACTTATAGTTCCATGCAAGGCTCAGGAAAGCAAGTGTTAAGAATAAGCCTATAATAACTATTTCCCAGGGCAATACTATGCGCATTCTAACCGGTTTTGCGCTGTACAGGAAAATATAAAGCCCAAGGGCTTTATATCTTCATGTACAACGACAAAACCGGTTAGTATGAGTTTTATTACCTGACATCTTCTAATCTTGACTCGCATTTAATCAAACACATTTTGTTAGCTTTGAGTTTATTGTAAGTCTCATAGGCCTAGGCCTAAAGCAGTTGCTGTGGCGACAAAAACGCGTCCTTGTATCGTATTATACAAAGCTACGGGAAACCTGCGGGAAATGTGCCAATAGGAGTAGCGGGATTCCGTATTGCCTCATTTTTGAAACTTCAGTCAGGTAATAACAGAAAATACTAACCCGAAGCCGTCAGTAAAAAATCGAGCTTGCGAGATCTTGTCCAGAGGCTGAGAGTTGACATTTTCGGCAATGCCCGAAGAAAACTGTTATTGTATAGTTTATTACCCTATGCTCAGCGCAGGGCACAGGCCTTTCGTTTTTAACTAAGTAGAAATATGAGTTCAAAGCCATAATTTTCGTTGGCCTAGCATGAAGCCATATGTTGCTTTTCGAAACTGTTGCTCGACGTGTCCGAAGCACCGATCTGTGTTTCGAATTCGAAGCTGAGTTGTGACGCAATGAGCGGGCATTACTCGATGATAATGCCCTATCATTACGTGACATACGAACGTTTTCAGCTAATTAGCTTGAATAGCAGAGTTGCTGCCCTGACCATAAGGTGATAATTCTTCATAATATTGCATTGCAAATTATAAATGATTTGTCAAAATTAAGTAAAAAATTGAGTCTCACAACGGAGTTGTAATTTTCCAAATTGGTTTTGTAGTTTTTGACTAAATTATTCAAAGAGTGGATACACTTTTCTGACTCACATTCGCAATGTTTTGGTACCATTTAAGGAATGCTTTAGCTGCAGGATTATTTCCAAAGCAACGCGAGAAGGTTTTCGCTCTTGGAGTTTGGAGGATTGTAAATCTGAATTATTTCATCCACTCTTGTTCCAAATCAAGAATTCAAAAATTTCGTCTTGCAGATCAATAGAGCAAGAACTAACGAAGCAGGAGGTCTTTCTCGATAATCTTCACGAACAAATGAAACAAGAAGGAGCAAACGAGGTTAGCTTACAGTAATGTTCCCTTTGCAGTATCAGAGTATATCGAATAGTTTTTAAATTTCTGACATGATGAGAAATATCACATTTTACTGTTTTGACGGTGTTTCTATTTCATTTTAAAGGGGCAGGGTCACGTAGCCGTAAACAGACCTGTTATCTCTAGAATCTATATTGTTGCCCACACGTGGCCATTGTGCTCTGTACAGATTCTGGTGGATGGGGTGAATCCACACTAAAGTTGCTTCTAAAAATCCACCAATATCGCTGCAATCGTACTTTGTATGAATGTTTCGGTTGTTTCTCCACGAAGTGCAAGAGTCCATCTTCAAAATAACGCTTTCATTTTGAGAAAAGTGGCGTAAATTCACTGAGATATGGCCTATCAAAAATACTGCAAAATCGTCGTTTCGAAAGATGTTTGTTTACATCACGTGACCCTGCCCCTTTGAAGATTGAATATTTCATATTTCATATTCAGGAGAGCTATTTCATGTGGATAGAAGTGTGTACTAATGGTTCGGTTTATCATCCTTCAGGTCAGATATCTTTAGGAAAGCGTTGTTAAGGTTCTATTGTCAGGAGATGCGTTGGTTGAAGATTTATCTTTGGCTCAGCATAGGTTTCAGATCTTTAAAAAGCTGGGTGTAAAATTCTATGACCAATTTCTTTGAACTGAACGGCTTCAGAGAAACTTGAACTGTTTTACAATAAATCTGCCGTTGGACTTTTCTTGATGATTTCACCATGAACTTTGAATTGTTGTTATCTAAACTGGCTGCCGAGAATCCTTTCTGTGTCGTTATCACCGGTGATTTTAATTGCCGATCTTCTCAGTGGTGGGAAAATGAAATAGAAAATAATGAGGGAAAACATTTTGAACCACTAGCATCTGACCTTGGTCTTTACCAATTGATTTCTGAACCAACTCATTTGATGGGCGATTCTAAATCTTGCATTGACTTAATTTTTACGGATCAACCCAACCTTTTTATCGAATCTGGTGTCCACTCCTCGCTACATGATCAATGTCATCACCAGATCATTTATGGAAAATTAGCTGTGTCAAATTTAGCCCCACCCCCATACACTCGCAGAATTTGGTATTATGATAAGGCAGATGGGGTCGGCATTAAGAAGAGCGTTGAAATGTTTCGATGGATGGAGAATCTGGAAAACGTATGTCCCAATGAGCAAGTTAAATTACTGAACGAAGTTCTTCTGAATATTTTCTCAAATTTCATACCCAATAAAGTTAAAATAATCAAGCCCAGTGAAGCACCATGGATAACGAAACATGTTAAGAATTTTCTGCGGAAAAAGAATCATGCGTATAAAACCTTTGTTAGGAGAGGCCGGCCAGGTGATAAGCTCGCGGAAATACAAAACATGATATCAAAATGTTCGGAAATGATTGAGGATGCAAAGCGACAGTACTTTCTAAAAGCTGGTAAAACCTTAGCAAATCCTACGACGGGCCGTAAAACATATTGGTCATTAATTAACACTGTTCTAAACAAGGCCAAGATTCCTATAATACCACCTCTTTTAGAAAATGGGATATTCGTGATGGATTTTACTGAAAAGGCACAAATATTTAATGATTACTTCATTCTTCAATGCACAACGATCGATACAGGTAGTACCATATCACAAAATATTCCAGTAAATGCTACACTACTGACCGATTTTCACGTGTCCGATGAAAACATATTGAAAATTATTAGATCACTCAATCCAAACAAAGCGCATGGCTGGGATGAAATATCCGTAAGGATGATAAAATTGTGTGATTCTGCGTTGGTTGTACCATTAAAAATAATATTCATGAGCTGTTTGAGAGACGGTACTTTCCCTGATATATGGAAACACGCAAACGTGGTGCCTGTGCATAAAAAGAATGAGAAAAATGTAAAGACAAACTATCGTCCAATCTCTCTGCTTCCAATTTTTGGCAAAATTCTCGAAAAACTCATATTTGATTCTCTTTATTCTCATCTTGTTTCATCGGAATTACTGAATCCCAACCAATCAGGTTTCCGTCCCGGTGACTCAACAATTAATCAGCTAATCTCGATAACACATACAATATTTGCGGCGTTTGATTGCAATCCTCCTCTTGATGTTCGCTCCGTGTACCTTGATATTTCTAAAGCATTTGACAGGGTATGGCATGATGGGTTAATATATAAATTAAAGCGATGCGGTGTCTCCGGGCAACTTCTAAGTCTTATCAAAGATTTTTTAAAAAATCGAAAACAGAGAACTGTACTGAATGGACAGAGCTCTAGTTGGGGAGATGTATCAGCAGGAGTGCCCCAGGGTTCCATTCTAGGTCCCTTATTTTTTCTAGTCTACATTAATGATCTAACTGCAGACTTGAAGTGCAACGTTAAGCTTTTTGCTGATGATACGTCACTTTTTACAATTGTGCAAGACTCAGACACAGCTGCAAGTGACATGAATCATGACCTGGAGTTGATCAGTAAATGGGCTCATGACTGGAGGATGTCCTTTAATCCTGATCCACAAAAGCAAGCAGTCGAATTAATATTTTCGAAGAAAAAAACTGAAACCAATCATCCCGAAATTCTTTTCAATAACACACCCGTGATGCAAGTTGTCGAACACAAGCATTTAGGAATAGTTCTAGACTCAAAGTTGACCTTTTCTTCCCATATTAAAGTAGCTATTTCTAAAGCAAGAAAGAGTATTGGTATGTTGAGGTTTCTTTCAAGATATCTACCTAGAAACACCCTTAACGAGCTATACAAGCTCTATGTTCGACCTCACTTAGACTATGGAGATGTCATATACCATGATCCACCAAAAATATGCGAGTTCAGTGGAAATGTCACCTTGTCCAATCTTATGGAAAAGCTAGAATCTGTCCAATACTCTGCTGCTTTGGCCGTCTCAGGTACATGGAGGGGAACATCTAGAGAGAAGTTGTACGCTGAGCTTGGATGGGAATCTCTTAGTCTTCGTAGGTGGAGTAGACGCCTTACTTTGTTCTATAAAATTGTAAATAACCTAACACCCAACTATACAAGGGATCCAATTCCACCTCATCAGCAGTCTCAATACTCTCTCCGAAAGCATGATGTAATCGGGCAAATAAGGACAAGAACTGAAAGATTCAAATCTACGTTTTATCCACATTGTCTGTCCGAATGGAATGCACTTGAAACTGAGACTAGGCTTGCGCCATCTGTTGCCATCTTCAAGAAGAAGATGCTATTGAAAATTCGCCCTTCTGGAAAACCCGTCTATGGGATTCATGACCCAAAAGGTCTGTCCTATCTAACTCAACTAAGAGTCGGCCTCAGCAAGCTAAATTTTCATAAATTTAAACACAATTTTAAAGATACCACGAACCCTATGTGTCCGACAAATGATGGTATTGAAGATACGGAACACTTCTTGTTGCTCTGCCCTTACTTCGATTTACAAAGACAAAACCTTCTCGCTGGAATCTATGCATTATTACGACCACTTGGATATGTAAATCTTAAAAATGATGCTCTATTGCAAATCTTATTGTATGGCGATGATGATTTTCCCAATTCATTAAATCGACATATTCTTGAGCTTACGCTACAGTTTATCCATGAAACTGGTCGATTTGAATGAAGATCTATCATTTACCCTATTCATTCATAAGCCACCCAGCAGTCATCGGTAAATTGTTGTATGTAGCTTTTTGTAATCGTATATTTAATTTTAGTTTAGTTCTGTGTTTTTATGAAATGGCGTCGGGGTAGACAGGGTATTATGCTCCTCGGGGTATCGTCTTCGTAGTGTAGTTAAGTATATTGTAAGTAGTGTTTTAGGTAATTCGTCCTTGTAACAATTTTTATATTGAGTATAAAAAAAAAAAAAAAAATCTTCAATATTTTAAGAATTACAGTATTTTCGTCTTTTTTTAAGAATTCAAGAAAATTTTAGAAAAAAAATTTAAACTATCGTAATTTCTAAGCCTCTTGTCGAAAGATCAAATAATTTTCAAGAAAGCCATAGGCTTGTGATTTAGAAATTTGACGACGCCACATCATACAATGAGCTGAAATATAAAATAGGTTGTAATTTCGACAAATATTGAAGATTTCCTATAAGTCCAACGTTAGAAACATAGAAAAATGGCTAAAGTTTCTTTCAAGTCATTCAGTTTAAAGAAATAGGACATTGCATTTTACACCCGCCTTTTTTCACGGATTTAAAGATTTGGAGCCTGTGCTCTTCGACTCAAGCTTTATCTTTGCGGCTTTCTCGTTTGGAAAGAATCCAGGCCATTCATGCACATGATGATTAGGGATCTATTTTTGCCCTAGGATGAAGTAATGGAGCAAATGTGGGAGATGCAAAGGAAAGTTACACAGCTGAAGAGAAAGGTAAATATGTACTTTGTTTGATTATAATCATGCAGAAAAGAAATTGACCGATGCTTGTTTTTTCGTAGTACATTACTTCAAGGGTAAGGTTCAGATGTAAGCTATCCTCTCTTTATTCCTTAAGTACCTTTGAACTGAACTTAATTCCCTGAAAAGTGAGAAAATTTAGATAGATGATATCTGATACTGTGATATTTCTAAACAAGATGTTTGTGGGGCCCTCCATGACACTGCTCTCACGAATAATTTGTTCACGACCAGTACAAACCTTTTTGAGATATTATACTGCACGTTTTGCTGTCAAAGCAATGTTTTCTTGTGGCCGAAAATAAATAACATTGTCTGGCAAGGAAATTTGTTAGCTTTCTGCCCATACCAATTACTAGCTTTTGGTTACTGCTTTATTTTCTAATAGGAATTAATATCGCCAACCCAAATTCAAGTATCAAGTGAGACAGAAAGGACGTCTTGGAGTATGAAAAACCACCGAATCTCGAGAATTCTACTGATGACAAAATTTTCGTTAAATTCTTTATCATTGCTGATTTTGTCAGATATGAAAGTTGTCATCGTTAAAGGTCGATATCAGGACAAATTTTACGTCGTTGATTTGCAATCGCAAAAACCAACCTCTTAGAAATGCAAGATTTTCCACTCCAGTAAAAATCATCCCTTTTCTCTCGTCAGCTTAAAAATATTAGAAAGACGCAGCTTGTCAGTGGCTCAACTGAAGATAACCCATCAAGCAGTGCAATGGAAACGAAAGCTGAGGAAGTTTCTGCCGAGCCTGAGCCAGCTGAAAAGCATGCAAATACCGCCCCTGCTGTTATACCGCCTGTCATTGCACCTCCTGCACCCGTGGTGACCAAGAGAAAGCTTTCAAGACAAGCTGATGTGGAAGATGGAACGAAGTTTGAGGAAAAGTCGGTTAGAGGGTTAGAAGATAGGAGAGACGAAGACGAGAGGAGAGGACGCTCCAGTAGCAAGGAGGGAAGGGATGGAAGAGTACAAGGCGACAGAAGGGACCAGGGCGAAAGAGGACGAGCTGATAGCATTGGACAAAATGATGGAAGAAAACCAGGTGACAGAAGAGACAAGGGCGAACGAGGACGGGCGGACAGCAAAGGGCGAAGTGATGGAAGAATACAAGAGCAAGCCGAAAGGCCAGGGCGAAATGTTAGGAGAGAGCAAGAAGGCAAGAGACTGCCAGGTGATAAGAAAGCAACTGAGAAGAAGAAACTTGTAGAAGTGGCCAAGGGGAAGGAGCCCACAGAGGGGACAGACGATTTCAAGATAACTGAAGCTACAGTTGATACTGTGAAACACGACAAAACAGAGAGGAAGTTAGAAGGTAAACGAAAGCAAAGGCGAAACGAAGAACACAGAAGAATTTTGGAGCTTAGTAAAGAAGAAAGTAAGGCAGAGGCTAGTGTGGATGTTGCTGTTAAGGCTGATACCATGGATGAGAGGCATGTGGGTGAAAAAGAGGCTGTAGATAGAAAAGGCGAAGAGGAAATTGTCACGGAAACTGCACAAGACATTGATTCAAGCGATGGTATTGATGATGGTGATGGTGATGAACAAACAGATGACGGTAAGGAGTTTTTCAACTAAACGTGAAAACTCTATTTAGCCCTCCTCTTTATCAAGTCCCCCGCTAATAATCCCCTCCCCCTTTAATAAGCCCTTCCCCTCTGAGCCAGAGCTTTTGAACAAGGTCCCTGTCTCTGTAAATCCCCCTTTTATCAAATTATTGAGGCTACCAAAGATTCTCCATTTATTTAACTAATCAAGTTTGCATGTTAATTTTGATATGGTTCGGGATAAAATAGATTTCTCTGATAATCTTGTTGTTTTTTTGTCATTTTTTTCAGAAGAGATTACTGAGCTACTCCGTGAAGAATTCCGCCTGAGAATAGAACAAGAGGTACGAATTTTCAACAGTAATGTTGACGGGTGATACAAACTATTGTCAGTCAAATGCAAGAAGGTTTACGATTAGCATAGCGTTGATTGGATGTTTGTCGGTTTTTATGGTACTGTATGAGCTATAATGTAGCAGTGGAAGTCTTTGATGAAGACAGTTTTAGTCAGAAGGGCTAACTGATGCAGAACATTTTGGACGGGTTACTAAAATTCAAAACAATCATTGAAGATACTTGATTTATTTTGCTTCGACAGTTTACCATGTAAACTAACACTTCTTCACTGGTAGCTGCTTTTACCTATTCGTTCAGGATTTCTGGTCAAAAATTGGTTTATGATAAAATGAAACAACAAGCGTCAAGGTAAAAGTAAAACTTATCACTATGTGACATAAAATTGCATCGTTGGCTGTTTTCATCTTGTTTTAAGATTTTTCATTTATGGTTTATGATAAAGTGACAAGGCAACAGTCCTCTATTCCCCTTGCTTCCTTTGGTCTTTCCATTTCACTATCTCTACATGTAGGAACTGTAAGCATGTTTGTTTAGCTGTGTATCGTTGTTATGAAAGTGAATATAGCCATGTGCTTTTGAACATTTAATTCTGATGATGATGCATGGATATTTATTTCGAAACGTCAATCTAATTATGGACTTGTCAAAATCATAGAATTTCCTCTTATTATACTGCATTCACACTGACACATTTAAACCCGCTTTATTTAAACCAGGTTAAATATCAGCCAATCAAATGCACTCGATTCGTTGGATTGTCCAATCACAAGGCTCCATTCCATAACCTGGTTTAATCTAAACTAGTTTTACTTGCAAGTGTGAATGGGGTATAAGATATCGGATTTTTCGTAGTTCAACTTGGAAATATCTTAACCTTGGAATTGTCTCCTTTTTCAAATACGATTATCGTTGCAATACTTGTGCTCCGTTTTTTGGTGAGACTTCGGTTGCCTGCCACTACCCCGATTTCTACAATCATTAGGCCAAAAGTAGTTGCAACCTGACTCGCATTGAAAAAATATCGTCCCCTTGCTTCCTTGAAGGAACTGTTGGCATTATCAGCAAGACTGAAGGAAAGAGTGCAACGAGAGTGGAATGATGTAGACAGACTACAGGTAACTTGTTGGATGAAATTATGATTTTTTACAGGCCCAATCAATGTGCTAGAGTGACGCTCGTAGGCCCAAAAATATCATTGCACAAGTGGGTGAGCCAGAAAAAGTTTCGACTTTTGAATACTCATAGCACTGAGGGTACTTCAAGGATTCGAATGATTCAAATTCAAACTAAAAGCCGAAAATTAATAGGGAACTGCGGCTGCTGGTTTGATGTTTTGGTATCAATCAAGTCGGCCTGAATTTTTTATGAATGTGATAGTTTGTGGCCCGTGTAGGCCTTGCATATCTGGAACATTTCAGTTCAGAGTAGGACAATTATCAGCCACAACAGACCTTTTAGCTATCCAGCAAAAGAGCCTGGATCGAGCGTTATTTTTATACATTTTATACGCGAGATTCGATCGAGTTGCATTAGAGCTTCTATCACTATTGTGCCCATTCGAAAATTCTACAATTTGTAGCAAAGTATCATTCGATTGAGATTCTTTTTCAGAATAGCTAAAGGTCTATTATCGAGGAAAACACAAACTATTACAAGATTTATTTGTGCTGGAAAATTCTTACTTTTCGGGCTTCTTACGGATGACTTAGCCTGCAGAGAGAGCCTATTTACAGTCTAGCGATGATTCAATAGAGATACAAATGATTTTTTGTAGTTGGAACTCGATGAAATACGAAAGCGAGAAGATTACGTGTCCCCTGCAACTTCCAGTGATGAAGATTCCAGTTCCAACAGCTCAGATTCAGAAAGTGGAACAGTATCCTTCTTCTACTTAATGTTTTTATGTAATAGCGGTAGTCTTCTGAGATTCGATGGCTAGAAAATATAGTCATTTCTAATTCAATAATTGCTATCAAAATAGAGGTACAATAAAGTCCCGCCTTTAAGCAACTTATTGCACAAAGACAGCGTGACTGGTTTCTTATGTCAAGATATACTTCTTCAAAACAGGGTTGGTATAAGAAACACTTTCATAATCCAAACAGCTGTCAAAATTGTTAAGAAAACATATTGAAATAAGCCCTGTGAGGATCTAATGGTTTGAGCCACTACTGAAAGTTTCTTGAAATTATAACAATTTGGGCTTGAAAATTTCATTCATGTTCTAGAGAACTGGAACCTATTGCAGACATATTCAAATATACATCCTATAATATTGCTATGTACCATTGTACAAGAAACTGAACATGAATCAGCCTGGATAGTTTGTTGTAAAGAGGTATTTTGTTCAGCGAAATCAGGCCTGAGTTTCTTATAATGCAGTTTCTTAAAGGCGCGACTTTACTGCAGCTATACTTATATTCAATGATATACAGGATGTTTCAGAAAAAAACGCAACCCAAGTGTAATTTGAAATCTTATAAGATAGCTAAGATTTGAGTACATGCAATGTATATCATTTGAAAGTACAGTCTTTCTTCTTTCTGATGACATGCAGTTGGAGAACTTATAGAATTATTCATCATTTAATTTCTTTCTTAGAAAGTATGCCCAATTTGAAATGCAGCATTCTGCAAATGCAAAATCAATCCCCTTTTTCTGGTAAAAATTATGGAAACAACTTTTTCGACGTATTTCAGCCTTAGAAGCACTCGATGTGATGCCTTGATGAGGGAAAAAGACAATCTTATCCTCATGAGATTCATTTGCAGATAATGGTAAAATGTCCTTTACAAAGGTTTGTTATCGTCTCTGTAAATGCCCTATCACTTTCGGGCATCTAAAATTGGCCTTTCTTACGAAAACGTCGATATAGCAATAAAAAATTCAATTAATCCACCCAACCTGGATACCATTGGAAAGTAAGTAGATTGTACTTTCAGATTGTATGCCTCAAATTGATTCAATTCTTATTATGTTCTGGAGAATCTCGAACGAAAGTGGGTCGTTTTTTTTCTGAAACACCCTGTTTAACCTAAATATATGGTTATGAATACTATAAGTAGCTTATATTGTACACTGTTCTTTAATTCTCTGCCATTAAAAAGGTGGCTCTAAAAGCAAGAAGGCAGAAGAGTCTTACCTGATTATCGTTAGTTCTTAAGAATATTTTGCACAGAAACGTTCTGATAAAATGGTGGCCTCTGCAAACATGGAATTGTATCAGATTTTACTGTCATGTCACTGTTGTAACTTAAATGAAAGATGGTTAATTGGGTATTACTTGTTACTTGTGTTTCGCAGTTCTTATTCCTTAACTTGAAAATAGGACTCTGATTCAGACAACTCGGAGTTGGAAAATATCTTAAAAGAATTACAGAAGGAGAACGAAAAATTAGAAGTATTCATTTTCCTACCATATATTTTTTAGCCGAAAATTAAAGCTTCGCTGACTTTTATTTTCATTTTTTAAGATTCCAGAAACAGCTTACACGTAGCGTTTTTCCAAAATTAGAAACGCCAGAATCGACTTCAATGAAATTTATTGTCACAACTTAGTTGGTTGAAGTTCTTTGAGTATTTTGTCAAACGTGAAGAGCAACTACAGATTATCTGTAACACAAGACGTAAAGTTATGCAACAATCCTAATTTTTAAGAAGATTTATCTCGGTGTTACGTCATCATACACGAGTCATATCTCATTCTATGATTCTAAGGCCTTGTTTATATGGGGAAAACACCTCACCTGCCAGTCCCGGGGCTGATAGGCGAGGTAAATTGCAGCCATTGTTTATATGAGGCTTTTCACCTCCCCTGTCAGCCCCGGGGCTGAGGTGGGACTTCACTATACCAGTGGTGTTGCGTTCATTATGTAAACGCGAAATGAAAAACAAAGGATTCCATTGGATAGTGGAATCTCACCTCTCAGCCCCGGGCCTGGCAAGTGAGGTGTTTTTCCACATATAAACAGGCCCTAGGAGAACACTTTCTTTTTAAATTGGTATTTTTGTGAATGATCTTATTTCTGTTTCAGAATCAAACAGTCGATCTTCTCAAGGCGTTGGCTGAAGAAAATGACAAATGTGTTCAGCTGAATGTGGAAATCCGCATGCTTGAAGAATGCAAGATTTAAACTATAAGGGAAGTACGTTATTGTTTTGTTTGATTCTTGGAAACTTTCACAAGCCTAAATATTGTTGAAAGAACTAAAAATGGTCTCAGAAGACACATAGAAATGTTGGGGTTCCTATCACCCGTACTGTATAGTTTAGGATGCCATACATTTATTTGTAAATAACTGTCTAAATCTTCATGTCGAAAGTTTTGTCACACGAACTTTGCATTGCAGGCGAAAATATCTTATGATTGGCGCATTAGATGATTACATTAAAGATGGGGGAATGGAGGAGCTCTTTTCCAAGCTGCATTGTGTTGCAATTACGAGTCGTTAAGTGTTCTATTTGGATTCGATTAAGGAACGCAGTGCATCTTAGTAAAAAACCTTACCGCCATCTTTAGCATAATCTTCTGTTCTAAATATCAGCTCGCTTTACAATAGAGAGCTTTAGATTGTCTAAAAAGCTTTCCAACAATATGTATAAGAATTTACTTTTTAAATTTTAGTTCGTAAAAGATTCTATTCTCCGATTTTCGCTTAATTTTCATGTGGCAAGACTTCTGACATTCTGTAAACTTTAAGACTTAATTTTGTCTTATTAATATGTATCTTTCAAGAAGCTTTCATTCAGATTTCACAGATAGTTAATATCTACGAAAGTTTGTATGAAATTTATTCATTAGTGCAGGAAAATTAAAGAATTTATGATACCATTTGTTGTCATAGCATTTTCTCAAGCAAACAACTTTTTAGCCAGCTATGATTTATGGTCATAGCTGTCATTTTGTTTCTACTGGAAAAGTTTCTTGCAAATTAATACTACACTGATATAGACTCAACTGGTGGGAAATCTCTCTTCTTGGCAGTCGAGCCCAGTCTGCGCGCAGGCAAATTGATTAAGCAGATAGAAAACCGATTCTTTTCTGCAGGGGTTTCATTCTAAACAGAGATGGAAATAAGGGGCTGAAATATAGCCGAAAATCTGAGGGGAAGTTGAAGTTGCTGTATTTTCATGCCATACGTTGGGATTGCAGAAGTACTCTCGAGTACCGAATAAACGGGGGGGTGAGAGGGTGAGAATAATCGGGGGGGCTGGAAATGGTTCGATATAGCAATAATCGGGGGGGGGTTGGAATAATCGGGGGGGGGGTGCTTGGAGAGATAGAAAATAGCCCTTTTCTTAGGTAAACACGTATCTGTTATATATCTATGTGCATAGTGATGTTACTGATACATGTACTTTTGAACTCTGGTTCAGTTGAATGCACTTCTTGAGACTTTTTCTTGCGTTTATACAGAAATCATGTCTAATATCATTTCATTTTTCCAAAAATTAATAAAAGGGGGGGTTGGAATAAGAGCGGGGGGTTGGAAAATTTTTCAAAAATTAATAAGCGGGGGGGGGGAACGATTATTCGGTACTCGAGAGTAGAGAAGACTTGATCGATAGTGTGCTCCGTTGTCACGCCGTTCAATTGGTAGGGCTGTATCTCATTTTTCATTTCATTTTAAAATATTTATACTGGTATAAGTTTCATATAATATATACATGTTTTTCAAACTGACCAGTTTGAAATAAAAAACTAAAGGAAAAGAGGCTAAACTAAGGACAAAAGTAATTTATTTACCTAATTTACAATATAATACACAATAAAAACCTAATTTACAATAAAATATAACAGAAATGAAATAGAAGTTAAAATTACACCGCCCTCCATATTTGTTCCTTGAAAGTTTTCAGGGAGGGTGCCAATTTTGCTTCTCTTTGTAAACTGTTCCAAAGTTTTGCTCCGCGATATGAAAAAGCCTTTTGGCCATTAGCAGTTTTTAGTAGCGGTAACCTAAGATTAGTTTCTGTCGAACGCAAAGTCCTTTCTCTATCATCTGAATATTTTGTAAATAGTTTTGTCTTGTAGGCTGGGGCAAGCGAATTCAAAGACTTATAAACTAGAGTGGCACTAGAGTGGTATCTGAAATCGAACCCTGTCCGCCTGACTGTTCTGGCTGCAAAATTGGAAGCTTAACCCATCGTGCCGTAGCACCTTTAAATATTAGGCCGAACCTTGTGTTGTTAACGAATGTACTGTGAACAGCGACCCTTGAAATCGTAAATTTTACAATGGCCACAGATTTAGGTCACTGCCTCCGCCCTCTGTAAAGCAGTAATCTCGTCAGATGGGGCTGCCCTGTAGAAGTAATGAAATATGAAACTGAAAAGTCTTTCAGGTCAATGTATGTCAAAGGCTCAAATTTGCAGCTTTCTAAGGCCTGCCCATTTTCATTCTCTCTTTCATCAACTGCTCATTTGCCTGTACTTCGAGGTATATCCTTAACAATATATTCACGGTACGCTATTATGTACCGGCTGTAAATCTCACCGGTATGTTCTGTGATTTGTTTGTTTTATGAATCATTCATTCACACACTTTGGTGATCATGAGGTCAAATCATGAACGGGTACTTTGATTCACTGGTTTCTCTCTTACAGAAGTCATGGTTATGGAGTTGGTCTGCTCTTCATTTGCAGAATCTCAGTAGCTGGAAATTACACAATACTGTTTGTCAATCTGTCTGTTTTTCTCCGCACTTCTATTATCGTTCTTCTCCTTTGCGAAATCACATTTACTTCCCGTTCTAGATTTGGAGGGAATTGTTTACGAAACCTTCTCTCATTTCACAAATTGTCAAATTGTTCTTTTTACGTTCGTTTTCAGTAATGTTTCTTTTCTATTGCGAATCTTATTTCAGAAATATGACATTTATTTCCACGAATATCCTTCTTGCCTGTAAACGAGGCAGCGTCGGCTCATGCATCAAGTTTGTTTTGGTCGCTTCAAAAGGCAACTTTGGGCATTGTTCAAGTTTTGATGTTTCTTCAAGAATAGGCTGCATTGTTTCATGGATACAATTATAGCTCAATATTTGGTGCTCTCTGCATTGACACTTTTGAAGATTTACATCGATATTTATGAAGGGAGAAACAAGAATGCCATGCTTGCCTATCTTGGTGAAAAGTCTTTAAGTTTAATAACATTTCTCAGAGATCGCATAGCTGTTGACTTGCTTTGGTTTCAGTTATAAAAGTTCGTTCGTAGTTTTATTTACGAGGGAGACCCATTTCCAGTCAGGAGTCACAGAAAGCTAGTAACTTGCACTATTGGCGTGCACGTGATTTGTTTGGCTTTTCTTCAGAATCAATCGTGAAATATTTCGTGATTCCAGACGTTTGTTTACAGTCCTAGAAATTCATTCTTGTTTCGTGTTTTTTATCCGCGAGAGAGAGAGCCATCTCCAGAGAGGAAGCTGGTATCTGGCACGATTTACGTGTTCGTGTTTTGTTTGTCTTTGCTTCCAGAATCGATCGTGAAATATTGCGTGATCTAGTACACGAGGTTGCAGTCACGAAAGTTCGTTTGCATGATTTATCCACGAGAAAAAGCAACTTCTCAGTGTAACGGAGAGAGAAAGCTCTTTTTGATGCTTCCTGATTTATTTTGGACCTCACAATCGCTTTGTCTGATATTTTGTTACCCAGTACATGCACTTTGCTGGCTTCTGTGTTCAAGTCGATCACGTTAGCAACCATTGTCGTTTGTCACTGCAGGCAGGAAGCTTAAAGGATAGCGTATTTCGTTATTTACAAGGCCTTTTGATTCTTCCGTTATGGCCTATCCACGGGCATCTACAAGCAAGACAATTATATTCGTGATTTTCACATTGTTGACGCTGTCGAAGTCTGAGCATGTAAATAGCAGAATGGACAGTATTCTCAGCAAAAGTATCGCAAATTTCATGAGAATCAAGAGTGAACTTCAAAATCAGCAAAGACTTAACTTTTCGATAGGGGAACATGAAAATGATGGTCTGCAGAAGCGTGGAGATGTTTCTAACCCAAGCCACGAGGGCTGGAATGGCCTATGGTCAAAGATTCATTTAAAAACACAAAACGTTCCAGACTTCGGACATCACGAAATACACTCAATGGACGAACAAGGAGAGCGGTTTCATTTAGACAGTACCCCTCGTCATCGTGTTCACCATGGCTCTCATCATGAGCCTCATTTCCATCACGAGGTTCATGAATATCACCACAGTGAGCATCCGCATGTTCATCACGAGCATTACGTCACGCATGAGCCGATACATAATCATTTCCCTGTGATGCATCATGCGAATCATCACGTTGATCATCATGATGAAGATGATGAGGAATCGGGGGATCATGAAGAGCATCATACAGATGCGACGATGCATGGTGATAATGATGATTGGGATGTTGGGGGAGGCTATTTTCAGGTATTTAGTGCTGTTTTACGCTGTTGTATTTGTACAGGGACGTAGGAAGCATCTCAAACTTGGGGGGCATGACACTTAAAGGGTACTTTTTCCTTAAGAAAAAGGTTGCATTTTTTAAAAATGAAAAGGGCACTTCTTTGTTTATTGCAAAATCTTGGGGAGGCACGTGCCTCCAGTGCCTCTCCCCCCCCCGGTTCCTATGTGTATGTATTTGTAGCACTCAGCTGGAGAGTTAGATTTCCCTATGTAGAAAAGAAAAGAAGGGTTTCTTTCTATAAGTAGTAGTTTGCCACGCAACCATGAAAGATCAACTTAGGCCGTAGCACCTTGCTTGCTGCTGTACAGGCCGAAATACCTTGACATGAATGTGTTTAAAATCTTGGACCTCATGAAGACTAGGGCGTTGATTTGGTGTTCCTTTTTTATGAAAACATCGCTTTAATTGGCTGTTTCACGCCAGTTCTGTTTCTTAAAGTAAATGAACGGAGATATAGCAACATAATCTAAACATAGCACAAAAGAAGCACAAGCGTCATTTATCTTCCTTTTGTTTCAAGGATCGAAAACATCAAATACAACAGGTTATATTTAGATTACCCAGTCCCCCTAGCTAAGTTTGCTTTTAACCCCGTTGATTTACTTTAACATAATGTGCAACTAATGCCAAAAATCAAATGACCTACCACTGAATAGTCGCAACTAAACCAAACAATTTTTCTTGTTTCTAGTGGTCTGTTTTCACTTTCGAGGACTAAACTTAGGGTTATTGTTATGGTTAGGGTCAAGGTAGCTCTGTTTCCTGGATTCACTCAAACCAGCTACCGTTTGACTCATAAATAGTAGTTTGACTAATCATGTCAAAAGTTTTTAGCGTTATTCATTAGACAGTTCCCTTTGATTGATGTGTGGAAACTACCAATTGCGACTTCTGGGCAGCGCTTAATTATCTCCTTTTTACGACGGTTAATTTTTTTCACAAGTATTGCCCTTAGTCACCCTCAACATCTTCTTTAGCATTTAAAGGGTCTCTTTCATCCAGCATTCCTTGCACGTGTCGTCTACTGCTTTTCCTTTGTTGTCGCCATTTCATGGGCCATGAAAATGGCGGCAACAGAGGCAAACAGCGAGACGACACGTGCAAGGCATCCTGGATGAAAGAGACCCTTTAATTCACAAATCAATTCAAATTTTAGCTCGAAGAACATGGCAGTGACGTCAATGTTGTTGCCTTGAAGAAGCATGGAACTAAAGTCCACATGAGCGGAGGTGATTTTAATGTTATTAGAGATCCATGGCGACATCATTCATTATTCGCCGGTTTATTCCATCCACATGAAATGCCCGGACACGGACATATCCCAATGGAGCAATTTCACCAGCATTTTACATACATAGCAAACGATCGAGCGATAAATCATCATATTTACGAACATCACACGCATAACGAGGATCATCATGTGCACGAACACGATCCCGGCCACGAACACGATTACTTTTATCACCATCCACCGGAGCCTAATAATCATGGTGATAAGGGTGATAAGCGTGGATTTAATGGTGATACCCCCAGGAATGATACTGTAACCGGGCAAGCGAAGCAGCAGATAATTGGGGCACCAGGGGGTGATGTTGAAGAGATTATTACGATACCACTCAGCTTTGCTAAGGACCATGGCAAAAACGCTGCAACACGCACTACGCAGCCCTTGGCTAATCCAGATCAAGCGGGGACATCGTACTTGCAGAATGACTTTCCTGCTCAGGGACAAGGTATTTCAGCCCAACAACATGCAGCTTTTACGCAGGCAAATCACATCTCTCCCATGCAGCATACTGGTCCTCCCTTGGATGTAATGGGGGAAGTGAGGAGGAAAGATGACAAGGCCATAGATAAGGAGCATAAGAAAGAATTCCCAAAGGGAAAATCACCCCGGCTGTCACCATTTAACGGTAACAGAAATGGGCCTAAATTTTTAGGAAATGTCATGGAGATCCCATTAGGACCACTTGCGCCAATAGTAAAGAGAAGTCTAAAGGGTAAGCGTTTTGTAGGACATGACTTGTTGAAAGTGCTTGCACAGATTTGGAAGCCCAGACTGCGTCGAAAGCGAGACATGGATAGAGGAAAGAGGCTAAGGAAAGCGTTTCTAGCGAAGTTGCTGATGTCTAAGAATGGTTGAATCCGTCTGATCTCTCAGTTTCAAGACACAAGACTCAATCACTTGACAAAAGTATCGAACGACTGCGAAGCCTTTCCCACGCCATGCGTTTCTACTATTGAAAATGTGGACACAGACGAGGGGCAGTGGGGGAAGTATCAAAGGAAGTGGTAGATAAACTTTCACAGACTTTGAATTAGACCCAATATAAAACAGCTTTACAAAGAAACCCTTCTCAACAAGAGCAGTGCTGGCTATAGAAAGTTCTGGCTGTCGGGAAAAGTCACAACTCGCTGAGCTTACACCCAGCTGGGGCCGGATCACAGCCTTCGTCATTCCTATTCAAAGTTCCACCACCAGCTACTTCCATCTCAGCTGCTCCTGCCACCCCATCTACTCTCAGCTCCATAGGGGTCCATAGCTACACCCTTCCAGATCTGCATCTTCTTTACCCTACACATTCTTCTCCGTCTCCTCTTTTTCAACCTATTCCCACGATACATGTGGCTCCCACTACCGGTCCTTCCGTGACCACTCCTCTCTACTCACCTCACCCAGGTCCTTCCTCCACTCAGGCTCGTCTCTTCGCCCCTAAAACTGTTCTAATCTCCCACCTTCTGCATCGTATCAATCTTCCTCAATCACACCTCATCTCTTACTACTACCATAACCTCATGTCACATTGGCTTTGGACAATTTCACCTCAACAAATCTGCTGTCGTCAGTCGCTCCGCTGAATCTGGCCTTACCCCCAGCTTCACTTTGACAACTTTTCATAGAGATTCCCACGAAGACTTTGCCCATGCCAATAACATTCGTTTTCATGAGGTTGTATGCGCCCTCGGGAAATGAATTTGCTCTATCATGGCAGAGCACCACAACAACCTAACTGAAGAGCAAGGCAGAATTTATCAAATCAACTCTGGCATTGATGAATCGTATCCACAGACTATTGTCGGATTGATTTATGCAAACACCAAGCGTAAAGCGGCAGAACAGAGTAATTCTAGGCCGGCTGCCAACAATTTGCGTGTTCACCAGGGTCAGGTACGAGATGGCAGCAGGAATTGGAGCCAAGCACGGAATAGAAACCTGCCGCAAGAAACGTTAGGACTGTTACGTTGCTTGGACTATTTGAACACGTTTCCTCTCCTTATTTGTATTTATATTTTGGTTTTCATCTTTATTTAGAAGTTTATACGCAGCTGCCATATTCCATAACCACTTTTCTACATGCCACGGTATTCAGATCATCAGATCTCTCGATTCAGATCTGCTTCTAGAAGAGAAATCCCCCCCCCCCCTCCTCCCAAGTAATGCACTTGACCAGATTGTTGTCGGGACGTGCCATCGAGGCGTCAGAAATATACCTGTCTTTGTCGTAAAAGCATACTCGACCTTATACCCATTTCCCCAAAATTTACATCTGACCTTATACCAATTTTTCGAAAAGTATTCCCAGCCTTAAGTTTATACTACCGTCTTGAAAATCAATACCGTTCCTTATCCAGATTCCATTCCTTATTCCAAGATCTGGAAAATCGACATCCTTCACAATGGCACGTCCCGAACTTAAAACATATATAGTGCACCTCCAGGCCTTTCCTTCGCATTTGAGAACTAAGATCTCCTCCAACTTCCTAAAACCAGGACTAATAGATATGGAAATGAGTCTCTTTCATTTTGGGGTAGCATAGTCTGGAATCGGCTTCCAGACAAATATAAAGCTGCAAAAAGCTGTGAGGAATTCAAAATGAAAATCAGAAGTTGGAAGGGATCTGGATGCAACTGCCGCATATGTATCGTTTAAATAGGGTAGAACATTTGTAAATAGGGTAGAGTTGGCCTTTATTAGCATTATTAGCTATTCTTCTAGCCAACTGTAAATAAATTGTAATAATTGTATTACTAATTGTATTAATTGTAATAATAAATTGTATTATTATTATTATTATTATTATTATTATTATTATTATTATTATTATTATTATTATTATTATTATTATTATTATTATTATTATTATCATTATTATTATTATTATTACTATTATTATTATTATTATTATTATTATTATTATTATTATTATTATTATTATTATTATTATTATTATTATCATTATTATTATTATTATTATTATTATTATTATTATTATTATTATTATTATTATTATTATTATTAAGTTGAGGTAGAACTAAGGACACGGAGATGAACCAGGGCGTAATTTAGGTACCAACGCTAGAAGCTGTCTTCCTTAGTTACCAACGCAAGAAGCTGTCTTCCTTAGTTACCAACGCAAGAAGCTGTCTTGCAAGCCTGGAATAGATTGGTTTTGATAAACAAGATTCGGCTGGTACAGTCATCAGAACCGACTGTGGCAATCGAATTGGTTACCACAACTAGCGTGATGATTCCGTTTCGCTAAAAGTTGCTGAAAAAGACAGCTTGCATCTGAAATCTTCAAGCAGTCCATAAAGTGCGTTTTCAACTTAGTTGTTTTACTAGGTTAAGGATATTAAACTGCCAAAACACTTAGCCAAAAATATATCTTTATATCGATGTTGCAGGAAGTTTCTGGCAAAGACAATAGGATTTGCAATAGAAGGTAGCGGTTCTCAGGCCTAAAAGTTTTCAGTGCAAATTTTCCATGCATTCCACTGTTGTCTGTGTGCTCGATTCCTCAACCTATTGCATTGCGAAAAGCTTAGACAGAAAGAAACCATGATCATATTGCGGAAACGAAGGTTGGAGCTCATTTTGATGGCGTAACCAGTTGTGTCAAAATTCGAACAAATTTTTTTTCGAGAGCAGCAAGTCTCTGGTCTTCCAATTTTGGAGTTGCTTAGCCAACCATGATTTGCTCGGGCCCATGGCGCAACGAGCTACGAATGCAAATGGAATATCCGCTATCATAATTAATAAAATGACGAAACGAAGTTGCAGCGCAATTGTTTTGAGCGCATTCCTTTTTGTTTTACGATTAACCAGTACAAAGAGAGTGCACGACCGTAATTAATAAACTGGCGAAACAAACTTGCAGCGCAATTAGTTTTGAGTGCATTCCTTATTGTTTTGACAAGCACCGGGGACTGCTGTATCGTCATAGCGACGGTTACGGTAGGATGATCAGGGTCGAATTCATGAATGGGTATTTATGAACATGTGATTTCGAATGCAACAACCCTGAACACGATCTAGCTCAGTATTCAACGCATTGTTCTACAAAATTTTGCCTTTCAAAATGAGGCGAAAAGTCAAATGAAATAAAAAGATATTATATAATTATATACAATAAATAATCTTAGATAAGTAGTTACTACGCAGAAATGGGATTCAAACTGTTTGTTATTTGTACTTTTTTATTTGGAATTGTTTTGGTAAATGGATCGGCAATTGGGAAGCGCGGAAGGCGAGAGCTTGGCGGGGAGAAAGATGAGACCTCGACGCAAGATGAAAACAAAGAAATAGCAGAAAGTAAAAATACTAAGAGACAATTTGTGTTTTATCCACACGGGGAAGGATATGGACATCATCATCATCGATACCATGAAAGATTTTACGATATTGGCCATGGGGGTGGCTATCATGGAGGTGATTTAGGCCTACACGAAGATGATTATCATGATCATGATGTAGGTGATTACGATGATGGGCCACAAGAATATGAGCATGTTCATCATCAGTATAAACATATCCACCATGTCAGTGAGTATCGTTTGTTTTTGTGTTGATTATATGATAAGGCCTGGGCAGGTTAGAGGGCCTTGCTACTCGTAGAATTCCTCTTGTTTTGATCAAAGCCAAGAACGTGTCCGCTCAAAGCCTGATAAGCAGACCCAAGTTCAAAGAACTTTGGTCTTTTATCAGGTTAATAGTCTCATTTTCTAAACAGAAGCTAAGCTCCGGGGCTGTTAGGTAGTTTCTTAAATTTAGGGTACTCTTGCTATCGAAGGTTTCTAATTCGTTTCTTATATTTTTGATGCCGGCTTTGTATTGCTTATTTAGTTTTGTTGGAAGGGCTCCCAAATTGCATTGTTAAAGATTCCAAATTGTTTCTTACTACCTGATAGTGATATTATACATCACTTCAATTGACTGCCTCGTTTTAAGAATTATTCAAAATTCTTTAATACTTCCTACATTGCATGTATTTATGTTTTATCTGATTTAAAAAGTGAGCATTTCTCATGCCACTTTATCGACGATTTGACTCATATTTTCAAGGATTCCGATGAGTGAATTTACCATGTATTCCCAGGGGGGAGGATGGTACGTAACATGTCGAAGGTACGGAATGTGCCACCCATATGGGTTGGTTTTGGGGCCCAAAATTATCCAAGCAAGGTTCCTTTTTCAGCAGATTTTCCTCAAATATGGGTAGGCTTTCCAGAAATTGACACAAAACATGTTTTTATGAAGAACCCGTTGATCTTTTCACCAAATTTTAGCTTCGTTAAGAGATTATTCAAGAAGCAACATTTTAACCGATTTAAATCTTCTGATGGTACATTATCTGTTAAAGTTTTCAGTTATAGCATCTGCCTATTTTTGAAATGGTGTTAAAGTGTCCTGTTTCTGTTCACAGTACACGGTCGATGCGATCCAAGTCCATGTTTGAATGGAGGAACTTGTACGATTTTAGCACATGGGTATGAATGCACTTGTCCTCTTGGATATCTTGGAATGCACTGTGAAAGTAAGTTCGATGGAGTCTTTTTTTGATTACACAGCCGAAGATATTTTACAGGACATGAGTACATGGCCTTTGTTATTGGTCAAGGCTGTCTGCAGGACACTTGCAACAGTCAGAAATGTCTGAGAACAATAGACCTTTTAGCTATTCTGAAAAAGAATCTGGATCGAACGATATTTCATTACAATTTGTAGAATTTTCGAATGTGCACAATAGTGATAGAAGCTCTAACGCCACTCGATCGAATCTCGTGTATAAAAATGTATAAAAATAACGCTCGATCCAGGCTCTTTTGCTGAATAGCTAAAAGGTCTATTGACAAGAAACCTTTTTAACTAGGCGGCCTCGTTTTGGAATCTATCAACATTTCTTTAGCTTGCGTCATATGGAAGTTCTGAACGAAGATTCGCATTCAGCACCCAAATTTTAGTCTCATGATAATCATTGTGTTAGGGATTTTAACTTTATGAGGATAGCAAATTTGAAAATTTATAAGGAATTTGACCATGAATAATGACTGAGGGTGAAAAGTTACACCCCGAACGAATTTCGTAGTCAAATCCCATATAAATTGTCAAAGCTATTATCTCCATAAAATCGAAATGGCAGACTCTAGGAATCTGAGAATTTGCAGTTAGACTAAACATGGGGTGCTGAGTCCAGATCCGTGGTCAGAAATTTCGTATGAAGAAATTTTCAAAAGTTTCAAAAACAAGGCCATTAATTGAAAGGTGTAAAGATAGGAATTTTCAGTATATCCTTTCTTTCCGCTTGCCCAGATAAAATACTCTCCAAAGTTGAGATATCTTTACTTTAGTTTTGAATTTTGACAAGAGGCATAGGATTGCAGCGGTCTTAAATGACAATAACCATAAATTTGTTAGAGTCCTGGTAAAAGGTGCCATTCTTATTGGCCAAAATTCCCTTTCGAGAAGATTATGCCAAATTTTACTATGCCCACTTCCAGCTCTATGCCCCTTCCTTCGCCTGATTTCAACTTTTAAAAGTTAACTGCAACTCTTGTTGATGCTTTGTTGACAAGCAGTTCGTAATTCTTTGATATTGTGATTTTAGCTCGCAGTCAGTGTGAGCCGAATCCATGCAGAAACGGAGGTACATGTTATGATGTTGGTGGTAGCTTTGAATGTGTTTGTATGACTGGTTTCAAAGGCCAGCGATGTGAAGGTATGGGGCTCATTTTTTATTGCAAATTTTCTCTTGTAGGAACAGATCGCAAAATTTGTTGCAACAGCAATTAAGATCATGTCTTTCTAGCGAGATTTGTCAGGGACCAAAGTTGTCCCGGAGATACGTCCTGTCTTGGTTTATTGCTTTTCTTTGCAAGAGTCATGAATTGGCGAAATTTGGTGTCACTGTGAATTTCGTGAATCGAAGCATGCTCCTTGCTACAAGATTACAGGGAATGATTATCACTGTAATTTTCAATTCCGAGTCAGTCACCAAATCTTTTCGGAGAAGATCGTTTTTAATAAAACATTGTAAACATGCGATCTGCTGCAGAATTTTTAGTTTCCGGCTTGATACGGTCATGTTGTTGTTTGTTTTGTAGAGGAGAACAAATGCCACCCCAACCCATGCAAAAATGGAGGTATGTGTACAGAAACAGAAGAAGGATTTGAATGTTCATGTAAGGAAGGATTCAAAGGCAAAATCTGTGAAGGTAATTTTAACTTCGTCCTTAAAGTTCTTTTTTCGCGTATCTCAGTTTGTTGCAGTGAAGTAATAAATAATTGATTTTGAAGCACTGCTTCTCCAGAACTGTGTAAAGATTAATAAGACAGCCTACTGTCTTTGTACGAGGTCAATGCATTTCCCAGACTTTTCATGTTCCTTTCCTTACCAATTTTAGCACACACAAATATTTTAATCCCGTAATATATCTGTTTATCCATAGTATTTATTGAGGAGTATTGTTGGAAGCTGGGAGAATTTTCAATTTGTCAACGACCCCATTTGAAGGTTTTTTTCCAAGTTAAGAGAGTTTTATGTGATTTTGATTTGAAAGTCGTTTCATGGCATTTATAACCAACTTCTTCCTATGCGAGAGATGACACGAACAGTAGAAATCCTAAATTTGTAATCGTTTTGTCAAAACTATCAAAAAAGCTACGATTTTTTCTCCCCCCACCCCCCTCCTCTCTACAGTCAGATTCCCATAAAACTGTAACTTCCCTTTTGTGGTAAGACCTTTTATTTCTGTTATTTATACATTTTGAAACCATTAATTGACATTTAATTGTTTGCCCTGTTTGTGTTAGAAACCAATCAATGCAGTCCAAATCCATGTAAAAATGGTGGCACTTGCACGGAAAGAAATGGAAAATATGAGTGCACATGTACAATTGGATTCAAAGGACTTACCTGCGAAGGTATATTTTATCTTTAGGTTTTTATCGTTAAAGGAAATTCCGGGGCTTGTAGGGTTGTTTGTTTGTTTTCAATTTGTTTTGAGTGGGCTTGTCAGGATTTCTAGCAACTGAAAGGATTTTCTGATAGTGGAGAATGAAAACAAATGTTAAGATGGATCTAAAATACTGTACTACGGGAATTAAAGTTAAAGTAACTAAATAAAGAGGGAGTAATACCTGTGGCTCTGCAGGATATGCCAGGAAAGGTTGTATACATCAATAGGTCTTTGTGTGTGTATCATGTTGGTATAAGTGGATAGGGTGCTGTTGGCATGGAGATGGCTTCCGAATGGTATGTTGTATCAGGAATTCTCGATTCGTATGTATAGTTCGCGGTAGGAATCAGTCCCATAAGGTAACTTGTAAATGTCTCTGTGGTTCAAGACTGACATTACGCAACTCTTCAGCTAAAAACTCACAAGGATATTTCGAACCTTCAATTTTAGTATTTCCATTATGGTTTCTGGGCTGCCCATGCAGTCCTGCGCCCAAAAAGTATTTTGCCAAGGGTGTTTTATGCAGGACCCCCTGAAAAGTAGTCTTTCTTGACCGACCGGGTAACCGTGGGTTAAACGTTAAGCGAAACCCAGGAATTATTACGAAAAGTTTTGCGTCCTATAGAAATTTCTTTATTTTTTCGTTCTCTTATTGCTCCACTTATTTTCAGCAAGAAGCAGTTGCTCTTCAAATCCATGTCTAAATGGTGGTACCTGCAACGAAGAAAATATTGGATACAGTTGTACATGCAGAGCAGGATACAAAAATGTCAACTGTCAAGGTTGGTAAATAGACCTTTTAGCTATTCTGAAAACGAATGTGGATCGAACGATATTTCATTACAATTTGTAGAGTTTTCGAATGTGCACAATTGCGATCGAAGCTGTAACGCCACTCTTTCGAACCTCGCGTATAAATTTGTATAAAAATATCGCTCGATCCAGGCTCTTTTGTAGAAGAGCTAAAAGGTCTATTACTGAGTTGCTGCATATTTTCGTGTCTCGATTTAGACTGACTATATGAGCCTCAGTTTTCCGCATTAAATTAGATGATGGTTATGGTTTCAAACTAAGTGATTGTATGAAAGTAAATGAAAAAGTCAGATCGACAACGGTGAATGAATACAAGTAATCACTTCGTTAGTAAGGCGAAGATGTTGGATGATGACAAGGAATCGTGCTGGTAGCATATGTATGATAAAAGGACCATTCTTATGCTTGCCAGGTATGAAACCAGATAAAAGGGGGGGGGCATTTCCAAAGACCTGAAATGATTTGAGTCTTACAAAAATTTTGATGCACATACTTCTAGATTATCAATGATATGAGACTGACTGATGCATTTGCATCGGTTGCATCGGTCTGGATCTGTCCCTTTCCGCACGAATCCATGTAAGATCAGGCAATATTTGAGATATATTTTTTTTAATGATTGAGATTAACCTTAGAAAATTTGTATTATAATTAGTTTTTGTTTTTTGTATGCTTTAACTGAATGGATATCGTGGATAAATAAGATTAGATAAAATGAAAAAGTGAAAATAAAAGTATATTGTGTACAGTTGAAAATGGCCTAATCATTCCAATATACAATATGAAAGAATTTTTCTTAAACAGAGCCAGACTTTTGTTTTGTTATTGATACACAGAAAGGGTCTTGTGCTGCTATACTTCGTGTCATATTTTGTGTGCAGTTCCTTTAGATATGTAATTTTTCACCATAGATCACGTATGTCATCCGAACCCATGTGCTAATGGTGGAATCTGTTACGTCAAGAATGGTGCACCGTACTGCGCATGTCAGGATGGATTTGTTGGAGATAAATGTCAAAGTATGTTTATCAACATGTTTTTTTATTGATCGATTTTAATTGCACCACAGTTTAGAAAATTTGATTGCAAGTCTTTGTTTGAAATACTTTTTATTTCACAGCCCGTCAATTACGTAGAATTTTGTAGACTCACCCGGTTTATGCTTACTTTCCCGTTAATTTAATTATCACATCTCAGATTGTGTGTGAAGAAGTTTTAGTTGACCATCAAACATATAATATAGAGGTACTGCAACCCTTTGATCTTTGGCCTAAAATCTCACCAATGGCAGGCGGTAGGTTTGGACAGTTGCAGTTTTGCCTAGAATTCCAAGGTTCAGACTTCGTAGAAACGAAATTTAGGCGTTGAAACTGCATGATCCAATGAAAGGTTTATCTTTGTTCAAAATGAAAGATTCATCAAAGTCACATCCTTTGACACCTGAGCGGCTTGCTATTAGTAGGACTCAGCATTTTAGTAGTTTTTGATAGAGTTATTTCTTCCTTCTTTTTCAGTGGCAAGTCCATGTGCTGCGCAGCCTTGTCAAAATGGTGGAACATGTCATGAATATTACAATACACAGACAGGCAGTGCATCCATCAGTAACGTTGTCAGTGGTGCTGTGCCTCTGTATCATTGTACTTGTATTGAAGGTTTCACTGGCAAAAATTGTGAAGGTAATAATCTTTTTATTTTGTTGAGCAGCTAGCAAGTCTTTGACATGCAAAACAATGAGTGGTTTGTTAACCGGCTGTAGGAAACGCGTAATTTGGAAAAAGACTGAAGTATTATACATCAAATGATTTCTACCCTGATTTATCACTTCGTTCGTGATATATCGACTTGTTTTCCTTTAATGTGTACGTCTCCTGCAAAAGCGCCATTTTCATCTCCACACGTGACTGCAGATTGACATGATCTCAAGCAGGGAGCGCCGACCCCAAAGGCCTTGGAGAAATTATGCCACTCAAACGGGCATAATTTCTGTATAGCCCTTGAGGTCACGTCAATCTGCCGTCAAGCCCGCGAATAAAGGGGCGCTCTTGCAGGGGACTTACAGACAGAATGAAAACAAGTCGATATACCACGAACGAAATGATGAATTAGGATAGAAGTAACTTGATGTATAATACGTAAATCGTTTTCCAAATTCAGCGTTTCCTACAGCCCGTGATTTATGCTTTGAAAACCTTTAGGACATGGTTTTATCATAAGACACAGCAGTCAAACTACAGAAGAAATTGTAGGCGACTATGAGAGGAATTAAATCGAGCATGGCAAGTAAGGCTTCGTTATTTGGCTATTGCAGTCTTCAATGATGTTCCTATTAGCATCGGAAAACTCCTGACGCGTGAATAAAGACTATTGTTAATGCAAATAAATTTGATCGTAATCCTTACATTCTTTTCTGAAAAGTTGTCACCGTTGTTCCGACAAATATTAAGATGCGACTTGCAAACACTACTTTACAGTTACACACAAGTTGTAGCATGTAGAAACGTTTAAGATGTAACTTAACGAAAGTTGGTTAGAATGGCATTGTATGTTTCATTGACCTTAATTTGATTTTCAGGAAAATTCTGATCTATTTTACTATGTTGTAGACGATGCCTGTCGAGAATGTGATCCCCATGCAATTTGCGAGAAAGGAAAATGTTATTGTAAAGAAGGATATGTTGGCGATGGAAAAACCTGCGAGAAAAGTATGTCCTGGATGTTTTATTTCTTGTTCATCAAATACTTCTGCCTTGAAGATATGCCCTCTTTGTTTCCGTTGAATAAACCTTTTAGCTATCCTAAAAGAGTCTAGATGGAGCGACATTTTTTATGAATGTTTATTCAAAATGCTCGATTGAGCTGCGTTATAGCTTTTACCTAGCCTCACTCCATAAGGACCCTCAAATTATGCTTATTCACTGTGCTTATCTCAGTGAGTTGAATTGTTGTTGTTGTTGTCACTTCACTAAGGCCCTTATTACCCTGAAGCTGTAAAACAGTGGAAAATGTCAATCGGCGACGAGTTTCTGTCGCCCCGTCATCAACTGGTCAGAATGTGGCTTAGCGAAAGTCAATTTTTGCTAATGTAGCAAGAATGAACCTTTACCTAAGTACTGATGACTAGTTTTATTAAGGTATACATAATTGGACCCTGCAATCGAGGTTTGATATCTATACAGATCAGTTTCCTAAAGTTTCTTGATGATTTATTGTCTTCGTTTCTCCCTTTCAGAGAGCATGTGTAAGCCAAATCCTTGTCAAAATGGAGGAACGTGTAAAGATGTGCAAGGGTCATATGACTGTGCTTGTACGACTGGATGGACTGGGGAAAATTGTCAAGGTAAATGTCTCTATATCATTAAATACCACATATTTAATGAATCAGATATTTCCAAGATCAAAGTCTATTTCCGATCTGCACCTGTATTCCCTGGAAAGCAGGTACCTTCATTTTGCCATATGTTCTTGTAGAACTTATTTTGAAAACAGTTGTACCGGGTGAGTAAAATAGAAGTTTACATTTTCAAATTGTGCCTGCATCTTGTGAGCGCAGTCTAAGATCTATTTTATTCTTATGATTTTGCTTCAACAGACAAGAAATATTGCGAGCCAAATCCATGCAAAAATGGCGGCAAATGCATAACGCTCGCTGGTGGTTATAAATGCATATGCGACAAATTCAAGGGAGTGAACTGTGAAAGTAAGTCCCATTTTTGTAATATTTTGCCCGGAAAGTAAGGTTATTCAGGAATGTACTGTTTGCTACTTTCATGTTTGTATTTCACCTTGGTTCTGTCAAAAATTTTTGTTTTTTTGGTTTTCTAACTTCTGAAATAGTTAATCAAGTATTGTAATGGCAAGAAGTCTTTCGAAAGAAATAATACCAGCGTTATTTTGACCTTCAAGTGTGAACGTTTAGCTTTATTCAATATTTAGATACATATTTGTACAACGTCATACATTTCATTGGTCTTTTACAACGGTTAGATTTAGAATAGTTACATAATGTCATGTGGAGGATAAACGAGTTAGAAGGTTTCAGTTTGAACAAATGATCATGTTTTGTAAATTTTAAAGTAGTTTTTCTTAGCATCTGTTTTTTCACTTCTTTCGCCAAGTTTTGTTGTATTGGCCGGAGCTGTCACATCGCTTCCAAGCCCCCATCAACAGCCGTTGAAGAGACAGACCCTCGGTGAAGTGAAATCTTCGGTTAGCAAAAACAAAATTCAGCGTAGCGAATGAACAGATTAGCGGCAAATAGAAAATTTATAGATAGTCTAGGATACAGCACATTGCTGGTACATTTTTGAACATTTCAAAAGTTTTGGATAATTTGAATTCAGCAGAAAGATCTTTCCTCAATTTAGGACTCTTATACGAGGGTATCAGATAATTTTGTTGAAGGATTTTTCAATTTTGTATGCTTCTCGTTTAGATTTAGTATTGTATGCATTTGCAGGGCCCTCTGTAAATCAGGCGTTTGACAGACGTGGCCATCATGCCTAAAGAAATTAAAGGAATTAAAATCAAATCAAATCAAATCTGTTTGTCATTACTTACTGCTCCGACGATTCACTTTGGCTAACCAGCATCTTTCTCATCTGTAGAGCCTGATCCGTGCGAACCAAATCCTTGTCAACACAATGGTAAATGCACTGATGTCAATGGACAAGCATCTTGTGAATGTTCTGATCAAAGATATCAGGGCGATAAATGTCAAGGTTTGTAACTGCAATTTCTTTGTTTGATCTAAGAGCATCTTTCGTAAATAAATAAAGGCCGAAAATTTCGGACGTATAAAGTTTGGGCAAAATGTTGTGGGGTAAAAAGTTTGTGGAAGTTTGCACACAGAATTTAGGACGTTTTTCAGTAATTTCGAAGGACTAAAGATTACATATTTTCAGTTGCAACTGAAGATATGGTTGCAACTAGTTGGTTGTTGCTCATTTCATAGTAAAACTGTCATAAATTTTGTGATGGTGCTTCATTTTGGATACTTGGTCAGAAGTTTCCTCAACTGATTTCATCAACTTGAGCATGATTAGAATGATCTCTAACATAGATTTGAAAATTTGAAAAATATATTATAATTTTGATTAGTAGCACTCTCGCCACATTCCTTTTCAATGCAAGTGTTTCATGAGCCAGACATTATCTTTTGAAATAGTAGAAGTATTTCACTATGATTTGTCTACGCTGCAAAGAATTTTTGGATACTAGAATAGTTTCAGGTGTTATGGAACACTTAGGTGAAAAAAATTGAATTTTCACCTTAAAATTCCAGAAAATTTGGACACACTGGGTATTAGATATTAGGCCTAAGCATGCTGTAATGTCTCATCAATATATTCATTTCTTAAATGTTGGTTTTAAAAGCGTGACAAAAGTTGTGTCTTGGATGAGTCGGTAATTGTGGAACACTTTCGTTTATTGTGAAACAACCTACTTCTATTTTTTTGCACGGGCCTCTACTTGAAACGTCTCAAGAAGGTGGCAGCCAGAAATCACTTTCATCAGATGTCTTCCGTTATCAGCGATACGGAGAGTACACAAAATGCTGAAGCAGCCTAACTTAAACAAAAATTTGGAGACAGATTTTTGAAGAGTTGCATCAAGTGAATTTGGTGAACTTTTATCTCTTTTCCAGGCCTCTTGGCTTCATTTTCTGAAGAATGTTCCACAATATACGAAGTCCCATGATACTCGAGAGCACCCTAAATATTTTAGAAATTAAAATTTTCAGACGCATGAAGTAGAATTATGATGCTAAGGCTAGTGGAATCAGTCCTTTCATGTGAGAAATTATTATGCAAATTTTGAAGTGAAAATATTTGTATTCCGAACCCCTTTTAGTTTAGATTGCATTTTCAGTCAACTTAGGAATTCCTGAAAATTTCTTATTGGAAATCGTTCTTTTTATGCAGTGGATACTTGCGCTGATTGCAGTCCATTCGCAGACTGTCTAAATGGCAAATGTGTTTGTAAATTGGGATACAAAGGAGATGGCAAAACATGTTTACCTGACTGTAAGTGTCTCTTTATTTTCAACAATTTTTTCATGTTATTACTGCTGCTCAATCTTGCATCTCTTTTGAGTGGCTAGCTTAGCCAATTTAAGTAACACTTTGCCAGCCTGAATCGTAAGATGACAACAAAAATTGTATTTTTCCTTTTTGAAAATCAATTTGATGATTTCACAGTAGGAAGAAGGATCGAGGAATTGCAGTGAAGAGCTGTCATGTAGCTGTTTGTCCGCAGCATTGTAAATGGAAAATTGATTTAAAATGATTTAAAGAGAAGTTAAAAAGATCTGAAAGGAAGCTAAATTAGCCCCCACTTGTGCCTTTGTTAGTTTTTCATTTCATTCCATTATTCATTTTAGCTGGAGGTGGTGGACAGGGTGGAGATCCTTGCACTGATCACCAATGTATGAATGGTGCTACTTGTGTGCCAAATGGTGCATCTGACTATACTTGTAAATGTACTTCTGGATTTACTGGCAAATACTGTTCAGGTAGGTCGGACTTATTTTTCAGCCTTGTAGCTATGTAGGGACATGAATGTTGCTTCTTGCGTGCCAAATGATGAATCTGACTATACTTGTAACTCCTAGATTTACTGGAAAAGACTGAGGTCCGAAAATGTAGTTTTAGAGATGTTCATGTTCCTTAATAGATATTGTTAATGCTATTTTGTAACCCTTTTGCATAAATGTTTTGCCCCTTTTAACATTATCCTGAATAATCTTGTAGCGTGTCATTGCTGAAGTGAGGTATTGAAATACGCTAGATGGTATGAAAAGACTTTTGCCTGCGAATTGGAAGCCAGTTAGACAGTTGACAACACTCTACCGACAATTTAGACAGCACTGTATTTTTTTGGGCAATCTCTCCCATCTGTATCATTTTGAACGTTCCACATGAGTTCAAAATTGGTCGAGAAATTAGAAAGAATGACTCTAATCTTTTGATTTGCAAGCATATCATTGCCACAAGTACATGAACATTTACGCATATCCAGTCAAAAATGCCTTGTAATCGAATTCAATAAATTTCTTGCTAAGTAGTTTTTGTTACTCTTGCAGACAGGATTGGAGGAGGTGCCGCTGATCCTTGTGCCTCGAACCCTTGCCAAAATGGTGGCACTTGCACAACCGTTGGTGACAAATTTAAATGTACTTGTCCTCCTGGTTTCTCTGGTCTGATGTGTCAAGGTAAGATAAAAGAGACTGAATCTTGCAGTTTTAACAAGTAAATTTCAAAATGCAACTTATGTTTTAACCTGCCAGTTGTGAGCAAAGAAATGATGCGAAGGAGTCTACTTCGCATCGGTCAAAGTATTCGCGCTCATCAGAAATAAGAAAAACAATACTATTGAGAAAAACTGTAATAATTAAACCAGAAATGTCGAAAAATACTGAAAAATATCTAGGAATATTTAAACTGATGCCCCAGTGATTTGACTTCATAAAATGAATACAGTAAAACCCCGCAAACAAGAACATACTTTTCTAAAAAGCGGATTGACTAGGTTCTTATGAATGAGGTACTGATGATATTTTCAAAGTGTGTTTCTTATCGCAAGGACACTTGTTACTATGATGAATACATAGGTATACAGCATGTGTTGAATGAACTTGAGAGAATGACTGCATTTGAATATTAGAGGGTAGGGTATTTCGTTGTTGACAAAGCAATTTATATCATACAGCTTCATAAAACAATTTGTACCTCCCTGAAAACTGTTAGAGGTGTTCAGTTATTGATAGTTGGGAGTTTCTTTACACTTATATGATGAAATTTCTTAATAAGTGTACCATCTCATAAGAACATTGGAGTCAATCAGTATGTTTTTGGTTCTTATCTTTGGGTGCATTTTTTCACAAAATCAGTCTGCGGGTTCTTATTTTGCCATGTTCTTGTATGCAGGGTTTTTCTGCGTTTCAAAGTTGGCGGTCTCGTTGAATACTCGTGATTTTTCAAAGTTTTTGGCTTGTTCCTCTAGTTTTGTATTAGAGCTGTAATCGCATTGGTATATTCTTCGTACTTTTATTTGATGAATTTGATTTTATAATTTCAGATAAGAGTGGAGGTGGTGCTGGAGGCGACAAAGACCCTTGTCATCCCAACCCATGTTTGAATGGTGGAACTTGTAAGCAAAATGGAAATGGTTATGACTGTATGTGTGAAGTACAATACACTGGCAGTGTCTGTGAAGGTATTTATAACTCAATTAATCTTATACTTGTCAATAATCGATCTTTCAGTCTGAATCAGATCTTCAATTTATATAGCAAGAAGTAGATAGTGATTGTATGTGTTTGTTTGTTTTCAATTTGTTTGAGTGGGCTTGTCAGGATTTCTAGCTACTGAAAGCTAATTTAGGCCCACTGTGCATGCCGCATCCAGGCACGGGACCCCTAGTTTAACGTCCCTTTCGAAGGACGGCGAGTTGAGTTGCGAGGTCAGACCTCAGTGGTCACCCATCCGAAATCTGACCTCACTCGACCAAGCTTAACTTCAGTCACCTGACGAAGACTGTATAAGCCACTCGGCCACTCACCCCGCTAAAGTCCTATACAATCTGTACAGGTATTTGTCAATCTGCTCTCGCACTTTGAGTAAGATTTCAAGCCTACAGTGCTTCAGACTCTTAGGAAACCACTTCTGTAAAATTTTGCCCTCGGACTTTCATCCACTTTTTGCTTATTCCCCTCTCTTCTCATCCAATGCGAGGCGTTTGTTTAATTTTGAACTGCAAAGGGGGCGTAGGAGAATTTAGAACCTCACCCATAGACTTCCTTCCATGCGCGTTCCCACTTATCCCCTCGAACTCGAGACATTTGCATAATTTTGAACAGCAAAGGGGGAAAAGAGAATGTAGAATTTCGCATAAACACTTTCTTTTACCTTTCATATTTCCACTTAACCCCTCCAGCTTCAGGCGTTTGTTTAATTCTAATTCGCAAAGGGGGACAAAGAAGAGTAGAAGAGCCGCACTGCGAGAATACTAAAATGTCTTAGCCTTGAGCTATCTGTGCCAAAAAAATGCCCATGTAGGGAGGCACTCATCTGAGAGGAGTGCATGTTTAAATTTTTCTTTGAACTTGAACTTTTTCTCACCTTATAGTTGATAAATGTTCGAAATGCGACGTTCACGCCAAATGCATCAATGGACATTGTAAATGTCGTGCTGGGTACATTGGCAACGGATATGAATGTGTCAAAAAAGGTAAACCATCAAAGTTATTTCTTGTGTTGAGTATTTTCATCCACCGCGTGTCTAAGAACGTAGATGCATTTTTTAATGCTCAAAAGTCTATCACAATACTTATCAAGAACATTTATTCTCCAGGGGGTGGGTTACTCAATATACAGCCATGTTTACAATAATCTAAGACAAATAAAGGAAAGGAAAGCGAGAGGAGTCGTAGGGGGTTTGAAATCGGGGGGGGGGGGGCTCGAAATGGTTCGATATAACAATAATCGGGGGATTGGAACAATGGTGGGGGGGGGGGGTTGTTTGGAGAAATTGAAAATAGTCGTTTTCTTAGCTAAACATGTATCTTTATATATTTATTTGAACAGTGATTTTACTGATACATTTACTTTCGAACTCTAGTTCTGTTGAATGCTCTTCTTGAGATTTTTCTTGCGTTTATTCAGAAATTATGTTTGCCATCATTTCATTTTTCTAAAGGTTTATAAAAGGAGGGTTTGAATAAAAGTGGGGGATTGGAAAATTTTTCAAAAATTAAGAAGGGAGACGATTATTTGGTGCTCGAGAGTATGTATTCCTTGCTGATGTCTAGGACCAAGTAATATGCATTCTATTCTATACACATAGAAATCCATCTGGCAGGTATCTAGGCATTTCTGCAGCATCCTTCAGAGTACTGACCCATTGAATTAGCCACATTTACTGAAAAATAGCCCATCAAGTGGATTATCAGAGAAACCCATCAAACCATCGCTTGAACCGTGATTTGGTTTCTCGTTTACTTCACTTGAAAAGAGAATTTGAAGATGTATTTTTTAAACCCTAAGCCGTAAAGACAAATGACAGAGATATGAGGTGACATAAATCAGGGGCCTGGGCAATCTAGATATAGTCTATTGTATTCCATTATATTTGATGATCTCGAGAGATTATCAAAACAATTGGACAAATGATGGCAAGCGCCCACCTTTTGTTCTATTTTTAAACAAGACGCTATATATCCTTAATTTGTCTCGAATTGATTTATTGTTTATTTTTCTTCAGATGCAGAATGTGGTGGTCAAAAGTGCAGTCAATATGCTGTATGCGAAACAAGCGTATGTACTTGCAATCCTGGATATGCTGGCAACGGTGTCCAATGTACACGTAAGTCAAAATTTTGATCGAATTTTTAATTTGAAAATCTGGTGGAATTTTTAATTTTGATGGAATCGTTATTTTCAAAGTTTGATGGAATTTTGATTCGCACCGACATCATCAATGTCTACAAAATACATGAAGCTTTGACGGAATTTTTAATTTTCAAATTTGATGGAATATTTAATTTCAAAGCTTGATCGAATTTAGTTGCTCCAACGTCATCATTGTCTAGAAATTACCTGATTTTGTATCATATCTGGTATTAATTTGAACTGTTTTCTTTGAAAATATTTTGAATATATCTTAACAAGGTTTTGTCCACTTTAAGCTTCAAATGGTACGTAAAGTAAAGATTTTAATGATGTGTAATTTACAACCAAATTTAGATTAAATTTATGATCATTTAAAGATGTGGTCTTGTAAATTCCAGCGATGCAAAAGCCCTGAATAATGTCAACCGTTGTATGTAAATGGTTTAGTGTGCTAAAAGAATCTCTAAGCGATGAAAGTAACTAATTTCTTTGAAAGTTTAAATTATTTTGTGGTGATGATACTTTTAAGGTGTAATCCTGAAACTGCAGAATTTTATATCAAATTTTTCATAACATAATCATAGAAAGCATGAATAAATATATAAGGCGATCAATTTTGATAAAATAATTTACCTTTATTTCAGCTGTTCCTGTTGCAGCCCCACCACCCCCTCCACCTCCGCCCCCACCCCCACCTCCCCCTCCAATGGCTGTAGCTGCACCTGCAATGGACTGTGGATATTGTGAAGCTCCTAGGAGATGTATAAATGGAGCATGTATAAGAATGGACCCTTATAAGAGGTCGTTGAATAAGCGAAACAACGATAAATAATCTATTAACTTCATTCTCAGAATCCATAATTCTACTTCCTTCTTGGAAATTAACTGCCGGTTTACTTCCGGTTTCTGCTGTAATTGCAGTAAAACAAGTATAATTCTGTAAATGAATTGTAGTCGATATCGTAGTTCTGTTTAATAGAACTTAAACATTATAAGAGACAGCTCTTTGGAGCGAAAATATAAATGGCATCATTGTATGCTTTAGTTATGTTTGTTGTATGGTATTTTTGTGGTGGGTTAGTTGGTCCGGAATGGGCTCCAATTTTCCACAGATTGTCTTAAATCTCTGAATACCAAACCAGGAAATATGATAGAGCATTTTATCACATTTTGTGTTCAAAATTAAGTACTTGCTTTGACCTAAGCTCTTCGACTGTCTCACAATTCCTAAGTCAAAGTAGATTTGACATCATAACCCTTTCCCAGTGCTTGATAGCCCTTATAACCCCCTTCGAAAGATTTCATCTGTTGCATGTCATGTTGAGGCATATCGATGATAATGTTAGCCTTGCAATAAGGTAGGTAGGGGCGTAGGCCTTTTGGCATAGCCGTGACCCTATATCTGTATCAAACAACTTTGACACCTAGATTCTGCGGAAAAGAGACTGCAATTGAACAGCTTTCCCATAGCTTGCACAAGCTTATAACCTACATCATTCAAAAAGCAATCTAAGCACCCTGCCTACTGATTCGAGCAGTTTACGAAAATTGGATTGAGTTGAATGCAAAATTCTCTCGCAATAGAGTACACTGGGAGAAAATTTTTTCATTCAGCTGAATCCGAATTCTGTAAGCCTTTCGCGTCTACATGCAGGCTGCAATCACAGGTGCTTTGCAACCTGGTTCCCTAAGGCTAACTTCCTACGACAAACTTAGAGGACAATTTCGTGCCTGGGAACGAGGTTGGGTGCCCTGAAGTAATTTACAAAGCTTTCCATAGTTAAAGGACAAGTCCGTGGTTGATAAAATTATCGTTTAAAAGCGACCTTACTAACTACTGAACACCAGTCGTGAGTTCTTTCCAAGTTTTGATGCCTCCAACTTTCATAATTTGGTTGACGAATCTTCGTAAGTTAGGCTAAATATCTTCGCCATTTTGCATTTTGTACAAGTGTGCGAAGGCGCGATAACGAGGCCAGCAATGTGAGTGGTATGATATCAATACATTTGGCAGCCTCATTCAGGTCAACTTGAAGTGACGCCATATAAAATGACGGTAATTTCGTACTTCTTAGCAGATTGAAATATGCAGTTTCGCAGATTAAAAACAGAGAAAACATTGAAAAAAGTGCTACACACCATTCACAACATGGTTATCTCTTGAATGATCAACAATTATAACAACCCCGGACTTGTCCTTTGATATTCAAGTGAACAGTTATGATGTATAAAGCAAAATCTTCAAGCTAAAAAGCAAATTAAACCGTATTCTTTGCCAGATAGTGCATAAACTACTGTAAAAATGAAATATTAAATACCCATTTTACCTCTAGTTATCTGACGTGAAATATTATGAATTTTTGTCTTGTTTTTAATGCAATTTCCCGATTAAACTTCCGAATGAAAAATTCTCCTTGCAATACTACTTGGTTGAATTTCATATCTAAAATTATGTAGTGGTAAATTTATTGTCGGACTGTTGAGTTAAATTTGATAATAAAATCTGAAAGCTGAATTTATAATTCCTTTCATTTTTCTTTGAACCAGGTTATCTTTTATCTTGTCAATAACAGTGCAGCGTGTGGCGACGTACGAAACGATCGATAATACTTGTCAAATATACTTTAACGCCAAAGAGTAAAAGAACTAAACGTATCGGGCCGTTCCCTTCGTCAGTAGTAAAGGAAATTGGTAGAAGCGGTGCTCCCTGGGTAGAAGCGACGAACATGAGGAAGGAGAGAATGTTTAATGGAATAATAGGATCGAGCAAGTGACGGAAGAATGTGACAAGCGAATAAAGAACGCTCAGAAGCATAAAATCAATAAAATCATAGAGAGGAAAATTGTTTCTTAATTAGCATTTAAGTTTCGTGATACTTAAGATTGTATTTTATGCAATAATTCATTTGCTAGGATAAGCTACGATCAAAACAAATAAAACTGTAAATAGACTTTTAACATGAATCGATGATTTTGCTCCATTCGCTCTGACGATATCAATGCTTCCCCCATCTGGCTTTCGCGTCAACCAAGCTTTCGTGGAGTGACTATAACAATAAATGATGGTTTGATTCATTGGAGCAAAGCTTCGAGCGTTATCACATGTCTAGCTTAAACAGTACGTTTTAATGAGGACAGATTAAAACTGTCTAATGTTACAAAACAGTATAACAGAAAGGGTGGATAATATGTTTCAATGAAAGGTAGAAATTCAAACGTTATGTAGGGTGACATGAAGCGAAAATTTCTATTGATGCAAACGAATAGCGCTGTCAGAAGATAAGGGATCCTCTTTAAAAATTTTTGGTATCTCTTTTTGTTTTCAAATGCTCCATTGATTTTAAGTGCCAGCTGATGGCATCATTTCTTGCGTATTACAGAGTAATGCATGGAAACAAAAGTGTATCTGATCTTCGGAAGTTGTAAGAAAATTTCAACTGAGCTTAATAAATGCAATATAAATTGTCTCGTGAATTAATACGATGTTTAAAATGGCATGTTGATTGAGAAAAGTCTGTTACTAGATTCCTCTTGGAAACATAGTCAACCCTCTATGTCTATACCTTCTCTACTTTTTGCGAATAAAAGGACGTCATCAACCAATCATAAAAAATAATTGATAATTCCCGAATGAAAGAATATGTTACAAAAAATTTCCAAGAGGAGTTTTAACTCGCTAGAGTACTATTCATTTGCAAGGATAAAGACTTATCCTTCAGGTCACCTTTAAATCTAATATATAACCGTAATGTTTTACAAAATGTAGCAAATTGCTGCGATTGAGAATATAACCTAGTCAGCTAGTAGCTACAATCTTTGCCAAAACTCTTCACAAATTGGCATGTTTTTCCTCTTCTCTCCCCCTCCCTCTTACAATGTTGGTTTCTTGTGCGATTACGCAGTGCGTTAGGGCACAACTAAGCCGCCGAATTGCTTTCCTTCAAGTCTGGTGACCATATTTTCCGACCAACATTGTTCAGGGGGGGGGGGGTTGGGGGTGTGGAAAAAAGCAGGAGGTTAAGTTTCCAGTGATATATTTTGTATGGCTAATCAAACGAAAAAGGAGCAAAACGAAGTTTATTGTCAAGTTGTTTTGGCAAAGATTGTAGTAGCCAATCTAAAGCTGAATCTAATAATTCATTCAAGTCTAAGATACAACAAGGAACTTGTTAATCTTCGTTGGCAAGTATCGGTTTCTGAACATGTAAAGTTGTTGCTAAACTGTCGAAAGAATTAGGCCAAAAGGTTTTCTGATTTTTCATTCCATTAAAAATTCAATCCTTAATGTACATGCAATGATTATAACATATTGGCTACATACAACAATACCCGTTGAGTCAGAAAATGTATCCGATGCTGGAGAATATTTTGGGAGATACCAAAATTCATGTCAAAGCCTCCAGAATACAACAAAGTCAATCTTAAAGTTCTTTGCTCTACCATTCGATATCACTTCGTGTTTTTGAGTCCTCTTCTTCATCAACTAGCTTGTCTTTTTGCTTCGACTCCTTTTTGTCTCCTTCTTCCTTTTTCTTTATCTTCTTTGCTAGAAGTTGGATTATTGGTGAATCATGAAATATCGACAAGTGCTCAATTTACTGATGGCAAGGGGCAGACCGTGTCTTGAAAATGTTTCCAGGTTTACCAAGAAAGTGGCCACTTTAGGGTGTGTTTTATTGTTATTTCAAGATCTACGAAATGCCGAAAACAGTAGACATAGCAGTGACAGAAGTTTGTTTCCCAGTCAAACACAAAAATCTTTTAAGTAGCAGGTTTAAATTTATCGTGGCGAAAACCAGTAAAAACGAGAAGCTCGCCAAAATCTGCCGAACTGTTTGCCTTTTGAAGCAGAACGTTTAGAGGGCCTTGCCAACCTACCAAAGCCCCCTCGGAGTCATTCAGGAGCTGTCTGATAATTGTTTTATTTAAGGACTAAATGCGCGAGTTTTACACTGCCTCCTGATTGGCATCAAGGAGCTATACAATCAGAATCTTTACCTCCCTGATTGGCATATAACAAAGTCCGCCATATAGAACTTACGATTCACCCTTCATCACTCGTTATAAGCACATAACTTCTCTTAAAAACCAACTTTCGCTTACACAATTTGAGACTTTGCCCCATTGGTTGTGGGGAAAAGTTTGTGGACATCTTTGCTTTGATTCACTGCTTTAGAGGATTCCTTTGTCTGAAATCGCTTTTGCAATGAATTCTGTGAATCAAAAACAACTGGTGCTATCGTATTACAAAATCTGCCCTTGCTAGTTTTCCAAACGCCCATTAGTCTATCAATAGCGATAACTTAGAACATCCAATCAGTCTTGCCTGATTTTGCAACTTGTCTGATATTGCAACTTGTAAGTAATGTTCAGTCTCTCACAATCAAACGCAAAACACAAACAAAGGCGGCAGCCTTATTGTATCACAATTTGCCATTTGAGAAACTACTCAGTTAATACCATGACAATAAAACGATAACGAAGCAAACGGCAAAATATACAAGACCACCTGTGTCACTACGAAAAGGAGCGACACAGCCTTCAATCTAAATCATGAAAGGAACACAGCATAATCTAACATAGATTATTATTCTTTGTTGCAATCTAGCATAGATTGTCCTTCGCACAACTTTACTTTAACAAAGTAACCTCAACACTTTCTAAGACTAAATTTACACAAGTAAATAAACATGATTTTTATTTTGTAATGATAAGGCAGAGATAGCACGTGATTTCTTTCAGGAAACTAGGTTTCCCCCACATCCTGCGGACTATGTGATGGTTCAGTTAAGAAAACAGACCCATCGCAATCACAGAACTGTGCCAATCTGGGATACCACCAATTACCTAATATACTCATTTGTCAGTGCCACGTAAGCAGGCAAGCAAGCAAGCAGCATTTATATGTTGGTGCAGGCAAGGTTTGTGGCAGCTATACAGCTGATTTAAGCCTGGTGCATCGCCTGGACCTGAGTATGTCAAACTTGTTCCATAAAGTTATTAAGCCTCTTGATATGTAGCTTTGAGGCGAGGCGTATTTGATACGCAGGAAATTTATAGTTTAGGCTAGGAATTAATTTCAGTAGCAGTGATGTCGTAATAATTTCATCGACTTTCTAGAGAAGAGACTATTGGGATCCTATTCACCTTGAACGCTGTTGTTCCGTTGAGAAGGACATCACTCCAAAAGGGACCGTCAAAAATGATCGGTTGGATTTCGGTGCCATGAAATCTCTCAATAAAGTCGATAAATGCGCTTGACTACTGGCACTTCGAGGGTAAAACATTTTGCCAATTTAAGGCTGAAAGTATGCAGTGGCAAATTGTTCGATTGAATATCCAGGAAAATAGGATGATTTTAGCCGATATTTGGCTTATCCTTTGACAGTTTTTTGTAATGGACCTCGCCCAGAGTGTCTAGACTCCTTGTTTCACTTCTTGACACAATCTTTACACATTCAAATTATCTGTAAATGATCGCAGTATTTTACCATTAAGGACCCTCTGCTAGCCGTGATCCTTTGCGAGCCCCAAGTCTTCAATCTTTGTGAAACTACAATTCTCTACGAAGACTTCAATTTCGACCCCAAAGTTGAACTTCATATGATATGAAAGTCATTTGTAGCCTAGAACCTTGTCTTTTGTTGCTCGTTTGTCGCACAAAGGATGATGGTTACTAATAGGTCTTTAAACACAAACAAAAAACATAGACTACCCTATTATCGAATAGAAAAGTCAAACTCGGAGTTATCGTCTTGTCCAGTCTCGTTATCATTCAAAAGTCTTTGTCTATATTTATTCTTTATGAAGGACTTAGTGCTTGATCCAGGGGGTCCTGGTGGTCCTGGACTTCCCCCCTTAGAGCTGCCTGGTGGTCCTGGGGGTCCAGCAGCTCCAGCACTTGAGCTTCCAGGGGGCCCTGGTGGGCCGGCACTTCCTGCACTCGAGCTTCCTGGGGGTCCTGGTGGGCCAGCACTTCCTCCTTTCGAACCTCCCGGAGGTCCAGGGGGTGCTGGTGAGCCGCCTGACTCTTCTGATGGTTGAGCCCCCGGTGGTGCAGCGCCTCCTTTAGAGGATCCGGGTGGGCCAGGAGGGCCACCAGAAGAGCTACTGGATGATGGTGGACCAGGTGGGCCACCAGAAGAACTACCAGATGATCCCGGTGGACCAGGTGAGCCACCAGGACTAGGAGTACCACTGGGAGGAGGTGGTGGTGCAGGGGGGCCTTGTGGTGGAGGTGTTGGTGTAGCAGGTGATGGTTTCGTCTGTGGAAGGGAGGTTGGTTGTGGTGCCTGAGGAGGAGGTTTTTTGCCCGTATTTCCGTCTCCACCTTGAGCCTTCTCTGTTGGCTGTGGTGGCGTGCTTGTAGGAGGATTCGTTTTCGACGGAGTAGGACTGCCTCCGGTCGGTTTTTGTGTTGCTGGCTTCTGCGTTGGTTTAACCGTCGCAGGTTTAGTGTTCATTGGTGCTGTACTGGGGACTGCTGTTGTCATTGGCTCGTCAGTAACTGTTGGTTTTTCTGTCGGTTTTACTGTCTCTGTTGTCTCTTCTTCACCCTCACTGCTAGTCAATGCTAGAGAGAGGAGAAAAGAGGAATGTTAAAGGACATATGCAACGTTAGCAATTGGTTAATACAGCAAAGACGTTTTGAGTGGCAGTTCATTGTTTTGTGGCCTTTTATTTTTGCTTCGTGAATCTTTATTGCTATGAGAATTCAGCCTCGATCCTGTGCTTTGTGATAAACAATAGAGAGGGTTGTGTTGCATAACCCAATCAGGTTCTTGACATGTGTCCTTTAAACTCATGTCATAATACACTGAGGCCAAGAAACATCGAATTTGAGATACTTTGAATAATCGTTGGAGAGATACAATGCTGACCCTATCAGGATTAGGACTAAAGGACACATGTTGATAGCAGGTTTATATTAACTGAAATGTACATATCCTTTAAAATATTCATAATACATACATACTTACATTGCTTTGGCCCGTTGTGTTTCAGCTTTGTTGAGAGCGAATCAACGTTAGGGTATAGGTCCCAATTCAAAATGATTCCATTTCATGGCCTATTTAAGCAATCTTGCAAACAGTTTTTGATATGATCTCTTGTAAATGCAGAAAGAACAGACAAATTTCAACGAAGTAAATTCCCATATCTAAATTAGCACACCTTTTTTCACTCATCAGGTAGAGTGAAGATTTAGATCACGATTTCATACTTACGCATGCAAACGCGATCCACGAACGTGTATCCTGGGTTACATTGACAATTTCCTGTTGGAATTACGCATGTTGAATACTGTGGGCATTTTTGTTCGCATGTTGGAGTGTCTGTGATTGAAGAGATAAAGGAATTGCAAATTAGCTGATTATGAACATTTGCAAATACATTTTCAGTCAGAATCTCACAATTGCTTTTTGTATTACTGTGGCCTTTTTCACTCATTTCAAAATGCAAAATTTTAAAAAACTTGGTGTTCTCAGCCAAAATGAAGCTTCGAATCATGTTTTTGACCATTTGTAGGCACATTGTCGTTAAGAATGACTTGTAACAAAGTTACAGTGAAAGCGGAAGAAGCGAAGCACCTATGTTTTCAATATTCAAAATAGAATCGAATTTATACAGTAATTTTCTACCGCTTCGACTGTAGGTGAAGTCTTCGTCGTCATCCCATTGCTGTAAAACCTTGCTTCCTTTCTGTATGTTTTTTGTACGTTTCTTCCAATAAATTCCCATTCCCAATTTTAGAGTTCCACAGTAAATGTTCGAAAACAAAAATTCCTTGTTGCTAATCAAATTACTTTTCCTTGTAGGAAAAAGCACCATACAAACAACATTCTCCATGAACCCATGAACCAACATTCAACATTCTTCAGCGTTTTTTGAACAGGTGAGTGCGGAGGAGCGAAAACACATTTGGCAAACCGTCAGGTCAGACAGGAAAGTCGGCCATGTTTTGTCATGGAAGGGTCAAATCACTGCGAGAGTAGTTTAGGCCCGATCACCCGATCTGTGTGTGTCCTTTCGCTCATGAATAGAGTTTTACAGCCACCTTTATAAAGATTTGATCTCTCTGTTGTAAGTACATCTAAATCAAATCTGAAAAATTAAGTAATTAATACCTCTGATGCATTCATATCCATTTCCAATAAATCCTGCCTTACATTTACACTTTCCTCCAACACAGTTTGCGTTTTCATCACAATTTGCACATTTGTCAACTGAAAGGAACAATTTCAAATGATTTAGGCACATTGCTCAGTAATGGTTTCTATCCGTTTTTATTTTATTTGTTTTACTTATCTACTTTGCTTCAGATAAAAGAAGGAAAAACATTATGAAACCGAAACAATCGCTTCAAGCACTAAGATTTCTCTGACGTCACCGAGTGAGTCGGTGATGTCCCATGGGCAGTTAGATACCCCAGTTATGTTTCAATATAAGTGCTAATGCGGAGGATATTGTAGATCATCCTGCGGAGGAAGTATCGGAGTTACTTGGAAGGAAAACGTCTTCTTTCGTTTCTGTTCTTTGTTCCTCCGATCTCTCACGCCAGCTCCTCCGTAGTAGTAAATAATTTTTCCTCTGTGAAACAACAAAGTTGCAGCAATGAAAGCGCAACTGCAGCTTTTAACCACCCATCGTAGCAGTACAAATAATCATGTATTGTTGTTGTACTCTTAAACCTCCACCTTAAAAGTAGTGTGGGTAACGTATGGGCTATTGCTGCTAAGTTCACGTATCCTGTTTTGTAATGGTATGTCTGTGTCGTAATCACCGCTTATATCCAGTATTCACTGTTTAGATGTCCAGCAAAAAGTTGAAAATGAGTCATAACTCACTTGCACAAGTTGGCCCGGTAAATCTGTCCGGACATACACAATCATATGAATTGCCTCTTTCCACACATCTTCCTCCATTTTTGCAAGGATTAGGATCGCAGGCACCTTGATGGAAAGAAATCAGAAATAGATTTTTAATAATGATGTGAATCTTTTTCTTGTACTTGATAATTGAACACAAGAATTATTGTTTCATTCGAATTCATCTTTCTTCTTTTGCACTGTACAGAATCTTCATAAGAGTAAGAAGGTAGAATTGCAAATTTTGTTAAAAGATTCAGTAAACAATTCATGAATTGCTTCTGAAGAAAAACCATGATGTATACAGCCTTTTGGATATAATCTCACTTCCTCTCATAAAACTCCCTTTTGCATGCACAACAAATGAGCTAGCCAGCCTGGTTCCCTGCGTCAGCTCGACCGCGTTCGTTTGAGGGTATTGAGCGCCAGGGAAGCGATTTGTTGACGCTTGGACAAAAGCCAGCGAAACTTCTCAAACTTCTCAATCCTTATTTGGAAAACCGGTTAAGCATAGGCTGCGTGCCGTCTTTCTTTTGTGTAAATTGAATTGTTTTCTGTAAATTGAAAGAACTTTACCTTCTCTCAATTTTACACAAGAAAGACAGTACGCAGGCTAGTTAAGCGTCGTTCTGTTGGCGGGCAAGATTTAACGCATGCTTGATTTTAAGCATGCCACGATGACAACAGAAGCCTGGCCATAGTTACGGTGTGTGGTTACGGTTTTTGTCCAGTCGTTATTTTGGACTGCTTCCGTGGAGTCCAGTTCCCCAGTCGAAAATGACGTCAGGGAACCAGACTGTGAGCTAGCTACTTTAGCTGTTTGCTTTGTTAAATTCCATGGTTTGATTACTCGACCGTCGAAGTCACTTTGTCAGTGATCTCTAATCGCTTGAAATTGCATGTCAATCAAAGGCAGCTGATTCTGTTGTTTTTAAAGTTTGCCCTTGTTTACACAAGAACCGCTTGCATGGAATGCTACAGTTGCTACAATATCCTGATATCAAAATTATTCCATAGGAAATTTTGGTTAAAACAATTTACTCCAATGAAAGAGATTTGATCCGCAGAACAAATATTTCGTTGCAGTTAATTTGTCCCCAACCATTCAGCTCACAGCAGTTAGGGAGAATTTTAAAAAGAAGAGATTCAGGTTTTCTCAAGGGCAAAGCAATTTGCCTTTCCGAGGAATAGAATTTGCACTTCTGGATGTATTCAATAAAATCAAATAAACAGAGAAAGCGATACATAGACTGATGATCTGGATTTTCTTGTATCCCTGTGCTCTTTGACTTGATGATGGCACTTCAGTTGAGCAAGGTTTACCACAGGGATACAAGGGATTCATCGTCATAAGTCTAAGCAATACATATGGTTTGGTACATTGAAGACGTGAAATCTCTTCTTGAGGCTACCAGACAGCCTTGCCATGACCATACCTTAAAGGGTCTGTTTCATCCAGCATGCCTTGCACGTGTCATCTCTTGGTTTGCCTCTGTTGTCGCCATTTTCATGGGCCATGAAAATGGCGGCAAACAAAGGTCAGCCAAGAGGCAACACGTGCAAGGAATGCTGGATGAAACAGACCCTTTAATCCTTCTCTGCCTCATAAATTTCATCATTGCTCCTCACAAGAGGAAATAATTTTTCCACCCCTTATAATCACAGGTGGTGGAGAATGGTTCAGTAATGCTTGCACGATTCAGTAATACATACAAACGTACGAAGATTTAATTATACCTGATAGTTAACTGTGTTAAATTTCTCTTGAATCCCCCATTGATGACAAAGACTCCAATCTCTATAATATCTCTGTGTTATCGCTTAGGCCACAAATTCTGTTGTGTTGAAATACAACTACAACAACACAACAGATTTTGTGGCCTAAGCGATAGCACAGAGATATTATGGAGATTGGAGTCTGTGTAATCAATAGAGGATTCAAGAGAAATTTAATTATGATTAAATCTTAGTACATTTGTATGTATTACTGAATCGTGCAAGCATTACTGAACCATTCTCCGCCACCTGTGTTATAATGATGAAGAGTTCATTGATCTTTCTTACCTCCCCCTTTCTTATCTTTTGGATCGCAGAATGGTTGCACTGGAAATGTTGGAGGACAGTCGCATCCCAAGAATTTTCCTGTCGCTTTGTCGCTCTTGCATTTTCCATTATTATTACAAGGATTGGGATTGCATGCTGCAAAAAGCAAGGTATGATGTTAATTCGGATCTCTTGTGAAAATATTTGCTGATTTTCATAATCCTTGAAGACAGTTTGTCCTGTATCACTCGCAAGAGTTCAGTTGTTAGGCTCAAGGTGTGTAGCTTGATTTTAATTATGCAAAAGTTTAGCATGTTCTAGGCTTAATAGACTTGCAAGTTGAAATGGAAGTTTGGCAAATTTTTTTTGGCCTACACTTATATCAATTTTATCAAAGTAGTTTTTCGAATCAACTGACTATTTGACCGGAAATGGTGACACCAAAGCAATATTTGTTTGTTATATCTTGTTTTCTATGTTTCCTACATTTCTGATGTGGTAGGTAGGTAGGTAGGTATTTATATTTAACGTGGCTAGCCCGCGAAAGTCTGAGAGACTTATTTCCAGCAGGGGCCACGGATGTTTTACCATCAGTCCGCCGCAGCTACCCGCCACAGCTACCAGATTTCCCTCACATGGCTCTGGTCGACCCGGGCTAGTGTTACGGACAGCGACCAAACTGTCCAGCGTGGGATTTGAACCTACGGCCGTTCTGACCTTTGGATTACGAGTCAGACGCCTTAACCACTCGGCCACACGCTCATGTGCCATGTTTTGATGGATGAAATTATGAATCTTGGATGATTAGGAGTACCTTTTCGTAACTGTATGACTTTTTATTTTGAACTCATAACCGTCAATCTAGTAATCTTTTCCAAGATTCAATACTGGGGAAGTTCCTTGTATTAAAATTTAGATCCACAATATGCTACCAAAATTGGACTACTCTTTCGTAAAATTGCAAAGTTAATTGTTTTACTTACGATCTTTAATCTGGCAATCCTTTCCAAGATACGGTGGTTTACATCTGCAGACATATGTTGATCCTTGATCTACACATTCACCTCCATTGATACAAGGATTACTGTTGCATGCACTGCCACCACCCTCTAGAAATGATATGATTTAATTATTGATGAGCCTCGTTTTCAAGAACGAAATGGTTGAGTAAGAAAATCGCACACCAAACACCAATTAGAACATCGTAAGTAAGTACGCTTCTAGTGGTTGCAGAATTTACAGACGTTGGAAAGCCTGTAGCCCTGAAAGCTGTTTCAGATTCCTGTAAACTGAGGCCACGCGCACACTTATCCGAATCTTTCTAAAGACGCTTTTTTTTTATTTGTCTAAAATAAGATTCGCGGCCACACGAAGCGTTTTCGAAAATATCTCCGTCCACACGGAAGACGCAGCTACACACAAATTCGATATTCGAACTTCGATAAAAGACTTCGTAAGCTTGTATTTCCGGTGTATGGTGGACGATTTTTAAATGCAAGGTATGTGAATCTAAGTTTAATATAGATAATTTAGCTGTCCACTCGGAAAGTAATAATATCTTATCGCTTCGTTCCTATTTCCTTTCAAAGGGGATTCACGAGAATTAGGATAACTTACTTTTCTCCTTTCTGCAGATTTTCGCTAAGTTGTCAATGATAAATCCTGGTGGACAAACACATTTTCCTTCTGCGTCACATGAGATGTCGGGTACTCCTGGTAAGTTTTTCTTTGGACATGAACATTCTGTAAGTGAGTAAAATGTTTATTACAATATTTGTTGTTTAGAGAAAGGGAAAGGAAAAGGTTTTACGATTGAACAGAATGCTAGCATTCAGTCCTCTGCCATGGTGTTTATTTGATTTTGAAAACTGAGATCTTCAAAAGACATGATACAAAGGAACCTAATAGGGAAAAAAGCTTTCTTGGCAAACTTTAATAACCTACAGTCTGATTTCTGGAATGGTATCCCGTACTAAGAACCATAGGCAGTTTCTCGGCTGAATTTCGGGTAGGGGCGTACCACCCACAGATTCAAAATGGTATCGTTGGCTAGACCAATTTCGTGAAAATAATACCCTTGGCTAGACTAATTTCAACATCAAAAGTGCTATGAGTTGGCGTTTTTTAGACAAAGATTTGCAAAACTTCGCCTTCATTAGACCAAAGTCACCAAATTTAGGGTTTCCTTACAGGAATTACCAAAATTTGACTTTTCTTTGGCCAAAATTTTCATCAAAGAGCATACCCTTGCCCAGACTAAGGTTTTCAAAAAGAATCTCTCTCTTGTGCTAAGAACTACAAACGATTGGTTGCAAAAAGTTGCACCCCAAATGAAAAAGAACGTCCAAATTCTTGTTCCCTTACCTTTACACAATGGTGGTGCCCATGCCCCTTTGCATTCACACTTCGCTGTGCCATTTTCATCTCTGCATGTGCCACCATGTTGGCAAGGATTTGGCAAGCAAGCATCTGTCTCTGCAAAATTAAAGCGTTTTTTAAGTGGTATCGAAAATTTTGTGTATTTGCTAATTGTTTTAAGTTTAATGCCTATACCCTGGATGAATCTGACATATGAAAAATATTTCGGAATGTCCATACTAATTCTTGAATAAATCAGGATGCTTACTTTGTTTTTGTTGGTATTTACTTGTAATTCCTTGATCCGTCATATTGAAATTTGAATGTTTCACGATTAGCTGTTGTTACAAAAATTCTTGGTCCTCAAAAGGTGTCCTTAAGGGCAACTTCCTAGGTGACATTCATGAGACTGCAAACCTGCACACGAGTAGACAGATATTAGACCCAGGTAGATGCAACAGATCATACAGATCACTCAATATGTACTTACTGTCACAATTTGGACCTTTAAATCCAGCTGGACAAACACAAGTGTAACTCCCATCGCCACTTGGTACACATTGAGCTTCGTTCTTGCAAGGGTTGGGATCACATACATCCCTGACTATAAGGCAAAAAAAATTAATAAAATTAATAAATCTTTATTTCCAATGTCGATATGATCATTCGATTTGCAAAGAAAATTAAACAATATTTTTAGTTCCTAAAGATACAAAACTGAACAGTTTCCGGCAATTTTTTATAATGATGATTATTGGGCCATGTTAGCCTCCTTTCTATGTATGTCAATGCTGGTATCCTCGGTTCAATTATAGAGTGAGTCTTCGGCTTATTGTTGTAACTTGATGACATAATTAAGAATTTTTTAAACTGTTTATCTTCAGGCGAACTTTCGCGCAATGTTTCGGGGCTTTCAGTAAGTGTTAATCATTTTCTCTGTGAAAATTTACGATGCAGTCGATTTATTTCACAGCTAGCTTTACTTAAAGCCTTGCAGAGAAAGCATTTGATTATTTTGCCACAGCTATCTTCTAGAGAAAGTGTGCCATTCGTCTGATTTATCTAATTTTCGAAAATCATCTTGGCCGTAAAGAATTTGAGAGTTCGCTTTGAGAGCGGAACCAGAAGGCAGATTTTGTTGGCTCTATTATTTGTTAATTTCAAATTAGTCTTCTTTTCTGTTTTGTTTTTACTTTTCAGGATCTTACTCAGCCACAGTTAGTATCGAGGGTTGTATAACTTTTCTGAAAAGACGTACGAGATTTTTTTAAACAAGACGATTTTTGGGAACTCTTACAGATTATTTTGTTGAAAAAAGGATATTTGCTAAATTTGTACCAGATCTTTATTCGATGATGCACCCCTCGGTTAGTATGATCTGAAAATTTGCTGGAAAATATTTGGAGTTCTTTTTCAATCAAATATTTATCGTATTTAGGCCACTGAGATGCAGACGTTGCATGCTTGATGGATGCAGCAAGTAGCATAGGTTTCAAATCTTTAAAAAGCTGTGTGCAAAATTTTATCACCTGTTTCTATGAACTTAACGGCTTCAAAGAAACTTGAACTATTTTACAGTGAATCTGCCGTTGGAATTTTCTGAAATCTTCAATATTTTCAGAATTACATTGTTTTTCTTCTTTTTTAAGACTTCAAGAATATTTCGAAAAAAACTTAACACTATCGTAATTTCTAAACCTGTTGACAAAATATCAAATAGATTTCAAGAAAACCATAGTTTATGGATGCCCACATTATGGTATTAGGCAAAACTCTTTCACTCTTCTGGTTTGTGATTTAGAAATTTGATGACGTCACATCATAAAATAAGCTGAAATATGAAATAGGCTGTAATTTCGACAAATATTCAAGATTTCTGAAAAGTCCATAGAAAATGGCTAAAGTTTCTATCAAGTCATTCAGAGCAACAGTAACTGTATATTTAGTTGTAATTTCGTTGGATATCTCTTTATGTTAAGACAACAGGGTAGTCATTATCTATTGCTCCTTGTTATATCGTCCCTGTAGTGTGGTATAGTCGTATAGTAATTAGAAAGTATAGTAGCATGTAACCTTGTACTGTAACATTTTAGATAGATAAAAAAAGTCATTCAGGTTAAAGAAATAGGTCATTGAATTTTACACCCGCCTTTTTTGTAGATTTAAAGATTTGGAACGTATGCTGCAGCAAGTCATATTTGCGACAGCATTCATTCAGCAACTTTCAGGATGTGCAAGCCCAGTCAAAAGAATACAACTCACGTTTGCAATATGGGGGTAGGTATGGCTTTTTACATTTGCATTCAAATTCTTCTGTTTCTCCTTTCTGTACACAAATACCCTCATTTTCACATGGATTTGGATGGCATGGATCTGCTTTCTCTGAAATAGAACAAACATATTCAGTTGGATTCCATTCCATCTTCCAGAGAATTCAAAATATATGTTGGTACACATAAATGTCATCACTGTTAGGAAGGAAACTAAGGAAGCTTTGCTCATAGTTTCACTCATTTTGGCAGGTCTTTAAAAGGCGTCCTTCTGCTGAAAATCTCCTGTATCCATGGGAAAGAGTAACTGATTAAAGCCGGGTAAATTGCTGCATCCAAGTGAACATAGTTGGAATGAGATAAGACAGCTTTCAATATTACTGCTTTGATATTCAGAGAGCAGCACTTCCCCAAATACCAGGCATTTGTCGTTCAACCGGCAGATATTTGTTAGGAATGAGCAGATCTCAATCCGCTCAAATCAAAAGCATCCATTTTCAACAGCTCTTGAACTATTGCAGGAATGAACCTTTTTTGTGCCAGCTTAAGGATAAAAAACTTAGATTCGCATGTTCATTTATACAAAATATCATTTCGTTTCTCATGATGTTTTCAAGTAACTTTCTTTTACGGTAGCTAACAGAAATGACGTGAAGTTGAAGTTTCATACTTATGCAAGTTTTGCCATTTCCAATGTAACCCTCGTCGCAAACACATTTATCACCTTCGCAATGGGCATTCTTGTGACAATTTCTGCAACCATGAACTGCAAGAGAAATAGATTTCAATGACGAAAATTTCAGCAATGCACCTTCAGAATCGCCCCATGGATTGAAAAGGCTTGAACATTAGCAGATGAAAGAATTATGTAAGACATGCTGTCATGAATGTGATTGGCTAGATCTTCAGATAAAATCAGTCACAAAAATGCACTAGGTTTGTATCACCAAGGCTATTTTGCCTTGGCATAACAGTTTCCTTTCCAAATTAAAAAATCCGATTGTTATCATGGAGTAACTGAAGCTTGCCTTATCGTTTTCTTTCCAATTTTCCCATTTTCCTCCATCAGTGCCATAACAGTGTGCCTTTGAGACAAAATAGATCCAGTACCAGAAAAGAAAGTACGTTCTAAAATTGGAGCTTTTCTCTACTACAAGAAATAGAGACTGAAAGGAACATTTTACTTTCAGAAAACAAAAGGAACTGCTTCTTCCGGTTTCCTGTATCTCTGAATAAGGGTGTTTTTGGAAGATTTAGAATCTTACTTTCACAACGTTCGCCAGTGTAAGGTGCTTTGCATATGCAGTAGAACTGCAGTGGACCATAGGACCAATGAAACCCGGAGAATGAATCGATGCATTTTCCTCCATTCATGCATGGTTTTGTCAAACATGGTCGATTTTCTGAAAGGAAATTTTTTTAACTCACAATTAAATCAATTAAAATAAACCGATATTTTTTGTTCCTGAAGCTAAGGATGTGGAGTGCAGCTAATTCAAAGTTTCAAAATTTTGAACGGTAATTTCTTTGTGAAATGCAGTTTATTGAAATAACCTTTCTCATGCAATTTATTATCTTTATGGGCCCATATACCAAATATATTGCATGCAAATTTACAAATGAAGCTATTGGATGATTTATCTGTTAGAAGTGATGAGATTATCAAAATTATGAAAGATATTTTTAGCGGAGAGAGAAATACATTACAATGCAAGAATTACGAGCAACTTCTATGCACCCAGATATAGAACCACAACCTATGGGTTAAAAACTGTGGGTTCACTGTGGTAAAATCTCTGGCAAGATTTACCATTGCTTGTAAAAGAGTCCCGATTTGTAGGGTATTATGTTTTTGGCATTTTTCATGGAGCTGGTGATTATGTAAGGGCTTTATTGTAAATTTAGGTTACATTTAGGTCTTCCTTAATCATCAACAATGTCTTTATTAATAATGGTTGGCATTAATTATGCCACGCCAAGCTAAAAGAAAATGGTTGATATTGTTATTATGAGTCACGACAAAGATACACCCCGTTTCCATCAGAAATATTCTGTTTGTGTACGAAAACCTGCTTATAAGGAGCTCTCTAGCTGTAGGTTCGAAAATCCTCTCTACTTGCCAAGCAACTTTCCAATTCCTTTGAGCGAAAACCTTTGCAAAATAAAGTTACATGAACTGCATCAAGAAAGATATGTAAGCTATCTGGAAATGTGCCCTAAATTTGCTAAATAATTCATGTTCAAAGTTTATTACCCTCGCAGAGTCTTCCTGAATGCCATGGTAAGCAAATACATTTGAAATCTTTGCCATCAGCTGTTTCAGAACAAGTGGCGCCATTCTTGCATGGATTAGGTTTGCATGCACGTTCTGGAGTGAAATTTTCAGAATATGTTAAATTTGGAGAGCTACAGAGGCATACTCAAATTGCTGTTGTAAAGACGCATAGATAATCAGTTGATGATTCAACTGCGTTCTGGGATTTGAAAGAGGCTAAGTTTTCGAGCAATATTTCTTACTTATTTCAGGCTTTTTCATAATGAATTATTGACTTGCCCAGTCCACATGAATTATTGTGAGTAAACATCGAATATGCATTTTGAAAAAGAATTTTTTTGAGAAAATAGAGAGAGAATGCCAGTAACCTTTATCGAAATGAAGGATGATAGCTGCCGTTTATAAAATCTCCTTTCATTTCATTTAACTTTTTATCCATGTTAAAACACACTGTTTTACAGGGAGCCATGCAAAAAAAACCTAATGATAACTAAATCATACAACCCTATTTACAATATTCTAAGACAAAAAAAGGATAGGAAACACTATCTTGATAATCACCTTCACAGATTCTTCCTCTCCATCCATGAATACAAATGCAGTTGAAGTTATCATGGTCTTCTTGACATACTCCGCCATTTTGGCATGGGTTCTGATAACAGAATCTCGATTCTAAGAATGAAAATATAATGAGGATTAAACACTGCATATATCGATCTAGGTAGACTTTCCCCAAGTCTATTTTGTCGAACAAAACTGGGAACTGTCAGATAGTCTTATTACAGATGACACAAAATAGACTTGGGGCAAGTCTAGACTTATTACATGAGTCCTTGTTTTCGCTCCACTTACCCCAACGATAACTATAACAGTAAATAACAATTAAATTCAGTAGAACAAAACTTAGACGAAAATCATCAGTCTAAGGCAAGTCTACGATCAAGGTCAAGGAAGAAATTTTTATGAAACAACTAAAATGCTCGAAAAGACTTCATTGAATAAAGAGAATGGGGGTCTATTACATTATTGCGGTAATGCGGATTCGGCCATGTTTTTATGCGGAACGCAGTTTCTGCAAGAAAATCAGTGCGGTATGCGCTTTTTCTGCTGCTACGCGGTTGCGGAAAAAATGGAATTTAAACGAACGGACAGACGGACGGCGGTTTTCGCTTACCACCCAATTCATTCACACACAACCAAAGTTGATTGTTACTTACTGCCACAAATTGTTCCACGATACTGCTCAGTGCACTGACATTCAAATTTTCCTTTTCCATCTTTCTCCAAGCACATTCCATTATTTAGACAAGGATTAGGCTTGCAGGAATGCAAATCTGAAACGGAATTCCAAAAGATATCAATTCTAGTGAATTCGTACCTGAAGTGATTGCTCATACTTGGTGTGAGTCGCACAAAATAAAACCGGGCATTCCAGTAGAAGTGCTCTTATTTGAAAATAGCGTAAATTCAATTATCGAACCTGTCACAAAATTATCATTTAATCTTTATTGTCAATTTAAGACTCATGGACTTTCATATTGAAAATTGGGGCGAAGTCCCCCCCCCCTAGATTTCATGTCTGCATGTGGAAACCATAGCAACACTGTCCAGAAAGCTTAGTACTCCAGGTAATGATGGATTGGCCTAAGTTGCCGGCTCCAATTCGTTTGAGCAAAAATAGAAATGTTGTTGCTGTTGTCATTGTTGTTGTAGTCGTTGCCGTTGTTGCGATAACTGGGACAATGTCGTGAGTCCATGCTATGCCTGGAAATAAGATATGTTCACGTTTGTACTTGCCCAAATTAGGAATTTGAAGATCGGCCTTATAAGAGAAATGTTGGTGATTTTTCAAACAGGAGTACGTTTTTCGCATACCCGGTACATTTAAAGAGAATCTCTTACATAGATAGCTTCTTTGGCATAGTTTATGAATTTTTATGGTTTGTTAAACATTCACATCTTCTTGGTGTACTCCAGGAGGGGGCACTTCACCATTGGTTCATATAGGGGTGTGCGCTTCAAGAATTTCTGTTATAACCTAATCCCAGAATTTTGGTGGGATTTTGGGACCCAATTCTAATGTATGGATGTGGTTTCTGACCAGTTTTTGCACTAAGAAACAAAATTGAAATCGTCAATTATCCCGTATCTGGGCATTCCCAGAATTCTGGGCAAAAATTAGACCCCTATCCTAGAATTTTTCTTTGAAAAGTGCATCTCATTCGCAGAATTTTCGTGGTAAAAATCGCCCTAAACTGGCGCACATTCCCGTTGATTGGATAGTTAAGTAACCCGCTAGGGGTGCACTTGTATAGGAAGCAATTTCTTTCAGATCAAGCAGGAACGTTTATCTCACCTTCGCATTTTGCGCCTTTAAATCTGATTGGGCACACGCATTCGATGTTTCCTTTTCCATCATGAGCACATTTTCCATTGTTTTTACAGGGATTTGGATGGCAAGGATCTTTCACTAAAACAAATAAAATCAGAAGCTTTGCAAGGGTCTAGCCAATGCAGAACTGATTTGAACAACAAAAATGCTGCTGTTAGAGGTAAGATTTTTTTCTACGTTTACATAGAATTCTGTTAAAATGACACTCTAAAAGCTTGGAATATGCTAAGATAGGCTGTTTATCCAATTTGCATACATCCAAGGGAAATTCATATCTATCTTTACCAGAATTTCCTCTACGTAGGAATCTGAAAATCTATGGTTGAGCTTATCAAAATCTCTATCTCTTAGAGAGTGTGCAATAAGTTTAAGCATTTTACTGCAGATTGGTCGGACTAGTCTTAAATTAGTAGCCTAGGAGAGGGCATAATTAGTCAGCACAACATAAGAAAGTCACTTAATGAATGTTCTAAACGCAATAAAAATCTAACACAACTTGTCTTCGATTGGTTCATTTCAAAAGACAATTGGATATGCGTTCACTGCATGCTTCATTTTGCGACTTTTATTGCCGTGGTTAGGCCCTGACACAAAGGTTTGCCCTTTTGGCAAAACTAAATTGTTACAATCTTACAACACAAAATGTTAAATCTTTCATACTTTCACATTGTTGCCCATAAAAGCCAGCAGGGCATGTGCATTTGTACTTTGGCAAATCAGCAATATTGTGACAACGTCCTTTATTTTTGCATGGGCATGGATGGCAATGATTTACATCTGCAATCAAATCAAGAAAAAATTAACTGAACAGTCATTGCAATGAGAAGATTTACGTAACCTGAAGGACACCGTTGCTTCTGAAGTTAGTTTTTGGAAAGTTCAAAGCGTTAACTGAACGTAGCATCATATCTAATGGATGTATCAAAACTCCAGTATTTCATAAGATCAATAAGACGTCATTCAAGGAGATCTTTCAGTGGGCAAAGGACTTGTTTTAGAACAACAACAAGGAACATCATTTAATGCAAGACCTCGGAGATGCCCAATATGATGTAGTGTTTGACATTTCAAAAAGTGTGGTTCGGTAAAAAATTTCTATTTATATAAGCTCCTGTGTGTCAAAAGAGGGACATTGTATTTTAAGACTATGATTAGAAAAATGGCAAATTTCGCCACAAGGACGAATGCCTTACTATACTTCAAGGCGAAAAAGAAAAATTAAACTAACAGTATGTGGTATTAAAATCCTTACATACCTTGGCAGTTCTTCCCAATGTACTGTTCTGGGCAAATACATTCATAGCTATGAGAACTAGTTGGTACATAGACACCTCCATTGATGCATGGATGGTATTCCACGGTGCCTTGAAGAATAAAAAGACTATGACAGAAACAAAACCAGATACCAGATTTGGCAAGGCCCCTTTATCTAAAACATCAGGGTCAGCTTGGTTGGCAGTTACTACAGCTATGGCGTTAGCAAGGCAGAGCATTCATAACAAAGCAAGGCGAGCCAGATCAGGCAGAGCGTTTGTATGAGGCACAGACGTAGGAACCGGGGGGGTACTGGGGGCACGTGCCCCCAAGATTTTGTGATAAACAAAGAAGTGCCCTTTTCATTTTAAGAAAATGCCCCCATTTTCTTAAGGAAAAAGTGCCCTCGAAGTGCCGTGCCCCCCAAGTTTGAGATGCTTCCTACGTCCCTGGTATGAGGAGAAGGTGGCCATCAGACGGCGATGGAGTGTTTCTATGAGGTAGCTTTTATCTTGGCGTCTGAAATATGACGATCTCAACTCACTGTCGCTTCCTCAGGGACTGCGAATTTTTCGCAATAATTCGCAAACAAGTGAGATCTCACTCAGCCGGGATAAGAGTCAGTCTGAGGGGGTAAGTCCTAAAGGGATTCCTTTAAACACGTGCCCGCCCGGGTTATGGGCTCCTTAAAGATATTTTTCCTGGTTATAGGTCATGCTTTTGTTAATTTTGGCTAGGCTATTATGGGTCTGCTTTACAAAGATGTATCATACTGATAGGTAAATTTTAGCTATTTCGCTGATATTAGCTGTTATGATTAAAAACTCTCGTGAAAAAGACTTTTCTTCTTCTAATGGTCTTCTTTTCGTTATTCTCGTGAGAAATTTAGCCCCAGTTACGAGGTCATATTTCAAAATGTTCTTGTTATGCCCGCTCTCGATTTTTAAAGTCACAGATATATTGGACCCCCTATATTAGTTACCTCCGGGGGGTAACTCGAGTCTTTGAATGGCGGGGAGGTACCGCCCAACGTTTTACAGGAAACACATATCTGAGGATTTTCGTGGATTTTATACCCATTTTTAAGTATTTTAGGGGGGAAGCCCGTTGAACTTCTCAGAAATAAAGTTTTTCATTTAACGTCAAAGGTACAATGATGAAACGGTTACGTTCACAATCCATCCTTATGGGCTGCACGTACCCGTGACCTAATATATGGAGGTTACCACCCCGGGGTCAACCCTGCCTCAAATCAGCTTTGGACAATTACCTTGCTCTTCAAACATGTGCTAACTTTCGGGTCTTGTTCAAGTTCAAACGTTACCGAGTATGTAAAATTTGCCTTACGTTCAAGTTCACCCATGGTAATTGTAGATCGAAAGATCAATCAACAAATTTATCTGGGATTGCATTACATACATATCTACGTGATTAGCTTGTGCCTGATTATGAATTATGAAGTTTTCCACCTTGTTTACTTGTACTTGTTATCGTGATTTGGTAGATAAATGATGAAACACATAAAATACCGGCTGACTAGGCTTCTTGGAATAGTTAAGATAGAAGGAAGGGTTTACATGTCTGTTATGCAGCGGTTCTGATAGCTCATTCTTTGCCATAGGTTAAGAATCTTAATTTAGCGTACTAAAACTTTAGTTGACTCTCTGAATAGCTAATTTTTTACTATTACCCTATCCACACCAACACAATTAAACCAACTTTGTCTAAACAAGGCTGAATTTCAACCAATCAGATGAATTCGATTCGCTGGATTGACCAATCAGAACGCAATATTTGATATTCTGGTTTCGTTGAAGTTGGTTTGACTTGCAATTATGAATGGAGTTTGCTCTCTTCGTTTCTTTCGGAAACTTGTCCTTATTAAAAAACATCGCTTACCTTGATCCTCTACTTCATGAAACGTATGATGATGGTGATTCTTTGTGATATGAATTGGTGGATGTGATATAACAATAGGTCTTTGATTCGCTAGGTGATGCTCTAACTCCTCTCCACCATGCATATAATTCTCCACGTGGTGTCCTATAGCCTGTGGCTGTGTATCAATTTGTGCCACTGTATCGATATGTCCGAACGTGCCAATATGCCCGACTGTGCCAAGATTATGTGCAGTATGATGGTCGCTGTGCAGCAATGCTCCTTCTGGGTGTGCGATATTCATTGTACCCTGTTGATGTTGTAACCAAGCTCCACTCTCTTGTGCAGCGGATAACTGCTGAGATTGCGCAGAGGTCTCGAGATGTGGTGAGGCCACAACTGTATCATCTGCGATATGGACATGCCCATCAGACACATGCCCTGCTAAGCCGCCAATATGGCCGCCTAATACATGACCAGCTGTAACATGTGTTGGTATATTTACTGTCTGATCCCCTATCTCGCTGTTTAGTGTATGCCCATCAACCGTGTGCCCATTGGCCGATAACGAAATGGCATGATTATCAACAAAACCAGCTATATTACCATCCTGTGTTTGACCTTCCGGATCCCGTTTATGATAAACAGATAAAGGATTCAGGCCTTCCTCTTCTGGATGATGAGCAGGCATTGGCTGGCTTCCAACCTGCAATTTCTGCCCGTGCAATGCAGCAGTTATTCCATGAGCAGCATCTAAGTACCCCACATTCGGAGATTCAGTGTTTGCCCCTACATCGGCGGTAGCTACCCCATTAAGTCCATTCATATGATTGTTCCCGCCTAGATGAGCCTGTTCGAGGCCATTGAGTAACCCCAAGTCGTGTCTCTTAGCACTAGAGCTGTGTCGCTTTTTGCCATGATATTTATGAACAGTATCGTAAACTTTTGTCACATTGCGATCCTCTTCGCCTCTGTCTTCGTTTCGCTCTTCTTGTTTCTCGATATCCTGGCGATTTCGTATGTGATGTCTCCGTAACCGAAAATTCCTCTTCGCTTGTGTACAAAGAACGATGAAGAATGAAATAGTAATCACACTCCACACAAACCTCATCCTTGGTATTAGTTAAATGTTTATAAGCTAGTTCATGGTCATCTTCACAATTATTTTTACTGTTTTAGTAATTTTTTACAAATTCTATCACGGTACATGAGTTTCCGAAAACCAGAACGGCAGCTCGAAAGCTCATTAAGAGAGTTTGTCGGCCGTATGGGCAAGAACATTACGCCAACCTGCTGTGTTGAATTGGTGTAGCTAAGATCATGAGCATTGCTGGTTTAAACTAACGAATCCTAGGCTCATTCTCCTCTGATTGTTTGGAAATGAAGGTGGAAAAATATGCTCATTTTAAGCAAGGAAATTGATTTATTTATTTTACTTTAACTCTTTATTGAAAAAATTGTCCATGTATCAATCAGTTCAAATCTTTTTGCAAGACAGTTGCAGAAGCCGTTGCACTTACATTTTGGGTTGCAGAAATGTTGATTTTATCTGTGATAAAGTTGAATAGCTAGGCTCATTTTGATTATAGGCAGGGCGATTAGTTTATTTATTTATGATTCATTGTTTGTTGCAGAGGTTTAGGAATTGAAGTGGGAAAATGACCATTTTGGAATTATTCAATAATTGTGTGAGGTAGTCCTGGAAGCTCTTTGCATTTAAGTTTTGTGTTTCAGAAAAATTCGAATTTCATCTGCGATAAATTTGAAGAAGAAGGATCACTTTGATCATAAGCCAGAAGATAAACTTACTCACTGTAATATAAATTTTTGATAGATTTTGAGAGGTAAAGGAACACTGCAGCCATTTTGCAAAACAGTTCTGGAAGCCTTTGCACTTAGGTGCTTAGATTACTTACATGAGAATTTTACGCCATAAAGTTGAATAGGTTGGCTCACTTTGTATCATATTCTGGGAGATTCATTTATTTTCCCAAATTTTCTTATTTTGCCGACTTTTATAAATTCAAAACGAAAATGTCCGTTTTAGAATTTTTTAAATGTAGGACTGTCCGGGTAGCTCACGCAGTTAGAATAATTTCATCGCAGAGAATGAATTTTATCTGCGATAATGTAGAATAACCAGGGTGATTTTGATCATAAGCCTGCAGTTTAATTTTTTTCACTCCAGTTTTGCTATTTTTTTAAATATTTAGGAATTGAAGGGCAAAAGATTTCCGTATTATATGACCTAAAATCATTGTTTAAGACAGCTTTACAGGCTTTCACACTTAGGACTTTAGCGTTGCAGGGAAACAAATCTTCTCTGCTTGATTGCATAATAGACTCTTAGCATTTGGGGGAGACGAGATCGCTTTGTCTTATCAAACTTATTCCCCCCCCCCCCCGTGCAGTGGGTTAAAGCTCATGCGCCCGTCAGAGCTTCAACTCCAAAATGCTACTGCGCATGAGCTTTAACCCACTGCACGGGTGAACACATAAGTTTCCTCGGACAAAGCATATCTCATCTCTCCAACAATAGCTTTATCGTAAAGAAGAGTCTGGATTGAGCGATGTATCACGAAATGCCCTATTTGACTGGTTAGAAAGCTTTTATTTCGGCGCGCAAGGGATTATGGTAAGTAGTGGGTCCTGGTCGTAATTGCATAATGAGATGACGATGATGTGAGAATGAAAGGAAATTGAACCAAGTATATTTGAACAGATTGTGTTTGAGAGTAAAAGCGTAAAATGTAAACCAGTTGTTTACTGCTATGGTTGTTTTTTGTTTACGCTGATGCTCGTTGACATTGTTTACTCATTTTGGTGTAACATTGTTCGCGCGCCACGCATCTATGTCGCAAGATGTCTAATGGGAGATTGTCTACCTTTTTGGTAATAGTACCTCAAATAGGAGACTATTTGAGAGTACCTCTGGGGGGACCATTATGGAAACAAGGTCACGCTGACTTTTTTATGCTATCACTGCCATTTTAAACTGGGGGGTGTTTTAATGCTTGATTTTTATATCCAGACCTTAGTGTGTTTCTCTTTTTATTATTTTTGTACACAACATATAATTAGCCTTCCATTTATTTTCCAGTAATTTTTATAGCTTTTTATTTTAATTTTATGGCAATTTATATATACATATATACATACACATACATCCATCCTAAGGGTAACTGTAAACGGGATCTATTTCATCTAGAAAGACTGTCTGTCTTGGAAGGAACGATGGAGATTTATTTCAAATTAGGAGATCGTATAAGGATGATGGGTGGAAAATATTTCTTAACAATGCAACAGCTTTCTATGTTATCAATCAGTTATGACATGTTAGGTCATGAACGGACAATGTCCTCGAAATCTTTTGAATTGAGGGGCGAAATAGAAGAGATTTGAACGATGTTGATGGAATTTTCTTGAAAACAAAAAAGATTTTACCAACGGTGTATGAGATTTTTGGGAGTCAAATGCCCCTCATTTGGAATGAATTTTCGAGGAATGTCTCGTTTTTCTGACTATGATACAAGGTTCTACGAGAATCCTCCACTCCAAAAGGATAATCTGGAATAGTCCAAACAGAGATTTAATGACATCCTAATGAATATCAGGCAGCTACCTACCTTGTACCAATTTAGATAACAGTTAGAAAGTTTTGTAAAAAGTCATTGACGAGCTGAAACACAATGTGATGCAAACATGACCCCCAAAGATTGACAGCTGAAGGGTTTTTCATGTAAAAATGACTTAGAATAAAATGAAAAATGGAAATGAGAAACTGAATTTTACTCTGTACACTCAACGCTGTGCAGCGAAAGAAAATTTTCTTTGTGTAAATCGTAACATAACTGCGCCCTTTATAATGTTTGCTTGCAATGCGCGGCTAAATTGTGAGTAAGCATCCTTGCATCGTTGTTACGCTTTTGATCGAAACCTCATTTTGCGTGCTATGCGCAATAATTGCGACCAAGTCCTACAGGTTGCCCTCTTATCTACAGCTAAATTACGGCAATTTCATTGAATCGTAGTTTTTTTAATTTCGTTTATTATTTGCCCAATGATTGAGTAACCTCTAATCACCGTCGGTGTCAATAGGGCGGATTTGAATCAAGTCACCCGACCCACCCATTCAAGCGTCCGAGTAATCTTAAACTGGGGCATTCAAGCGTGAACAACGAGCGAGATAGAACTGGATTTTTGTAGATTTTTTGAAATCAAAGTATCTATATTATCTCTTATCAGTTTCAACGATATATTGGCTGGTTTTACTCCACATTTATTTCTTGATAGATTCATCAAGATCTCCTTTGGATTTGGCAAGATTTTGAGGATTTATCAGTTCAGACGAGATTTCAACTGGCTACATTCCAGATTTGGAAGACTTACGACAACAAAGTATGGAATAATGGTGATATGCTTATTCGACAACTATCGGCATGTTGAGACGAAAATTACTCGGACATAGAAAGATTTTCATGCTGTATATAGCGATTATTGCATCTTTTGCAATTGCAGATAAAAATGCTGACAAGAATCATGTAAAGAAACCCTCAAAGTACAAACTGACGAACGTTCTAAGTGCTCTTGCACCTGAGAAAGGCTCTGCAAAAGTCGTAAGCACCCCAATGAGTACTGCTCATGGCAGTAAGAAGGGGAGTGATGAATCCAAGAAAACTGATATTTTAGCAAACGCTATGACACAGCTGCAAAGCGATGGACAGCCACAAGAAGTCTCAGAGCCTCCACGCGAGTATGATTTAGCAGCGCAACGGAGGATGGAAAATCCTGGCGAACCCCGCGTTATTAATCTCCCGGGAATGATTAACGTGTTTGGCCCGCCTCCAAAACACGGGTTTCAACAACCAAATCATGATCCTTTACATGTCCTACAACTTCCAAGCCTTTCAAGACGTAATGGACACGACAATTATGAACTGGTTTCACCTCATTTTAACTCGGAAAATATTCCCGTGCATTTTTATCCACACGTACGTGCACCGGAAGTCACTGGCGGCAAGCCAAGGCATTTGTTTTTACCGTATCCTAAAGATTATGGCTTAGGGCCTCACGCCGGTGGACTGCACGGCGGTATGCATGGCGATTTTCCTGGCGGGCTTGTAGGTGGTTTAGGCGGTGGGTTCGGCCACGGATTACATGGCGCCGGAACAGATGGCTTTGGTGTAGCCGGACTAACTCCATTTCATGACAGTGGCATTGACCATACAGTGAGTGATATGCATCTGCCTGGATACACTCCGTTTGCTCCTATCGCGGATGATCATTTACCTGAACATTTACCGGACCAGGTCCAAGATTATCACGACCATGAACCCGGGAGAGTTGACATTGTAGGCCATGAGATGGGGCGGTTTGTCAAAATGCCAGGTCCACAGATAATGATTCACCCTCCAAAACACGTGTTTGAACCGGGAAAAGAGCTCACGCTTGATAACGGCCATGAATTTCACATGAACAACGTCATGCACGTTGTACAACACGGACATCACCATCGTCATCATCACCATGACGACGATGATGATGATTATGGACACGATGATCATTTTTCCCATGATGACCATTACGATCACGAACACGATTTACACGATGATCACGATATTGAACACGATGATCACGATATTGTGCACGATGACCACGATATTTTACACGATGATCACGGTGATCGTGTTGTTATTGCACCCGATGATGGTGATCAGTATGACTCACATGGTTCCCCTGTGACCATTGCCGAGCCTGAGAATATCGTACATGAACATCACAGTGTAGAGCATCACCATCATTGGAGTGAGTATAGATTTATTACATTGTTCCCTTTTTTCCTTGTGCATTTTGACTTTAATGATATCACTTCGGTTAGCAAGGACTCTTAGCATTACTCTGAAAAACTTGCCCCCTCAAGGGCTAGCGGCATAAACGCCAGTTAAATAAATGAGCTGAGCTCTTCTACTTGTCTTACAATGAGTTTTGTTGAGTAAGTGTAAGAATTTTGTTGAGTAATCTCTTTGAGTGGTACTTATGGCAGTGACTACACGCTACAGTAAACACCTTTGTATAAGAGACTAGTGGATTAGGAGCCTGCAGCCTAAAATTTTGAAAACAGGATCCTCATTTCATGAAAACCAATCCATTTTACTCAATATGCAAGAACCCAGGCTTACTTGCAAATTGAATGTTCTTACACTGGGCTGTTGACGGTACCTGAAAAAGGCGTGCATGTTTTAATGGAATATGTTTACTCGTTGGAATTTCAGGTCTATCTTAACTGAAACGTTGTACACATGTTTTTCGTTACTTTGTGCGAATGTCTCATTCTTACTGCAATCTTACCTATGTTTTAGTGAAAGCACGTTGTTACCCAAATCCTTGCCACAATGCTGGCACATGCACTGCTATGGAACATGGCTACCAATGCACTTGCTCTATTGGATATAAAGGATCACATTGTGAAGGTTAATACATATTATTTTGTCTCGCTTACAAAATTATGAAAGCTGGTGTGAAGGCTATTTTCTCTTTGATACAGCATGTTGGAAACAAGCATATTGTTTTTAAAAGCGGGCTATGTTGTGTCCAGAAAGTCTCGTCTCCACCACACATGTTTCCGTTTACCGAAACAAGGCGCAATTGAAGAGATATCTGGAACGACAAAATAGTATTCTTTGTTCTGTTCTCTTTCGTGCTTTATCGTATTTCATTTTACGGTTTTACTTGTATATCCTTTATTTAAAGGCCAAAGCCTTATTGAAAGCTTCTTGCAGCCTCCACAACATTTTCGAAATATTCTTGCTCTACTAACACCTATCTTAGAAGAAAGGAACCACTCGGAAGATATAACTGTCAAATCATTGTTAGTAGAGGCTAACTCCGATATTTAGACTATAGAATAATATGTTCTTATGGTTTATTGTGTCCACCATGATCAACGTACGAGTCATTGTCAAGACTAAGTTGTTGAAGAAGGGTATGTGGCCTATTAAAAATTTGCTGGAAAAGTTCACTTCTAACAAACGTTTGAGATTATCAGTTCCTTTTTCCAGAAATCAACCAATGCCAGCCTAACCCGTGCAAAAATGGTGGTGACTGTTATGAAACTGGTGAAGGATTCCAATGCACATGTACAAGAGGATATAAGGGAGAGTACTGTGAAGGTGAGGTATTTTTCTAAACCTATAGAATTTTGCTTCTTTCTTGTAGTGTACTATGGGCTTGCTCCAAAGTCTCTCTGTTGATTGATCATTGATCAATAGCAAGATTTGGAACACGTACAAGCGTACCGCAGCCATTGACCAAGTCATTGCCCACAAAGCTGCTATTTTGGTTCATTGAGCATTTTTAAGCCTGATGCACTTTATCAACCAAACTTCCCCCATTTTGGGCATAATGTGCACTTAGGTCTTGTTTATATAAGCAAAAACACCTGACTAACCAGTCCCAGGGCTGACAGGCGAGATTCTACTTTCCCTTAGAATCCATGGCATACGTTTGTATTTTCATTTCGCATTAAAATGACGAACGCAATACCACTGGAAAAGTGAGAACCCATCTCACCATATGTGAAATCTCTCCTGATTGAGGTAAAATTTTTCCATATAAACGGAATACCATCGGTTTGGTGACGTGACACGGATGAGAAACTTTATTTCATCTCGCCCTTCAGCCTCTGGGCTAACTGGTGAAGAAACATGTCAGATAAGCAATCGCTGAAATTTATCTCGCCCCTGGCAGTCCTGGGTCTGGCTGCTGAGGTGTTTTTCAGTGATAAACAGGCCCTTCGGGGCCTTTTAATTCCATTGAGGAGGGACTGAACTACGATAGACCTAATTTGCTAAGGTTTTTTTTAACTTCCCAAGAGCATGAGGTAAAAGCACATAACTTACTTGAAACAGGGAAAACAGCTTTCAAGTTCAGTCTATTAGATGAAATTTCATTTGTAAACTACAGGTTTACAAAGAAAAGGAAGAAAGATATTTGTAACTAACACGGCCCAATATATGCGTCCCCGATCCACTTTTGCAATGTTTAAAAGTTTATGTTTACGTTAGCGCTGTAATCACTGACTTTTGTGCCAATTTTTTGTTGATTTGTACGGTATACCCTTGCTGTCGAGTATCGTCTTGGAAAAGATACTACTAACCCACTAACCAAATTCTCTCCATTTATTTGTTATAATTTTCATAGTCCGCCGCTCCATTGCAGTGATCAACAGATGCCATCCTAATCCTTGTAAGAATGATGCAATTTGTCATGATCTTGAAGATGATTATCGATGTGGATGTCCATCTGGATTCATGGGCAAGAATTGTGAAGGTAATCTAACATAATCTTACTTAACCCATTTTGTATATCTTTCGCACTGAAAGTAATCTAGATTGTAGATCGTAACTAAGTGAAAATTGAGATTATATTGGCGTGTCTTCAGGTTATTATAGTCCTTCCAAAAAATTAAGATAGACTGCAGTTACCCCCTTCCCCCCAAACCCCTTACAATTTTGCACTAGACTTTGTAGAGCAAGATGGGTACAATATTCGAAGGCAGGAACACCACAATACAAGTAAAAAAAATGACGACTATTATATGGAATACTGACATTTCGCGTCGGCATACGAGGCTTCCTCAGAGTTAAACTAACGTAATCGCATATTGTTACAATATTTGTTGATAACATAAACTTCCTTGCGGAAGAAGATGGTCATGGTTGCTCCCCGTCATGATTTCAGAATTGCAAGGCTGTCCTTTTTTCATACGTAGCCGAAATTTTGGATAAATTCCTTCGGATATCCTTGCATTCAAACTACGATTCAAGAAGCTGAAAGGACATCCAAAGTCCTGATATAGCCTTGAATATGTGAAAAAAGGCTTTCATAATTTAGCTCATCGGTATCAGGGAACTGCCAGCCCTCCTGCAATTCAAAAGAAATTTAAAAACTCATCTAAAGAGCTGAATTAACGTGAAACACGACTTCATGGAAGAGCAGCAAAAAGCCTAAGCCTCTTTTCAGAGCGCACACCTAAATCGGTTCATTTCCGTCTCAAATTTCATAGGAAAGTCCATAAGTCCAAGTTTGAGCAAAAACAAAAGATGTTGTTGTTGTTGTCATTGTTGTTGTCGTTGTTGTTGTTGCTGCGATAATCAGGACTATATCGTGTTTCTATGGTTAGTCTTGCTTTAGTGTGTTGTTGATTTTCAGTTTCCATACCTGCTCATGAAAGATGATTGCTAATAACTTTAATATTTGACCGTTTCAGGTGTGGACTATTGCACCAACAATCCTTGCAAAAATGGTGGGACATGTATCAACTTGGATGATAAATTTGAATGCATCTGCTCAGAAGCAGCTAAAGGTCTTCGATGTGAAGGTAAGCTGATTTTGCTTTTATTTATCATGCTCTAGTGCTTCTCTGAAACATCCTGCTCCGCAGAGACAGACTGTGATTATTTTAGATTTATTTTCTGAAAGAATCTGTCTTTCATCGGAAGCCAAAACTTTATTGTAATTTTAACACTTTTTGAGACTGAGCAATAGCGGTGAATTTTTCAATACTTTGTAAACAGGGTAAGGAAAGTTCAATACGGCTATGCCATATCTGGAATTTTAGAGCTTGTTTTCTTATGATCCAAGGGCTTCAGGAGACTTATGAAATTGCTTTGTTCAGCAAAACAGTCATTTGAATTTGATGATTTAGTATTGCCATTAAGTGCATCATATCTAGCTGAAGTTTCACAAAAAACGTAAGTAAACCGTGCTGCGAATAGTGTGCGGTTATTAAACAATTACGAGATCAATGTTGAAAAATATTTAGGCCGAAGTGTGACGTAACGCAGTGAGGTGCGCGCAAGGAACTAAGGTTCAAATATTGTCCAGGATGAATCAAGTAATCATTTGATAAAGGCTTTATTATATGGCAGAAACTTCTCGGAATCATTGTTTGCATTATTGGAAACTTCTCAACTACTGTGTTTCGATCCTGTTCATCATCGTAGTTGATGGTTTCGAAATTAAGCCAAGAATTCTTAGAGCAATACGCTCAACTTTGGCTCTGCATCTTTGCCGCCTAGACATACGCAAAGAAGTCCCTCCTTTGTCATTTATTTCTAGGGCAACGCCGGTCCAATGTGGCTTCGAAAATACCGCTTTTGTGCACTGATCAAGAACCAATCAATTGGCCCCGTTGGCGGCCCGAGGATCCATATTTTTGAAAGCCATGTAAAAAATAAGTTTATTCTACTCGCTAGAATTTACAACTAATGATTACTTTCAAGGCTACAAAAGTTTTTGAAAGATCTGATATTTTTTGTTGTAGAATTTGATCACTGCCACAACTCTCCTTGCCTCAACGGAGGTGCTTGCACGAACTCTGCATCTTCATACACGTGCTCATGTTTAGATGGGTATTCAGGATCCCGTTGTGCAGGTTGGTTTTGCTAGCTAGATCATAGCTGGCTCCCTGAAATCAAAAGCTATTGCCAAATGGTTTCTATCACAGTTTAGTTAAAAGGCTTAGCTATCCTTTGAGGTGCTGCATGATCATTTTAAACAATTATTACCACCTGAAAAACCAGATTCAATGAAAATTTCGAATCCAGGATTCCTCGTTTTGAGTGAAATAATCACCATCATTTTCCAGTCAAATTTTGTGAAAAATCGACATAGCGATGGATTAGAAGTCGCTTGGGGAATTTTTTTTGCAAAATGATTGACCTTTGTTCCTCATTCAAATTTCATGCTGTAAAGCGAATTTAGAATTATGATTTTTTCACACTTTCCAAAAACTTGACTGGAAAGCGAGGGGATGGTCCGAGAAATGAATCAATTACCAAATTTTTGAAGCTGTTTTTTTCAGACAGAATGCATATCTTAAACTGACCAAGCAACACCTCATAAGATAGCGGAGCCTTCCAGCTACATGCTGATACCTTGTTTGTCTTCATGAAATTTGCTTTCACGAAATTGTGTGCGATCTTGCTTGTGAAGTTGTTTTTGGGTCACCAGGTAGATTAAAGCATTTTTGATGCATATGTTTTTTGAAATTGCCACAAGATAATGTAAAATAATAACACCTTGATAAGAATTTGATAAAGCACATCGCACGTACGAACAATATGAAAGCGATAAGTTACAACCAAGACTTGAAAATGAATGCCTTTTCGTGAAAAGAAACAATTTATGGCTCCACATCCCATCTTCTACTTAATACCAACTGAAGTATCATTCGAACGTCCAGACGCTTGGACAGTCTGTTAAACCACGAATGCTCCCTCACTGTCATTCTAACGTTCTATACTAACCGGTCTTGCTTAATGTGATACCCTTCTTACAGCCAAAGAGAGTCATTGCTTTCCTAACCCATGTAATAACGGAGGAAGTTGCATTGAAACTGACAATGGTTATAAGTGTTCCTGTACCGGCAATTTTATTGGCAATACATGTGGAGGTACTGACCTACTAACTTACTAAACTACTGACATATTGACATATTGCTAACCAAATATCGGCCATTTTAACGTTATTTCTTTGGGCTTTTTTAAGCTTCAAGCTTCAGATTCTGTCTAATCTTTGCCACTTTATCTAGGTTTTATGTTGAATGTGAGTGAAACATTTAGCTTCGATAAATGGCCGAAGACACTGCTTGAAAGATATTTGATTTGTGAAATCTTTGCCACCTTGCAATTGGATAGCTGCAAACATCCAGAATTGAATCTCAGATGTTAACTTTCTACGCCATTGAGCTTAAAAATCTAATGAAGAGTATTTAAGTAAATGAGCTTGGCATTTCGTAGGTTGCATTTTAAGTATGGTTCTGTTTGAGCCTAAATTAGACTTATGACCTAGAGTCCCTTGTTTCCCTGTGCACCTTTGATAAGATGATGGCGCTTCGGCCAACAGAGACTCATAACATTAGTCTGAAAAACCTGACCCTATTTAGGCCCAAAGTCTGAGCTTCCTAGAGCACCAATCATATTGCGAGATTTGTGAAATATTATGGTTACCGCAGATATGATAGAATTTTCGATTCGATTCAAGAAATGATGACATTTCCAGGGGTTTCGAGGCTCGAAACCGTGATTCCATCATAATTCCATTGATGATTGCGGAAAAAGGGTCGGCTTTTTCACTATTTCATTATGAGCCCCAGTTGAACAAGGTTTACCGAAGGGATACAAGAGATTCATTGTCGTAAGTCCAAACCTATCTAATAGACCTTTTCGCTATTTTACAAAAGGGCCTGTATCGGGCCTTGTTTTATACATTTTAATACAAAATGTTCAATTGAGTGGCGTAAGAGCTTCCAGCACCATTGTACACGTTAGAAAATTCTTCAAAGTACATCAAAACATTGTTCGATTCAGATTCTTTCTCGGAATCGCAAAAAGATTTATTGAAGTTTTATTTTGCTCGATATGTTTTAAGTTACCTTTTGCACTATTTTCACGATTGGTTCATAGAGCAATCAACCTATTTGTTCAATTGCCAAAAATTTTCCTCAGCTGATATTTCATTTACCATGTTCCTTTTTCCCAAAGCTGAAAGTCATTGTCATTCGAACCCTTGTTTGAATGGTGGTCTTTGCACTGAAAGAACTAATGGATTTAGTTGTGCATGCTCAGAACACTGGACTGGAATAACTTGTCAAGGTTTGTGTAGGCTATTATTTTGATATGAAACTTGAGATACGATGTCATTATGAAAAGACCTGCCACCCCTGCTTGGGTGTTCAACAGGTCAATTTTGTGGAACATTCGTGAAGGTCCTTTGTGTATCTGGATGGAATTAAACGGAAAAAGCCCCCTTTCTATTATGCCCCCAAATTTATATCAAGTTTTGGAGGCTACCAATGATTTTCCATTTTTTTAGCTGAACCAGCTTGCATTTTAATTTTGATATAGTGTCGGATAAACCTGTGTTGAAGTTATGTATCTGACTTTGAAATTGTATGTTGAATCGTATGTGTCCTAGCTGTCATATATGTCCTTGTCACCTGAGATTTTGTAAATAAGCCCCCCTCTCTAATACGTACCCTTTAGACTGTCCGAAATCAAACAGCATAGGTTCCGAATCTGTAAAAAGGTGTCTTTAAACTTTTATGACCTATTTCTTTGAACTGAACGGCTTCAAAGAAATTTTAACTATTTTCCTTAAATCTGCCGTTGGACTTTTCTTAAATCTACAATATTTTACAGTTTTTTATATATTATAGAAGTTTTATATATATATATATTTTTTATTTTATAGCAATATTTTATAGGATTGCAGTGTTTTTCTTCTTTGTTTAGAATTCAAAAAAATTTTGGAAAAAACTTAAGACTTTCCTCAGGGCCTTTTGACAAAAGGTCAAATAATTTTCAAGAAAACCATAGTTTATAGATACCTACAATATGGTATCAAGCAAAATTCTTTCACTCTTCTGGTTTGTGGTTTAGAAATTCAGTGACGTCATATCATAAAATGAACTGAAATATAAAATAGGCTGCAATTTTGACAAATATTCAATATTTCTGAAAATTCCAACGGTAGAACCATAGAAAAATGGCTAAAGTTTCTGTAAAGTCATTCAGTTTCAGGAAATAGGTGATTGAATTTTACACCCGCCTTTTACACCTATTTAAAGATTTGGTACCTATGCTAGATTAAGTAGGCCCCTCTGGGGGGGGGGGCTTGATAGAACTTTTACGGTACATGCATTAGGAATTTCACCCGTTAACATTCTGAAATGGAAGCCAAGGTATCAAAAAATTTAAAGGCTATGTCCTATGATTTTTTGTTTTGATTCTACTTAGCAGTTAGCTTATTCCGCAATTTTTATAAAATTTTGCAAAATTCTGATATTTTCAGAGCACAGAGATCTTGGATGCACTGGGTGTGACGATCATGCTGATTGCTTCCATGGAACTTGTGTTTGTAAATTAGGATATGTTGGAAATGGGCACAGCTGTGATGGTAAAATTTCGAGTATTCTTTTACTTCAAATGTAACTTAGCCTCTCCACCATCAAATGTATCAACGACTAATTCAGGACTGGTCAGTTTAGCAGCTAATATTGGGATGCGCTGCACAAGTCAGAATAACTTTTCCTTCTAAGCTAATTGAAATGTGTTCCGTTGAAAATTGTAGAAATTTTGTGTGGTTGCTTTACTGTTATTTGAGGGATTTTTGTATTCTTGAAACTGAGGGTACAACTTTCGTCTCTTTATGAGCTAACCTTATGTTTTTCTCTTTATCAGTTCAATCAAGGTGTCACCCAAACCCCTGCGAAAACGGAGCTACTTGTCATGACACTGGAAGTGGTTATGAGTGTCATTGTCTGTCAGGATATATCGGAAGAAAATGTGAAGGTAAGGAAATTGCTTATTCTTGATGGTATTTTGAGATTTATCATTAGGCACTGAAAGCGAACAAGCGAGTCAGCAGATGCATATATCAATGTTGGAAAGTACATTAATGCATAAATGAAGCTGCGAAATCGCTTCAGTCTGTAGTACTTAATTTATGTTTGCGATGCAGATAGAAGAGTCTGAAATTTCATTTATCTTTTATTTCACCTGCTATTTATCCGTTTTTTCTGTTTTCAGAAATGAATCCTTGTTTTTACAATCCATGCAAGCATGAAGGTCTCTGCAATTATATTGGAAAAGGAGAATATTTATGTATTTGCAACGAAAGATGGCATGGCAGACATTGCGATGGTATGGGCTTGGATTTAAACTCTTCTGAATCTTTATTAATAGATAGTATTTCGGTTTAACGTCAATAATACGTAGGACGCCTAACTGCTGTTTCTTCTTCAGTTTCAAGTAACCCTAGCTTAGGTTTGCTAGCTGCCTTTCTTTCAAAAGAGATGCAGTAGCTTCCAAGCCATACGAAGAGGAAAACTAGCATTTGAATAACTTGACATGCTTAAACCACGTCGCTGAATAACAGATTATGTCTGCCAACAAATTTTAGTTACACGATCCTCACAGCGAGGGTTAAAAAGCGACAACTTTTAATCCAATGCTTATTTCCGAGCAGAGGGACTTCCTGATCAGGTGGAATTTTACGCAATGAAGTGTCGCTTAGGTCGTAACTTTCTAATAAACTTCAGAGCCACATTTTCTCTCGTAAAGAAAAATAGAATTTCTGCCAGCTCGGAGAATTCCACCAGCTGGAAGTCAGCCAAAATGTCTATGTTTGCAAACTGAAAGCTTTGAATGATGAACTCTTGAATTCTCATCAAGTTTTTAACAATTCTGTTACAGGAAACTCAACTAACGTATGCCTCTTTTACATAGGCCTATTCTAAGAAGATACCGTCCCTTAATTCATTTGATACTAATAATAACAATTAACTATTACTTTCAGTTTTGGACCCATGTACATCAGATCCATGTCAACAAGGAGGCACATGCATGAGTGATGGCCATTCTTTCAAATGTGCTTGTAATTCCAGATATTTTGGCGAATTTTGCGAAGGTTCTTTTTACTAACATACTTACACCTAATCAATTAATTCTGTGTTTGTTATATTCATTATTGTTCAGTTGATGTAAAATGGAAGTTTTGTACGGAGAAATTAACCCTGGAGAGATCAACATAACTCTTCTAGATTCCCAAAAGACAGCACTTTGATAATAATCCGGTGACAACTTGGTTCATTTTACCTTTAACTTCAATCAACAGCCTCATTTTGGAAATTGTTTCAAATCACTTCCACTTCCACTGGAACTTCTTCATATGACATTTTTTATCCAATTTTCGGACTCAGCACCTAAAATTTACTCTAAACAAAATTATTCACTCCTTCTCCTTATGATGTTGATTTTGTGACGATAGAGGGCCTAGTTTGAAGCTTTTTGCGAACTGATGGGGTTCTTTTCAGCCGAATGCCACCGAAAAAGAGTTCAATCTGCAACTTTTGAACATTCAGTTATTGCAGTCAGTTAGGAAATCAGTTACTTAGCAAGCGAAGATGGCTGTTCAGCCAGGAACAGCCAAATATCGGCTGTCCAGATGCCGGCATTTCAGCGGTTTTGTCAGTTGTTTTCCTACAACTTGATGCCACTTAAGAAATTTCACTGTGCCAAAATTTAACCGATCAGTTCGGACAGTTCCAAAACGAGTTTCAAAATGACTGGGATGGTAGTGAAATTTTCACCTCGAAATATTTCCCAGTCAAAGGAAATAGGATAAGTCTTTGTTCTCCTTTACTTTCTTTGGGCTAACTGTCCTGTGTCCTTGCCACACTGTGACCCAAACAACAGACAGAAGATAACAGCTCAAAATTACCTGGAACGAGAAGGTCGTCCTCTCGGGTCGAATCTTACAAGTCATCGTGATCATTGCTCTGCTAGCTTGCGTGCAGCCTTTACTTTCTGCTGCGAGGGAGAGCTCCTTCGCAGTGGAAAGACAATATTTGTACGCAGACAACTTTATGAGAGTAGTTCATTATTCTGAGAATTGTTCACAATGTAAAGCATTTCTAATAATTTGTGGAGCTTGTCGGATGTTCAATGCTTTGATATTTGCTTTGCAGTTGATCGTTGCGGAGACTGTGACCAACATGCATATTGCGAACATGGTCATTGTGTTTGTCATCCAGGGTTCTATGGCACAGGATATGGAGGAGACTGCAAGAAACCTGTTGAAGGTATCCTTTTGATATTAAAGGGAGTACAAAGACCAGCAGCCTTTGCAATCGTTTGTTGTTGTTTTTGTGAATTTCGTACAGTCAGATATTCTGGAAGCTGTGGAGAGCAAGTCGTTGACTTCGCTCAAAGCATGCTGGTCTTTGTACTCCCTTTAAATCTTCGTAAATGGATAAAAATGTATATCTTGCGTTTTGACGCTGCTTTTTTGTGGTCTTTCGTTACTTTGTTATTTGGGTTTCACGGGTTTCACTATCGGCAAAAGTACAGCTTTACGGAGCTGTTGTGTATATCCTTTACTTTCTTAAAGACGCTGCAATTTTTGCTGGTTTTCTTTAAACTCAGTCGTTATTTTTCAATTCAGAACTTTACTTCTTATCATCGTCCGAATCTTCGAAAGACATCTGTTTTTGTGAGGGGCTCAACAACTCTAGATTTCTTACTCAAAAGACAACTATGGGTCTGGGTTACCATTTAAGTTTCGCTACATTTTATTAATGAAACGTGTAAGTATTCACAACTTTTGGATTCAGTGTACATCACATTAGAAATTATAGGGCATTTGATGAAGTTTCAATAGTTCGAATTAGGCCTGCCATAACTTCCTTCTTTCGAGCACAACATAATATGCTTACGAAGTTGCCGAGGAATAAAAGTTTAAGATGGAGTGACACTTAATCCTTGCAGAAAGGTTTCTGAATAGTTTTGCTTTCGCAATTTTGGCCGTTATGCATTCCTATTAAGTAATTAATGCTTATTTTGCAGAGGTGAAGACGACACCACGTCCTTTAGCCTGTGAAAGCAATCCTTGTGAAAATGGTGGAACATGTATTGATGAGCCTGGCGGCAAATTCAAGTGTATCTGTAAAGTAGGATTCTCCGGCAAATTTTGCACTGAAAAATCTGGTAAAATTTTGTTTTACGAACTAACACAGCCTGTTTCAATTTGTTTTTTATCCAGATTAGCCTGTTGGCTTAAAGACACCACTTCAGTTAAGCATCCTCGTTTGGGAAATTTATCAACATTTTTTCCTATCGTTCATATGAAAATTTAAATCTCAGATTGGGATTTAGCACCTAAACTTTAGTCTATTTACGTGTTTTTAAACTGCCGGCATTTGTTATGACAAAGTAAAGATTCAAAGATTTATAAGGGACTTGACCGTGAAAAATCGTTCGGGGGTGAAACTTTACAAAAGTACTTAAAACGTATGAAATAAAGTATTGACTAACCTCATTCTGAGCCACACTCTTTTAAGCAATACTGTTAATCTTGTCGAAGACCATTATGTTTAGATTTTTCATTGTCTTTCAAGTCTACAGTAATCGTTAACGTTTCTTTTTGACTTGTATGATCAAACCATAAGCTTAACAGATAAAGAGGACTTCATCTGATAATCATAAAATCAGGCGACTCTAAAAAGAGCTAAATTTATTAATTTCAAAACCAATTACAAAATCAGCTATATCTTTAAAAATAGTTTGGTTTTTGATCTAGTTGCCAAAAAAAGAAATTTGCAGATCTGCCTACTGATAAAGCATTTGTGATTTTTCAAACAGGAGTACTTTTTTGAGAAACCTGGTAGTTCGCAATAACTATTGATAACTAACCAGTAAACGTTAACCATTAACCACTAACGCCGGTTCTTTACAGGAGGAGGTGATCCATGTGATTCCAGGCCATGTTTGAATGGTGGTGTTTGTGTAAATGAGGGCTACGGATCCTATACCTGCAAATGCCCCATGGGTTTTAATGGTAAAAATTGCGAGAAATCAGGTGAGACTAACATACTAATGAACAATGGCAAATTTTGTAACAAAATAGCTTCAGTTTCATTTGACTGTCGCCACAATTCAAAGCGATCAACGATTGCAGACGAAGGAAATTCTCTTAACTAGTCATTTAGAGCTAACATAGCCGCAAAAGTTGCCCAAAATGCAGTAAGGCAAACTATCATCTTGTACACGCGCGATAGGTGATTCTTGAGAGAAGTTATGAGTTTTTAACGAAGGAAGAAGGATAAATGTAAAGATCTGAAAATCTGAAGCCGTAAATATGCGAGAATTGCACTGCCTTGTGGTCGGACTGGGAGACTGTGTTCACACGATGCCGGCATATTTTGAAAACGATGGAAAATTCAACAGTTACTAACTCAATGCAATCTCTCCAAGAATTTGAAGCCAAAGAAATGTACTCACCCCTTAAGAACCATCTTGTCTCGTTTTGAAAGCACTGAAAATGTCTCGTTTTCATCATTTCGAGTGTTCACACGATACGATATCGTTTCCAAAATGTGCTGGCTAGAATTCCGTTTTCAAAATCTACCGTTTTGAAAATATGTCGCCAAAAAATACCCGTTTTCGTGTGAACGGGAGGCTTACTCGTCACATTTTTCAGCGTTTGCAAAATATGCCGGCATCATGTGAACGCAGTCTGGTTCAGTAAACTGCAGAATTACTGGTTGAAGGAATTTCCTTTGTCTGCAGTCACTAATCTCTTTGAATTCAGGTGTGAATCAAGAGCAACTGATGCTATTTTGTTACAAGATGTGTCATTGTTATGTGCGACTAACATACTAATGATAGATTAAATTTTGCCAATAAAACTGACCTCTCTAGCTCTAATGAGAGAATACAGAAATGGAAAGAAGGTGTGTAAGGGTAGGGCAAATTACTGTCTTGGATATTGGCAGAATATCTTTTTGGTCAGGGCCTCTTGTTGCTGCGCAGCGGAGCTGCGCAGCGATACTAATCTTGGCGAGACGATTTTCATAGTGAAATCGAGCTGTGTCTGTCTGTGTCTGTCGTCAAACATGTGACTTTGCATGATGTGATCATGCGCATTTCAGATGTGCTGCATGCACCATAGATCTTGTGTTCATGTGATAATTTTTCCTTCACATCCACTCAGAAAAGGTTTTCTGATGTGTTGTTATTGTTTGAGCATAAAACATCGATCAAAACATAAATGACTCCTCGCACAGAAAATTGATGGAAATGCAACTTCTCAGGGGTGAGAGATATCCTTCGCACATTAATTGCCATGGGATTGAAAATCTTCTGTATTTGTTTGAAAATCGATGTCTTATAACTCCTGAGGTAGGTGAAACACCCATGGCCTATTGTTCGATGTGAATAGAGTTCTTACGATTTTGATCAATGTTTTAGGCCCTTTTTCGTCATTTATTTAGCAGCCATAGAACTTTTATAAAGTTGAATTTACCCATACTTCTAGCGCTGGTAGGACAGCGAGAAAAATCACAAAAATACTTTGATCTTTCGACTTTTAACTAGAATTTGAATGATTCAAATGCGTGAAGTTGTCTTGGTGCTATGAATTTTCAAAAGTGGGAAGTTTTTTCTGGCTCCCCCGGTATTATTGAAATTTTACTTCTTTTAGGAGGTGGAGCACCCCCATCATCAATACTGATACCAATGAAGGGCCAAGGGGGTCAACCTCTACCAACAACCCCAAGGCCGCAACCGACAAAACCTGTTACTCGTCCACCGGATGAAATATGTCACCCTAACCCATGCCAAAATGGTGGCACTTGCAAGGCAACTAGAAATGGTGGTTATAAATGCATCTGTTTGGTGGGATATAGTGGAAGCCATTGTCAAGGTGAGGAAAATAATTCGTTGTAAATATTGTGTTCTGTGTAGCCATAGTCACAGCATGCCAGAGCATTGGGCACTAACCTTTGCAGATTTTTAACTCAAATGTGTAAATTAATGCTGCCAATCTTTTTCAATTCAAAAGCTTGAAAGAAACTGCAGGTCGTTTGTCATAAGTCCAGAGAGGACGTCTTTGATTGTATCATTATTCTTAGAATGACGGCATTTTTAAGTTTTATGAGAGGATGTACAAGAGGAGGTTTCAGACATTCAAAGCATCTTTTTCTCTCGAATAACTTCAAATTTGGTCTTTAAATACTTAATCTTCACCAATCAATGGAGAATGAAAAGGATCAGAGAAAACTGTTCTCTTGATGTTGCCTTTTTTGGGAAGATCTCATTTTGAAACTAATATGAACTTACGGCCACATTACTTCTTGAGAAGATTTTTATGTATTTACTTTTTTCCACTTTTGCAGAGGACATTTGCTCGGAATGTGACGTACATGCTATTTGTGTGAGAGGAAAGTGTCGATGTAGAGCTGGTTACATGGGAGATGGATACGAATGTATCAAAGGTGAGATATATAATGCATCTATAAAGTATATCTAATGTATGTATATAAATAATCTTGACTATATAATGTATCTGCAAAATCAACTTTCAAATTTTCCTCTATCATCACAACCATGATATTGGCCTGACGTCCAATTTTAAAACTGGCTTAAGTATTTATGTGTAAAAAGTTTTTTTTTCATATTCAGCACTTTGCATTTAATAGTACACTTCGTTGTATTTTTAGATTTGTGTTAAATGCCAGGGGGTAGTCATGATATATCTCCCTTCCTGGAACCGTCTTTGCAATGCTGGATAGTATTTTCATAGGTAGTGTCGTAGGTAATTCGTTAGTGTAAATTTTTAATTAGAGATTAAAAAATGATTTGAAAAATATGCATATTTGTACCTGTCTACTTTGAACTGGCACCAGATACTGTACGTAGGTCTCGCTTGGCAGAACTTCTCACAAAATTCAAAAGTGAATACTTTTTCATTAGTTTTTGCCTGGTTTTTCTCATGAAGGCTTAAATCGTGCCTCGATATTTATTCATCTGTGCTTAGAAAGAAACATGAGAAGGCACAAATCTTGTAAGCAAAGGCGCTGTCTGTGGATTCAATGTATGCGTGCTCGGGAGTTAAACAGCTGATGGGATTGCCTGAGTTTAGGGATCTGTTTTGCCTGAAACGGGCAGAGTTCTGCAGCGTCATTCAGCGTTATGGAAGTTGCAGCCCCCAACCCCCTAGCTCGTGCTGTTATGAAGGGAAGCTATTGCCAAGGCTACTGAGTTTTGCAGTTAGAGGGGAACTGTTAAGCCTACCCGGAATCTGACATTGCAAATTTTAGATAAGAAAGCTGAATTTATTTCTTGTAAAAGTAGAAGCGAGAAGTCGTAGAGGATTTGAAGAAGCATTGATATAATGATATATGATAAATGCAACGGAAACGAAAAAATGTTACGTTAAACTAGACGTATGAGGATGAGTCTCTTGTTTTCCTGTTCTCTTTGACTTGATGATGGTGCTTCAGGCGACAGAGACTCCTAATATTACTCTGAAAAACCGGGCCCTATTTAGGCCCAAACTTCGAGATTCCTACAGTACCAATCAGATTGCGAGATTTGTGAATTGCTATTGTTACGGTGTAAATGTGATAGAATCTTCGATTCGATTGAAGAACTGAAAATACTCCCACAGGATTGAGATTCGAAGCAGTGATTCGATCATAATTCCATTGATGATTGAAGAAAGTAGGGCCAAGCTTTTCTCTGCTTCATTTTGAGTCTCTCTTGAGAAAGGTTTACCACAGGGATACAAGGGACTCATCGTCATAAGTCTAACGTTAAACCAAGAATGAGTAGCGAAGATTATTCGCATTTTCTGTAATTTGACCAATGAACGTTTATTTGCTCGTAGAGCTTTAGGATGATGCCATTTAGCCGGCAGTAAGATGTTACATAGTTGATGATGTCTTTTATATCTCTTCTCAGATGAATGCAGTAAATGTCATCACCAAGCAAGATGTATAACGAGCACGACCTGTGTCTGCAACCCAGGATATGTTGGAGATGGACAGCATTGTACAAGTAAGCCTCTGCCTTATTATGTTACCTTACTTTATGATGGTAGTTTTTGTTGTGTTAGAATTGGATATTCCGTTTGTCTTTCAAATGCTATCCCTAAACTTTTCCACAGTAGAGATGTACTTGTATGTACAAAAAGAGAGAGAGTTACAAGACCTTGCGAAAGGAATAGAGCATTGTTGTTGACTTCAAAAATGAAGCTCAGTTGACTTTTGTTTCGTTCTTACTGAAAAAACCTAAGCATTCAAAATGGTTAAATCTTTGCTATCAATGATTTTCTATGACAGACTGTAATTCTGTGTTCTTCATCCTTTCTAGGAGAGCAACCCGTTTACCAGCCGACAACTTGCCCTGCGGGATGTGCGACGCAATGTACAGAGCAGTGCCCAATAGTATGTTGTCCACATGACTCATATGCTGCTCCACCGCCGCCGCCACCACCACCGCCACCTCCTCCGCCACCACCACCACCACCGCCGCCTCCGCCGGCGCAACATTGCCCAACGATATGTCATTCACATTGCTACCCAAGTTGTCCAATTAATTGTTGTCACCATGCAGCTCCACCTGCACCGCCACCTTCACCTCCGCCAGTACCGCCACCTCCTCCACCACCACCGCCGCCACCACCACCACCTCCACCGCCACCACCAAAACCACAAACTGTGACGAACACTATCTCAGTCATGGACATTTGTCCCCCGGTTTGTTCCAGTGAATGCTTGCCATTCTGCCCACAGTTGTGTTGCCCTGCATTACCTCCCGCCAGGCCACGTCCGCCAGTTCATCGACCTCCACCACCTCCTCCTCCACCACCGCCACCTCCACCACCGCCACCTCCTCCCCCACCACCGCCACCACCGCCACCACCGCCACCACCGCCGCCAGCACCTTATTATTCACCATATAACTGCCCAAGTTCCTGTTTTTATAACTGTAATGATAACTGTAATCCGTCTTGCTGTTCTGTAAAGCGATCAAGAATCCCAAGGATTAGACCAAAGCAAAGAAATTTACGGCGTAGCAGTAGTTAAAGAGAGCTTCACAGGGACATTGCAATCTTGCTGCATGGCTAGTTTGTATGAGGATTCCAGTATTGGTTTTTGTAATAGACAACGACAAGGCAAGTTACTATCGTTTCTTGCCGCTCTTTAGAATAAACTTTTACGACAAAAGAACCTTAGCTTATAACTGGATAATCTTGAAATGTATCTTCACGAACTGCTCAAGAGAGTTTGGGAAATCTAAATGTAACATAAATTTTTCCTCCGAAATATATCCGCGTAAAGCTGTTTTTGAATTTCGATAAATCCATCAATTGTAAGGCATAATATGCTAAATTGGAACGGTGGGAGAAATTGAAAAAGCCATGAGACAGACGAAAATTCATCCAAGCAGATATCCAATATCCACAACGACAGGAAAGTAAACTTACAAGTCGATACAAAACTGAAAAAGTGAAATTTAACTGCATTGTCACTCCCTATATAAATCCTAAAATTTTACTGAAATTTGAATTAAACTATAAATGGTTATAACAGTTGGATTTAAAAGTTGATTGATCTTGTTTATGACTCGTAAGCTCTGTTGAGAATAGTTTGAATAAACTTAATACACGTAAATGTATCAAAGACTATAAATTGTGACAAAGTTTAACAACCACAGGTTATCGAGCAAATGATTTTTTGTTACTTAGGGTAACATTAATTTTTTGAAGAAATGCATGTCTTGTATTCCTTTGTTTTGAGGGATATAATGCTTAAATCTTGGTTGAGAAATGTCTGTCCAGAATATTTTGTTTTGATTTCTTAAAGTCGTTTTACAAATAGCATTTCGAAATTTTGTCCCACGAAATTTTTCAAGTGCCATGGATGTCTGCATTTCATATCACGTTTTCTATGTATCAAACTGAACTGTTTATTCAAACATTACACATATGCATTAGACAGACACTACATCGCAAAACTTCACTTCGAAGTTTGTCAGAATTTTTGCTCGAAGAAAAACAAATTCAATTGCTTGATAACTTCTAACAGAAAATCTTATATATGGGAATGAATCCCTTTTATATGTCTTAGATATTTAGCGTAGCTTATCAGATTTAAACAAGTTAGCAGACGTTGAATTGTAAAATATATTTTTATGAAATATTTAAATGGTTTATATCAAACTACATTTCCCACCTTCCTTGTGTGTAAACTCTTGCTTTTAATTATTTCTTGAACTTGAATAAGACCAATTTGCTAGGAGACCACTAAACGCAAAGGTTACTAAACGCTAATTTCATGGAGAAGGCAATACATTACAATATACAGTTAATCTCTGCATATAAAAACCAAGGGAAACCTACCGGCTATTTCTCCTAAATCATAAGCACCTCATGATTAAGAACCTGGTTCTGTTTGATGAAAACATCTGTTCTTATTACGGGGGTAGTGAAGATGTCACCCATCTTAAGTGCAGATCCATCAATTGTAAACCTAGGCTCACGTACAATGTAGTTACTCTAAATGACAGAAGAAGCAGAGGACGAAGAAAAAGTAAATAAAGGGACTTGATGGTTACTTGGCGCTTGACAAATATTAAAATGACCTCAATCAAACCGACCGGTGTTACGGATAAAAGCTAAAGTCAACTCGAGAATCTTTCTGTTAAGATCAATAGGTAGATCTTTATTGCCATGCAATAAGTATTGCGTCAGGACCTTATTTAAAAGGTTGTCCTATCCGAATGGTCGCAATATTGCCAAAACTCCAGTGAGAAGATCTTTTCGTTGCAAATCAAACGAAGGGCAGAGCAACAAGAAGTCTTCAGTATCCTCAATGCCATCATTCAAAGGTGAAGATGTCACCCACCTTAAGTGCAGATCCATCGAGTGTAAACATAGGCTTACTCCTAAGATGAATCTGCACTCATGGTGGTTCACTGCTGGTAAAATTTTACACTCATACACACTTAGTGTCTATCGCTCATGGGCACAGGTGGACACAGGGGTTCACTTTACACTGAAATACAAGCGAGACAAGGAATCTGAAGGAGCTTCTAAATATCAAAGGTAAGCTTAGAAATGTCAAGTTTTCCATCTCAACTTTGATTATTTTTTAAATCTGAAAAGATCTCAAAAGAATTACTTAACACTTTGCGTTTGTTTCAAGCATTTCCGATATGGAGTGCGACAAAATGTGTTAGAACTGAGCAAAATAACTCACGTGATTTTTCGCCTCTAAAACTGTGGCCAAGTCTCCTAGTAAACTTTTCATTTCATTTGACTCATTTAACGAGGGTTGCCCTTCAACAAGTTGATTCAACAAGGGCCCTCTAATAAAAACACTTAATTACAATTTAGGAAACAAAGTAAAAAGCTTTTAATTGTATTAAACCTATAAAGCCTTATTTACGATATACAATATTTATTTACGATCAAGTTGAAAATTTAAACTTGAAATTAATGATAAGAAAGCTTTGATTGTAAACTGGCAGCTTTTGCAGTGAATGAACTCACCTTTGCTATTGATATGTTTGCATCAAGCACACAAAACTGTTTTTGCAACTAACCCCGGTATGTGCTAGTTTCATCTTTAAGCTGTAAATCTAAGTTCGTAAATCTAACTTGTTGCAAGTGGCCAAATTTCATTTTGCTACAAATTTTGAAATTATGTCTGAGACAGCTTCGTATGAATAGAGGCGTTCAATGGAAATCAGGAATCAACAACAATTACCCTTAGCATATTTGCTCATTAGTGAGTATTAGCTAAGTAGCATACAGATACAGATACAGATACAGATACAGATACAGATACAGATACAGCGCAATATTTAGACTTTCTGCAGCCTGACGTCATTTTCGATTGGGGGACTGGGCACCACGGAAGCGGTCTAAAATAACATTCTTCTATCTTCATCTAGTTCTTTCCTAACTTGAATTCAAATTCTGCTGTCTTTTATGCCATCATGTTGCTTGCATGTTTTAAACCTTGCCCGCCAACAAACTACACGCGTAACTGGTTTTCCAAGGAAGGAATGAGAAGTTTGAGAAATTTCACTGGTTTTGTCCATGTCTAGGCGTCAAAAATCGCTTCTTTGGTGCCCAGGACCCTCAAACGAGCACGGTCAAGTTGACGCAAGGCACATGGTTGTGTATGAAGTTAGGCCTAGATGGAGAGTCGTTTATCTTCATTCGTTTTGTATCCTTGGGTATCTGCGTTTCACTTGGAATGTGAAGCGTGCAGAAAAGTTGTTTGAGTTCACAGGAGAATACGGTTATTGGAAATAAATTTAGACAAATGTCTTCAAAAACAAAGATGAATTCATTTCAACGTAGGCAACCGTGATGTTTGCTTTCTCAGTTTATTTTGATTTGATTGAGTGTACTCAATGGTGTGAAATTTATTCTTCAGTAAAAGAGATCGCTTGTCTTTTCAGAGATTTGTACCGCATTCACACTGACACCATTAAACCAGCTTTACCTAAACCAGGTTAATTTTCAACCAATCAAATGCATTGGATTTGCTGGATTAACCAATCAGAATGCTCAATTCGGTAACCTGGCTTTGTTCAAAAGAAACAAATATTGCTGACAAAACGCTGACGGCCCTTTGTTATAGCACAATAGTGCTAAAGTCATTAGCAGTGGGGACCAAGGACTTCTTAATCTTTGCATTATCCTAAGGCATTTATTTTGCTAAATTTCTGTGGGGAATAAATGACAGCTTTAGTTTTATAATTGAAAAGGAGTTGATATTGGTCATGAGAACCCTATTTATATGGACTCAATGCCTTTAAGCTGGTTTAAAGGCAGTCTGTCACGCATTTGATTGGGTGATTTGGACAATGCCAAGAACAGGAAATTTGAATGGCTGCTAACCCTCTGACTTTCTATGGCCGTAGAAAGTCAAGACGATCAGCCATCCTTTGTTTCAAAGACACAGATTCACAAAGAAATCCGTTGTGTTGAGCTCTGATTGTCGCGGCCAATCAGAGACGTGACAGACTACCTTTAACCTGCAGTGTGAATAGGGTATCGGATCTTTGTTCTTACAAAATTTGCCATTTGCTTCGATGACCAATTGCAAAACTGCAAGCTCAAAAATTTTCAGCTTTTCTGATTCCGCTACATCGCCTTTGATAGGCCGTCAAACGTTCAAAAATCTCCAGTACGTATAAGTATGTTTGTTGAAAATCTACAATGCGTGACTTGTAATTAACCAATCACAATCTAAGCCGGTGGTTTCTCTTAGCTGTTCATTGGTCAAGGGCAGTGAAATCATCACGCTACATGACCCCTGTTTTTGCTGTGCAGGAAAATTATGATTAACTTCTAATAATAAAAATAAAACTACTTTATTTTGCAGATTAAAAGGCAATCGAAAAACAGAGCTTGATATCCTTGCTGGGATGTAGTGGACTGACGTCTGCAGATTTTTAAAATGCGAGAAGAAAAATGAACGGTTTGCCGCCGAAAGATCATTGGAAACATGTCTGTGTATCCGTACAAAACGTATTTGATTTTACTGACTCTAGGCCTGTTTGCGCTGCAGCTTATAGATGGCCATCGAGATAGAAGCCATCGTAATAGCGTAAAGTCGAAACATCGTCATGAATTCAGTCGTAACATCGAAAGAAGAACTCGAATCTTGCATAATAACAAGGATGCAACAGAGACGAAAGATACTAATCATAAACGAACGATGAAACGCCAGAATGTTACAGCAGAGAAAGATTCGGATTTATTAACGAAAAAAGCTGAAGATATCTTTCTGGATGAGATTAAAGGAAGCGATCAGGCTGCAAGTCGTGCCGAAATTTCGTATGATATTCCGAAAGAAGTAAATTTCTTGGAATCTAGCATGAAAGCTGGAGATATTAGCGATACTGATACTGCAAATATGATTGACATTAACGAGAAGAAAGATGCCTATCTTCCACTTACTAGCATCAAGGCGACTGTGAGAGCAAAGGATAACACACGGCTGACAGATCAGTTTAGGAACATTTCAGGCTTACCAGAATTCATGGTCAAGCCGAAATCGAAAAATGTGAAAAGTGCTTCGCTTATTGAGAAAGTTGCAGATAGCTTGCAACCAAAGGCGAGTGCTATTTCTGGAATCAAGCAGCTTTTAGAAGAGACTAAAGTCGAACAGTCCTTAAAGAAACATTTAGACAATTTCCCAAGCTCAGTCGCTAATAACATTGCAAATACGAACATGGTCACTGCTGTTCCAGATATTGCTAATGCTATCCCAAACATTGCAAATACTGTCCGAGATGGTGCCTCAAATGCTGTCCCAGAAACTGCAGATGCTGTCCCTAACCCGCCGGTACCAAATGAACCTTCGATAATAGACACTAACTCGAATACAATACCTAATGATGCACAAGTAAGTCCCGGATACGTAGCCGCTATCAATCCAGATCAGGTATATGATGAATCTATCTCACCTCCGGAACAACTCCTGGATGATTTATCGACCGGTAAATTCAAGCATCCGCTTTCGGATACCGTATTAGATCGAATGTCAGACTGGAACGCAAATAAAGAGTTTCTAGCGGATAATGGTTATAGTAATCCCGGAGACGGAATTATGTCGCCAAAACTAACCCGGATCTCATCGGAAATTATGCCAGTTCATGATTTGTACCTGAAACCGAAGTCGGTAAAACCTACGGCACTTTACTCAAAGCAAGCACTAGAGTATTTCAGGAAAGATCCAGAAGTACTGGGCCGGAATCAAGAATTGCTTAACAGTAATCAGTACCACTCGCTATCGGACTTGGATGCAATCGGACCGCCTATATACCCGGAGAAAGTTGTCCGATTACCACAACGGCCTAAGCATATTTACTTGCCATCAAAGCATGTCGTTGCGCATATAAAAGCACCAGACTTATACCATGATGTTGACGAGAGTGTGGAACATGATGTTCACCCCGATTTTCATGCTGATGATATTCATGATAATCATCATACAGAAGATACGATTGATGATGATGGAGAGATTTCACCAAATTTGTATCATCCACGTCATGAAGGTAATTATTCTTCCATATTCCTATTCCTGTTAAAATTCAATTCCACTCAAAAACAGAGATTACATTGATATCTCATACGAGCCAAGAAAATCAAAGCTTGACAAGCCTGGACTGGAAAAATGAAATATTTTATAAGAGAGCACATTCTACCCTTTGCAACATGTAGAGAAGGATTTAATACGATACCAGAATCCTATCTTTGAAACCTTACTTTATTTTGACATTGCTGGAGAACAACAATTGTGCTGTTTTTTTAAGCAACCACTCATTTTTGCTATTTTCTGTCATAAGTCAGCAAACACTTGTCAGATCGGTTCATACTAGGTCTCAAACTCTACGTTGAAGACTGAACCTTTTAACTGAGTAAAAATCGAGGTGAGTGAATCTGAAGCTCCTCCACAGCAGCCACCCAAACTGGGCACAATTGTTTTGGAACACCCTGTATAGTGTGGCAGACTTCATGTGCCTTATTCAGAAGCTAAAAATTAGGCATATTTAGGGTATGAATAAAACGTAACCCAAAGAATGATGCAAGAAAGAAGTGATGATGATTTACATCATCTAATTAAAGATTGAATCCTGTGCTAGACTTATGACGGTGAGTCGCTTGTATCCCTGCGGTAAACCTTGCTCAAGAGGGACTCATGATGAAACAGTGAATAACTTGGCCCCGTTTTCTTCAATCATCACTAGCATTATGATGGAATCACGGCTTCGAATCTCAATCCATTGAGAGTGATTTTAATTCTTCAATCGAATCGAAAATTCCATCACATTTACACCGTAAAAATAGCAGTCCACAAATCTCGCAATCTGATTGGAACTGTAGGAATGGCGAAGTTTGGGCCTAAATAGGGCCAGGCTTTTCAGAGTAATATTATGAGTTTCTGTTGACCGAAGCGCCATTATCAAGTCGAAGAGACTCAAGAAACTCGTCGTTATAAGTCTAGTCCTGTGCTAGCTTTTCTGATCAACCGAAGAAATCTTGATATTTTCTCTCTTGCAGTTCATTCAGCTCGATGTAGTTACAAACCATGTTTAAATGGTGGAAAATGTACTGCACTAATCGACAGATATGTTTGTTCATGCCGAGAGGGATTTACTGGTATTAATTGTCAGAGTAAGTTGCTGATTATGTTTTATTTTACGACATTTTCAAAAATTGATAAAACGGACATGTATGCAAAACATAGAGATTTCCTTGGGAATTTTCCTTGCATCCTATAAATAATATCTCATTTTTCCTCGAAGTTATGAGATCTGCCAGATCATAGTCTTTTGAAATCTTTCTATCCAGTTTAAGATTAGTTGATTTTTATGATTTCAAAAGCCTTTGACAGTTTTGAAAAATTTATCTTATCGAAAAGATTGAATGGTTGCAAGCTTTTTTTACCGAAGCCTTCTACAGTACTATTTCAACATAAGAACATATTTCCCTTTTAGCAAACCCTGCTTGAAAAATTTTTTGAGCGAAGCAATAGCTCCTTGCAAGGACTCATCATTTTTTTCCTTACCATAGAACGCAGTTTTTGCTACCCCACTCCATGCAAACACGGAGTTTGTTCTTCCAATACTGATGGATTTGTTTGCACATGTGAAAGTGGCTGGCAGGGAAAACGATGTGACGGTGCGTTCAAATATTTATTATCATTATCTTTTGGGACAAATGTCACATATTTCTTGTGATAGGATTTTTCACTATCAGAGAGACAGCAAAGTCTAGATTTTTCAAGAGCTGATTGATTACTTATTTTTAGAAATGCTTAGTAATCGTTAATATGGTTTGTTGTGTCCATATTAGCATTAATTGATCGTTTTTTTTTAATTTTTTTCTCTATGTTAAGGCTGCGGAGTTGTCATAGATTTTTGCTCTCCGTTGTATTCGTCCTTGCAGTATAGTAAAGTAGTTTCTAAGTAGCGTTAGATAAGAGCCTTGTATCGTAAAGTTTGATTGAATATAAAAAAATTGATCGTTGATTGTCATGAATAGTTGCACCACGGCCGAAGCCATTGGGGCTGTGGGTGGAGGGCCCCTAGATAATGCATAAAAGCATTGAATTATTAGCGTTAAAAATAATTTCAACAGGAAATATTGAATTTACGGCATAGTTTGGTTGATATTCCCCGAAAGTGTTGATTGCAAGGTTGGACTGCTGTATATGGCTAAATTTTAGTTACTTAGGAGTCAGCTCGGGCATACAATGCATAGATTAAACGCATGTTCGTACAACTGTTGTTGTTATGGCTGTTGTTGTTGATGGTTTTATGGTCGGAAAATTGTGGCTCGTTGCTCCCTATGCAGTCATGGTAGGTATCAGCCCTGAGTTGCACACTCTAATGCTAGACATAGATATTGACAAAAAATCGCAATATTGACACTTGGAGCGTTTCTTTTTTTGATGCAATAAAATTTTTTATCATCAATTAAAACAAAAAAGGTAAAGCAAATTTATTTAATCGGCACCATACACAGCGGGAAAGGACACAAAGTCATCTGGTTCCAACTGCATATGTTGCTTACAATCCAACAAATGTTTAACGAGTCCAAATTTGACTCACATTTCATGATGCATTAGTCTCAATTGGGCAGACACCATTATTATACCCCATTGACATTGACAAAGTTAAACCAGGTTTATTAAAACAATGTCACATTTCAGCCAATCAGATGTATTTGATGGGTTGGATTGATTAATAAGAGTAAAAGGTTTGGTAACATGGTTCAGACCCGTTTACAGTATACCGTTTTCAAATGGTGCGAAATCATGCCGTTTGGTCTTCCATTTACACTAAAACGTTTTCCCAACCGGCTTAAAATGAAGACGATTTTGAAAACGGAAAAATTTGAAAACGGCATGTAACGTTTCAATGTAAATGCTTAAAAGCGGAACGATATCGTTACCCCTCAACCCCGAAACAATGTTGATTTGCGAAGTTATTATGTCAGCATTCCATGACAGTCGCGAATCGTCTTGTCATTCCCACTTGATCATCACGGAGCAACATCGTTCCTGAAAAATTGCAAACTGTGGCACTAGCAAAGATGTTCAAAGAATTTTAGCAAGCATTGTTTTTAAGTGCCAGTGTGAATAGCGTTTTATTTAGATCTGGGACTATAAAGTTGCTTTCAATACAAATTCAGGATCAGGCAAGAATTACCTTGTTTTCTGCAGCTTCGTTAAAAAAACACGTTTCCTTGAGATTTCCAATTTTAGCGTGTTTTTAAGGTTTCTCAAAGGATTTCATTTTAGAAAATTGCTTACAGAATCTGAATGAAGTGACCGCTTTTAGTCAGGAAAATTTCTAAAGATAATTGAACATGTTAGCTATTCAATCAGGTATTCCAAAATATCATTGCTTATATACTCAAGGGGATTTAGCCTCGCAAACGGTGGGCATTTTTTTACCCTCCCGGTAGTATTGAAAATGATGATTTCATGATTGACAAAGCTGAGAATTTTAAGACTGGTAAGACGATTTTCGTGTCATTTACAGAACGGGACAAATGTCACCCAAGTCCATGCATGCATGGTGGTACCTGTACATCAACATATAGCGGGGTTTATTGCTCTTGTTTGTCTGGATTTAAAGGAAGATATTGTGAATGTAAGTATCAAGTTTTGTTTGAAATTCATTGAGATTTTCTGCTTTGCCGAGATTCAGCTCTTTGATGAAACAGATTACCTTCTCTCTAGTTATCTTCCGTATAAATTCTTTCAGAGTTTCTTGCAGAGAAAGTATTTTCAACAATTTTCAATCGTTTGAGGCTAGATCAAATAATTTTCATATCATCTTTATCATAAAGAACACAGGAAAAATTATGCACTGAGAAACTGAAGGGTGTGCATGGCATTGGCTTTATGCAAGCCATTTCCAGTACCGCTCAAAAGTCTAAAAGTGATATTGCTTGTCACCATAAGGTTCGTTATATCGCAGATGACTTCTCGGCCTTTTTCCCCAAGAATATTTCCTTGTACTTCTCAATCTCTTCAGACATGGTCGTCCTCAGTCTAACAATTTACCTTTTTCTTTCTCTAGCCGAGGCAAAATGCTCTCCGTTGAATCCATGTTTAAATGGTGGGAGATGTCAAGAGATGCCTTTCTCCTATATGTGCATATGCAAGAATGGATTCGCTGGCCGAAACTGCGAAAGTATGTTTATGTCGCTTATTTTGTCTTATAAAACGAGAATGGCTGCGGTTGTAGTAAGATCGAATCTACTGGTTTAAAATGTATTTGAAGAATCCCAGTTTCTTCACACCAACACAATTTTAGGAATTCTTCTGTAATGTTTCGTTCCCTGTTTCCGTGCCTAAGAATTGTTTCATTAAACCTTCAAGAAACAGGTTGATTTGAGTGGTACAGTTTCATTTGCTTGTTCTGTTTTTTTTTTCATTTCATTTCATTTTTAAATATTTAAACAGGTTACAAATTTCAGTATTACATAACTGTTTTACAAATCGACCTGTGCATAAACAGAAAAGCCTAAATCAAAGATAATTACAATATATGATATACAAAAGAGCATAATATATGTATACTGCGCCGCATGAAAGGAGGCTGTCCATATGACTTTCTGACCACAAAGTCATGAGCTGAACCGTAAGTGAATCGTAAATAGTCTATTTGATTAATGATTAGATCAACGAGGAAGTTTTGAAGCTAATCGGTGATGAAATTAAATTTTATGTTTAATCGAAAATTTGCTTTTAAATACTTTGAATTAATCGGAAATTTGGATGAATACAGTCTTAACCATGTTAGCAACTCACCCATCGTTGATCATTTTTTCTGTTTCAGCAATCCTGAGACCAACTTCCATACCTCCAACGATTGCTCTAAAGCCGGTACCTCCACAGGCCATTCCAGTTCCGCATAATCAACCCCCATTTTTACTGGAAGAGCTAAACAGCCTGAGTGACGGGCCACTACAGGAACACGCCCTCCCAGAGTCGTCTTTCGACAATGCAACGCCACTAGGTTATGAGCATAATCATCATCATGAGCATCACGAGGAAGGACACCCCTTCCCGGATATATTTGATGAACATTTTGAGGATAATAATCATCATGATCAACATCACCATGACGGCTCTCATTTAACAATCAACGAGAATCCGGGGGTCATCATTCATATTGGTGACAAGAAGAAAGACAAGAAGGATGACAAGAAGGAAGATACAAAGAAAAAGAAAAACCCCCCGACGAGTTTCAAACAGGACGACCGGTTCGTTACTCATCTGGTTGCTGCTACGACGGACAAGGGTAAGGCGGTCGATGAAGAAAAGAAGGGAAAGGATAAAGAAGCAAGGAAACCGCCTATGGAGAAACCGACCGCTAAGCAAGATAAACCGAAGGAAAAGATACCGACCGCACAAACACTGATGCGACTACAGCAGCAAAAACCGGAGAATTTCCGATTAGATGATAACCGTGTTTACACAGGTACTGGCGGTCACCTAGGACCGGGTGGGCTGGACCAAATTGATGCTCATGCAGATCATCATCACGCAGTATCCCCCGTGTCAAATATGAAACCAGCAGTTAAACATCAAGTGTTCAAAGCAGATAAAATGGAAGTAAAAACTAAACCGGGGTTGAAGTCATATTCAAAACCTGTGCAAAGACCAAGGGTTGTTTGGGCTAAATCAACTGCGCAGCAAAAGGGACTAGCATCAAAGCAGATTCCTGCATCCAAGAAAAAGCCCGCTGCAGGCTCCCGGACTGCTGTTAGAAAACCACTGTTGTCTTGCCCAGGGTTTTGTAAAGAATTTTGCGATGTTTGGTGTGTTGATGTTGGCTGTTGTAAGAAAGTAGAAATAAAAGGGCCTACTGAAGCGAAGAATCCTGTTCCTGCTGTGCTCAAAGCTATCGAGAAAAAAGGTAAAAACTTTATACCTACTTCACAGGTAGACGACTAATATTAATCATTAAGACAAACTGATAATACTCAAACCATCATAACTATGGACGAATTCGTGTGTTGATTGTATTTAAAAATTCAATGTTTACATTCGCGTATCCACTTCACTGAATCATTATCGAAGGATTTGACGAACGAATTTTTACACAAAATGCGAGCAGAGGCTCCCTTTTCAGGTGGTACAAATGTGGAGATAGCTTAAAAATACGTTTTGTGAAACCTAAAGCAGAGGAACGGATTTTTTAAATTTTACCCTTTGGTTTTCGGTCTGCTTGTTTTGCAGAATGACATACTTCGCAGGACTATGTGTGAGACTTGCATAGTCCTCTACATTAACACAATCTAACCCTAACCCCAACTACTCTTAACTTATATGCAACAATTCAATAACTACGGGTGTTAAGAGAAAGAGAGAACAAAATAAAAGGAATCCAATGTAAGAAACTTAGCTAGGTTGAAGTTAACGAAGTAAGCTAATCTCTAGGTTTAACATAAAGCGGTTTCACATTTTTCTGGATTCTCGAGTTGAAATCTCAAGTCTGTTTCACATTAGATGCCTGGCGAAAGTATCCACGAATATAATTAATTCAAATTTTTTGCAAGAGTAATTCTACATTATAGCAAATCTCACTTAACATCTTAGTCGAGAAAGACTTTGCATGGACCGATAAAGTTGATATATATTAATTTGTGACTGTAACGTTTGACTTCGTATTAACCTGCTAATTCTAACAAATAACTATACACCGGGTGCCCCAAAGAAACAACTCACTGTTTAAGGAATCACAAAAATTTGATCACATAGTTGGTCCCCATTCCCTCCCCCCCCCCACTTCACCGGCAAGCTAATCATTATTATTATTATTATTATCAATTTATTTCAAGTTGGTAGCTTACATAGCTATGTAAAAGTAAAAAAGCTAATTCAAGCAAATCAAAGACCAAATTAATCTCCGCAGGTAACCTCGTGACTGGATGCTGATTTTGAGGCATACTGCAAAAAGCGCACTGGTCATTACACTGTAATTTACTTCTTATATTAGGCTTATAGTATCGTAAAAGATGTCAGCCAGCAGATTAAACTATCATTGTAAATTTGAAGGACTGTAGAGGATCTCAAAATGATAGTTGCCGGACGGGGGGATACTTGGTTTACGAACATGGAGGTGCGACTGGAAAATCCGGAGTCAAACTCCTGAAAATGATACCCGATCTCGCAGAAATTTTCCTAAACAACACCTGTCCTTTAGTTTCTTCAAACAAAATTGGGCACTGCCGTAGCCATTTGTAAAAAATCTATCAGAAAATGCGGAAATGTTGCCATCCAAACGGTTTGAAGCACGTTCCCGGAGTGCAAATGGCCAACAACGACTTTCCGGAGTCAATAATGCAAAATATGGATCCTGTCATGGAGCCAACTATACAAAAATGAAACCCTGTCTCGGAGTCGGAATCTTGAAATGATACCATGTTCAACGACACTTCCCCGTGCAGAAAGTACGGGAGTACCCCCCCCCCCCGGGGGATAGTTCATAAGCAAGATATACGACGCTCTTTAAAGACCATAGCTAAGAATAACTTCTTCGTTCTGTCATCTTGCACCCCTTTGAGCAGCGAAAACAAGTGCTTTGCTATCGTTAAGAATATTTGGATCATTAACAAAAGAGATCAAAAGGAAAGTCTTTCAAAGAAAGTGTTGTGTTTTTTGGTGATTCATTTTGCGTGATTTTTTAAATGGGGCTGCTTTTTGGAGCACATGGTTTGTAGTTAGCTTTAACCTTGAACTATAATCTGTGATACTAATAGAACTACTCAACTATTTTTGTTTGCATAACAGTAAAACATATAACATTCTGCTAAATGGTTTCTTCTCTCCAACTGCTTTGTCTAACCTACTAACGCCACAATTAATCGTACAATTGACCTTTTAGCTACTCAACAAAAGAGCCTGGATCAAGCGTTATTTTTATACAATTTTGATTAAGTTGTTCGATTGAGTGCCGTTAGAGAAGAGTCAGGATATAGTCCCAGTTATCGCAACAATAGCAACAACAATAATGACAACAACAACAACATTTTTATTTTTACTCAATCTGGGACTTATGACTTTCATATGAAACTTTGAAACGGAAGTGAATACGTTTACGTGTGTCCTCTGGAACGAGGCTGTGAAACAGTCTCAGAAGCGAGGCAAGCAACCCTCAACAGCTGGAAATTCTTATTGCTGCGGTGAGGTTGATGGAAACTAATTGGCCTTAAAAGTGAGGAACTCCTGGCTCATAGTGAAAAGTTTGTTGATTCTTGGATTGAAGAGACATTCATCTGGATACCTGTGGCATTTGTTCATGGTTAGTGTCACTGAAAACTTGAATAATGTGGCGTTTTAGCTTTGGAGGCTCGAGCCAGCAAGTTAGGCCCATCCACCATCGCCTGAAGTTTCCATATCTACTTTTGAAATCTATAGGGAAACTTCGTCCCAGTTTCCAATGTGAAAGTCCATGAGTCGTAGTTTTAGCTTCCATCAGTCTATCAATAGCAATAACTACGAACATGCAATCAGTCTAGTGTTAGAGCTTCCATCACTCGTGTGCACGATCGAAAGTTCTTCAAAGTGCATCAAAACATCGTTCGATTCAGATACTTTCTAAGAGTAGCTAAAAGATCTATTATAACGTCTGTTTCACGAATCAGACTCGGCAGAGGAAGTATGGATCACATAGCCAGAACAAATTTGTGACCATACGTTTTTGTAACCATTCGTCTCATCAGATTAGAATAAATATATTTTTGTTTTGTATCTACATAACATACAATGTCAGACAGAATTTAATTTACTTTTGATTCGAGTCTCGAGAAATCTTGAGAAAATGGGCCATGCCCTTAAAATTTCTTGAATGTTTTCCAAAATTTGATTTTATGAAAAGAACAACGAATAAGGGCAAATTTTGGTGAACATTTTCATCCAACGGTGTCTAACAAAATTGTCACAATGATATTCAATTGAGATGAGATGTCAGCATAAACTGGGCTCATATGACTTAAATTTTCGCTTTTTAAAATTCCATCCTTAATAACTATTTGCCTAAAGATCATTGACAAGTGCAAAAAGAGGAGAGTGAATGACCAGTTCATGGTTGCAGTTGAATCTCGGATACTACAGCTACAAAAGTCCTATACTGCATTGAACGGTATAGAATGGCCAGTTACTTCTTTGCTGCTATGCTAACTTGCTAACACATTAACCCATCGAAAATTTCGTAAGTTATTGAATAATTTTCATTTAAAATAATATTCTTGTTATCTTTTAAGATTGACTCATCTTATCTCAATAACTTCATTTGTTACCAAATTTGGAACTCAATTCAATGGAAACAAGGAATTGAAAAGTTTGATTACGTTGAAGAGAATTAGAGAAGCTGGCAAGGGAAGATTTTTCTTTGGTCACATTTTAGGATTTTGTTGTTGTTATGATGTTGTGAGAATAGATTTAACTTTAGATTTAGATTTAGAATAATAAGTTATTTGGATTCAGAATTTTGCTGAACAAATTTAAACCAAAAGAACTTTCTCCCGCTGCTCAAATCAGCAGATACATCCTTTGCGATGCATAGCATATTTTTCGTCTGACACTGTTCTCATCTCAGTTCTAGCGCATTCTGGATGCAAGAGATGCAGTGAAAATGCAGATTGTATAAAACATAGATGCAGATGTAAGGGAGGTTTCGTTGGAAATGGCATTACATGTGCAGGTATTTATTTCAAGTTAAATTTCAAAGACAACAACCAATTTTCTGCCGTTGTTCGATTCACCAAGCGAAATTTGGAAATGACTTTCGGAACCTATTACCATGCCTTTCAGATCGTTATGTGCTGTTAGATTTCAAGTAACGATTCTCAATTCCTATTGTGTTCCTTTCTAAACTTTGCAATGACATCTAGTATGTCATTTTTCCTTCTGAAAGGGAATTTTACTATGAAATCGCAAAATTTGACTTCAGTCACAAACTGTAAACTTTTCTCAGGAATACAGTGCAAGCTCTTCAAGATGAAATTCAATGCATTTGCTTCATAAACATGGAGTAGTCTTCATCGCTAATTCATTTCTGGATCTATGTTAGGCGACACAAAGTTTAGAGATCGACAAGTAGATATTTTCTTGCTCAGCTTGTGCTGTGGCCTCACTCTTCAAGATCCCTCAATTCATGGTCATATCATTGAGTTGAATAATTGTTGTTGTTGCTTTTGCTCTACTGGGGGCCTCATTTCCCTCGAGCTGTTTAAACGGCAATAAATGTCAATCGGCCACGAGTTTCTGTCGAGCATTACATGCTTGTAATTTTCATGTATTTTGTCCTCTTGGGAGAATGGAGTCTCCCTGAAGAAGTTTTTGCTACCAGGGGAAGATGTTTTGTTTCCCCAAGAGGATAGCAAGTGCTAAAGCGTGTTCAAGTCATTACTGTAAGGTAAACATGTTTGGGAAACTTGCTCATGACTTTTACATATGTTTTTCAAGATTTCTCGGAGGGACTTTGTAGAAACCACTAGCAAAATTGAGCGACCGATTTCAACCAAGAAAAATTCCAAAACTTATTAAACATATTAGCCATATATATTAGTTATAATCAAACATCGCAAAATATCATGGCTGATATACTCTGGGAGCAGTAGTCGTTCAAATGCCGGGCCTTTTATGATCATCCGGTCTTTTCTTCCGTTTCTTCTTATATTAAATCACGCTCCACTTTTTCAGCTGATCCTTGCTTGAATTGTGATGATAATGCTTCATGTAAAGGTGATACTTGTGTATGCAACACTGGCTATCTTGGTGATGGTATTAGATGTACAAGTAAGTAAAAGCACTGGTATTTGTAGGGTGTGTTTGATTGGCAATTCCAAATCTACCAAATTCTGAAAATGGTAGACCTGCAGACTCATAGTTTAACTCCCAGATTCCGAAAACGGCAAGTTTGGCAGGTTTGTTAGGCCTGCTGAACCTTCTGCTCCAAAGGGCAGAAGGTTTGGCAAACATCAGAGAGATTCTTGGTTTCGTTTGCAAACTCTGAAAAGGAGGCGAATTTGCGCGAGTTGCTACCGTGCTCCCAACCACCAGACGTGGCTTCATATTTTGCCCAGGATGAATCTGAAACCTGCTGTTTTGAAAAATTTTGTGTTTGATTAGGAAATGTGTTTCTGTCTCTGCGAAGTCTGCCATTTTTTCAGAAGTTGGTAGGTTTCAAATTAGCGATCAAACACACCCTTAGTTTAGAAATTCATTTTTTTGTTATGTGCATTCCAGAAAGCATGAAGCATGATTCGTTCTACAAACGATTAGAAGGAAAGTGGGATGTATCTAAGGCATGAAGTTTGGTGCAAAGGGTACCATCAGTTGGCTATCATGCTTCTTTTTGTTCGTCAAGATCATGCTTAATGATCACTGTCTTTGCTTCGATTGAAATGCCTTCTTAGTGTGTTAATCAAACTTAAGGTTTTTATAATTTATTTCTCTTCCTAGGATTCGACGATCCCTGCAGCAGATGCAGCCCTTACGCAGACTGTGTTGATAAGTTCTGCTATTGCAGACCTGGCTATGAAGGTAATGGCAATGACTGTTGGCCACAGATCTTACCACTACTATAGCACATACTCTATACATCAGTTAAGTCGATATGACATTGGTAGAGTCTCCCGATAAGCTCCATTGACAAAGGAATAGCCCCGAGTAGCCCCTGTGAGACAGTGCCTTGAAACATCTTCAATGAAATCATTTGTTGGAAACAACGGCAGCAATCACTGCGAACAGCAAGCACTGCAACCACTGCCAGACAACGACCTGGAAACACCCTCAATGAAGTCATTTAATGCTCTTCAGGGTAGCATAGGTTCTAAAGTCTTTTTAAAAAGTTGGTGTAAATTCTATGACCTATTTCTTTGAACTCAACGGCTTCAAAGAAAGTTTACCTATGTTTCTATAATTCAGCCGTTGGAATTTTTTGAAATCTTGAAATTTTTAGAAATTTTAGGGTTTTGCGTCTTGTCTAAGAATTCGAGAAAAAGTTTGACAAGAGTTCAACACCATTGTATTTCTAAACTTTTCAGAAAAGAAAGAATTTCCAGGAAAACCATAGTAATGAACGTCTATACTACACGTCTTTTTTATAAAAAGCAGCTTATAAGAAACGGCTGGCTCAATTTTTCAAAAGTTAACGAACGAACTTATTTGAATTTAGAATGCTGAGACACTGTTGTATTTGCACTAAAAAGTGTTTTGACACTGTACAGAAGAATCAATTTTTTGACATGCGAATTACGTTATTACTTGTTTTAAAACCTTACCAAGTAACTTAGAAGCTTTTCTAACAAAAAAAGATAACTCTACGATTGGGGTATTAGAAATTTAAGAAACACGTAAGAAACGTTTGGTTGCAAAATGACACAAAAATTTAAGACACTACCTATCAGCCCCGGACCTTAAATAAAATTAAATTGAAAGTAAGTACGAAAAATTTCATATTTTTAGTCCACAGAGTAAATATTCTTACCTTACTATTTCCAGGCAATAATAGCTGAGCTGGTCCATGAGCGAGATGGCACGCCTTCAGCTTAGATCCTACATATCTGGTCACATCTTTGTAAACTTCATTAGTATTCATATGTTTTTCGGGTTGGCCTGTTTTACCGAGACCCCGGTCACTTGTTTATCGAGTACTGTGATCCTGCGTTTCATGGCCGTTGTTTCTCGTGTAAACTGAAGAAACGGGCCAGCCTACTTGTCACCACCACGACTGGGTCACGACGCACGCTCTGAACAGAACAGATTTGTCAGTTTTTATTTTTTGTCACAGTTAGTGCCAATCAAATCTCTCGTATAAAACCAGGCTGGCTTATAGGCAAGCCAGCTCGCTAACAGGCCAGTTCATCTCAAACAAACAGACCCTTCAGCTTGGTTAATTTGGCAGATGCAGCTACTTTTTATAAATGATCATTACGACCATTTCCATAGCTGGATTACATAAAAGTAATTTATGACCTTCAAGCAAACCCTTTAGCTTGGCTATTCGCAAAATCCATGTCAGATTTAGCTACTTTATCTCTAATTTGACTGAACGTTGATAACTATAAATAGAAAGGGTATTCATGATTAATTAATGACCGCAACGTGCAAATTATAACTTTTTAAACGGGTAGTGTAACGTTTCATAAATCTATAGTTCAAAGTATTGTATTATATGTAAATCATTTAAATTTAGTGTAGATTGAAAATAAATCTTCAAAGTAACTCCTGTCGTTTATTTCTCTGATTTTCTAAAATCTGAAAAAAATGACGCTGTCACTTATGAATTTAACACTTGTCTGGTTTGAAGTATATATCACAAAAATTGGATCAGATTTACGATGAAACTGATAAGAGCAAGAGATACAGTTATTGTTTGTGCCATTTTCGCGGTTGTTCTCTGTCCGCACGACACAGTTTTCAAACTCTGCCGGTTAAAATTCTGTAGGCAGAATCTGTGTCCCTTTCATGTGAACAGATTGCCTGTCAGTAACAATTTTATTCCGTTTTCAGATTTTACCGCCGTCATTTCAATGTATCTTAGAAACAATTTTTTTTAATCCTATGGTTTCAAGTTTTTCCAAAATGTTTCTTCAATTCTAACCTAGGGGGTACTCCTTAATTTTCAATACGAGGGGATCTATGCCATTATTTCTTTGCTGACCCTTGAATACTAAGCGTAATGTTTTGGGGACCCGAAATATTGAGTCTAATATTTTGGAGACCCGCACCAAATTCTACGATTCTTCGTTTTTCAGAATTATGGACCCAAAAATATTGAATTTGTTCAATGTTGTAATTCACAGACCCCAAATATTGATCTAACGTAAAATTTCGGACCCCAAATATTGGTATGGACCTCCCCGTATTGAAACTTATGGGTTACCCCTGGAAATTCTAAAAAGAGAAGAAAAACACTCTTATTCTTGAAATATTGAGGATTTTAGGCATGTAGAATTATATCTCAGCAGTTAAAGTTTCACTGAAGCCATTCAGCTCAACGAAATTGGCCACAGAATTTTGCGCCAAGCTTTTTTAGAGATTTGGAACATATTCTGTCTCAAATCAGATGTCAACTGCAAATACCCACGAATGACAACAATCAAGGTATTTTGCTTCTTTTGAACTCAAAACTTCATCTGAAGTCGAATGATATGATTTATTTTCTCAATAATTAGTCCCAAAAATAGTTTTCTTCAAGAATCATTACTGCTATCGCTCAAAAATATTTTTAAGACCAATAACGTGACCAACGGCCACGGTCACACCCCGTCGTCCAAATCGGCTTGGCACAGATGCATTGCGATTTTTGCAGCCACAGTGTTATTTCTCATAAAACTTTTGCCACCGATTGAAGATTTTGCAGCGCCAATTTACAAGCCTTGTGTAAAGTGAATGGGATTTTCTATCGATTGAATTTGGAATTGCAGCTCAAGGTTAAAAGTTATGATTAGAAAAAGTTTGCTATCACCAGCAGTCATGACAAAAATCTTGATGACGTCACAAGCAAAAACTAGAAATTTTTCAAAGCTTCATAATTTTATGCTGATCAAATCTTAACAAGTTCAAGGCAAAGAAATGCACTCACGAGAACTGTTCATTGGCAATGCACTCACTGTTTCATTGTGAGTCCCAGTTGAGCAAGAATTGCGGCAGGGATACAAGAGACTCGTCTTCATAAGTCTACCGAAACATTACCCTGTTATTAGGCTCTGGTACCCAGGCTACCGAAACGTGTGCTTTTGCTTAAAATTTACTGTTGTATGCCTGACCATCCTAACCATTACGTTGAGATGAATTTTGGACAAATCGCGCTCTCTGTAATGAATATACAGGTTGCATATTCACATTCACTATCGAGCCCAAAGAAGAAGGGTGCTCATTGGACAGACGTATAAAGTCCAGCCTCCAACGAGTATAAAAATGCCTATCCTGGGTACCAGACTCATTACCTGACTAGGTACCAGACTCTCTAAAGTTGAGGATTCCTAGCAAATTCTTACTCTTTCAAAGAGTCTAGTACCTAGAGTAAAGAGTGTCATATTCTGGGTAAATCTCTGACAAACTGGCTCTGTTAAGCGAAAATTATATTTGCAAAGGATGTTTCGCTCAGTTGTTATCTCAAGGAGGGCATTCATTAAAGAAAAAGGGTATTTGAAATTTACCAATTAGAAAATGAACTAAATTTTTTGCATATTTAATGAACAAATCTCGAAATCAAGTTTTTTTAGATAAGAATTTCTTTGCATAATTTTGCATAAAATTGGCTCAAGCAATAATTCTCTATGATTTTGTGGAAACTAGACACTGTCGACGGCGAAACAAAGTAATTGCAAATAAAATTCAATGGCCGAAATTTTCCCAACGGCACTTGCAATAACCCAGAATTGCCACAGTAACAACTTGTAAAATCAGAGTAGCAATGTATGTTGTTTTACTGAAACTAAAACGGATCATTGTGCATTAGGAGACCATGAGTTTTAATAAGAACAGCGACAGGGTTTGTTTAATCCACCCGTCCAAGCTCATTAATATTTCAAAGCCAATTATCCAAACTTTGTGATCTCATGACCTCTTGTTTTCTTGCAGCCCGAACAGAGGACCAGGACTGGAATTGGCAAGGAAAAAACAAACGATATATTCCGCGAAATTGTGGCCTAAAGTCCTGAATTTGAAGCATGCGTTAAGATGACTTGGCTGCTATATTGGCAGTATGAAGCATTTTGATCTTCCCGTTGTTTATTTGGTTTGTTTGTTGTCTTTGACTTTGCAGACTTATCACGCCAAGCATTTACAACGCTCCAATGGGCAGCTCGGGGCTGCACAAGATACAGACGAAAACGAACTTCAAGATAAAATCATACAGAAACGCTGGGTAGATGTAGACGATGATGAAAACCTCGTATCCCCAGATGCGATTAAGCATTCAGAGAGCAACAAAGACAATACTGATTTTACGAAAATCGTAGAGAGTTTTAATAATGGCTTGACAGAAAAATTGGGTGCATTATCAGACACTGCGAAGCTCAATACAGATCAGCTTTCTGAGCAAGATGATAAATATATCAAAGCAGCTGAGCTAGCTTCGAATGCAAATGCAGGACATATTCTTGCAAGCAGACCAAGCGATCTGGAAAAATACGAACATGAAATAGATCCGGATGTTCACCGACAAATACAGGCCGCGCTTGCTCAGGATGGCAATAGCCCTGAGGCCTTAAATGAAGTCAAAACAGCTCTATCGCATGGCATGCCTCCACAAGAGGTTCTAGAAAGTGCAAATCATGCAATTCATACTAACCCACCTCAGTTGCCAATTGCGATGCCTGCTCAACAATATTTCAATCACCCAAGGCCGATTCATAAATTCGTTGGACATGTTATTCACAAAGTTACGCCGTCAGAGCATCGATATATTCCTATGAAGCATATATTTCTTAAGCATATGCCACAGATATTGCAAAGGCTGAGGATAAGGCCGCATAGAGTTATTCATAGACCGAGGATTATTATTGTAAAGGAGCCACATGTGCAGCACCATCATGAATATTGTAAGTTTTACGAGTGTTTTCATCTACCATTTGGTCTGCCAAATGCATTGACACTTTCTGTCAAATGCTATGCATTTGCTTGCTATGTGACTGAAAGTGAAATCCACATAAGTGTGGATCTAGCTATCGGCAAAAAAAACGACGAAATTTTGCAGTCTATGTCTCTCACCTCCTTACAAGTCTCATCAGCTTGCACGTACGAAGGAAGACTTTTCCAAGCCACTGCTGAAAGAATTAAAACATAGGAAATTATAAGGCACTCTCAGACAGCAGCTTTGCATCTCTTTCGTTATAGCTTTGCGTGCAGTCTTAGAACTTCCGAGGGAGAAATTCATCAACCTTTCAAAGGTTTTAAGGCATTTCCACAAGCCGAATTTGAATCTGATATTTGACAATGTAAATGTTTGAGCATTCATTTTTGTATGAGTGTTTTTGCAGTTTGATTTCACTAGAAAGTAGATTGCGGATTAATTGTTAAAATAGGGTAGTCATTGTCTTTCGCTCCCCATGGTGTCGTCCCTGTAGTGTTGTAAAGTAATTGGGGAAGTTTTGTAGAATGTAAGATTTGTTGTAAAATTTTTATATGAATAAAAAAAATTGTTAAAAATGCATGCACTAATCAGTTACGCATCGCTGATGATCACTCAAGCATGAAATCCCTGCGGTTATGTTGTTGTGTGGAATGAAGTTTTATTGCCAACATCTACCATGTTTCCCTCCTGTTTCGTTTCAATTTCTGAAATAAAGTTGTATTAGGAATCGTAAGCTTAGTGTTCCCGTGAGCCGGTTTGATTACTTCTGGAAGTTCATATCATTTATCAAGTTCAGAGGCTGAGGATTCAGTGTTTCAGTTACAAAAACAAACAAAGTTGCGGTGCCATTACTTTAGCTTATGAACCGTATAAACATAGAACTGAGGTTGCAAATGTTTTGGTCGGCCCTTTCTAAAAATTTAACTATTCTCTAGAATTTTGATGTTCATCTTGTTTGGTTATTCATGCATTGAAACAATTGATTATCGACATATTTCATTCGGTTCCTCATTTATTTTACATGTGCTATGGTGAATTAGCTCTCGGACTATCTTCTTGTGTCGATATATACTCAGGTTTTCACATAAAAATCCCTTTTCGCTTGCACAACGAGTGAGTTTGCTACCTTAATTTAGGGTTATTTTCTAATTCATTTCATTCAACCGAAAATAACTTTATTTATTAACTAAACTACGATACACAGGTAGTAGTGAGGGCAGTCTAGCAAGATATTACATAGGTGTGCCTAATAAAGCATCACGGAAAACACATTACTCCTATCGCTCGTATGATCATTCGATAAACATAACCTGAAACTCACTAAAAACATGGAGGGGATGGGTGGGAGGGATCCTATCTTTCCTAAAAGTACTTGCTATCGACCTCTGATTCTCCACGCCTTGAAGAGCTTTTTATATTTTTGACTACTAAGCATGCTTCCATGGAGAGCGTGCAACAGTATTCCCTTCAGAAACTTAACGATGCTACTTCAAACATTTCCTATTGTACTGTTAATAAATTCATCTATCTTTTGTTGCTCACTTTTTTACAATCACACTTTGACTGATTGACTGTAGAAATTCCTTATTTGCAATTGCAGACCATCTTTTCGTTGTATAAGTCCAGGATAACACTTGCTGTTGTTACAAAACCTGCCGTTGCCTTGTTATCCGGTGATGGAAGCCAACACCCACCTCTCCAATTCTTGCTGTGCATTCGCCATAGCATTGATAAAAGGCATTTTGATAATAGCTTTCTTGTTTTGTTTTAGATGAAGAGCCTGCACCACCCCCAGAAACATCAGTATGTTCCATAAACCCTTGCAGAAACGGCGGTGTTTGTAATGATGTCTTAGGAGAGACTCATTGCGTCTGCGCAGAGGGCTTCAAAGGAGACAGATGTGAGCTGCAAAATTCTTGTCACCCAAATCCATGCAAAAATGGAGGGGAATGCTCAGAAACAGAACATGGATTCGTATGCACGTGTGTGATGCCTTATATTGGTGCTACGTGTGATAGTAAGTGACTTATTTTCTGTTAGATATTTTCGCCCCACATTTTCCGAACATTATGCCCCGTTTTGCACAATTGCTGTAACTTTGCTTGCTGTAAATTTAGGAGCCGTGACTTAATTGTCTCATCTTTTATAGTTCCAAAGGAAAAGCTTCAACGAGAGAGCTTGTTGGAGTCAGTCTTAGAAATGGTTGCTGATTTATGACAAAGGACAATCAAAATAGGTGGTTGCTTTGCGACAGAATTTCGTTTGCTCCTCAGCTACGTTGAAATGAAATGAAATTTAAGATAGGAGTTCTAGCGAATTGAGAGGCAAAAAACACCCCAATAATAATGTACGAGATTTTTGGAATTTTGAAAACATCTTTAATTTTCAATCATTTTTTAATTTTTTTCTAGACTTTGGATGTTTAGCTATTTTAGATTTTGGATATTTTTCAATATTCTGCAAGAATTTTGCAAGATTTTGTAGGATCTTGCAGGATCTTGCAGGATTTAGAGAATTTTTACTCTTTGTTTGCAGAGATTCCTGGGATTTTTACAATTTCAAGAGATAGATAGGATTTTCTGTGGCATTTCTAAGATTTAGTGAAAATTTTTGGGATCTTTTGAAGATTTCTTAGGAATTTTTTTTTCTGAAATGTACGAGAAGGTTACAGTGATTTGCTCTTTGGGGTTGTTAACAGTTTTGTCGTATTAGTAAAAGACATATAGTCTTGTCTTATTAGTGATCAACTTCCTTGAAACTGCAGACTTTTCAAGCATCGAAACTTTCTTTGACTCAACCAATATTTGTCTTGATTTCTTTTCCAATGATCGCCTAATACTTGTGTAATTTCAGCCATCAGTCATTGCCATCCCAACCCATGTCGCAATGGTGGAAGTTGCTTTGAAAAGCCAAATGGTTTCACTTGTGAATGTGCATATGGCTACAAAGGGGCTGCTTGTACAGGTAAGGCAATTCTGCATTTAAAGTCCTTGGCCTAAATTTTGAAAGGCATTTGTTTGCAACGTCTGTGTTGCACAGAAATTTTGTGAACAAGACTGTGGAAGTATTCATTTAATCAGAGTACAGGAAATTGATATCACGTTCACACGATAACAGCATGATTTCAAAACGGTAGGAAATTTGCCGTCAAAACTTCGTTTTTTATATCCATCTAAAATGCTACAATCATCATCATCAGCCATTCAGGCCACTGCAGGCCGGTGGCCTCCCCAATGTTTTCCAGCTTAGTCTTTTTCCAGTTCTTCTCATCCAATTGACTCCTGCTTTTTCTACGATTTCATCTCTCCATCTCTTTCTTGGTCGTCCTCTGCTGCGCTTCCTTTCATAAAGTGTCCACTCCGTGCTACAATACAAGGTTACAAACTGATATACTTTTTAATTACTTTGCGACTATGCCACACTACAGGGACGATATCAAAAGGTGCAGCAGACAATAACTACCCTGTGGTCTTAACATAAAGAGATATCCAACCTAATTACAAACTAAATATACAAATACAATTACTGATTAGTCACCTAGTCACCGTAGATTATTAGCCAAAGTAATGTTTTATGGATCTTTATTTACAGTTGCTTCATTTTGTCATCCCAACAATCCTTGCTTAAATGATGGTGTATGCTCAGAAGATGATACGACATATAAATGTGCTTGTGGAAAAGGCTACATTGGAACAAATTGTGAGAGTATGTATCGAAGAGCCTTGATTTCTTTCGAGTTTGTGTTGCTAATGCCACTACGGTAAAATTGGACTGAAATTTTGTGGCAAAGTAGGAATATCTCGGTATGCCTTTCCATCCCCATAGTTTCGATAGTTGTGTCCTTTATCCCATCGCTTACCTCCAATTGGGTCCGCAGTTGGCTAAAAGAATAAGCTCCCTCCCGCCAAATCGTAAGCAAATCTAAAGATACCAATTTTTTTAGACACGAATTCATTTTTCTCTGCCGTTTCGCTGTTTCGTCATTCATTTGGAAAAACAGATGTAAAGTATATGTGACCTGACCTTTTAAAAAGCTGCAAAATTGCCGTTTCGGCTCAAATTTCGAGATGGGGCTCCTCTAGTTAAACTTTGAAACTAACCAAACAGAATCTAGACTTATTACGTACAGTCCTAGTAATCCCTACTACCCATCTACCCCTCGCTCATACTAGTATGAGCAAGGGGTTTGATGGGTGGTAGCGATTACTAGGACTCGACGTAATAAGACCAAACAGAATCATCATAGCAATTTATATGGTTGACGGCTAGGCGAGAAACCGACACACCAGTTTCCTGAGCCTTAAAGTTTTAAATCATTTTTTCACTTGCAGTAAGGAAATACATTTGCAACGCGGAAACTTGTCAGAATGGAGGAACATGTATGGAAGATGGAGTTAATGTCATTTGCAAGTGCTTAGATGATTACAGAGGAAAGTTTTGTGAAGGTAAGACTGAGAATTAAAGTTCAAGATCAGTTAACTCTCTTGAATTTTTCTTGAAATATGCTTCCTTCGAGTATATTTCTGGCGCTTTATTTCGTGCTAGACTTAACGAAGATAGAAAGTATGAGCTCCTAGCAACAGATTTTGCAATTGTTTTATAGCTTAATTAGTATGTTGACTTATGACCATGAGTCCCTTGTATCCCTGTGGTGAACCTTGCTCAAGAGGGACTCATAATGAAACAGTAAAAAACCCGGCCCTATCTCTTGCATTCGATCGATCGAATCATGATCGAACGACTGCCGTAGCTTTGTTCAACGGTCACTCCTTGGAAAGAAAATGCGATGAAAACCACATTAAGCAGACATTTAATCAACGAAACTTGGTATAAATCTGAAGAAGGAAGTTCAGTTTTTTCCTGGTAAGTGCAAAATGAGTCTCTCGACGCTGCAATTTCCATGCTTTTAAGACCAAAGCAAACCAGAGAAATCTTTAACTACCTGCTGCAGCAACTTCGTTCAAAATCTAGTCAACTCGTCATTCGAATTGAAAATTCGAGAGCATTGTTCTTTGCCAAATCTCGCAATCTGATGGGTACTTTAGGAACTGCAAAGTTTGGGCCTAAATAGGGCCACGTTTTTAAGAGTAATGTTATGAGTCTCTCTTTACTGAAGCGCCATCATCCAGTCAAAGAGCACAAGGAAACAAGAGACTCATCGTCATAAGTCTAATTAGAATGTTTCCAGAACTTGATTCGATCAAAGATCAAACGAATCGAACTTAATCAGCAACTGGCAAACTATCGATTCGACAATGGGCATCGAAATATTTGAAGGAAGCAATGTTCAGTTTTAAAGTTAAACTAATGCCCATTTCTTAAGAGGAGTGGTCACTAAACCAAAATGACCAAATTTCAACTTGTCATTACAAGACGTGGGATCAACTGAAAGATTTAGGAAACAAAATTTCACAACGTAGCTTGATATCTAAGTTGTCAAAATGTTCCAAAACGAAAGTTTCATTTTTGACCATAACGAAGAACCAGAGGAACGATAGACTTCCGTCAGATTTGATTGGTGTTGCTTCATTTTTGTGCAAGGCAAGATCTCTGTAAAGTCATCTTTTTATCTTTCTTTAAGCATTTCCAATTCTTTTACAGAGCGAATCTTCAAACCATGTACGTTCACCACGTGTTTGTTTGGTGGCACGTGCATCGAAGTTTCACAGTATGATTTTAGATGTATCTGTCCTAAGGGAAGAACTGGCAAACGCTGTACAAGTATGTATTCATATTCCATCCATTCAATCAGTCATTCATTCATTCATCCATTCATTCATTTATACATTTATTCATTTATTTATTCATTCATTTATTTATTCATTCATTCATTCATTTATTCATTCATTCATTCATTCAATTATTCATTCGTTTATTCATTCATTCATTCATTCCTTTATTCATTCATTCAATTATTCATTCATTTATTCATTCATTCCTTTATTCATTCATTCAATTATTCATTCATTCATTCATTCATCTACAGCAGACTGAATAAGTCGTAACTACTTTGAAGTTAATTGAAGTACGAGCTTCCACGTTTTGCCATAGCCCCCTTCTCTCATTTAAACATATCTTAGCATCCTTCCAGGTGCCATTGTTGAACAGTATCAAGAATAATTCCTTCTTTCTTTGTAGTTCCTTTGAAGAACCCATGTGATGATTGTCATGTGAATGCAGTTTGTATTAACCATCGTTGTTTCTGCAGAGATGGATATGTTGGAAATGGTTATTATTGCGATAGAGGTAATGCAACGAAATTATTTAACAATATGGTTAATTAAAGATTTGCTATGAAAATGTTAGTGTATTAATGTTAATGTTATCTGACCTATTTTCACCATATCAAATCAAATCAAATCAAATCAAATCAAATCAAATCATAACATTCTTTACAGTTGGTGTAACGTAGTTCAAAGGCAAAAGCTAATTGATAACTCATTAAAATTGCAGCGAAAATTTTTATTTTGCCACAGTTCTAGGGTATGCATTTTCGATGGCCTGTAAATTTTGGGGTATGGTTTTCAGAGAATCAGTAAACCTTTGGTTGTGCAGGAACGCTGTGCTTTACAAGTCAAAATTGAACACTCCGTTACCTCTTTCTATCAAAGCTACCCCCTCCGGCTAAGAACTTGATCTCCAGACCCTTTTGGGTGGTAGGAACTGAACATGGTATGAAAGTGGAATGAAATGAAAAGGGAAGCCTGCTTCATATGAACTGAAGCCGTGTCAACTGGGTCTTAAAGCATGGTATTTACTGTTATCATACAATACTTTAAGAATGCATTTGAAACACAAGTCTAAAGAAGACAGCTTTTTCGTTTCACAGTTTGCAGATTCTGCACTTTTTAGTGCTCGGTACTTTTGTTTTGCTTTTTAATAGTATTGAAATTTGAATTATTGAAAATTGCGATTTTGTACAACTCTTCCTCTGGCTCCTAGCTTTATCCTACCAGACATACAGTTTTGTCCTAAGCGTTAATAGCCTGCAAGCAGCCTCTATTTTGTTGCAGTTTTGTGCTATTAGCCTCCCAGGAAGACTGATGGATGTAGTCCTTCCCACATGCCTTGACTGGAAACGCTTTTCATGCTGATGAGTTTGTCACTACGCCTTATGATTGGACTGAGAGAAGTTGCAATGTGCTAGGTGCAATACCTATACTAGCTAAATTAGCCTTCAGATGAAGCCATAACTATAATGTAAATAACTGGCCAGAGGTACTTTAATTTTGTCATTTCAATCTATTTTATTCTGTAGCTCCAAGTCATTGCCATCCAAACCCATGCGAAAACGAAGGCAAATGTGTGGACAAATATGACTACCTTGAAGACAACACACAATCAAGATCAGACACTAAACCTCAAGCTGACCCGTTGAGCGCTGATTTCTACGCCGTCCCAAGAAACCCTGGCGGACAGATCATTACTGCAGTTGATCCAAAAATCCTTCAGCAAAATGGTGACAACATTGGACCAGTGGTAGAATCAACTGTCACTGCTGCCAACGTGGGACAAAGACTTTTGGAGCAAAAACGTGCCAGAATGCCAGTTAAGCATTCAGAAATCTTCATTGCTAAAAAGAGCCATATAAATCGTGCGGAGAAAAGAGGGGGTGCGCTTCATAGACCGAAAGGTAGTCGGTTTGTCAATACCAAAAGAAATCGTGTGCCGTTGTTGAGACCTCAGAGGAGCAGCTCATGGAGATATGGCAAGGACAGTAATGTTGCACACCAAAAAATGAATAAAAGAAGTGAAATTATTATCAAGAAATTGCCGCCAAATGTTGATGCGGGGCAGCTGGAAATTGACGGATTTGTATGCATTTGTCCAGAACATTACAAAGGACAGAAGTGTGAACGTTAGTGATTTTCATTATTACTTCAAAGCCTTTGTCAAATTTTCAATTGCTAAAAATTTTGAAATTTAATCATTCTTTTTATCAGAAGAAATTTTATCAGAACGAAATCAATCAACTAATTTCAAATTTGATTTTGCATTTCCAGTCAATTAAAACATGATAATTGATTGTGCCAGTTGGTTATTGAGACTAGGCATAGATGCACAATAAAAAGAATTTTCACTGCAAAATATTAGATAAAGCAAAACAAAACAACTACAATTTACATAATTGTTGATATGTTTTGTAATATGTAGCGTAATATGTGTGACGATACGATATTGATAATAACGGAAGAAGTTTCAGTCTTTAATTAAGGAAAATAATAGTATTAAGAAAAATAAAAGAAAAAGTAATAGCAGTATTAAGAAAAATACTCCGGAAAATTTTTTGGCCAATTAACAGTTGTTTTGTGCTTCCAGTTAAGATTAACAAAACTTTGAATGGAAATATACACTCCTATAAAAAAAAAACAAAAAATAACGGATATTACACAGTACAGTTTTATGGTTTTGACACATCTTTTGTCTCCTTCTCTCTCTGCGACTCTCGTGAATGGAAATATTACACATGAAATGACATTAGAAGGACTACTGAAATGAAGCACCGCTTTTTTGTATTTAAAGCCTCCTATCTATGTGACTCCAACAATTCGCTCCTTAATCGTAACGGGCCCTTGAAATCAAGGTATGTTCCCCAGGCTGAATCAAACAATCTTCAGGAAACTTTGAGTGATGTCTTTTTTTAATTCTGTTATCATTTTTGTTTGTTTCAGAGGTTAATGTTTGCATACCTAACCCATGCAAAAATGGAGGAAAATGTGAGGATGTGAATGGTAATCCAGTCTGCCAATGTCCCTATCCGTATACTGGAGCTTTCTGTGACTGTAAGTAGCTCATTTTTGTGAATATCAAATATTTTCATCAATTTTTATAACTTCGATAATGCAAATTTATCTGATTTGTAATTTTTGAATTATCTAATAGCAGCATGAAATCTTCGACCATTGAAATTCGTTTCAATATGTTCTGAGAATAGCTTTTGCCTCTCGTAGTTAGAATGTCATTTTTCAAATAGCCAGCGAAATTTCAAAGTTTTTCAACCAGCTTATTGCTCCTTTTGTTTTGCTTAGGATCTGCACGACTTTTTTGCGAGGTTCCCCCCCTCCCCCAGTGGGAATCAAAGTTTACTTGTTCTCCAGTTGTTTTCTGTTTGATCCCTTGTTCCCTGTAAGAAAAATTAGGAAAGAAGTAAATTTGTTCTCGAAAAATATAATCATTTCCTTTATTCCCATATCATTTTCACTGATGTTTACTTGTTCCCTGCCTAAAAATCCCGAGTGTTCCTTGTTCCCAAAACTCTTGGAGGGCTTTTATCGTAGCTTTACAATCTTTAACAGCTAGTAACAACTCACTACGTAATTACTTTTCTTCCAGCAACTGACAGCTGTGATCCAAATCCGTGCCAAAATGGCGGAACTTGTACTGACAATGCGGGTACCCCTGTTTGCACTTGTCTTAAACGGTACAAAGGCGAGAAATGTGAAAGTAAGTGAATCAAACTATTAATTCCTGGTCTGGACTTTGCTGCATACTCTGATTAAGATTGGTAGCCCAAGCTCTTCATTTGCATCTTCAGGATGTTCAGCTTGTTCACCGTGACGCTCGTTTTAATTCTCTGGATGTATTGTTTTGATAAGAAGCTGCCAAAAGAAACTAAAGTCAAATATCGCCAAAAAAGTAAGAAACCCCAGTACTGGGGAAATATAACTTAAGGAACTATTTAGCTTGATCATGGTTAATTAACTCTGATAACGGATATCATCAACATATGCTTACTTTATTTTCAAATGTTTCCAGTATCATCTCGTTCAAAAGATATTTGAGTAAGGTCTAAACATTAAACAGGCTTGAAAAAACCTTGTTTTGAAATGTTTGCAAGGGGGGCAGGTAGTGAACATGAAGATTATCATTGATCCTTTTATAAACTCTTGAGAAAGTGTGAGTACTGAAAATCTGATAAATTGAAGAAAGTTTCAGTACTGCCCTAAATTCTTAGTTTCTTCTTAATAAATACATGTGTTTTTATTTCGTTTATAGTTGACAAATGTGCAAAATGTTCACCTAATGCTGACTGCATCAACGGGCAATGCATTTGCAAAGCTGGTTTCAGTGGAGATGGATACACCTGTGCGGCAGTCGGTGAGAAATGCCGTTTAAGATACTTGTTATTGTTGTTAAAGGAGCTGGATAGGAAACTGTATGGGAAATTTTTGATATGGCTGTTTCTGCTGAGCTAATTTATTGCGACTCTTCCACGAAAATTCAAAATAAATGTCTCATCTTGGAGATTAGCCTTTACACTATATTCTGATGAAAATTAAACTCCATATGTTTAGGGATCGCTGCGATGTAAACGGATTTTCAACAAGTATTTTCGATGATCTTTCACCCAAACATCAGCCTGTATTTAGATAAGAATCTTTCCTTTTGAATTTGGCAAATTGCAAAGGAATTTCTCCTTTCAAAATGTGATATTTGATGCGCAAAATGGGGATTTGTTTACATATTTTTATCCAGCTCCTTTTAAGGCTTTAAGGCATGAGGAGAGTTCTTTGCTAAATTTTTCCAGGGATTCGTTGGCAGAGCTATTTGGAAAAAGTACCATTGGCAAGACCAGTTTGTGGAAAGTGTCCCAAAAAATTCACTCCCAGTTAATAAATCACCAAAGTTTGATAATCAAGCTTATCATAAAAGATTCTCTATGGCCTCTTTTGGTGGTGATCCAGATCAAAGATGATGAAATGTTTGTATTGCTACTTTACGGGAAAATGGAAAGATTTTGTAATACAGTAGCATTAATTGCTCTAGTTGACACCTCAATTCAAAGCGATTAGTGAATGCAGACAAAGGAAATTCTCCCAATCAGTAAATCAAAACAAACATGACCACAAAAGTCGCCCTAAAACAAATAGGGTGAGGTCTTGGCTTGTGCAATTGAAAGGTTGTTTTTAAGAGAAGTTATATGCTCATAACGGCATAAGGAGGGTAATTATAGAGTCCTGTTGCGCGGATTTCGCTTATGCGATTCAGAAGCCGAGAAGAAGGCATAATGATTCTTGGATATTTAGGGCTTAGATGAAGCAATTACTGCACAGCTACTGAATCAAATGAACAAAGTTCGCCTGACAGAGCTTTAGATCTACCTTTCTTCTTCCGTTATAAGCACAGTACTGCGCTTCAAAACCACATCTCGCTTGCACAAGGTGAGAGTTTGCCCCATTGGTTTTCGGGGCAACTTTAGCGTTTGTGTTTGTTTTGATTTACTGGTTGAGAGAATTTCCTTTGTCTGTAATCGTTGATCGCTTTTAGTTGAGGTGTCAATTAAAGCAACTGTTGCTATCGTATTACAAAATCTGTCCTTGTTCTTTTCGGGTATAGAATGACAGGCTGAAACTTTATCCTGAGCTAAACCATAAGCAACACATTGTAAATCTCGATCAGAAACCGTTATTTTGAGGTTTTTATTATCCTTCAAGTCTTATTACCCTTAGATTTTTCGGTTTGAAGAGAGGAACTTGATAGAAAGGAGGGCATGATAGAGCTTTACGGTGATTTGATCGCAATACACTTTATATCAATTTTTTCTAGTTCCCGGCGGAAAGGCATCTGGTTGTGACAGTAATCCTTGTCAAAATGGTGCAACCTGCACGAGCACTGGCCCTAAAACATACACGTGCAGATGTGTTCCACCGTTCTTTGGAAAGAATTGTGACAGGAGAGGTGGTGGCACAGGAGACTTAACAACAACGCCGGCGACGCCAACGACAACTGTATCAAGAGGTATGAGTAACCTACTTCCAAAGTGGTTGCCTTCAGATTTATGGATCCAGTGCGACTGATTTCGCTTGTTTAAAGGCAGTGCGTCCATACATGAATAAATTACATGGACGAACCACGAAACTGCTGACACGATGCTGACATGCATGTAACTGTTCGAGAATTTGATTGGCTAGGAGCCGGCTGTTTTAAACTGATCACGTGAACATAAAAGCCGCGTTGTCGAGACCATACGAGCAATGGTGGAATGGCGGCAAAGCAAGTTTCGGCAAAGACAACATCTTTGATGCTTGTCTGTAACAGTAACAAAGGTAGCTTTAAAAGCATTTTATAGCAAGAGGGATGAACAGGGAAAGGAAAGCAATGTCTCGTGGACTCAGGGTGCGTGGCGATTAGAAAACAAAGCCAGGGCCTGTTTGTTTTGTTTGTTTTCAATTTGTTTTGAGTGGGCTTGTCAGGAATTCTAGCTACTGAAAGCTAATTTAGGCCCACTGTGCATGCCGCATGCAGGCATGGGACCCCTAGTTTAACGTCCCTTCCGAAGGACGACGAGGTGAGTTGCGAGGCCAGGCCTCAGAGGTCACCCATTCGAAATCTGACCTCACTCGACCAAGCTTAACTTCAGTCACCTGACGAAGACTGTATAAGCCACTCGGCCACTCTCCCCGCAAGGGGCCTAACCTATGGCCTAACCTAAGCCTTAAAAACTGGTCACATGAACACACGACGACAGCACATGTTCCAACATACCCCCTCCCACCCCTCGAAACCTTCTACCAACATGGACACACTGCTTTTAATCACTCTCCGTTGTGGTACTTCAGATTCCGAATCTTGGTATTGTTTACTAAATTACGCGCAATTTACCTGTGACATCACGATAAAGTTTATAGGAAGCTTGTGACTACTGGTGCGAAGTTGATGTGAAGTGTGAAACATGATGCTCTTCAACCTTGTGCCCAGGGTTTTCTTACGTCATAAGCTAATCACGGAACCGAATGAAAACCCTGGCTTACTTAAATCAAATCTGTCAAAAATGGACATATAAGCAGTCATTATGGATTTTGCGGTTGGCAAGGTAACACTGATTATGCAACCTCGATTCTAATCATCAAAGCAGCTTTGCAATGGTTTTGGCTTGATGAAAAGATTAAATCGTTGTTATTCGAATAATTAGGGAGTTGAGTTTTCAAGAAATAACTTATGTTTGCCATTATTGTTGAATACCAATCAATGTACTAAACGGCTTCTCGTATCCTAGAGAGTAGAGTTAGAGCAACGAATTCACTCTGGAGGGACGAGGTTGGCTATTCTGTCTGCCCATATGGTGACGGACTATATGTTTCAAATGAGTTTGGACTAATGGATATTGTCATCTTTTTTCAGATATTCTTTGTCACCCCAATCCTTGTCTCAATGATGGAAAATGTGCAATAGTTGGAACAACGTTTATCTGTCAATGTACGAAACAATACAAAGGATCACGATGTGAAAGTAAGTTGATGTTTCATTCTTCATATTGAGCTAGCCAGCAACAATCATTTTAATAAGAAACAGCTTATAAGAAACTGTAGACTTGATTTTCAGTTTTTAGGAAACGATCCTTACCTGAGTTGAAATATCGGAGAAAATTTTGTACCGGATGAGTCAAAAAAAGTTCTTTACGCATTTGGCGGCCTGTGGAATAAACAGCATGTAGCCGATATTCAAAAGTGAGATCACGGTCAAATAGATTTTGCATGTTACGTGACCGAAATCTGCCACTCCTTGCTAAGATCATGAAGGATGTTCTTGAAAAAGTCCCTTCAAGAAACCCGCAAAATAGGCCCACTATTGCAATCAAATTTGACTGATTCTTCTGCCTTACAACAATGACTTCAACTCATTGTAGCGAGTCTTTTCCTTCTGGGAGGATTAAATGGTCCAGAGGATTATTGTTATGTCCCCAAGAACGATACTTTCATCCTCCTAAATGTAAACCCCTGCCGAAATATGTAAAAGTCATTGCCGTTAGGCAGAAAATGAGGGACATTTGATCGTGATAAAAATTACTTTCTTCTCATTGCAGCTGATAAATGCATGGAATGTGATCTCCATGCAAGATGTATTGAAGGAGTTTGTAAATGCAATCGAGGTTACAGTGGTGATGGATTCAATTGTGAACGAGGTATGTCATGATTTTGCTTATGTTTCAGTACAGGCTTTTCTTTCGAAACGAGATGTCATTATGTGCCTCTCAGTAAGTTGGAAATCATGTTATCTATTTGCTTTGCATCGGGGATATCAGAATTCATTATTCGTCAAATAACTGGATCTTTGGCCTAGATGTGCATATTCTCGAAGGTGTTCAAGTGAAATCATGTGTTTGTTTCGAGGGGATCCAAAGATAAATAGCAAAAGCCCAATGTTTTGCAACCTAAGCCATACGGACGTGCATTTTGCATCGCAAGCAAATCTCATATGTTCGACAAAAGATGTGTTATCCGGCTAGGGCCCAAGCAATGTTTTTCTGTTTGGTCATTTTGCAACCATTGCACGAGAAGCAGATTTGGTTTTGCAATATTTTCGAAAAAGTTCAAAAAGTTTTTTGCATGTCATAACCGTAAAATATTTGTCAAGAAATGTTGTGGATGGAGCCTGGCCAAACGGGCAAACATCGCAAGCAAGCAAGCAACATTTATTTGTTAATGCAAGGTATTTTTTCTGGCAACTATGCCGCTGATGCAAACGTGTGGCACAACGGCTTGTGCCCTAAGAGTTACCTCTGAGTGCTCATTTACTTACCTTTCAAGGATGGACAGCTGATATGGTTGCTGGCTTGTGGATTATAATGCCAGAAACGGGATTCGAACGCACGCGGTTATACTCCACAAGATTCGAAACACTGCTCCTTAGCCCCTAGGCAACACCACTTGACAACAACATCTCTACATTTTGCGTAGTAAGCAGATCCCACATGTTCCCGAAAAAAGTTGCTTGTGTCAGTGGTGGATTTAGGGGGTGCAATTGTGGGCAACTACCCCCCCCCCCCCTTCATGATGAAAACTCAGCTTGGCGCCCCATTTTCGGCAAGAAGGGTGCCCCTTATCCTGACCCAAATGCACTCTTTTTTTCGCGTTTCGTTCTGAATGTGGGAAACATATGAATTAAGGCGTTATTCAATTGATAAAACCCGAGAATTTTTCCTGAATAAAGACCCAAAAATTTCTGCACGCCTTCGGCGCGCCTACTTTTCACTGCATTTTTGGCTCCCACTCTGCAAATTGCCCCCCCTTCAACTTTGGGCTGGATCCGCCCCTGGCTTGTGTGACCAGGGCTTAACATACAGACGTTATTTTTTTCATGAAATCAAACGTTTATTCTTTTGCGCTTTTAGTGTGTGAAAATGGGTGTCCAAAGCATGCAACGTGCCAAGAAGGAGACTGTATGTGTAACAAAGGATATTTCATGGAAGAAAATATTTGCATTCGTGAGTTTTCTTGTTTTGCATTGCCCACCTTTATCTTTTAAGACGATTGCCAAGATACCGCCATATCTCCTTGAAAGTGTTTCTTTGATTATAGTTTGATTTCGAATTCTTGAAATTCAGAATTGTTTGGTAGTGTGACTCAAGTTGCTTAAGATTATTTACAAACATTTTTTGTAAATGTTGTGACTTTCTAGACTAATGACGATGAGTTCCTTCTATCCATGTGGTAAACCTTCCACAACAGGGACTCGTCATAAAGCAGTGAAAAAGCTGGCTCTATATTCTGCAATCATCAATGGAATTACGATGGAATCATACCATATTTACATAACACTACCAATATACCTTTAGCTATTCTGAAGAGAATCAGAATCGAGCGATAGTTTGCTGCATTCTGTAGAATTTTTGAAGGTGGACAATAGCGGTAGAAGCTCTAACGCCACTCGATCGAACCTCGCGTATAAACTTGTTTAAAAATGACGCTCGATCCAGGCTCTTTCGTAGAGTAGCTAAAAGGTCTATGAATCCTAAGTTTTTTGACGACCTATTTGTTGAAGAATTTCCTAAGCTCAGCTTCCTGTAACAAGAAGGTCATCTATTTGTGTTATTTATGATGGAAATTTTAACTTAAATGATGTTTCAAATTCTCTTCTAGGTCCTATGCCACCACCTCCACCACCACATCCACCACCGCCGCCACCTTCCCCTCCACCCATCATGATGGTGCATCCACTACCTCCTCCACCGCCACCACCACCTCCACCGCCGCCACCACCACCACCACCACCACCTCCTCCGCCACCTCCACCACCACCACCACCTCCTCCTCCTCCTCCCCCACCACCACCGCCACATCCGGCACCGCCACCCTTGGTATTCTATCAGCCATCGCCACCATTACCATCGCTTCACGCGATGTCTCCACCACCACCACCACCACCACCACCACCACCGCCTATGCCTGTTGCAGCACCAGCACCTGTTATGGCGGTCGAACAAGGAGTGACTGTTATCCCAGGACATCCTGCACCGGCTGCAGCAACTCATGCAGGTAATTAGAAGCATGTTTATCACCTTGAGGATAATCTTCAAAATCGTTGTCGTTAAGATTAAGACCCTGAAAATAAGCAGTATCTAGTACCCCATTCACACTGCAGTTTAAACCGTCTTAAACTAAACCAGGTTATTGAATGAAGCCTTCTAATCAGTTAATCCAGCAAATCCAATGCATTTGATTGGTTGAAATTTTAAGCTAGTCTAACTGTGTCATTGTGAATGCAATATCGGTTTAACAAATTAGATTCATATTGTTGTTATGTAACCAATTCCTGTAAGTAACTCTATTTCTTTTTTTATTTCTTTGTTAGCTTGATGAATTTGCTGTGCATAAATTTGATTAAATTAAATGAAAATGATATGAAAATAAGGTGAAGCTCAGGGATCAATCGCAGGGATATGAAAAGTGACTCTGAACGACGGAAAATATTGCTTTTGATTGATACCGGGTGAGAAAAAAAACGCCTGACGCTTGAAACAATTGTGCTCCCTGAATATCATAGTAATGATATGGAAAACAGCGTTGCTTTATTTCTGGTACGTTCAATTAGGTTCAGTAATTCACCTGGCTTTAATCGGCCGTTATCCCGATTATCATTTTCTTCGTAGCTCCACCAGTGCCAGGTCCTGCACCTTCACCTTATGCAGGTAAGAGAACATTTCCTTTGTCAACAATCAACTGCCTTAAAGGTGATCTGAAGCGAAATTTTCATTGATTCAAATAAATGGCACTGTCGAATGATACGGGCTCCTGTTTAAATTTCTTCGATATCTCTTTTCGTTTTCAAGTTATCCACTGATATTAAGTTTCAGTTGATGACGTCATTTTGCTTGCAAATTGCTAGGATGAAATACTGGAATATAGCTGTATCTAAGCTTTGAAAGGTTACAGTTGTCGGAGACATTTAAGTTGATCTGAATAAATGTAATAGAAATTGTTTAATAGACTGATATGATGTTTAGAAAGGTATGTCAATTTAAGAAATGTTCTTGGAGTCAATTTCCTTTAGGAAACATAGCCAGCCTCGTACATTTTCATTACTTTTTGCATACAAAATGACGTCATCAGCCAATCATACAAAATAGTGTATAATTCGAAAATGAAACAAGGTATCACAAAATGGTAAAAGACATTCTTTATCATTCAAAAGTTCTATCCATTTGATCAAATCACCTTTAAAGCCTTGCAGCCTTTGCCAGCATTATCACCCGTCACTTGCTCACAAAATCAAATGAAAAGGATAGACATTGTAGCTTCTTAGCATGGTGGACGGGGGTACTTAGCATATTTGTCTAACGAGGATTTTTTCGCATATCTTTTTCTAGAATGGGGTATCAAGAGATTGTAATTTTTTCTGGAACCGGTTGTCAAAACATGTCAAAAGGGGAAATTTTGTTAGATCTGGTTATCATTTGGCCCAATTTTTGTGTTTTGGAATATATCACCGACTTTTTCTAGAATCGGGTATCATTTGAAGACAAAAATTCTGGAGCCGGGTAAAAACAAAATTTTTTCGTGGGCAAACCCCCGTACAAATTTAGTTCAAGTGCCCCCGGGCTTTTTAGTGCATGTATTCCGTTTCGTATGTTGTGGATTCAACATACTATTTTTTCGAGTCAAGCACATAAATTCGACACAGTTCTATCCCAAATCATATCCAAATCAAAACACAGACATGTCTATTTATTATCATTTTATTTTCAATTTGTTTTGAGTGGGCTTGTCAGGATTTCTAGCTACTGAAAGCTAATTTAGGCCCACTTTGCATGCCGCATCCAGGCATGGGACCCCTAGTTTAACGTCCCTTCCGAAGGATGACGAGGTGAGTTGTGAGGTCAGGCCTCCGAGGTCACCCATCCGGACTCTGACCTCGCTCGGCCAAGCTTAACTTCAGTCACCTGACGAAGACTGTATAAGCCACTCGGCCACTCACCCCGCTGTCTAGTTGAATGATTGGAAAATCTTTTGGTAACCTCTGATGTTTATATAAATGAAGGGGGACTTAATAGAGAGGGGGGCTTCTTCAAAATTTTGGCTTAGAGTAGGGGGGCTTATTAGAGAGGGAAGCTTGACAGAGAGGGACTGAATACAGCTTTCAAGGTAATTTTGAAGACCATGCGTACTGAATTTTGCTGGTCTTTGCAGTTGTATTATTTGGAAAATTTAATTGTTTGAACAAACAGCATAACTTACATTGGATGTGGATTTTTCATGAATTTTGCAGAGGATATCATAATATCAGTGTATCAAAGTCTTGGATGCTGGTCTGACGCCTCTGATTGGTGGAATCCAGAACACCGTGTCATACCATCATTAGAAGGAACTGATAGCAGAGTAATGGACGAGTATCGACTTCGTAAAGATCCTATTGGTAAGAAGCTTATTCGTTCATTCTTAGATGCCTTCTCGTTGACGAGACCAGAAACGCTTTGTCCGAGGAAAGTAATGTGTCTCCCCGTGTAGTGGGTTAAAGCTCATGCCCCTTTCAGAGCTTCAACCCCAAAACGCTACTGCGCATGAGTTGTAACCTACTGCACGGGGGGAAACATAAGATTCCTCGGACAAAGCATATCTCGTCTCCACAACAACTTCGTTTGGTTGTGCAACTTAGTTCGAGATATTACGAATTCCTCCTTAGTAAATCACAAAGGAAAGACGTTCACACTGATTAGCTTGCTGATCAAATGGACGAGCGAAGTGTTTTGAGGCATGCGCAGTTTCACAAAGGAAAGATGAAGGGATCGGCCCTGAGATCGATACTGCGCAGACTCCAAAGTGCTTGGACGGGTGGATGGCCCTTCTCGAGAAAATTCTTTCACTGATAGTATCCTGAGCAAAACTACGTAGTGCATTAGCTGAAAGACATGACTTGGCAAAGCATCTATCCTGGGATGGATTTTGAGGCTTTGCTCTCAGAATTTCCCCAACAAGCTTTTCTTACAATGCGATTGATATCTCCATTAAAAATAGATTTTGGATAATAGGCAGGTCCCCCAACGATCTAACTATGGCTTGGTGGTGTTAAGTATATTTCTAGCTCCATCAACATTTGTTTTCAGCTCCTTCCCCCTTTCTTAATTATTTTCGTATCAAACCGCTTGTAAATAAGAGTAAATAAGAGCTATTTTGAAGTGTGCAGACATTCCAGAGCCTATAAAGTTTTCAAAAGAAAGAGATTTACATATTACTAAGCTTAAAAGTGTAAAGTCAGACCTAATTGCATCAAAAAGTGACAAGGTACAGAAGTGCCAAAGCCACTTTGTTTTCACAAGGGTATTTTAAGCTTCGAGAACCAAAATAGTAGGCTCATGAGTCAACCTGGAGGTCCGTTTTTTTCAATTACTCTGCACGTTGAAGCTCCTCCAGCAACGAGTGTTCCCCGTGACAGGCTAAGATTATAAATCTCACTATATTTCCTTGCAGGTAAATGTGCTGATGTTGCTAAGGAGCGTGGTTTCAAGGTATTTGCTATTCAAAATGGTGGTCATTGCATGAGTGGGCCAACAGCTGAAAGGGACTACATGAAAAATGGTGCATCTGAAAAATGTAAGAATGGAATTGGTGGGCCAACTGCGAACGATGTTTATAGGCTGTAATTCTTGAGAGAATATTGTCTTAAATCCCATTCAAAGTTGCTCTTTGATTCTGGACTGTGTCTTAAATCCCATTCAAAGTTGCTCTTTGATTCTGGACTGTCGAAATCAAAACGCATGCATGCAAGTTTTCTTCAAAAGAAGGCCTAAAGTTTGAAGCCGTTGGATTTGAATGAAGAGAAACTGTTTTTCAACGAAGATCAGAGCAGAATAAGGGTATTTATTTGAAAGAAGAAAGAACTGTTATCGAGATGAAACTTTTTGTAAATTATTCCATCTTTTTCAAGCTCGTACTGTTCAATATTGCTATGAATAGGTACTAAACTAAAGCAGCTTGACAATTTTTACTTAGGGAACGACATTCCTTAGAGGCATGCAGAAATGCAACTTTTTTCATTTGACGATTTGGCTCTGGCGAGTGTCAGAAAAGAATATTTAGTATATACATTTAAAGAATATATGATTCTGAACTCATTTTCTATGTCTGTAAATTAAGCAATAAAACTTTTGGTAGTTTGATAAGTGGCCCTTAATCTGAAGCACTGAGATCTTTGTGTTACGTTAGAATGACTCGAGTAGGGGACTTCAACCCTTAGAACTTATTCCAGCTATTATGTTTACTACGCTTTCAATTCAGTTCAATTAGAAGCTAGAGACATATGTGATAAGTTTACCACGTGAGCTTGTTGATTGAAACCCTTAATAACATCTTGCTATTATACGAGTCACTTTGATTTGTCACAATGATTCTTATCACAAATTTAGTTAATAAAGAATGAAATTTTGATGTTCAAAACAACTCATAAAGGACGTTTAGATAATCATTGTACATATTCTATGAATAGCTTGATGTTGATAGCTTGATTATTGAATTATTTCTATTCTATGAATAAAAGATAATTTTGCAATTAATACCCTGTTTTGTTATGTTATCTTGGTTGTATGTAACTTTGTTAAAAGGCGTCAGTTTTTATATACATGGTATCTCAAAAAAATTGTGCCTGTTTGTCTGACTGCTGTGGAGGAGCTTTAGATTCAGTCATCTTGCTTTATACACCGTTGCATAGATCTGGCTTAAACTTTGAGTTTGAGACCTTGTATGAGTCGATCCGACAACTGGTTGCTGATTTATGGTAGAGGAAAGGCAAGATAAGTGGTTCCTTCAAAACAGCACTTCTGTTGTTCTTCAACAATGCCATAATCAAGTAAGTTTTCAAAGAAACGGTTCTTGCGGCATATTAGAACTTTTGTTACATCTCTAAAGGGTTAGCAGTGTTCACTGTTTATAAGAGAGCACATTCTACCTTTTAAAAAGTAAGATGAGAATTTTAATATGATGTCAGAGTCCTTTCTTTGAAAATTTATTTGATTTTGACATTGCTGAAGAACAATGGAAGTGCTGTTTTGAAGCAACCACTTATGTTGTCTTTTCTCTACCATAAATCAGCAACCAGTTGTCGGATTGACTCAAACAAGATCTCAAACTCTAAGTTAAGACCTGACCTGTGCAACTGCGGAAAAACTGAGATAATTGAATCGACGACTCCTCCACCTTATCCACACAAACGGGGCACAATCGTTTTGGGACACTTTTGAAGTTTGCTTGCTTTTTTGTGGCTTGGCTGTAAGATTTATTTCACTTTCAGATTTGATTCTTTTAGGCAGGTTTGGAGGGTTACCCTTCAGCGTAAACTAGCTTTCAATGGTACCTCCAAAAATTGTTCGCTCAAAGTACTCTCTGGAACTTCTGCGAACGAATTAAGACAAGTATAGGAATCAAGGCAAAATACTTTAATCACCTGAACAAAAACCCCGAACTTCTGCAGCCAGAAATCTATGCTTTCATATATCTGTATCAATTTTACATGGTTTTATTGATTCCGCGCAAACTTATGTTATTTGCCCTTTCCACAAAATCATCAACCTTGCTCAAGTTTGCGCAAGTGCCCCTCTCCAATTACCGCAGTTGTACAAACAGCTGATTATAGGTTTCTAAGAAAAAGCTTCTTAAAGGTTACATTTTTGGTTGTATAGCTAACCACTCTTGGCTTAATTCTTTCAAAATTAGCGTTTTCTGTAAGGGAAACCGTCCTTAAGACAAACAATATATTTGTACAACTGAAAAGGCTATTTGCATTCCCTTAATTCTGTGACGTTTTGATCACAGAATTTTTGGAATAAAAGAGGCAAATTTAGAAGTGGTCCTCATTCGTCTTCGTCACTCTTCGTGGAAAGAACAGAAACTCACTCAAGGTAAGCAAACATGATTTTTCTTAGAGATAATGGAACGCTTTAGGTATAGTGAACAGTTTGTACCTTAGTTTTTTCTTTTGCAATTTATTCTATGACTTTGTAAATGTGTTACAATGTAGAAATTAAGTAGAAAGGAAGAAAGGAAAGTTTCTACTTAAGTTTATCAGGTTGTTATTTTTATCACTACTTTCAACCCATTTAATTGAAAGAAAATGGTCAAAAAGCGTTGAGGCTGATCTCCATTTGGTCGAATATTCCGAGCGGACTGGAAATCTATTGTTTTCAAGAACGTATATCGCTTTGAATTTGAACAGAATATTGTGCATGAAAACATTTTATTGTGTAAATTTCCGTCCGTGTGGAAAATTCTGCTGAGGGGAAATCAGCCATAACATCAAGTTCTTTAAAGATCTGGAAACTTCAAGAAAAGGCCTGGAATCTTTGCAAAAATTGAAAATCGGTTGGGTAAAATGTTCTTGACCTATTCTTTCAAATGACTTGCTCGACGGAAACGTCGGACTAATGTGCCATAAGTGCTGAAAGACGAGCATTTTCGGTATCATCGTTGCTTTCAGAATTGGACTGCTCGTATGTTTTATCAAAGGGTGTAAGAGAAGAGGAAGTATCTAAAGTTTTGGCAAACATTAAAAGCTCCATAAATTCTAAATTAATGCTGGAAAATCAATGTAACCAACATAAGAAATTCTCCGCTCTTAAAGATCTTCAAGGTGGTAGCATAGGGTAGGAAGCAGGAGTCTACAGCTTTTATGGCTGAATATTGAGCAATTTGATGAAGTCACAACTTCAAAACTAGTAAATAGCAGTTTAAAATTTTTTTGGACAAACAGAGCAGAAACTGCGCACGCATGCGTGAATACTCGTAACTTTGAGTGCCCCTAACTCCATACAACAGGCTCCGAAATTCAGCAACACTTGATATTTTGTTCCTTGGGCCTCAAACTCTTAATTTATTGTTTCAAAAAGGTTATCTATCCAAACACTTCCTTATCTCAGATTGCTCGACGACGTCATTTTACGCAGTTTCTTCTCTGTTGTTTGGATATCATCAATTAAAAATTTGCAGTACGTGATATAATCATTACACTACTTACAAAATATTCTACAACACTACAAATACAATACCACGAGGCGCAAGATATCATCTCCACCATGTGGCTTGAAGGAGACAAGGAAGAAATTTAAAAATGTTGTAACACTGAAAATAATAGCAATGTCAAAAATTCGTTTTCTGTCATTAAAGGAAGTAATCTAAAGTTTTTTCGAGCAATCCTTTTGAAAGAATAGGGCAAAATTTAGCACTATTAACTTCAAAGTTTAGCAAAGACTTGTTGCTTATGCTAAAATCTACGAATTTTGATAGCATTTCCTTATTTTCAAACAGATGCGTACACTCGTCTTTATCCTGTTGGGCCTCGTTGCCGTATATGCTGCACCAGTTGAAAATGATCTTGTGGAACAAGTTGCTTCACTCGATGTTGAGGGACATTTGGCCCCTGTAGATGCTGATGATGAAGAAGTCCATTTGGCCAAGAGAACGATTCCAGATGAGACCCTCGAAGACCGTGAGTGAATCTACATATTTTTCTCACACACGAAACTAAGCGAATTATTTTGCTGGATCTAGCCTGCTTTATCACAAATTTGATTTGATTTCTATGTTGAAGTTAATGTGGGTAAGTTTCGGAAAAAATATCACCATCATTTCTAGATTACGAACAGGGACAACAGTAATAACACACTTGATTAATCAAACAGTTCAAATGACCACCCATATCCATTTTTGTCTTGATCGCTTTGCCTTCCTGTACAGATATCTAAATATGGGAGCTGACGCTCTGATAACGGTCTGCCATTAAGATCTTATGATGAAAAACCAATGAACTCTTTCAACCGCTCAGAAAAGAACATATTTGTCTTTTTGTGATATGAGAAAATATGAAGGAGCTGGACATAGTACACTTCCAAGAACAAACCCCGCACAAGTTGCACTAGCATTGGACAATATATTCTTCGGACCAAATAGCACAAGAAACATTTGAAAGCAGGATTGTTAGAGAGGGGTGCGGCGAAGGAGGCAATCATCTCCCTTGCCCTCTCAAGAATGGCCTAAGTAAGTCACTTTAGTGGTGTTTTGCTCTCAAATTTTCACTTTTGCCTCCTAAAAATGTAGTCTGTCCGGTGTCCTTTAGTGAAAGCTTCTTGTTTCATTCTCTATTTAGTTCTTTTGGCAAAGATGGAATTCGTATTCAAGCTCCTTGGACCCCTTGCACCAGGACCAGTCAAGGATGCCATCAGAAACATTGTGAACGAAAGGAAAGCCGAAATCGTCCAGGCCCTCAAAGCTGGCGGTGGAGCACTCCTTAACATTCTCATCCAGATCTGGAGAAACGCCTTGATGGGAGGTCTTCTTGGATAATCAATTTTCCAAATGAACCAGTGACAATTTTTAAATCTAGCTTTAACTGGTGGACTTGAATTTATGAAGTTTCTGTTATTGAGATAATATGTAAGGCGTGATATACATTTGATGTATCAATTGCGTTGAATTGAAACTGTTTTTTATTCTCTGTCATTCGTGACAAATTGCTCTTGTGGGAGCTAATTTTTTGGATGAGAATCTACCATCCTTTTAGCTGTTCTATGAAGAACTCTAAATCGAGCGATGTTTTCACCCATTTACAGAAATTTACGAATTTTGTATGTATGGATGGATCTAGCGCCCCTTAATCAAACATTTTGGACAAAGTGCATAAAAGTGTATAAAAAATTAAGTCGATCCAGACTCTTGTAAAATAGCTTGAAGGTCTGTTGACCGATCATTTCACTATCAAAATTCAGTCTTCCATATTTCAGCTTCTCTTGTTTTTGACAGCATGATTCATCACAGTACTCTGGTTTCATGGCCTGTCACTGAAACACAAAGGTAGAGCGAACCTGTGATGAAAGTGAGGAGCAAGAATTTTTCATTTTTCTAAACTGTCTTTCAGACAAACATACAAAACGTCAAATGACATGATTCGTGTCATATGCAATGAATGTCAAAGTTGAAATAATCGCACCTAAATTTCATTTGGACCTTGGTTATATGCATTCAGTTGGATGCAGGCAAACTTCATTTGATTTTCCCTATCTCAAGTCAAGACCTGATAGAAAGTCTTGCAGCAGACTTTGCAGCAGAAATTGTTACTGGTATTGTTAAGGATTGCAAAGTGCAATGAGCTTGATCTTTACGTTTGGCTTTTTACGAAATGTGATTGATGCAAAGTGTAGATTTGCACAACCTGCACAGCCTGGTCGATGTTGATGACGATTTTGGTCCCAGGCCACTGAGAGGTACGCATATCAACAACCACAACAACAAACATTGCTTAAATCTTCAATGGCAGAAAGGCGGGAAATTGTCAGCACCGGGAGAAAAAGTCAGGCAAGAAATGTCATTTGAAAGGTTTGATGAATTATCTGAGCGTATTCCAAGTTCTACGTGACTTCTTTGTATAACGAAGGATGCTTCAAGCAAAGATACGCGTGAGTTTTTGATCTCCATCTTCGCGCATGAACATCAAACTGATCTGTGATCTCTGCTCTGTCTCTGTAGTAGGCCTTCCTCTATGCTTGGCTTAGGCCTAGGCCCACCGCCCATCTCATCAGATCAGTCAGACTTTGCGAAGAATTAACATGCGGGAGCTTGAAGATTATTTGAGTACCGTATAAAGATTCCAATTACTTGACTGAGCGCCTGAGAAAAATTTAAGCCCAGAACAACTCATAAAATTGATGGCCCTGGATTTTTCATGATAAAATGTGCTGGGAATGTCTGGAGTTTGCTTCTAAAAGTAGAGGAATGTCCGATTTTTTCAATTTTACAGTCAAATTACCCTTAGTTTGCCCCTGGATGAGTTAGCCATCAACTTGAAGGCTGGATTTTCCTAATTTTTGTCACTACCCCATGATATTTGCATCTCAGCAGCGGAAGAGGCCTGCAGTGTCTCTACTGGCATTCTCTACATAATCTTCTTTTTACCACATAAAATACTAAAACTACAAAACTATGTAATTTTTCTATGGCTGCCATAGCTGGAAAGGACATGATATCAGCGAGTTGCAACTACAACAGCCACTTATAATATTTTCAAAATATACATGCAAATAACTCAATACAGAAAGAAAAAACAACTTGAACAGGCGTCTCAGAAAAAGGTCCTCCCCCACCTTACATAGTCCTAAAGGATAAGTCCGGGATTGGTATGATTAATGCTGCCAAGGAGACTTGTCATTTACTGATGAAAATTCTTACCCTTGTTTCACATTTTGAGCTTGAAGGCGTTATGGTGCCGTGGTGTAATCCTCTGACATTGCAGCCAGAACTGTCAGGTGGAGTGGGTTCAACTCCTTTGTAGGGCCCCACCAGGGCATCATGACAAGGGTCATGGACTCAATTAGGTCTGCTCTATTTCTGCGATCCCAGTGCTTGGCACTGAAAAAACGCAACTTCACATTCACCTTTCACCTTATTTACCTAACTGAGCTTGCCCCCACACACCCTATACAGTACATGCCTTTGTTGTTTTCTTGTCCAAAGATTGACATTTACCCTCTTGATTGACATGTTTTTCTCCTTATTTTCGTTTTTGCACGTTGTTTGCCTTTTTTGGTATGCTTTGTCACTGCCCTATTTAATGGCTGTTTACGCCCTATTTCACACGCTGAGGATGGACCTTGGAATTGGTCCAAAACATTCGTTGTAACTAATTATGGCTTAGCCACTCACTAATAACATGGATTTGCCGTTTAACTTAATAAGTTCATATATTCTTTATTACATGGACTTGTCTTTAATATATATTAGTGTCAAATCTTTGAAAATGGCAAAATAGAGAAATTGAAAATTGACATGCTGAGAATACCAAAAATATGATTTTGTTTGTTGTCGTGCTTGCCCTCCGTTTTATTGTGAGATTGCAATTTCCATCTGATGTTCCAATTTCTTGTCCAAAGAATCTTTAGAAAATTCTTTATCAATTTTTGTTCAAAGGTATTAAAGTTTTCTTACCTTGCAAGAATTCTCATCCATATTTGGAAAATGCTTGTAGAATTCTTTAAAAACGTTTGATGTCAAAATGCACTACGCAGTTATAAAACGATTTAAAGGTACATGATGGGAAATATTTGGAAATCCTATGTTTTTGTTTTCATTTATCACTGTTGTTGGTTGTTACATAATAACTATTATAGATTTAATCAGTCTACCAGTTGTTGAAACTTCTTAGTGCCAAGAATACTTAATGGATTCGAATGAATTCTTCATAATAGCCAAGGGATTTTGGTATTTTGGTATTTCTTCATATTTTCTTGAGTACTAGAAATACCTGGAAATGACATAGTTCAGTTCATTTTCAAATCTGCCCAGGGGGGGGAGTAACGACCATATGCACCGGTATGGGATGTGCCATTTTTGGGATGCCTTTTTTCAGCCAAAATAATTTTTTGCTGTGTCAATCTTGGCAAGGACACAAATAGACATAAATGTTTGGGTGTAATGTTGGAAAGATAACTCTTTAAGCCATTGAATTTAATCAAATTTGAAAACTTTTGGACTTTTACCACAATTTTTGGGAATAAAGCTTGAATGGCCCATTGATTTTTAGGGATGGTTTTTTCGAAAATATATCAACTTTCGGGTGTAATTTTAAGACATAAGAATAGTGCACCCCCATCAGCCTATTGAAGTTACCCCTCCCTGGGGTGTATTTGATTAGTTTCTTCTTATTTTGTAATTGGAAGCCATGTTTTTGCATTCAAATTTACCTTTCAAAGTACATCGATCAATCAATCAGTCAAGCAATCAATCAATCAATCAATCAATATATCAATATCAATATTTGAAGTTGGTATTTACAGTAGTAGCAAGATAACACTAATTCAAACCAACGACAATAAATCCCCGCGTATAAGAACCTACTTTTTTGAGAGCCAGGCTGAAAAAGTATGATAGAAGGAGCAGCAGCAGCAACAACAACAACAACAACAGCAATATCAGTTGTGCTACCTGTAAAGCATCTCCTGCGCTTCACACTCTCTGAATGTTTGGTAGCCTAGAAGCTGTTGAACTACACACAAGATCACCTCCAGATTCTTCCTCTGAAAACAAAACTGAGCTAGCAATGCATGTATTTTGTTCAGTTGTTGTATCTGACTCTGGGTTTAAGTTTACTTCAGATGCAAGCAGCAAAGACTGTTCTTGAAGGGCATATTTTCGTGTTTGTGTTTAAATCTATTTCCCTTCTGTTGTAGCCAAAGGAAGTGGCAATGGTCACAATTCGTCACCGAAGAATGCACGATTTTTCAAACTTTTGCCGTGTAGGATTGAATGGCGTGGAACTGACCTATCCTGTGAAGGAGAACACAAGGCAGATAAAGATCAAAGGAAAACAAATAAAGGTTAAAGACCCGGGTTGAAGGGAGGTGCGAGTGAGTTGAGATTCTTTGTTGCAGAATTTTTCCTTTTAGTTATCTGCAAAAGAGACCCGGTCGAGCGTTATTTTGATACGCTTTAAACGCGACGTTATAAAATAATAATAGTAATATATAATAAATAATTTATTCAAAGTTGGCGTACAACTCTAATAGCTATGAAAAGCTAATTAATGCCAACTATCTATCATACATATAAAAAATGTTGCAATGTTCAGAAAGGATTTTAAAGAAAAGATGCTAGATAAAACCTAAACCCGGAATGAATGTCTTCCACAATCTACAGTCACACTCTATTGCGCAGGTTCTTATTTCTTTTTTAAAAGCAGTTAGTGATTGGGACTCTCTAACATTGTGAGGTAATGTTTGCCACAGCTTTTGACCCAAATATCTCACAGTTTCTATGCCATAAGAAGTTGTCTTGGCATTAGGAATGCCAAGAGTATTCTTATTTCGCAAGTCATATTGTACATCTCTTGCCTCTAAAATCTCACTTTCGATCGAGTGGCTTGAACGCTTCTATCAGTATTGTGCTATCTATCTAAGTGCCATGTCCACCGACGTTGACGATCATGGTAGACCAACTATCTCTGTCCTTTGTACTTTGTATGATTTTATTCTCTGTCCAAGATTGTTCCATTCTTCTTTTTATGCTAGCAACATAACCTTGTCTTATTAACCTAAGCAGTATTGTGCACATTCGAAAATTCGACAGTATGTAGCAAACTACCTTTCCATTCTGATTCTTTTCAGAATAGCTGAGCTAAATAGAATTTCGTGGAGAATAGTTGAGTTGTTGCACAGAGTTAAAGCTTAGACAGCGTTCAAACGATGCCGGCAGATTTGAAAACGGTGAAAATGTGACGGAAAGGCCTCCCGTTCGCACGAAAACGGCACATTTTTTTGCCGGCAAATTTCGAAAACGGTAGATTTTGATAACTGAACCCTAACCGGCATAAATTTGAAACAGCATCATGTGAACTCTCGACAATGATGTAAAGAGAACATTTTTCGACGCTTTTGGATCGAGACTGGTTGATTCTTAGGGTGTAGTTACTTTTCTTTGGCATCAAGGTCCTGCAACGACTTTTTACCATCAAATTTCCCACCGTTTTCAAATTGTGCCGATATCGTGTGAACGCTAGCTCAAATTTTGCTACCGTCACATTTTTTCACCGTTTTTAAAATATGCCGGCATCGTGTGACGTAGTCTTAATATCGCGCATTGTTACAGGTTCAAGTTATCTCGAATTGTGTTCTATTTTGCCAACGACACCTTGAATTTAAATTCGATCTAATGAGCCAAACATTCACAGTGATATTGTTGCAAGTTAGCTGAACCATCCTATTCAGCTGATGCAGACAATGCCTTTTGTGTTATCTCCTGGAAATCCTTGCAGTCAATCGACTTGAATAAAGAATTTACAAGCTTTCATAATTTGATTATGCGCTCCACTGAGCAATCAGTAAACGTACTTCAGTCATGAGCAAGGGATCACAGAAACGATAAAAGATCATCAGTCTCTCTGGTTTTGTTTGTAGCGTCAAGCAAACCCCCGTCTTTTCATTTTCAGTGATTTTAACCAAGCTTTATTGGAGAATTTCACCAATAAAGTAGGAATTTTTGCAATTATTGGTACGTTTTCTTCGCTTAAGTTTTGGGACCTGCATGTTTAACCGATAGAAAGGTTTAAGAATTAAGAGACTACAATTTTACTCCCTTCAAGAGGCCATCTAGCTCAGTAGCAAACGGTTCAGAATTATGTACAAGTCTCTAGTTTAGTTGCCTTTAAGAGCTATGTCTTTTAAGTGTTTAGGTGTACAAGGCACCCCTGGACGGCAACAACTCTTGATAGGATTTAGGTAGTAAGTAGAGCTTCGACGGGTGTTTTATGGTTAAAGCTAGATTTACGGTGGTTACAGTTTTAAAGCTGCTGCCCAAAAGATTACTAGCGCATTCCCAAATAAGGTTTGCGCGTCACTAAACGCAAGCCTCGCCTGAGCAGCGTTATGAATCTTGCCCCAAGAGTGAATTCGGCAAGCGATGTGGTTTCATTGTGATCAAGGTAGCTCGTTATGATTGCTCAGTGAGAAAACCAACAGGTACGTGCATTCATGTGTACTCCCCACCACGGACAGCGATTACGCTTAACCAGTACCCTACCTCAATCGAGCAGCGATTTGTGTGCACCCAAGCGTGGCATATGACTCATGAGGATTTTCTGCAGGACAAGGGAATCTTCTTGATCGCAGGCAAAGCTAAGTATATTAAGCAAAACAAATTGTTAAAACTTGCAAGAAAAAGATGAATGAAAATGTGAAGTTTGCAAATAGAATGATGTTGAAATTGCAAATAAAATGAAGTTGGAGGATGCACAAATTCGCTTTTGTCGAGATGTTCGTCTGGTTTTTATACTTCGCAACTTGTCTTTGTTATGCAGTGGGTAGCGATGCAGGACTAGCCACGCGAGTGCGTGATAATAAACATCCAAGCGCCCAATTGCCTGTGGATAAAAATGGATTCAAGAATGAAACTCGAGATCGAAGAGCACCAATGCCAAGTGCAAAACCATCACCAGATTCGCTTGATTCTGTTATTACAAAGAGACAATTTATGCCAATCGTTCCAGATATGCCTAGGCGCGATTTCCTACCAAGACGAGAGTTTGAAGGAGGGAATCTGCTACCAACGCCTCGCCTTATCAGACCTATGGACCTAGAACAAAGAGGGCCACCTTTAGAGAGAGGACCTCCTTTGGACAGAGGCCCACTTCCGTTTGAAAGAGGCTCAATTTTAGGAGGACCAATTGATTTAGAGCACAAACCGTTCGTCGGACAGGGACTCATTGGACCGCCTCGGCTCCCGGAATTTCGGAGACTGGAGGTTCCGAGACGGCCACTTCTGCAAGAACCACCGCCTCATTTGATACCAATGAACCCTGAGTTGGAACCAAGACATATATTTCTTGAGCCCCACAGCCGCCATTTTCTAGGCCCTCCTCATTTAATAGGCGATCGCTTTGGATCTTTGGGGGACACACCGTTGATTGACATGCCTCGAAGGCACAGATTTACTGAAGGATTTATTGCTCCCCAGCTCCCAGAGAGGCTACCTGAAGGTTTTACGCCAGCTGTTAGACATCGCGTGCAGGAGAATATGCTACCAGTGTTACCGCATCGACTGAGAGAGCATTTCATGCCGAGAATACATTTGCCTGGTGGTCTTATTGGAAGAGTGCCCCAACGTTTGCAAGAATTACCTCGGCTGCAGCATAGGTTGCAGGAAATTGGGCCAATTATGCATGGATTGCAGGAAGCCCGACTAGAGCATGGGCTGCAGGAAGCCCCATTGGAGCCTGCGGTACAGGAAGCACCGTTAGTGCATGGACTGCAGGAAACCCCGCATCCTACTCCTAAACATCGGTTTGTGAATTTCGAGCCAAGTCCTGACCCTGCGGAGCCTGCTGATGATAATAGTGATGGAGATGATAGCATTGAGGGAATGATGAACGAACTGAGCCATCATAAAACGAGAAAACAGTGGGTTACTGATGTTAATATTTTTGATAAGAAACGAAAAATGGATGATATTGCAAGTTTTTTGGATGGTGATGATAAAGATGATGCGGATGAGGATTTTGGTAAGTTTACTGAAAGCTAGATTTTTAGAGTTTGTGTCAAATTAGATGTTGCGTGAAAATGCTCGCGTATAGCATCAATTAAGGTATTTGGGCGAGTGATTTTGCGTCATCGCAAATGTTACTTGACATCTAATTTGGGGCAGACTTAAGTTCCGATGGGTATAGCACCAATCAGAATCGCGTAAAATAGACTTGGACCAATGAGGTGCAAGAATTTGCGATTCAAAATCGTTTCTCATTCGGTCTCTTCACGTAATTGTCGCTGCTTATTTTACAGATGACATGAGTTTTAGTTTTGCTCCTGTGAATTGAATTGTCATTATCTTTGATAGTAATTCCGCTACAACGAGTCCGAGTATTATCAGGTATCTTTAAGAGGACAATGGAGCAAAAGAAGGGCACATGTAATAAGTCTAGCTGCTCATTGGTCCATGCCCTTGGTTTATTTTAATCGCAGTGAAAGCCAACGAAACTTGACAAGATAAATTGTCAAGTTTTCTGTATTCTGCTTTAAGACATACCTTATTACAATGATCCATTCACATACAGGGATCATTGTAATAAGACTAAAGTTATTGTACTGATCCATCCAAACAGAAATACAGAAATATGGTAGATAATCTCCGATGACGAAGTGACTGAAAATTCAGTTTACAGCGCTTAAATAGCTCACAGTTGCGAGTGTCGAAGTTACTCGAGTTTGTTCGAGCAAATTTGATTGAATTCATCCAGCATCCAATGAGGACCAAGGTTATTAAATACTGCATTCTGATTGAAGCGACAAAAATTTTCGCAGCTCAAATATTTTGTCCACTTTTAGATTTATAGAGTTATTAATCCCAGTTTGCCCGGTTTGGTGACAACTAATACGAAGATATAGAATGGCTGCATTTATCTTATTTTAGTTTTGTGTTTGTTACGTTTCTTAGTTGGCCTATCAAAACTGTTCATATGAAGTTTATGATACCCTTCGCTGAAATCATTTTAGAAGCTACTTGTTTTCAAATTTAGTATTTACACTTGCAACTTGCAAATGCTTATAAGGAAAGATGCTAAGTTAAGAATGTATAAATGATCTTGCATAGCACTGTCATAAGAAAATTGGCTCGTTGCGAATCGATACAAACTGTAAACGGAAAATATCCATTTGCTATAAACATCTCAGGTGCTAAATTAGATGCACACGCTTATAAACTTTGAACAAAGCTATATGTTTAGATCTTTGCACGGTTGAGTTATCTTTGTACCATAGCTCAATTGCTCGCAAACAGCAAGCTCGTTAAGGGGCATGGTTACGAGCAAGGGTGCGTAATTGCCCATTGATTTCGCCGCTAGAAACTGCACCGTGGATGGCTTCATTCATTCCGCTTATTGTGATAGGTCATGCACGAAAAGAGGCGCTGTAAACACGCGTGAAGTAGTGCAATATTACAAAATATTAACAGTTTAATATCAATAAAGATCACTGAGCAACCTTCAATTAAACTTGTAAATAACTGTGTGATGATATGCTGTTAACTCTGTTTAACCGTAAACAGAAGTCAAGTTGCAAAATTTTGTCAAGATTTTTAGGCCTGGTTTAGAGGATTGTAAACAAGCTTGAAACGTTGCAATGTTACAAAATATTATCAGTCTGATATTAACAAACAATCACTGGGCAGCCTTCACTTGGATTTGCTAATAACTGTGCGGTGATTATCTGTTAGATATCGTTAGCCGTAAACTAGGATCAAGTAGGAAATTCAATCAAGGATTTTAGTCCTGTTTGAAGTATTTGGAGATGAAGCACCTTTATGAAATCCCTTGTAATTTTGGAACCAAGTGACTGATTTTGACAAACTAAATTTGCTAATCTAAGTTGGCATGTTAGTTACACAGCTGTCATAGGTTGGTAGGAATCTGACGAAGGATTTCGAAGCTGCAGGCTTTCAAACTTCAAAGCATTTGTTTGGCTCACCTGCTTGTTTAGCCGAACAGTGCCCAGCTCGGCCCAGCTGACGGCAAACCTGGTGCTAATTTGAAATTGATAGCCCTAATTATAAGCTGATTGAATGTCCAATATAATTGCAATGTCTCAAAGGAGCTGGTTCACCTTAGGTAAAGAAACTTCTTTCGAAACGACCATTTGCAGTATTGTTGATGGGCCATATCACAGAGATGCCCCACTACTTTTTTCAAAATGGTGTTATTTAGACGATGGACTCTTGAATTTCACAGAGAAACAAATGAGAGACATTATGTTGTACGATCGTAGAGATATTGGTGGATATTTTGAAGTTTGTTGTTGATTCACTTCATCCCTCAAAATCTGTGCAGAACTATGAGCTCGAGTGGGCAGCAATCTAAATGCTAGAGATAGCAGGTTTGTTAACGGTTATGTGACCAAGCCCATTTAATGCAAAAGATCTCCCATGTTTGATCTTGTTTTGTGAAGGACCAACTTGTTATGCATCCTGGTAGTAATGCCATGAATTCGATTCCAATTCACTCAAAGTCAGATTTCGAGCTTTGAACTCAGGCTTGGTTATCTTTCACTAACAAAACGAGAGCGGTTATTGGCGTTGAAAGTAACCTGGTTTTCTAACAGCTAACTGTACACGATTCTTGGTAGCCTTATCTCTGTCAAAGAGCGTGGTTTTTCTGGGAAAGTATATGCTTCTAGCTCTCAAAGACAAAGAATTCTTGGCTGTTTGACTGGTAGCCAATGGTTGATCGATCATTACTTGAGCTACCATGCTCAAGCTTTCACTGATTTTGATCAGTTCGTACAGTCTACATACTCTAAAGCCAGTTTGTAAGATTTAGATAAAGAGCGTTGGGTATTTTACCGGCTAAAATAGCTGCTAGCAGTTAAAAACAAAGAGTTCTTGGCTGTTTGACTGGTCGCCAGTGGTTGATCGATCATTACCTCAGCTACCTTGTTCAGACTTTAATTTTGATCATCAACTTCTTTTAGTCTTAGACCATCGAACACGAAAGAACACGCTGTCTGATGTCATTGAAGGCCCGTCTGTGAGGGGATGACCCATCTCTACTTATATTTGTAGAAACTGCACTTGACTAAGACCCAGTGCACACGAGAGCGGATCCGTCTGGTTCCATTCTAATTCAGGTCCGACTCAACTGTCTTGTGGGTTCACATGACATCGAATCCTTATTAAAACGGCGCTTATGACAGTGGTATTTGGGAATCTTGGAACAGATTTTGTATCACGAGTGACCCTGAAAAATTACACAGATTTAGTTGGATCCAGTGACGAGCTCAAGCGTTGGATCCAGCGACGAATTTCAACGCTTTCTTTAATGGTCAGCTTGACATAAATACCTCATCTGTTAGTATCAAATATTCCTAATATTTCTGCCTTGGAGCAATGACTTAAACATGTTTTAGCAGACAGAGCAGAAACTGCGCACGCATGCGCGAGAACTCGTAACTTTGAATTCCCTTAGCTCCCTGCAACAGATCCCCAAATTAGGCAACACTGGATATTGTACTAGTGGGCGAAGGCGCAATATGGAGGTTATCAATGTGAGTGGTATAATATATCGACACATTTGGCGACCTCGTTCAAGTCAATGTGAAGTGAGGTCATAGAAAATGACATCATTTTGCACTTTCTAAAAGAAAAAGAATTGAAAGAAGTACTGCAAACCATTCATAACAGTGTAATCTCTGGAATAATAAACAATTATACGAACCTCGGACTGGTCCTTTAAGGCTCTGGTACCCAGAGCAAAAAACGCTGTGATTCTGAAAATGCTTTGTCTGGGATTATGGCAAATTACTTGGGGCAATAATACTTACACATTTCATTTTAAATTTTTGCAAAGATTCAAGCCCAATGCTGATATACTCCTAGATTTTCTTTAAGATTCCCTTTCAATAGCAATTCAGTAAGTCATTCTCGTACAATTTGTTCAAAGACCTTGTGCTCCCCATGATCCTTTTTGGTCTGACAATGAATTTCATACTGTATGAAGAAGATTATGGCCTAGCAATCGCAAGGCTGTGCATTGTCGTTTCAACTTTCAAATGAGCGTTACGAAGTCAAGGCTTTGAATTCAAACAAAAGACATTCTCAAAAGTAATTTAGGGATCAGGGAAGCTTTTCTCCTGAGAGCTATTCATTTCCCCATATTCTGTAGTCGAAGTGCGTTGTTTACAGCATAGTCACTATAGGAGAACTCCTATAGTGACTATGTTTACAGTAACTGCGATGTTTTGCAGGATTCTGCGCATGCAAAGGATCTTGGGGAGCACAGGTTCTTTAATAAAAAAAGACGCTAAAGCGTAACGTTAGGCCGCATGCTACTCAGTGAACCCGTTAGCCAAGCAAATGCTTCAATGGGTAAGCAATCACCAGGTCAGTTGGTCACCGACGCTCATGATCCCAAGTCATGCCGAAAATCACGGGGCATATGGGCGGTCAGGAAGTTAATAGTTGTTAGAAATATGTTATTCGGAATCTGAATCAATTTATTGTGAGAATGCAAGTATGGTTTGACCTTGGTAGATTGAGCATAGTTTGCTAGGATTTCTCCTGTGCTTGTATAGATGTTACTCTCGATAATTTTCACTCCTTAATGATTCGCTTTAGAGTTGTGAGTTGTTCAGGTTCAACTTTGGACATTGGCTGATCTTACTGTTCGATCTCGAATTTCATCAAACTCGATCCCATATCCCAGAAGGAGTCTGCTGTGCTGGGAGAGCTCTGCTAACCGTTAGAACGTTGAGGTTTGATTTGGGTCTTATTCAACGTTCCCCTTGTATCCCACAGCAGCGGGCCCGTCTTTTTGTTGGAACTTTAAACTCATTTTTTGCCTTTTTATGAAGGTTGTTAGCAAAATGCAAATTTTGATGTTTGACGCCAATACGACTTTTTGATATATTTGATATCCGTGATAGAAATTGTCAAAATCTTCTTTGACAACAAAATCAACGAAAGTGTGATTCGTCATCGTATCGCAAAGACTCTGCTTCGTTTCAGTTTGAAGGCTTGCAACTTCTTGCGTTGCTTGAGGGTTTTATCCTCTTTCCTTTTGAAGCTAAGTCCTCTGCTCTAATCACAACGATGGACACTACCCAAGATGCTTGTTTTTTGCACTCTGTATTACTTGTGGCTCAAATAACAGTCTGAAATCTCATATAAAATATCATGTTTCTTTTCAGATCCTTGTGCTTCACGACCATGCAAAAATGGAGCCATCTGTCGACCGAAAAAGGATGGAGAATACGACTGTATTTGCAAGAGAAATTTCAAGGGCAGGCATTGTACAGGTACAGACACAGTAAATCCCCATATAGGGAACTTACCTTTTTTGAGCGCCAGGCTGAAATTGGTTCTTATTTCAAAGGTACTAAGACAAATTTCAAGGTATAGAGGTTCTTATTGAAGGGTGCCTCATATAGTCCCCTAGAGAGAGAGAGTCCCACAAAGATGTTCCTCCCTATTATTTGTGTTGGAAGCGTTCTTATGGGCCTAATAAGTAATTGGGGAGGAGAATCAAACTTTAAAAGCCAAGTGGGATTCAAATGAACTTAATAGCAACTGTCAAAGATCAACTTTGCAACCCCTGCAATAAGAACCCATGTTTCATCAAACTGAAACAAGTTCTTAATTGCACTGTATATAATTTAGGAAAAACAGCCTCTAGGTTCTTATTTTGGTAGGATCTTATATGCGGGGATTTACTGTACAATACTTATCTAATGTCTTATTATTATTTTTTTTATACCATCCTAAAATATTAAAACATACACAAACAACAACAACAGTTAAACTAGAATAAACAAAGAAAAAATATGTCGTTCGTAGCGAGAATGGACACGAGGTCATCGAGTTCTCACTACGAACGACATTTATAAAAATTTAATACAACAATAAATCTAGAATAACAAAAAAAAGATACTCTACAAAAATTTGGGTGTACCAGGTGCGTCAAAGAAATATATCTCTGACTCACCTGGTAAGGCGGATTTCCACTCAGTCAATTTTCCGATTGGACAGGAAATGGTGTGAGAAAATGCCGCTCTAAATATGAATAGAATGACACGCGTGACTCTCGAATAAGCGACTGGGCAAAATAAGGTCCGCCCATTAAGGTCCGTCTTATTATTTGATTGGATTATGTCAAGGCAAGTACGACGAAAAAAGGTATCATTTTGATTGTTTCATATTTTCGTCAGAATCAGCAAGAAAATATTGTTGAATTAAGCTGACAGGTCCATGTGATAATAAATTAGCAAGTTGACAAATCCGTGTTATGATAATAGAGCAGAAACTGTGCTCGCATGCGCAAAAAATGTAACTTTGAGCCCCCCCCCCCAGCTCCGTGCAACGGATCCCAAAATTCGGCAACAGTTGATATTTTGTTCCTTTGGCCTTAGACTCTTGATTTATCATTTCAAAAAGCTTATCTATCCAAACACTTCTTTATCTCAGATCGCTCGATGACTTCATTTTACGCAGTTTCTACTGTCTTTGTTATGATTAATAGGAAACTGGCAAGTTCATGTGACATAAATCGAGTGGCTAAACCATATCAGAATAGTAGTACGTTTCAAACCTTCATCACCTTCCTTTTCAAACCCCAACAAGTTGACTAGGTGGAACAAGATTAAATACCAGATAATGATGCACGCAAATGGGAATAGCAAGTTGTCCCAAAATGTGCAAAATTGTCAATGCAAGTACAGCCGTGTGCAAAATGATTGGACGATTTGCTGAACATTTTTGTTTCGACCTTCGAGCTGGTCAAAAAGCAAGACTGAAATTTCATTGTTTTTTTTGCAAATCAAGGAAATTGTCCTTTGGCATAACCTACTCTACTGGTAGAGCGACTATACAAATATACAAATAAGACAGGCTTTACGCAAGAAGACAGACTCTACGAAACAAATGACAAAAGCTTGCTACGCCGTCCAATGAATTATTCTGATCGGAAGCCTTTGCTCCTTGTGTCGTACACCCTTTTCCTTTTGGATAATGAGACCGTTCTTAGCTTACCTTTGATTTTTAAGAGAACCTAAGCTTTCTCTAATTGTGGTTCCCACTTTCATAGATGACTTGATGCAGAAAATTTTCAAATCAGTCAATGGACTTACTACTGTCGCATAAAATGTTCGAACAACATTCGTTGCTAACGCGCTAGCTAAGTGGCCAGCTGTTATGCTCTGATTGATTTCTGTTGCCTTACCGTCCTAGTTCGAAATCGATGTTTCCCTAATCCATGTCACAACAGAGGAAGATGCACAGAAACAGTCTCTGGTTTCGAATGCACATGTGCTTTTGGATACAAAGGAAGAAGATGTGGAGGTATGTGATTTTTGTATTATTCCTTTTGTTGAGAACATTAAGGCAGGAAGAATTATTAGAAGAAGCAAAAACACTTATAATTTATTGTCAGCGCACAACCAAGTGTCAACTTATCTTTAGAATAGGTCGATGTGTGTAAAACTGCGTGATCCGATTTGCTGGAACCTGCTTGTGAATGTTTGCTGATGATTATCTCTTAAAAATCTCTTTAATGATTAAATGCCAGCGAGAATTTTAGAGCTTTTCTGTTCGACAGTTTCTTGTGTTTTTTCTTTATCATATACCACGCAACGACTCTTATCCGTTTATTTGCATTCTGATGAGCCTGATGTTGTCCATTTACTGACTTCATGTGACAAGAGTTCCATTCCCAATGCTAGATGATATAGTGAAGTAAAAGTTACCTGTGAAATGTTTGAAGCGATCCTTTGTGTTGCTGCAGAAATAACTTCTTTTGAAAAAAGTGCTGCTTTCGAAAGTAGTTTTTGTTGTTTTTTCATACCTTTGTTGTTCTTTGAATTTTAGCTTTTCCGTTAGAAATTCTACACCATCAGCCTTGGAGCTCTTGATTTTGTAGTCACTTATTTTTACAATCTTCTTGAAAAATCATTTTGAATTTGTTCATTATTCTTTCCATAGACAAAAACTATTGCCTTCCAAATCCTTGCTTGAATGATGGACTCTGCAATGAATCTCCGGATGGATTTGTATGTACGTGCAGAGGAGGCTTCCAAGGCAAATCTTGTGAAGGTAATACTTCAGACATGAATATTTTCTCCATCAATTTTATTTGGAGTCTTTTGTTTAATTTTTTTAGAAACGAGGACACGAGGCACAGTAAACTATTGGATAACGCGCGAAAAAGGAGATGAATCATGCATAATACTCTGGCCTGGCCATGTGTTTGAAGTTAGCCTCATAGAAGGTGTTGTGGTGCCATGTTGTAATCCTCTGACTTTGCAGCCAGAACTTTCAGGTGGACAGGGTTCGAATCCCACCAGCACCTTTGAGCGTCATGACAAGGGATCGCGGACTCGATTAGCACTTAGCTATTTCTGCAATCCCAACACTTGGCGCTGAAAACCGCAACTTCGCCTTCACCTCATAAGAATAAGAGTGGGTTTTTACGATAACTTTGAACAGATGACGCAAAGATATCTTTTAACTAGCAATGCAGTGACTGCTGCTGTCTCCTAATGTAGGTGATGAAACTGAGCTTTGTCATTTATTCCATTATTAGTGTTTGTCATTTACGCTTTTATGTGACAGCCTTAATTTTGTGAACAGAGAAACAATTGAAAAATATTGAGCAATATATTCAGAATCTAGTTTCTATGTCCTACAGTTTTCTTAATGTACCTAGTGATGCATCTTTTGGCGAAATTAGTATTCATTTCTTTTGATCGATAGGAATATCACTTTTCTTTCTATAGTACGAAGAACATCTTGCAATCCTAATCCATGCCTGAACAATGCTCAGTGTGTGCTGGATAGCGTAAAAAGTTTCCAATGTGTTTGCTTGGAAGGTTACAGTGGACGCACTTGTGATGGTGAGTATCGTTAAGGTATACAACGTAACTCAAGCATCCATCACTCACCGAGAATTCCTTGTTATTAACGAGGAGTAAACGAAAAATAATATTCAGTTACATAATGAGTCTCTGTTGAGCAAGGTTGAAATAGGAGTCTCATCGTCATAAGTCTAGAACTGAACTTGAAACACTTACTATTTGCATTTACCAGGAAAGCAAGGCTGTTACAGTGCAGTTGTTCAGCTTTGAAAAGGAACTGATAAGCCTTGCTATGACGAAATAAGGGAGTTTATAGATGTGGAAAAAACTTGGTTGCCACTGCATTAACTGATACTCGCAGTTATAGTTTTATCTTTATCTGTTGTTACTAAAACAAACAAGCCATATTAGAATCGCTCGTGGCTTTTAGATTTAATGGAGACTTCAGTTTAGTTTTGCTCCTTTCCTTTCAGCTTTTGGTGCACCTGATCAACTCACAGCAAATGGTGTCCAAAGAAGTGACATCGCAGTTCCAACTCCCTCAATGATGGCATGTGTCAACAACCCTTGTATGAATAATGGACTCTGCCGACCTGATCCAGGCACTGAGAAAGGATTCAAGTGTGTCTGCGTATCTGAATATAAAGGAATTCTTTGCGAAGGTTTGTTAGACTAACTACTTCAGTTCCCGTTTCCGCTTTGTTTATTGAATTGGATGCCGGCCCTCCGCTTGAAGTGGGACTGATAATCAAACTATCTGAAAGTCCGGCCAAAATCGCCATGAAAATGGCACAACCAGTGACATTGCAGAACTCTAGAAAAATAGTCACTTATTTGCGAACTGACCGATAGGATAATAATCTTTTCACCCGTAATCCCAGAATTAGCCTGAAACGTGCAAGGATTGCGGTCGATTGCTATGATCCGAAGGATAAATTTGTCTTAAAAGCAGGTTTCTCATGTCAAAGTATAGGAATCTTCAAGCAGTACACAGAAGAAGTACTCATCTTGGTACCAGTTGGTTTAGTTTCTTGACAACCTCAAGGAAACACGACTTTCAGGCGTTTTAGAATTGGTCAGTTATGATCTTGTGGAATTGGCCTAAGCTCTTGGCGTCTGGCATCAAAACTAGGTTCATGATTTTCTGGCCCAATTTTCGATTAGTTTGATTATGAGTCGTAGTTGTAGTGATTATCGGCCCTTCAAGGAGCGAAACTATGACGATTTTGATAAGTCTAAAGGTTTGTCATGTAATTATGTAGGGTCACCTATTTATGTCTGTAATATCTGCATAGTACCGTTCCATGATATTCGCGGAATCTTACTCTTGATATCTTTATCGATCAGTTTTGAAATATACTGTTCATGGTTCGCTTCTCTTTGAAAGAACACCAAGAGGCTGCCGTTTGGCAGTCATAGACATATTGTTTTGTTGTCATTGACTGAGTTTGACTTCTTCAATATGGCTTGTAGGAATTGTAAGCGCTTCGTTGACAGATATAAAGAGCACTCTTGTCTATCTTAGAGGGCTAAGAAGTGGTAACCTGAATGGCTTCTGTAGCAAGAGCAAATCCTAATTCTTCATTGTTATAATCCATATATCCCAGAGCTTTGTAACGATCAAGCACATTTAAGTTTATCCTTTAAAGATCATTATCGAACTGCCATCAAGCTTTTCCAAGATTTCAGGAATCTCAAGAATCGTTTATTTTGATATTGTTGTAATAAATTGAATCTTTTATTGCAGAAAAGCAATGCAAATGCCAAAACAGTGGATTCTGTGTTAGCCAAGCTGGCCAGTCAAAATGTATCTGTAAAGCTGGATATGCTGGTGAACTTTGTGAAAGTAAGTGCCCAGTTACAATTGTCCTATATACCTCTGTCGATAGACTGCATCAGTTCCAAATCTTAAAGAATGTCGCTGTAAATTCTATGACCTATTTCTTTGAACCGATTGGCTTGAGGGAAAATTCAGTTGCTTTTCGATGTTTCTGCCGTCGCTTTATCCACTAATTTTGAAATTATCGCAATTGCAGTCTTGCAGCATATCTCGTATTTCAGCTCATAATGTGACATCATCAAATTTCTAAACTGTAAACCAGAAGAGTGAGAGGCTTGTGCTTGATACTGCGTTGTAGGCATTCATGAACTATTTTTCTTTGAACTAAAACAAAAATCCTAAAATTTTTTAAACTGTTTAAGATTTCAGAAAAGTCCAATGATAGGATTCTAGGGAAATGGCTAAAGGTTTTTTTTAACTTATCAGGGGTGCCAAGAAATAGGTCACAGACTTTTTCACCGAATCTTTTAAGATGTAGAAGCCGTGTTTGGAAAGAATAATTGATATTTAAAAGACCCGTTTCCTGAAGTTCTTCTTGAGAAGCTGTGCCTCTTTTTATCAGATCATTTTTATAAGATATCGAACTGCAATCTTGGTCAAAATACATGGGATATGTAACAAAGTTGCACTACTTCGGTCTTTGATTGCGTGCCTCTCCCCGCTCCCCCTGTTTCCATGTTGCTTGAATCTAACACCATTCGACCATCTCAACATGGTATTAGGGGGAGGGGATCACAGAAAATATTCAACCTGATACTTTGCACAAAAACATCGTATGTGCGGTTTTGTAATGATGGCCTCGAGTTAATATTTTCTGGTACTGCCTTCATAAACAGTTATTATAGACTTACTAGTGTTACAAATTCGTTAAGAAATTTCAAAATTGTTTCCAGAGCATACCCAATGCAACGAAGATACTTGTATGCATGGAGGATTATGCATTGAAGAAGTTGGTAATTTCAAATGCAAATGTGAAGATGGATATAAGGGAACCAGATGCGAAGGTAGATAAAATTTTTAATTCTGGATAGAGTGGATGTTATTATAAAGGCAGATAACTTCTTCTATCGTAGTTTGTAGAACTTTTTCCAAATATGTCAGCAGTTTGATAGGAACAAATGAAATCCTATGAAGACAACACACAATTTAGGGAGTATTATCAGTTTAGATTAAACTAAGTTGCGAACTGTATTCAGCTGAACTAAATTTAACCAAGCTTTTAGTAGAATTTCATTGAACTGGTTAGTCCAGCTGAGCGCTCTTTTAGTAAAGTTGATTTTTCGGACTATTTTAAATCGACTCAGTTCTCATTTTTGAATGGGTATCAGGTATAGGACGCTGATATTTTGAAGTGTCAATGTCCTTTTTAATTTGTGAGGCCTGGTTTTTGTTGAATCCTAATTCATCATCGATTTTTGTCTTGCAGCATTGGCGATCATCGAGGATACTGTAACACATGGATCGGCAATGAATTACGATTTTATGAAAACCAAGCTTAAATCCGAATATCTTCATTCCGTTGATCTACTGCAACCTATTTGGAGATTGTTCTCAAGGGCCTAGATACCCAATAACACCACACCTAACAGTGTTATTTATTTTTGGTGTAGTAACTTTCATAGTTTGTGACTGTGTTTGTAATTTTCCAGTTTCCCTGAAAGTTCCGTTGCACTTGTTTATAAACAAGATCGTGATCTTCTCGCATCGCACTAAGATGATTTTCTATTAATGTAGCTATGCTTTTGACTTCGTTTGTGTTTTGGCAACCTGCGACACATTATAGGTAAATACTCTTCATCGAGGCCTATTTCAATTGATAAACGTCTTTACAACTTTCAGGAACGGATCATTGCAGCCCAAATCCCTGTCTTCATGGTGGAACTTGTAAAGACATGATTGACACTTATCATTGTGAATGTCCAAAGACATACAAAGGCAAACAATGCGAGGGTACGAAATCTTCTTTTAAATTTCAAAATTTACGAATTTAAGAAATTTGATATTGTGTGTGTGGCTGTCGTGATTGGAACTGCAGCAATAGAAAGACTGGAGTTTGGTTTCAAATGTTGTTTTCAGTTGTTTTAATTTCTTCTAAAACTTGTTTTTTTATCCTATAGCCCCCAAAATGCGTGATTTTTTATTTACCCGGTAGATAATGGACTGGCTTAAATGCTTTGCCATGCAATATATCACGATTCAATTACGCTTCAACCTACAGGTTTGAAATATTTAAAGACTGAAATAGAATATATAGCTTGGCTGCGTTCCTTATTTTTCGAAGTTTTGCTCAAGCACCAATACAATTTTCTTTCTGTAACATCATTATTTTTTGTTTTTGACACCGCTTTGTTATTTTCAGATTTCAATTTCTGTTTCCCTAACCCATGCCAAAATGGTGGAACATGCTTTGGATATTCTGGCGGCTTTCAATGTGATTGTCCGAATGGATTTACTGGCAAAAACTGTGAAAGTAAGCACTGTCCTGTACCTTCTATCTCTCTTCATTGCAAACTGGAGAAAGGAGCTTGTGCTTGCATTTTGATATAGCTCTGATGAAATTAGATATTTGACGAATCTTTGGATTATTTTAAAAACCGTCACTCAATGGAATCGATCTTATTCTGGAGGATTTCAGAGTAAATATTTCAATGGTAAAGGAGGAGGAAATTTGACAAAAATTGGAAATCGTCTCTTGATATTGTGGATTGTTTTGGTTCTATTGAACCCTATCTCCCTTTGCACAGGAGAGCCTCATCTGTGATTCAAGAACCTTTACGTAGATCTCTTCATTTTCTCCACTCTGTTCATTGCTAACTTGCCCAAACAAGAATACTTTTGTCGAAAGACATGTCTTTTCTTTGCTCATTATTCTCTATCGTATTTATACCTAAGTTATTAGAACAATTTCTTGTAAAGCCTGGGTCTTCAATTAATTGTACCATTATTTTGTGATGCAGCAGTTTTATATCATTTATTCCTTTCTTTTCGCAGATAAGCAGTATTGCTTCTCAAATCCATGCAAAAATGCTGCTCAGTGTGTTGAGGTACCAAACAGTTTCAAGTGCTTGTGTGGACAAGGTTTTAGTGGGAATACATGTGATGGTAGGTGTAGACATCTTGCTAATTGTCAATCTGTACAACGTATGATGAAAAATTTGAAGCAAAGAACTTAACTAACAAGTAAAGGTTTCAGCGCCACAAAATTACTGAAAAATGTCTTTTCGAAACTTTCTCTGGCCGAAAGTGTAGTTTCTCTGACAGTTTTTGTTCTGATACTTTTGGATACGTCCATTTCTATATGGTTCCAATAATGAGCAAATTGTGATGCAACTTTACTCGAAGGCAAATATTGATGATATTCAGGTCCTGCTGAAATCACCTCTATCAAGTCCGATAATGCTTGTGATGGTCGACAGTTGACCATTCCTGCCAGAAGATCCAATGGTAGGTCTAAAGGACCGATAATTTAGGGATGACGTACATAATCTGTTGTCACTATTTTGTTGTTTTAGTAACCTTGAATAAGGGCTGCCTCTTCTGTTTGCGATATAAGTTTGCCATTCCGCTTCAAAACTTAGGAATTTTGTTTTTGCCGCTATTGTCCAGTTTTTTATCAGTAGTATATATTCATTTTGATAATATTTTAATCATCGTTACATTTTCTTTTTCATAGTTCGAAACTATTGCGCGAGCAATCCCTGCAGAAATGGAGGTACGTGTCAAAACAAGGGATCGTCCTTCATATGTACTTGTACTGAACAGTTTGTCGGAGATACTTGCGAAGGTAAGGAAGTTTAATCTTCTCTTCGGTTTATGTGATTAAAACATGCAAAATTACCTGACCTTGTGACCGGTTTGTCGCAAGAAACCTTTCTTGAATTGGATCCGAAAGATATTCCTGCAAAAGTCATCTGCTCATTTCACCATGTTTACTTATCATTGTTTGTAGAAAAACTAGGATTTTATAAAACAAGGATTTTATCTTTATTTCCACAGACCTCATTAATCTATGCCATCGTAGGAGTGTCACTTGCAGGCACAAAATATCATAACTCTTTAAAGGGAATCGACATGGTTAAAAGCTGGCCCGGGCCAGGTTAAAAATATAATCTATTGAATTTGAGAACTTCAACACGTGCGGCTTCATTGTGGAGCCAAGGAAACAATGAATGCGTAGGAGTTTTCTATAGCCTATTTATAGCGGCTACGAGATATAGCTATGTCTATTCCCTTTAATTGCTGGTAAGTTTTGTATTGTGCTGGTAATGTGCTTTGATTGCAGGCTCTTTTCCTCCGCCATTTGCTTGCAGTCACAGAATATCTTAATGGGGCCTGGATCACCATTGTATCTGATGCGAAAAATATTAATGATTTCTATACATTATTGTATTTTGATACAAACTATTACAAATTTTTACCATTTTTCGAATGACTATTTTCCCTGTAAAAATGGATCTGCAACTCATCCGTTTCCGATTTCCACTCCTTTCGAGGCATGAAAGCAATTTCTTTGACCAGTGAAGGGAGTGAAAAAACTTTTTACATCTTGTTAACGGCCCCCGAAATTATACTGGGTGTAACAATCTTCATTTTTAGTTTTCAACCGCTGCTATGAATCTCCATGCAAAAATGGTGCTAAATGCGAGATGCTACTTCATGGTGATCTCAAATGCACGTGCACACTTGGATTCACTGGACCACGATGTGAACGTAAGTATTGTGCAATGCACTTGTCAAGTACCGGATGAGTTGAAAAAAAGGTTACACGTTTAGCGAGATGAGGAATGAATAGTATGAGGCCGATATTCAAAACAAAAATTTTGATAATTCAGTCGAAGGCTAACTTAGATAAGAAAGTTTTTTTGGTAAAATAACTCATCATTTAGACCCAAAAATGAGGAAAATGCTGGTAAGCAGTAAATTTGGGAACGAGGATTCCACTTTCCAGACTGGTCCATGATTTATTTGCTGTTAAAATTGAAATTCTATTTCTGAAAATGACAATGTAAACTTCGATACCGCATAAATCATGGACCAGAACATGGAATTCTCGATCCCCATACGCTCTAATTATTTGGTCGTAAAGATGTGTGATTTTACCAAACAAAATTTTCTCATCTAAGCTAGTCTTAAGAGCCCGTGGCCGAGTGGTTAAGGCGACTGACTCGTAAACTAGAGGTCAGAACGGCCGAGGTTCGAATCCCGCGCTGGACAGTTTGGTCGCTGTGCGTAACTCTAGCCGGGTCGACCAGCGCCATGTGAGGGAAATCTGGTAGCTGCGGCGAGCGGCGGGTTGATGGTAAAACATCTGTGGCCCCTGCTGGAAATAGGTCTCTCAGACTTTCGCAGGCTAGTCACGTTAAATATGATTACCTACCTACCTACCTACCTACCTACCTACCTTCCTACCTACCTACCTACCTACCTACCTACCTACCTTCCTACCTACCTACCTACCTACCTACCTATCTTCCTACCTACCTACCTACCTACCTACCTACCTACCTTCCTACCTACCTACCTACCTACCTACCTACCTTCCTACCTACCTACCTACCTACCTACCTTCCTACCTACCTACCTACCTACCTACCTACCTACCTTCCTACCTACCTACCTACCTACCTACCTACCTTCCTACCTACCTACCTACCTACCTACCTACCTACCTTCCTACCTACCTACCTACCTACCTACCTACCTACCTACCTACCTACCTACCTACCTACCTACCTACCTACCTACCTACCTACCTTTGACTGATAGATGAGCATTTTAGTTTTGGATATCAGTGACATGCTTTTACTCTATAACCCGTCGAACCCGTAAACTTTTTTGACTCACCCAGTATATTGTAACCTCTTGTATCATGCAGCCAGAAGGCCCTGTCAAGTAATAAGTATGTTATAAGAGTCATAATCTTCACTGTACTATACCTTTAGATTAATACAGAATGCTTTTAATGGACATTATCTGATTAAAAGTTTAACTGATGCTCTATTCAGGCAGCCACGTTAACGTAGCTGAATTAAATCAGGTTTTAGAATGTTGCCTTGTAATTGGTCAAAATGAGAAATCAATCCATGTGATTGGTTGAATCATAAACTTGGTTTAAATGATTTAATACACAATTATAAAGATGGTGCGGAGGAACTTTTTAGATGCTTTTCGCTTTATCATTGAGTCTCTATTGAATGACTGACGGTCTGTAAATGAAGCACAATGCACCTTGGTAAAGAAATGATTTCTCGCCGCCATCTTTAGAGGATCACGCCACTGCGCCACAACACCTACTCGAAAAATTGTTGAGACGCTCCAGCTCTCGTATATTGCCATATTTTCAAAGAAATTGATATTGATCAAATTACCACTGGCATTGTACTAATCCAAAACTTCGAGCATGCAGAGATACTATCTACCATTAAATGGTTCAATGATTTGATGGAGAAGTTAACGAATCTCAAATTCCTTTCGTAGAGGTCGACGAGTGTCAGCCAAACCCGTGCAAAAATGATGGAGTTTGCACTAACAACCCAACAGGAGGATTTTCTTGCAATTGCAAAGAAGGCTATCGAGGCCTAACATGTGTTGGTAAGAAATATTAAAATTGTTTATTTATATTCATCGTTTGCTTCATTTTTCTTGTAAAACGCAAAATTCCCGATTGCTCAATCATAGCTGAAGACGGACTTTGTAATCATCCAAAAAGGATCTTATGTTTCTTGTATGAAGGAGTTTTTTACTTCTGTGATTCTTATATTTCCACATTGCCTCTATTTTAGAACCAGATCCATGCCATCCAAATCCATGCAATCATGGTGTATGTGCAGAGATAAATGGTGGATATGTCTGCAATTGTACTCTTGGTTTCAGGGGACCTGTTTGCTCAGGTAAGAGAAGTGTGCGCTTCGTTTTGGAATACCTCGTGTTTATATTTCCATTACATTACATGAGGTATCTTTAGGAGTCTTCTCTCGAGAGTGAAGGTGGTGCACAAGGCTTTCGAATAGATCTTAGTGAAGCCCAAAGAGCATTAATTTTAGAAAGAATACCTAAGAGGTCATTAGATTAGACAGAATAGGTTTGATATTAATGTATGGAGGCAAAGCTGTCGGAATGAATTTATACTGCATTCACACTGACACAACTAAACCAGCTTATCTAAACCAGTTTAAATTTCAACCAATCAAATGTCTGGATTTGTTGGAAAACCTGGTTTAGTTTAAGCTGGTTTAACTTGCAACGTGAATGGAGCATTAGATTTGCAGGGACGTTTGATCGCTGCAAAAATTCCATTTTGATCATCAGACAAATTACCATGATATTTAGAAATGCGTCATTGGACGCAAATGCATACGCTGAATTACTTTAAGGCATATTTTAAGTTGCTATAATTTCTTCGTGCAGATATCGATCGCTGCAAGCCGAACCCATGTCAACATGGTGCAACATGCCAAGAAATTAATGGTGGTGTTGGATATGTTTGTCAATGTCCAGTTGGTTACAAAGGACAGATTTGCGACTGTAAGATTAATTTTCATTTATCTCATAAGTCAAGCGTTCGTTAATAGAATTTTGATCGATACGCGATCAGTTTTAAGACAAGTACGTTGTGAATACAAAAGTTATGAACACAAATCCGATAGTAGCATGTAGTCGAAAGACTTGGCTATCGTTTGAGATTTTTCCTGGTCAGTTTAAGGTATGGGTACTCCCCAAAAATTCGGTTCCCTAAAGCATAGTGTTTCCTTCATTTCTCAGTCAAAGTTCAAATATGGCCACCCCGTCCAGTCAATTTTTCGGAAGATACAAAGAAAGCAGACTTCCAAATATGTTTGATAACATGAAATTGAATAATGAGTAGGGGTCGACCTTTTGCAGACATAAGATTTCCCCCAGAAAAATTCAAATGTACATTAATATGATTTGAGTAAGCTGTTAGTTTTCGATTTGACCAACCTGTAATTTGTATCTATGCCTTTTACTTTAAGCTCGTGATTTTGATCTATGATGTCATAGACTAACTAAATTATTTTTCATATCTATCCAGAGTATTTATTTATCTTTTCCATTTTTTTCAGTGAAAGATCCTTGCAACCCATCACCTTGCCAAAACTCAGGATCATGCATGGATACTGCCACTGGATCTGGGTATACTTGTAAATGCCAACAAGGTTGGATGGGAAGTACTTGTGGAGGTAACTTGAACCTTGCAATAATCTCTTTAAAAGTTAAAATTACGATCGTTTATAAAAGAATACTTTCACTGTTTAAGAACCATTACGGACAAAAACTCATGCAATTAACAAAATGTTCTTAAGTCTTCTCCTCAGACTTTGAGCTCTGTTTGGATCATGAAATACTACTCTTGAGTGCGTTTTTCTGTCCAGATGAATTTTTTATTCTTCACCCTATAACCTTTTCAACACTTTTTTTTCAAATTCAAGAGCATTTTACTTCTCATGTTGATAATCTAGATCGTAAGAAAACATGAAAAGCATCGATTTGCTCCAGGTTTTTTCAGTTCTTCAAGGTGGCAAAATTGATATCACTATAAGTGTTATACCTGCTATAAAAATGATCATGCTATGCTCACTTTGCAACAAAATAGTAATAACGTTTGAAAACATGCTGATCGTTGCTGATTTTTATATATTGATAAGTTATCATTTGTACGTTGAACACTATCTCTTCTTCCCATTTTTAGATACCGATCCTTGCTATCCAAACCCTTGCCAACATAACGGCAACTGTCTAAACGATGGTAGAAATGCATTCAAATGTAATTGTACTCAAGGATTTAAAGGCTACAAATGCGATAGTAAGTTCACTGCTTACATAATTAGCTTATTACAATTTGATGTCCCTCAAGGCTCCGTTCTCGATCCTATAAATGTCTTGTTACATTCAAATTCTATTACTGTAGCTGTACTACTATTTTCTTTAAGCACGAACATTTTGAATTAAACTTAATTTGCATCTTTACAGAAATCGATCTTTGCTCGCCAAATCCTTGCCGTTTTGGAAGCCATTGCATTCAGACAGACGAAGAGAGCTATCAGTGCGTCAAGAATTTGTGTACACCAAATCCATGCAAACATAATGGTAAATGTATTGTGGTTAACGATGAAGGATTTGAATGTGCTTGTCATAGTGGATGGAGAGGAAGAAATTGCGAAGGTAAGTCAAAATGTCGTCGTAAATCGCCAGATGAGTCAAAAAGGTTTACAAAATTATTAAGTCGAATGGAATCTTTATGGAGGATCAAAGAGTCTACAAGCTGGTTGTAGAGCTTTTGCATTTCTGAAATCTTCAATATTGTAAGAATTAGAGTGTTTTTCTTCTTTTCCGAAAATCCAAGAAAAATTTTCAAAACAAGTCAAAACTATCGTAATTTCTAATATGTTTGATGAAACATAAAGTAATTCAAAGAAAGCGATAGTTTAGGAATGTCATAACTATGGTATCAAGAAAAATCTGTCACTTTTATGGTTTATGGTTGTGAAATTTGATGACGTCACATCCTCAAATGAGCTGAAATGTAAAATTTGTATAATGTCGAATAATCTTTAAAATTTTCAAAAGTCCAGTGGCAGAATTATGGATAGTTTCCATTAAGCCATTCAATTAGAAGAGATAGGTCATAGAATTTCACACCTAGACTTATGACGATGAGTCCCTTATATCCCTGCGGTAAACCTTGCTCAAGAGGGACTCATAATGAAAAAGTGAAAAATTGGCCCTATTTTTTTCAATCATCAATAGAATTATGAAAGAATCACGGCTTCGAATCTCCATCCCGTGGGAGTGTTTTCAATTCTTCAATCGAATCGAACATTCTATCACATGTACATCTTAACAATAGTAATTCATAAATCTCGCAATCTGATTGGTACGTTAGGAATTGCGAAGTTTGGGCCTAAATAGGGCCAAGTTTTTCAGAGTAATACTATGAGTCTCTATTGCCTGAAGCGCTATCATCAAGTCAAAGAGCACAGGGCAACAAGAGACTCATCGTCATCAGTCTATTTCACACCCACCTTATGAGCCGATATACAGATTTGGAACCTATGCTAATTAACACTTGTAGAAAATCGAGCTTGGTCAGTTACTTGTTACGCTGCAATCTACTTGAATTTATACAGAATCATTGTTCTCTAGACTACGATCCGTGCTTCACGAACCCATGCCTTAACGGTGGATCATGTTCAGAGAATGCTAATGGAGGATTCACTTGCTCATGTACCAAAGATTTCAATGGCAAATATTGCGGAGGTAACTTCATTTTGTGTTATTTCATAGAGATACTCTGAATGCTGAACGCCAGCATAGAAAATCTGGAAATTCCGCCGAGACAATCGCCAAGATTGGCCCAAACTTTGAGAGATGGTGCTTGCAATTTCAATCTATGTCTGTTGTGATGCCAGCTAATTATAAAGTGCACTAAGGGCGATCAGTTTAGTTCAGCTCATTTTAAAAATTCTTTACATACTGACCTACCTAATCAGCAATGGTCTGAAATAAATGCACAATTTCGCTCCTTTTGCAAAAGCTCCCCCATTTGGTAATATTGTTCTATCGAATACCTGTAACTTACAAATGCATCCATCATGCACTAGCAAATTTTTTTATTGGGGTTGTAGGTAATTTGATCGTCTGCTGTCGGTCTGATAAGCCAATCAACTAAAACCAAAAATTCATAATGTCACCCTTTTTGATTATTCACCGAAAACAAATTGCGCAATTGAGTACCCGCGACTTATAATATCGCCCCATTCGCACCTGGTCGATCAAAATAGGCTTGACCGGTTTTCTCACGCTCCAGTGAATTAAAGAACAATCATCCGCCATTCAATTAATCTATTCATTTGAGTCTGTCAGTTTTATTGAAAAGCTTCAGTGATTGCTCACACACACGTTGACTTTTCCAAATTAAGGTTAAAACTTTTGCAAGCGAAGTACGAAATCTGTTTTGCAGAATCCTCAAGAGATACATTTTGCAATACATTGACTGATTTGTTTTTTGCCTGCGAAGTACAAAGTTTATTTGCAAAGATCCAAGGGGGTTCATTTCTTAGCAGACACAGTTCTTCGCTGCGTTGCTTCCGCAGAGTTTTTGACGCATCTCATGCCTGAAGTTTCTGATGTAAGCAATTCTTTGCGTTGGTTTTGCCCAGCTGCTGCTTACTGGACCTTGCAAGATATTTTGACCTTGTTTTGATATTATGAATATGTGGATAATTTTTGTCCTTCTTTGCTGTTTAGATGCAAAAGCAAAGGCAAAACCTGAAGGTAAGTATTCTATTGAGTTTCATCCTTCTTTTTATTTCTCCTTATGCTTCTCCTGAGGGAATTTCGTTTTCAAAAATTGTTGAGTCTCCTGAGGGAATTTCGTTTTCAAAAATCTTAGATGAAAAATGTACAGTGAAGCTGAAACAACAAAAAAGCCCAAATCAAACGACGAAAAATTAGGTTCATGATACCTTCGGCCATCTAAACATCTATTTCCTTAACCTTGACCTCTTCCTTTGGCATCTCTTTGACCAAGTTTCCACATCATAACCCCTTCTCCCAACTGAACGTGAATATATCATTTTAATAGTGAGTTGTGTCAGTGAGTTAACAAAAACTCGCTGTTTTCCTTTCTTCTCTTTGCGACAAAAGTTAATATTTTTCTTTTTATTGCCTTGCGCCATAACAATGCGTCATCAAAAATGCTTGCTCGGATTAATAAAGCCGTTGTTCAACTTTTGCCGTATTTTCATGCAAATAGATAAAGTAACTAATGAAGATGAATATTGAAACTTTTAGCAAGCTTTGTAATTTTGTTTTCTGTACGGAGATGAAAGTCTGTCTCAGATTTGATGTCAAGCGAGATTTGCGATAACGCGAAATTACTCATGCTGAAAGGTCTAATTGTTTTATTGGCGCACATCTTTGCGCGAGATCTGATGTGCCACAGGCTGTAATTAGCTCTGATATACCTTCATGCTCATGCGCAAAAGAATGCCATGCAGTATAACTTCATTTTAGTATTTCATTCTTCATTTGATAGCTCACTGGTGCACTTCCAACCCTTGTGCAAATGGTGGTACTTGTATAGAGACCAATGGTGCATACAACTGCCGATGCTCTCTTGGGTTTTCTGGACCAATTTGTGAAGGTATATGACTTTTTAATGGCCCTTTATATTTACTAAAAAGACATTATTTTGCAATTGATTCTACTTAGTTGTCTTTTTTCTCTCCCCTTTTATCATTTCCTTTATTCTTTTCCTGCTTCTCTTTCTCCTCTTTTTCTTCCTTGCAGGCAATCGAGCTTCATACGAAGCTGCTTAGTGCCCTCGCAAACTTTTTCCACCTCGGTTGCAGCCATACCATCTATTTAAATGCTAGTTTATACACCATATATCATTCAGGAAATGCCAGTTTACACATTATCTTGCAATTGATTTGCAAAGGGATGATACATGAATGTCTCTTTAGATTATATACTGTTTATTACAGAATTCTTGGTAATAATGGTTGATAATTAATTTCATCTTCTAGAGAGCGTATGTTTACCAAATCCATGTGAAAATGGTGGCCTTTGTGTACCTTACTATGGCATCGCATTATGTAAATGTACTCACGAGTTTACTGGAGCACACTGCTCAGGTAATAATTTCGTTTCTTCTGCTGTGTTACTACCATTTCTGTGACCCTAAGCTTAAGCAAATCATAAGTAATTATTGACAACCAACAGCAAAGTTTTTTTTGGCACATTCCAAACAAGATCGGAGCATGCTCAAGTAAATTGCATTCTTCATTGTTAGCGCAGATAGAGCGCAGAGAGCGCAGACAGAGAGGCTGACAATTTTATTAAATGAAAGTACTGAATTTTCATGAAATTTTTATCGATTTCTTAGAAAAACGACGAGTAAGCATTGCTGCCGCAGCTCCAGCACCTTCTCACAAAGCACAAAATGCTCAATACAACTACGTTCCCGTCGCACCACTCACAGCATCAGCGCAGACCCGCCAGTTCCTACCATCAAACACAATCACCACAGCCAGTTTTGCAGTTGCTCCGCAATCAGCCATGGCTCAATCAGCTGTCATTCAATCAGGGACGCCAAAATCAGTGGCTCCGACGCCAGGAGTACTTCGTAATGGACCACTTGCTGCTCCTGCACCGCTGCCCCCTGCATCATTGGCCCCAGTACAGCCGTCTGCGGCAGCTAAAGGAACTTCAAAACCAACGTCATCTCTTATAAAAAAAGATGGTAAGTAATCTATATACTTGTTACCTGGTTGGTCAGTTGATAAAGCCATTGGTACTGGGTAAGTCAATAAAAAGAATCCCCGTTTGAAAAGTCACGGCTCCCTAGATATCAAGATGATGGTATCGGCAAATGTATTATTTGTTGGTAGACATGTTCAAATCTACTTCGAAATTTGCCTGGTATATCTCGGCCGCTCTGGTCTGAAATTATGAAGAATTTGTTCGAGCAAGTCTCTTCAAGAAACATTGCCCATAACTAGAAGCAAATTTTCCTATCATTTCTACCTTACACGGGCCTTTCAGTAGTGACTTCTGCTCGCTTTAGTACGTTCTATCCTTTTGAAATTGGAAGGATGAACAAGTCGTCCCCCCGGTATCAATTTTCAAGGGGATCCATCCTCCCAAGGGGACAGAGTACATGAATACATGTAAGTGTCATCATTGTCAGGAAGGAAACCAAGGTAATTTTACTAATATCCAGTTTTAATAGCGTTTTGTAAAAGCTCCGCTTTGTGCCATTTTTGTGCGGATCAGTTTGAAAACTTTCATGAAAACAGCAGTTGTTCAGACCTTTTCGTACAAGAATGAGCAGTGTGAATGAGACCTGAAGTGGAAGAACTTACTATGCTTTTCAATTCATTCTCCTAATCTTTACTGTAAATTGTATTTTAATATACTTACTCCCTAAACGTTATGAATACGATTGCTTTTACTTTGACCAGACCTTTGTGTACCGTCACCCTGTCAACATAACGGAATGTGTGTGATACGAACTGACGAAACGCCAGAATGTATTTGTAGCAATGACTTCAGTGGACCTCAGTGTGAAGGTAACATGACTGACTTGACTGTACTGACTGTATCGTCTTTGTTTCCTTGACTTCTTACTTGACTATGACTTTGTTCACCCAAAACACGACCCCTTGATAGGAGCGACATGGGGCTCAAATCTCTAAAAAAGTGAGTGTAAAATTCTATTACATTTCTTTGAATGATATAGCTTGACTGAAATTTAGCATACTAGCGGTAAGTCTGCTGTGGAATTTCTTTGAAACCTTGATTAGTTTTTAAAATGACGACATCTTTTTATAATTGTTAGTGTGTCGTGATCAAATTTCCAAATCAGAAATCAAAAAGCGACATATTTCCGCTTGCCACCATATTGTACAACTTAATAAACCCTGGTGTTCTCTGAAGATTTATTATCTTAATTTTTTGAAGATTTTCCATGGGTGGCCAGTTTGCAAATAACCAAGATTATAAGAATTTCCACGACAGATATACAGCGTAATACCCTGAGTTTTTTCCGAGCAATTCGATGCAAAGAAAATTTAACAGAGTTTTACATCCGCTCGTTTAAAGATTTGAGAGATCAAGCTTTTCAAAGAAGTTTACTGAGAATCTGTTTTGGACTCGTTTATCCGCAATTTTGAACAAACACATCAACGTGTCTTTTTAAAGTAGTGTTGCAAAGAAAGTAATAGATGATGCACCTGGCCATTAAGGGTCATTGTTACGGTTTTCACTCGTATGACTGATCACCGAAGCTAAAAACATGACATATACGTGGTGAGGCAAAAGAAGTTTACGCGTTTGGCAGGCAATAGATCAAAAAGTGTGCGGCCGATATTCAAAACTGAAACGCTAATCTATCAGTAAAAGGCTAAATTGAATGAGATAACTTTGTTTGGTAAAATCACAAATCGCTTAAACCCAGAAATTAGGAAAATGCTGGTAAGCGGCATGTCTCGGAACGAGGATTCCATTTTCCTTTCTGTTCCAACATTTATTTGCTATTGAAATTAAAATTCTGTTCCTGAAACTGACAATGTAAACTTCAATTCCACATAGATCATGGACCAGAATGGAACGTGGAATTCTCGATTCCCATACAAACCCCTTACAGAAATTTTTCTTAAAGATTTCTAAGTATTGGATATGAAACAAACTATTCTCATCTAAGTTAGCCTTTGACAGATAGATTAAAATCTTAGTATTGAATATCAGTCACATACTGTTTATTCCAGAGTCTGCGAAACGCGTGAACTTTTTTTCACTCACCCAGTTTATTTAGTATTGAGATAAAAACTACAGAATCAGACTGACGCACTTAGAAACGAGGAAGCTTTATTCAAATGATGATATTGATATGGCCGGGGGGGGGTTGATATGGCCGGGGGGTAACTAACATATATGCGTCTACGGGATGTGCCATTTTTGGGGTGCCTTTTTCGAGCAGAAAATAAATTTCGGGGTATCCTTTTTGGTAAAATCACAAGTTGTAATAAATTTTGGGGCGTCATCTTAAGGGGGTAACCTTTTACGGTATTAATTTTGATCAAATTTCACTTACTTGGTTAAAATTCTAGATGGCTGTCACAATTTTAGGGTATACATTTTCAATGACCTGTAAATTTTGGGGGATTGTTTTCGCAAAAATTTATGAACTTTAGGGTGCGATTTCAGACTTCAAATGGCACACCCCTGTCAGCAGCCTATTGAAGTTATCCCTCCCCTGGGTTGATATGGCACTATGACTAACATTTTTTAGCTATGGCTCTATGACTGAAGTTTAAGCACTTCAAAGTAAACGTTTTTTTCTTTTAGAGATTGGCCAATATGGATATTCCTCTGCACCAAAGTTCTTCCCAAAAGGTAATCTTTTGAATCTTTTAATGCTGTCAAATCTTGGTGAGATTTTTCATGTTCAAGCTATAGAAGCTTGGTAGTAAGTGAATTTTATCGTTAACGCAGGTATGATAACTTTTGTTGGGGATGCGAACAGGCTAAGTTGCTAGCCTCCAGGAATCCCTTAAAAAGGGCTCTAGATCGCATGCATAGTAGCAATTTATGCCAGTGACGTAATATGCAAGTTAGCTTGACAATTAAGAACAGGAAAAGAAACAATAGCAAAGTTGCGCATAGCAGTGTGAGCGTTGGTTCGCTCTCAACAAAGCTGAATCACAATCGACCAAAAACAATAGGGTCAGCACTTGATCTCCCCAACAAACTTGATGAATCAACCTATGTGATTTCTCTCTTGAAAATAGTTTTAATATATCTTTTCAGATGAATGCAGTCATTGCGATGAGAATGCAATTTGTGTCAACAGTCACTGCATCTGCAAAGAAGGCTACGTGGGTGATGGTTTAGAATGCTGGGGTAAGCGTCAAGCAATTGACTTGTACTGTCTGTTTCAAGTTTATGCACAAACTTTTTATTTGTATTTCGTAATGCGGGGTGAGTGGCCGAGCGGCATATACAGTCATCGTAAGGTGAATGAAGTTAAGCTCGGTCAAGTAAGATCAAACTCCAGGTGGGTGACCTCGGAGGCTTGACCTCGCAACTAACCTTGCTGTCCTTTAGAAGGGACGTTAAACCAAGGGTCCCAAGCCTCACCGCAGCATGAATAGTGGGCCTAAATTAGCTTTAAGTAGCTAGAAATCCTGACACGCCCACTCAAAACGAATTGCTGCCGTTCCTACTAAGGGCCTGCTCACATCGAAGGCAAACGAAATCAAGGCAAACGGTGGCGTTGTGGTGATCTGGTCTCAAAATAGTACAAACGAAGGCCACGGGTCACGTATTATCCAATTGTTAATTTAGTAATGTTTCGTGGACAATGGCTTCCGTTATCCCGCAAATTATGCACGTAGTATGTACCACTGATAACTCCGTTCATTCGCTTTGAATATTCATTTGAGGCCAAAAATATAGTAGGAATCAAGGATCAAACTACTAAATCTAATCAAGCCTACAGTGAAATAAAGTGTCGCAAATTTTCCAGCTGGTCGAAATTCTTTGTAGTAGGCTTGAAAATGCTCCTCTTGACACATTTTTCCCTTGATTTGCAATAGTTTTAACAAAAACAAACGGACATAAGATCATTGGGAAATTTTTTGGTCAGCTACTAAACAGGCATCACCGTAATGCCGAAGAAAGATTTGCAATGCAAAGTCTGTATGAAACGAAATGATGAACTACCATCCCTTATGCTTTGCAGAGCATCGATTCAGAAAAGGTTTCATTGTAAAATTGTTGTTTGGTTGCTCAGAATTTTGACTTACGGAATGCTAAGCGGCACATTTTGAAAACGGCATCGTGTGAACACTCGAAGATGATGGAAACGAGACGTTTTTCTACACTTTCAGAATATGGCAAAACGGTTCAAGAAAGTGTAGGTACATTTCTTTGGCATCAAAGTCTTGGAGAGACTGCACCGATATAGTTGCTGTTGAATTTTCTGTTACTTTCAAATTGTGCCGGCATCGTGTGAACTCAAGCTAAAATTTCGCTACCGTCACATTTTTCACTCTTTTCAAAATGAACCGGCATCGTTCGAAAGCAATGTTATTGTCTTACTTTTTCATTTGTAGCAAAAAGCGAGAAAGATAAAGAATGGAGTTGTGATCGAAATCCATGCCAGAATGGCGGCACTTGTAAATATGGTCGATCAAGATGCGTTTGTAGACTTGGATACACTGGAGATTTCTGTCAAAGTAAGTTGTATACTTAAATTTTTCTAAGGATAACTTTCAATTTGTGGTTAGATTGTTCTAGCAAACGTTGATTCGATTCTCGACTGTCTTAAAAATAGCATTCATTCAACCTGAACACATGATCAGTGTTCTCAAGACGTTCTTGAAAATGAGCAACCTAGAAGGGCAGCATCAGAACAGAGCAAATCTCGCAGTCCAGCATCTTTGACTATACCAGAATCTTTTAATTCGAATCTATACCAAGCTAAAAAAAACTTTTATTTGGTTCAGTAATAAGTTCGCTTGCTCGGGCTATCGTAAGATTTTGCGCCAGTTAATGATTCTTTAAAAGTGTAAATTTCTTAGCAGTCCTTTTCAATGTCTCCTCATTGCAAGAAATTCACATGAGATCGTGTGGTTGGCTAAATATTATTTTATTCCCTGTATTGTCTAATCCCTCATCAATATTTCTTTGATAGATTATTGCCCTCCACTGGTACATTTGAGTTTCGACAAAATGCAGGGTACCTTGGCGAGGGATGAGTCTGGCAATAACAACGATGCTATGCTTATCAATGGAGCTGAGATTGTTTACGAGGGTGGAAAGTGCGACTCAGGAGTCTCTTTACTTGGTAAGCTTAACTTTATTTCCTTTCATTTTTGTCCCGGCAGAAATCTTGAAGGAGACTGTTCCAGTGAGAAGTGCTTTATACCAATTAGCCCTGTAAGACAGGGGCGCATTGGTCAAAGAGTTACTATTTATTTCCATGATCCCTGTGTTAGCATCTCATAATTTTTTTTATTTTTATTGTAAATTTCATGAGGATAACACAGAAAAAGACAGGGATGAGATCATTCTCAAGCATGCTATGAGGACTGCTATTGGTCTTCCTGTTGGTTTTTCAGAATCCAAAAACCTAAGTTTTCTAGAACATCTTTTAATAATAGGGACAAATATAGCTAGAATTGATGTTGATATTTTCGTCTAATACCGTATCAGTTTGTAAAGTTTGCAGAGCTGCTTGTTTATGCCCTCTAAACAAAGGATCAGTTTATTTGATCATCGGGCGTTGAATGCTTAGTAATCATAGTTTTCATCTGGAGCAAAGTTTGTAGAAGTATGCAAGACAATTAAGAGTAAAATGAATGATTTTTGGTGAACAGTCTTCGAGATTTATATTGCTATTTACAACGTCAGCTGCATAATGTTTTGAGGGAATCAGCAAGCAGCAATACCTCTCTCTCTTTCTTTCTTCCTTTCTTTCTTTCTGTCTTTCTGTCGGTTTGTGGAAACATGGGAATCCTAGAATTTTCTTTGCTCCAAATAACGTATCTTTATCAAACAATAACGAAAACGTCAGTAGCGGTGTCATCAAAGCCATCTTAACTTTATCTTATTCCTTGTAATAAATGTATTTTTGTTTGACTTCGTTTTGATCTTCAGATAGTGGGTGGGGAGAATGGCAGTCATTTTGTGATGCAATGCCAACTAACTGTGAGAATGAGGGGTTCCGAGACAGAGGGGGGGGGTTAAGAGTATCTTGTAGTGTCAACAGAATGAGAAAGGCTTATTACTTTTATTCCATGCCATATGATGGTGCAGTTTGTTCGCATTGCCCAAACTGCTTCAGTCACTTACTTATGTTATGCCTAGTCTTATTTCTATTACTAAGGCCTGTCACTGAACCACGAGTCTCTCACATTGTGCAGGAATTTGACGAATTTTAGAGAACGCAAGAATTTTAGAAAAAGCTAATGATAGATACTTTTATGCCGATCATTAGGGCATTTGGAATACTGCTTAGAAGCCATGATTCTACTAACTAACAGTGCTTCTCACGAAAGCGTGCGTCTGAACTATAAACAACCACCCAATAAAAATCTGACAAAAAATCTTTTTTTTAAGGTGGAGATATTCTTTTCGATGGAGAACGATTCTGGCCGAAACCTGTCGAAGCAATCACAATTGCATTATGGGTAAAACTAGACACAAACAAAGGAATACAATCAATCTTTGATACAGTTGGAAAGAAATTCTCCAATCACGCTGAAGGACAGTATCACGTGGAAATAGAGAATGGGAAAGTTCGATGGTTTCATCGTAACGAGAAACACACTGTTGTGTTTAGCATCATTTCAAAACCTCTTGTTGGTGAGGGTATTTGGCATCATATTGCAGGAACATACGATGCTCAGAAATCTATTGCTAAGGTAAGCTTCATTTCTCTCAGGTCCTAAACTAAATGAATGAAACTGAAGCTGCAAATTATCAGCACAACTTCTTTTGAATTATTAGAAAAATTATCAGAAAAATCGAAAAAAATTAAACTTAGCTACCACAGCCGGGAATCCATCCATGGTTGTCCTGCTTACCGGGAAAGCGTCTTAACCAGTTTTGGTAGCTGTTGAATATTTATAATAACGCGGCTTGAAACAGGCTAAAGCCGAAAGCAACTCATAAGTGCTAAAGATTGGCGAAATAATATTTCCCCGTATAAAGATCGGTGGTCTAATAGTTTAGACGCTGGCCCGGGAAGCAGGAAATCTGCAGCTCAATTCCCAGCTGTGGTAAGTTTTAATATTCTCGAGTTTTATTCTCATGTGGTAAGTTTTAATTTTCTCGAGCATAACATCCGAGCATGCACATTTATGGACAGAGAACAATGTTGTATTCTTCTAAGATCTTTTGAAGTCCTGAATATGAAGCGAAGAAAAGGAAGAATCAATGTTTGCTAAAGCTCCGGTCAACACTTGTATTAACCACTTGTTCTAAATATGAGGAATTCTTTCCCAACAGCTATTCCTAAATGGAGATCTGGTCGCTAAAGGTCCCGGAAATGGCTATTTGTCGCAAGATTGGACCGGAAAAGCTGGAATAGGTGAGAAAAGTGCCTTGTTTACGAAAAGAGTCTTGTTTTTGTTTACACAAGCCAAATGTGTGGAGCACTCTGGTGCTTGCAGCTAGATTTTTTTCATTTGCAGTATTTATGATTGAAGGAAGTGCCAAGACCAGAATTTTGTTTCCACTTGATAGGACATAAACAGTCAGTGTAATTCACTAAGCCACTTTCCCAAGAAGATGCCCTTTCTTACAGTGCGATGCACTTTTTCATACAACAATAATTTTTATCTCCACACTGTTCTCTTTACCTGTGTTGATATCAATTGGGAAATCGTCTCCTGGTAGATTTTCATGCGTTAGATGCTTTGCCTGGCCATGCAATTTGACATGAAGGTAGGGAGAGACGTATTAGGGAATAGCAGGATAATTTTAGGTGTCACCATAAGTTTGTAAAAGAAAGTTACTTTGAATATTAAATCAAAGCTGTTCATCTTATCACGTAAAAGAGGCACCAAGATTCCTTTTCCCCACCGTACTCGCTGCAAACTTTGCCCCAATTTTTGTTCCTTGTTAGTCCTAAAATCTACGAAAGCATCCTTTCCTGAATCAAAATTTCTTGTAGGTAAGCACGAACATCCTTATGGAAACAGATTGCTTCGAGGAATGGTTGATGAATTTTATATCTTTGGTTGTGCTCTTCCAAGACTGGAGGTACTTGTTCTCATGCATCATTGCAAGTTGTATTTCGGTAAGTTGTACCTTCTATTATACCTGTGTTCGTCAGCTGCAATCTATTTGGTTAGAGTACTTGTGGAGTTTAGAGAAAAATTTCACTAAGAATTTTTCGATAGGGTTGGTAATTATTTCTAGTCTGCTCATGCAGTTTACCTTAAGTATTCTCAAGAGGGGTAAGAATTCTGAGAACAAGGATTGCGACGATAATCATGTTTGTATTCATTTCATTCCAAGTTTGACAAGTTAGACCATTCCAAGTTAGACAATTCCAAGTTAGACAATTCCAAGTCAGACAATTCCAAGTCAGACAATTCCAAGTTAGACAATTCCAAGTTAGACAATTGCAAGTTAGACAATTCCAAGTTAGACAATTCCAAGTCAGACAATTCCAAGTTAGTCAATTCCAAGTTAGACAATTCCAAGTTAGACAATTCCAAGTTAGACAATTCCAAGTTAGACAATTCCAAGTTAGACCATTCTAAGTTAGTCAATTCCAAGTTAGACAATTCCAAGTCAGACAATTCCAAGTTAGACAATTCCAAGTTAGACAATTCCAAGTTAGACAATTCCAAGTTAGACAATTCCAAGTTAGACAATTCCAAGTTAGACAATTCCAAGTTAGACAATTCTAAGTTAGTCAATTCCAAGTTAGACAATTCCAAGTTAGACCATTCTAAGTTAGTCAATTCCAAGTTAGACAATTCCAAGTCAGACAATTCCAAGTTAGACAATTCCAAGTTAGACAATTCCAAGTTAGACAATTCCAAGTTAGACAATTCCAAGTTAGACAATTCCAAGTTAGACAATTCCAAGTTAGACAATTCCAAGTTAGACCATTCTAAGTTAGTCAATTCCAAGTTAGACAATTCCAAGTTAGACCATTCTAAGTTAGTCAATTCCAAGTTAGACCATTCCAAGTTAGACAATTCCAAGTTAGACAATTCCAAGTTAGACAATTCCAAGTTAGACAATTCCAAGTTAGACAATTCCAAGTTAGACAATTCCAAGTTAGTCAATTCCAAGTTAGACCATTCCAAGTTAGACAATTCCAAGTTAGTCAATTCCAAGTTAGACCATTCCAAGTTAGACAATTCCAAGTTAGACAATTCCAAGTTAGACAATTCCAAGTTAGACAATTCCAAGTTAGACAATTCCAAGTTAGTCAATTCCAAGTTAGACAATTCCAAGTTAGACAATTCCAAGTTAGACAATTCCAAGTCAGACAATTCCAAGTTAGTCAATTCCAAGTTAGACAATTCCAAGTTAGACAATTCCAAGTTAGTCAATTCCAAGTTAGACAATTCCAAGTTAGACAATTCCAAGTTAGACAATTCCAAGTTAGACAATTCCAAGTTAGACAATTCCAAGTTAGACAATTCCAAGTCAGACAATTCCAAGTTAGTCAATTCCAAGTTAGACAATTCCAAGTTAGACAATTCCAAGTTAGACAATTCCAAGTCAGACAATTCCAAGTTAGACAATTCCAAGTTAGACAATTCCAAGTTAGACAATTCCAAGTTAGACAATTCCAAGCTAGACAATTCCAAGTTAGACAATTCCAAGTTAGACAATTCCAAGTTAGACAATTCCAAGTTAGACAATTCCAAGTTAGACAATTCCAAGTTAGACAATTCCAAGTTAGACAATTCCAAGTTAGACAATTCCAAGTTAGACAATTCCAAGTTAGACAATTCCAAGTTAGACAATTCCAAGTTAGACAATTCCAAGTTAGACAATTCCAAGTTAGACAATTCCAAGTTAGACAATTCCAAGTTAGACCATTCCAAGTTAGACAATTCCAAGTTAGACAATTCCAAGCTAGACAATTCCAAGTTAGACAATTCCAAGTCAGACCATTCCAAGTTAGACAATTCCAAGTTAGACCATTCCAAGTTAGACAATTCCAAGTTAGACAATTCCAAGTTAGTCAATTCCAAGTTAGACAATTCCAAGTTAGACAATTCCAAGTTAGACAATTCCAAGTTAGACAATTCCAAGTTAGACAATTCCAAGTTAGACAATTCCAAGTTAGACAATTCCAAGTTAGACAATTCCAAGTTAGACAATTCCAAGTTAGACAATTCCAAGTGACAAATTAAGACATATCCGATGTTAATAAAGAATAGAAAATGATGTTGACTAGTAGACTAGTAAAAATAGAAATTGAAAATGATGTAAGAAGTCTACTTTTCCAATTTCATGATAATAACATTAGTCATTTTCTTTGCATTGATATTGCATTATATTAACTTAGCAAGGATTTACATCAGAATTGCCCGAATCATATTTGCTGCAAATAGCGCAAAGTGCTCATTTTCGTGGCAATTTCATTAATCTAATAATGTAAAGGACAGTTCTCTAACAGCGCAAAGCGTAGGAAGAACAACATCTCACACTTGCAATGTTACTGAGATGCCCACAAAAAGTTCCCACCCATCTCAAATTTTTCATTTTTACAAAGAATTTCATAGAGGTGAATTTAACCCTGGCAAATACTCCGATTAATTTTCTCCAAGATTCTTATGAATTGCTTTGTTAAGCTTACATCTGCAGAGATGTTTAAATAATTAGATGTTTCTGATTATAACTCAAAGTGAGCTTTCTTTGGATTTTAGGTAAGAAAAAAGACTATTCCAAAGCTCCCAAAGTAATACCAAAGGAGCCTTCACAAGTTCCAGAATCACTACCAAAGTTACAGTCACAAATTCTAGAGTCACTTCCAAAACTACAGTCCTTGGGTCCTGCACCATCATTAGCCGAGATGAGCATCAAGGACGTGCCTAAAAAGATCCCTATAGTACATAATATCATCACACAAACTGCAAGGCCTGCTGATCATTGGGTGTACACTGTGGCCGAGAATATGCATTTGAAGGGTGATACCAGAGGTGGTATCCAAAGACCTAATATGGATCAGAATGCTTTGCGACAACAGCAGCAACTACAACAACAAGTTCATCAGAACGCGTTTGTGAGAAATATGGCACCCAAACAGCAGGTGAGATATTCATATTTTGATTCTTCCGGATATCATGACTGTAAGAGCTCTCTTGCGCACATGAGTGCCCTCCCTCGAATGCGCGCCGCCTCAGAAATGAGGGATGCATTGAGTCACTCTCACTGAAGAATCATACGGAAGTTCTCGAAGGTAGAAAAGGATAAAATATCCTTTTCGATCCTTCTCTCGGTACACTAGTTTACCTAGTAATTCACATGTGCTGCCCCATAAAACTGTGTAGATTGTAAGATGAAGGAGGCTTTGAATAGAGATGTTCCTACGCAAGAAGTTATAGTCACATATGGACGGGTTACTTGATAAATTTCAAAGTATTCTCCCGCTGTGTGTTGATCTCGTTTGAAATAGGCCTAGCCACGTAATCAAAGCAATGAGCAGTGGAGAAAGCTGTCATGGATTGCCTTATCTACTTTAAGACCACTTGGTACCATGAAGGCTTTATTACCCTCCTTGGGGGCGTAGTCATTTCGAGCACATAAGAGGGGGCTTATTAGAGAGTGTGACGTATTAAAAAAGTCATACCAAGGAGATATATGATAGCTCTTTAGTTCTTTTACCCAATATCTTGATGAATCGCACCTACACCTTAAGAACCGTTTAGCCTCATTTTGAAAGCGTTGAAAAATGCTCAATTTGCAAAATTTTCGGGTGTTCACAAGATATCTTTTCCAGAATGTTCTGTGTAGAGTTTTGTTTTCAAATCTACTGTTTTCATAATCTGCCCGCAACAATATGCCTTTTTCTTCTGAAGTCTGAACGAGAGGCGTATCCGTCAAATTTTTCACCGTTGTCAAAATATTTTGGCATCGTGTAAACTGATTCTTAATAATCATTGCAATAATGTTCTCAATTTTGTAGGTTTCTTCGTATGGTATGCCACCACCTTCATTGACTCATACCCAGGCAAGTGTGAGAGAATACAATAATCACTTGGTACCAAAGAACCAGCCAATAAAAACACAACAACAAATGCCTGGTGCTTATAAGCCACAGATCACTGACCTCAAAGCAGCATGGGAAGCGTGGAAAGCCAAGAAGAAACAAGAAGAGGCTGCAAAGAAAAGTTTAACAAGTGAGGAAAATATGATCGAAAAGTTATATAAAAGCCTCTTTGACAAAAAACAGCAAAAACCTCAAATATCATCTCCTGCGCGGAAAGCCAATGTTCAAGGTTCCTCTGGCCCGTATAGCCAACAGCAGTACTTCAGCTCATTTGGAAATAGTGGGTCAGCAGAAAAAGACCCAGCGCCAGCTATGTTTAACCCTCAACCAAGCCAAATCGAATATCCGGACTACAGAATGACGGAGTCTCAGAAGAAAGATATCGTTCATTTTATGACCCCAGAGCCAGCTATGAATGTAGGCGGGAATTCAAAGTCATCGGTTCCAGCCCCGGTTTTCCCTGCCATGAAAAGTCCAAGTCCAAGAGCTCAATACAACTTCGCGCAGTACGCAGAAATACCAGTTGCTCCAATCGCGCCAAAGAAGCCACAAGTATTTGCGAATTCGCGAAATCCATTCTTCAAGAGTGCTTCACAAAGGGATAGTGTGAATTTTGCTGTAAAACAACCACAGCCAAGGCCTGCTGCTCAAAGAATGCCTCCACAAAACAGAAATCAAATTCAACAGAACCGAATGCAGACGCCAAATGAAATTCAGCAGCAGTTACAACGAATGAGGCAGCTTTATGCTAACAAAAGGACACCACAGCCTGTTGCTCATAAGCCTGTGCCCAGTAATAACCTTGTCGCTGACCTCCAAAACCGATGGCCTAAGCCTGATTCTGTGGAGGAGATTGTTACGAATCGCGGAATTGTTCGAATTCAGTCAGTCATCAGACCATTACCGAAAACGAACCAACGCAACCAAATGCAGGCAAAACCGATCGCAAAGAACCAGGTTTCACAGTATCAAAACCCTTGGAGTTTATACAATCGGTTAAGCACGCAGATGGCTAATAAACGAGGGGATTACAAGCAAGCTGATTCCCATGCGACTTCTGCTGTGACATCGAACACATATGAAGGTGCAACGGCACCCGGTCAGAAAGGTGCAGGACATAATTATGGATATGGATACGGATATGGCACGGGGGATACGCTGAAAGGTGGTGGATGGGGACAAGGTTTTGGGGGTGGAGGGCCTGGAATAAATGAAAAAGGAAACCATCATGTGCCTGACATGAATAACCCTGACACGCAGTGGGGTCAAGGACAAGGTTGGGGGCAAGGTGGTAAAGGTGTGAAGCAACAGGAGCAGTACAAACCACCAGCTCCTTCGTTCTTCCCTCAACAAGTTAAGCAGTCACAAGCACCAGTGCGACAAATAGGAAGAAATTCTCCAAGAATACCAAGTGTAGCGAGACAAGGAATTGTTCTTCCTAAAGGCCCATCAATTATGAACTTCGAGCCCTCATTTCGAGGCAGGTTTCAACAAGGAATGGACAATAAACTCAGTCTAAGGGGTAGTGCACCCGTCTCTAGTCCCGCTTATCAAGTGAAATATTTTATGTCAAATGATGGCATTGGGGGGTATGAAAATGACTCTGCACGAACGATGAGAAATGAAATAATTTCAAATGCTGTTAAGGATGTGTTGCAGTCAATAGAAAAAAAGAAAAAGAGGACAACGAAAGAAGAGTAGGCATTTGTGACAAGATCTAGATCCGGCCTACTCGTTGGAGCCCATCAGGAGAAACATCAAATGCTGTCAAGAGCCCATTTACATGTTGAAAATCATCGAATCTTCCAGGATGCGAGTTATAGAGCCATTTTCACCCAGGGTTTAGGTCCTTCGGGGGGCCTGCAACAATTTCAGATTGTGTGAAACCAAATTTTTCCCAAACAGAAACGAGAAATCCACTGCGCAGTGGTTGAACCAATTGAACTGGTCAACTACAATATAACCTTTCTATGAGCTCAGCTACTGCATTGTGCCCTTGTGACGAAGTTCAATTTCACACAGCCCGTTATGCACCCTGGGTGGCAACGGCTCTTTGAAATGTGACATTATGAGTTTATCATAATCCTAGTTTATCAGAAAATTGTGACCCTCGTATGCCATAGGCGTTTATGGGTATGTTTGATTGGTAATTCCAGACCTACCGAATTCTGAGCACGATAGACTTCGCTTAGAGGCAAACATATTTCCCATTCAAACACAAGATTCTTCAAAACTGCAGGGTTGGACGACTTTCCTCGTGTAAGCAGGCCATTTGGATGGGAGATACAAATATTCATTGTGAAGCTATGTCTTCCTGAATTGCAGAGAGGGCTGTAATTTTGAGCTGCCTTCGTGTTAGGTGGCCAACGAAGACTTAAAGTGTACGCTGCTGAAGAGCTGACGGAAATCCAGCTACAATGTTTCGTTAAAGCCTAGTCAAACAATATTCCATCCAAAAGGTTACTGGAGAGCTACCAGAGAAGGCATAAATACAGCCTCTCTACAGTTTTACCCCTCTGTTGCTTTCCAAACCCCTCCCCCCGGTGTCAATGCTGTAGTTTTCCGTGACAAGATGTTTATGAACTGATTTCACATTCAATCTCTTGCAACAACATTGACGTGGGGGGAAGGGGGGCCTTTTACTAGCGAATTCTAGGTTTTGATCAATCGTCCAATAACTTTTGGCCACGATTGTAGCTTAGCCCATAATATTAGCTTTTCTCTGCTATGCTTTACTACCTTGGAACTTAGAAAGCTAAAATAATATAGAACCGCCCAGCAGATTCAGTTAGAATTCTATCTGGATATATAGATTTGAAGATGTTTAAGCGAAACTCTCTTGCCATATCAGGGGTGTATGTTTTTCTGAAAATTCATTCGTCTTTCAATCAACCAAAAAATTCCTGGAATGTTCCCCACAAACGGAAGGAAAGTAATGAAGAAGCACCTTGCTGGGAATTCTTTCTAAATTTCTGGACTATTAGAGCATTATAGTTCTGATGCAAGTAATAGAGAAAACATATGGCTCCACCCCATAGCCCCAAAGGCCCTCTAACATAAGACAATAGCTATTCGTAAACCCCCAGGTAAGGTCGCTGGAAAGGGGGGCATTTCAGTGGGGGCAAAAACGCAAAGTTGGAGGGTAAAACCTCAACTAAAGTTACATATTTCGGCTATTTTCAAGAGACCAGAAGAGATGGTCTCCCCCTACTCCGTGCCCTCGCGGGGGGTCCCGTCCCCCACAACACAGCCCCGGTTGAACCTTTACCACCCATTTCTAACCCCTTAAATTTGTCCTTCCTAACACTATAAATTTTTAGAATTTTAGTTCTGAATGATCAGGAATCCTTTTTAAAATGAAGATTTTTCTACTTTGTATCGGATATACATGCTTCTAAGTATGTTATTTCGTAATCTAATTTCTAACATCAGACAATTTTTTGTACAAATATACTAGATTTTCAAGTAATGATATAGATTCGTCAAGAATTTGATAGTGTAAAAATCTGTAGTTTTATCTCATTGAGATTTATAATAGGCCCTAATCTGAATTCTTTTCATGTTTCTTTCTCTTTGCTCAATTTCTTTCTATCACGGTAAACCGGCTTGCCAAATCACAATAACCCCATGTGATACGCTCACCTTTCCATCACGTGTGGCTCATTTTAAATCCACCCTTTCTCAACCAAAAAGCAAGGTCTCGCCCTACCTTTTTCACCAAAATCGGCTATTTTTGGCGGTGCCCAATTTTCATCAAAAAGTAAGGCTATAGGCTTACCTTTTTCACCAAAATCAACCATTTTTGGAGGCGCCCAATTTTTCATCAAAAAGTAAGGCTATAGGCTTACCTTTTTCACCAAAATCGGCTATTTTTGGAGGTGCCCAATTTCCTTCAAACAGTAAGGCTATAGGCTTACCTTTTTCACCAAAATCGGCTACTTTTGGAGGTGCCCAGTTTTCACCAAAAAGTAAGGCTATAGGCTTACCTTTTTCATCAAAATCGGCTATTTTTGGCGGTGCCCAGTTTTCATCAAAAAGTAAGGCTATAGGCTTACCTTTTTCACCAAAATCGGCTACTTTTGGAGGTGCCCAGTTTTCATCAAAAAGTAAGGCTATAGGCTTACCTTTTTCAGCAAAATCGGCTACTTTTGGAGGTGCCCAGTTTTCATCAAAAAGTGAGGCTATAGGCTTACCTTTTTCACCAAAATCGGCTACTTTTGGAGGTGCTTAATTTTCATCAAAAAGTAAGGCTATAGGCTTACCTTTTTCATCAAAATCGGCTACTTTTGGAGGTGCCCAGTTTTCATCAAAAGGTAAGGCTATAGGCTTACCTTTTTCAGCAAAATCAGCTACTTTTGGAGGTGCCTAATTTTCATCAAAAAGTAAGGCTATAGGCTTACCTTTTTCACCAAAATCGGCTACCTTTGGAGGTGCCTAATTTTCATCAAAAAGTAAGGCTATAGGCTTACCTTTTTCACCAAAATCGGCTATTTTTGGCGGTGCCCAATTTTCATCAAAAAGTAAGGCTATAGGCTTACCTTTTTCACCAAAATCGGCTATTTTTGGCGGTGCCCAATTTTCATCAAAAAGCAAGGCTATAGGCTTACTTTCTTCACCAAAATCGGCTACTTTTGGAGGTGCCCATTTTCCTTCAGACAGTATGGCTATAGGCTTACCTTTTTCACCAAAATCGGCTATTTTTGGAGCCACCCAATTTCCTTCAAAAAGTAAGGCTATAGGCTTACCTTTTTCACCAAAATCGGCTATTTTTGGCGGTGCCCAATTTTCATCAAAAAGTAAGGCTATAGGCTTACTTTTTTCACCAAAATCGGCTATTATTGGAGGTGCCCAATGTCCTTCAAACAGTAAGGCTATAGGCTTACATTTTTCACCAAAATCGGCTACTTTTGGAGGTGCCTTATTTTCATCAAAAGGTAAGGCTATAGGCTTACCTTTTTCAGCAAAATCGGCTACCTTTGGAGGTGCCTAATTTTCATCAAAAAGTAAGGCTAAAGGCTTACCTTTTTCACCAAAATCGGCTACTTTTGGAGGTGCCTAATTTTCATCAAAAAGTAAGGCTATAGGCTTACCTTTTTCACCAAAATCGGCTATTTCTGGCGGTGCCCAATTTTCATCAAAAAGTAAGCCTATAGGCTTACCTTTTTCACAAAAATCGGCTATTTTTGGAGGTGCCTAATTTTCATCAAAAAGTAAGCCTATAGGCTTACCTTTTTCACCAAAATCGGCTATTTTTGGCGGTGCCCAATTTTCATCAAAAAGCAAGGCTAAAGGCTTACCTTTTTCAGCAAAATCGGCTACCTTTGGAGGTGCCTAATTTTCATCAAAAAGTAAGGCTAAAGGCTTACCTTTTTCACCAAAATCGGCTACTTTTGGAGGTGCCTAATTTTCATCAAAAAGTAAGGCTATAGGCTTACCTTTTTCACCAAAATCGGCTATTTCTGGCGGTGCCCAATTTTCATCAAAAAGTAAGCCTATAGGCTTACCTTTTTCACAAAAATCGGCTATTTTTGGAGGTGCCTAATTTTCATCAAAAAGTAAGCCTATAGGCTTACCTTTTTCACCAAAATCGGCTATTTTTGGCGGTGCCCAATTTTCATCAAAAAGCAAGGCTAAAGGCTTACCTTTTTCACCAAAATCGGCTACTTTTGGAGGTGCCTAATTTTCATCAAAAAGTAAGGCTATAGGCTTACCTTTTTCACAAAAAATCGGCTATTTTTGGCGGTGCCCAATTTTCATCAAAAAGTAAGCCTATAGGCTTACCTTTTTCACCAAAATCGGCTATTTTTGGCGGTGCCCAATTTTCATCAAAAAGCAAGGCTATAGGCTTACCTTTTTCACCAAAATCGGCTACTTTTGGAGGTGCCCAGTTTTCATCAAAAGGTAAGGCTATAGGCTTACCTTTTTCAGCAAAATCGGCTACTTTTGGAGGTGCCTAATTTTCATCAAAAAGTAAGGATATAGGCCTACCTTTTTCACCAAAATCGGCTACTTTTGGAGGTGCCTAATTTTCATCAAAAAGTAAGGCTATAGGCTTACCTTTTTCACCAAAATCGGCTATTTCTGGCGGTGCCCAATTTTCATCAAAAAGTAAGCCTATAGGCTTACCTTTTTCACAAAAATCGGCTATTTTTGGCGGTGCCCAATCTTCATCAAAAAGTAAGCCTATAGGCTTACCTTTTTCACCAAATTCGGCTATTTTTGGCGGTGCCCAATTTTCATCAAAAAGCAAGACTATAGGCTTACTTTTTTCACCAAAATCGGCTATTTTTGGAGGTGCCCAATGTCCTTCAAACAGTAAGGCTATAGGCTTACCTTTATCACCAAAATCGGCTACTTTTGGAGGTGCCTAATTTTCATCAAAAGGTAAGGCTATAGGCTTACCTTTTTCAGCAAAAGCGGCTACTTTTGGAGGTGCCTAATTTTCATCAAAAAGTAAGGCTATAGGCTTACCTTTTTCACCAAAATCGGCTACTTTTGGAGGTGCCTAATTTTCATCAAAAAGTAAGGCTATAGGCTTACCTTTTTCACAAAAATCGGCTATTTTTGGTGGTGCCCAATTTTCATCAAAAAGTAAGCCTATAGGCTTACCTTTTTCACCAAAATCGGCTATTTTTGGCGGTGCCCAATTTTCATCAAAAAGCAAGGCTATAGGCTTACTTTTTTCACCAAAATCGGCTATTTTTGGAGGTGCCCAATGTCCTTCAAACAGTAAGGCTATAGGCTTACCTTTTTCACCAAAATCGGCTACTTTTGGAGGTGCCTAACTTTCATCAAAAGGTAAGGCTATAGGCTTACCTTTTTCAGCAAAAGCGGCTACTTTTGGAGGTGCCTAATTTTCATCAAAAAGTAAGGCTATAGGCTTACCTTTTTCACCAAAATCGGCTACCTTTGGAGGTGCCTAATTTTCATCAAAAAGTAAGGCTATAGGCTTACCTTTTTCACCAAAATCGGCTATTTTTGGCGGTGCCCAATTTTCATCAAAAAGTAAGGCTATAGGCTTACCTTTTTCACCAAAATCGGCTATTTTTGGCGGTGCCCAATTTTCATCAAAAAGCAAGGCTATAGGCTTACTTTCTTCACCAAAATCGGCTACTTTTGGAGGTGCCCATTTTCCTTCAGACAGTATGGCTATAGGCTTACCTTTTTCACCAAAATCGGCTATTTTTGGAGCCACCCAATTTCCTTCAAAAAGTAAGGCTATAGGCTTACCTTTTTCACCAAAATCGGCTATTTTTGGCGGTGCCCAATTTTCATCAAAAAGTAAGGCTATAGGCTTACTTTTTTCACCAAAATCGGCTATTTTTGGAGGTGCCCAATGTCCTTCAAACAGTAAGGCTATAGGCTCACATATTTCACCAAAATCGGCTACTTTTGGAGGTGCCTTATTTTCATCAAAAGGTAAGGCTATAGGCTTACCTTTTTCAGCAAAATCGGCTACCTTTGGAGGTGCCTAATTTTCATCAAAAAGTAAGGCTAAAGGCTTACCTTTTTCACCAAAATCGGCTACTTTTGGAGGTGCCTAATTTTCATCAAAAAGTAAGGCTATAGGCTTACCTTTTTCACCAAAATCGGCTATTTCTGGCGGTGCCCAATTTTCATCAAAAAGTAAGCCTATAGGCTTACCTTTTTCACAAAAATCGGCTATTTTTGGAGGTGCCTAATTTTCATCAAAAAGTAAGCCTATAGGCTTACCTTTTTCACCAAAATCGGCTATTTTTGGCGGTGCCCAATTTTCATCAAAAAGCAAGGCTAAAGGCTTACCTTTTTCACCAAAATCGGCTACTTTTGGAGGTGCCTAATTTTCATCAAAAAGTAAGGCTATAGGCTTACCTTTTTCACAAAAATCGGCTATTTTTGGCGGTGCCCAATTTTCATCAAAAAGTAAGCCTATAGGCTTACCTTTTTCACCAAAATCGGCTATTTTTGGCGGTGCCCAATTTTCATCAAAAAGCAAGGCTATAGGCTTACCTTTTTCACCAAAATCGGCTACTTTTGGAGGTGCCCAGTTTTCATCAAAAGGTAAGGCTATAGGCTTACCTTTTTCAGCAAAATCGGCTACTTTTGGAGGTGCCTAATTTTCATCAAAAAGTAAGGATATAGGCCTACCTTTTTCACCAAAATCGGCTACTTTTGGAGGTGCCTAATTTTCATCAAAAAGTAAGGCTATAGGCTTACCTTTTTCACAAAAAATCGGCTATTTTTGGCGGTGCCCAATTTTCATCAAAAAGTAAGCCTATAGGCTTACCTTTTTCACCAAAATCGGCTATTTTTGGAGGTGCCTAATTTTCATCAAAAAGTAAGCCTATAGGCTTACCTTTTTCACCAAAATCGGCTATTTTTGGCGGTGCCCAATTTTCATCAAAAAGCAAGGCTAAAGGCTTACCTTTTTCACCAAAATCGGCTACTTTTGGAGGTGCCTAATTTTCATCAAAAAGTAAGGCTATAGGCTTACCTTTTTCACAAAAATCGGCTATTTTTGGCGGTGCCCAATTTTCATCAAAAAGTAAGCCTATAGGCTTACCTTTTTCACCAAAATCGGCTATTTTTGGCGGTGCCCAATTTTCATCAAAAAGCAAGGCTATAGGCTTACCTTTTTCACCAAAATCGGCTACTTTTGGAGGTGCCCAGTTTTCATCAAAAGGTAAGGCTATAGGCTTACCTTTTTCAGCAAAATCGGCTACTTTTGGAGGTGCCTAATTTTCATCAAAAAGTAAGGATATAGGCCTACCTTTTTCACCAAAATCGGCTACTTTTGGAGGTGCCTAATTTTCATCAAAAAGTAAGGCTATAGGCTTACCTTTTTCACCAAAATCGGCTATTTCTGGCGGTGCCCAATTTTCATCAAAAAGTAAGCCTATAGGCTTACCTTTTTCACAAAAATCGGCTATTTTTGGCGGTGCCCAATCTTCATCAAAAAGTAAGCCTATAGGCTTACCTTTTTCACCAAATTCGGCTATTTTTGGCGGTGCCCAATTTTCATCAAAAAGCAAGACTATAGGCTTACTTTTTTCACCAAAATCGGCTATTTTTGGAGGTGCCCAATGTCCTTCAAACAGTAAGGCTATAGGCTTACCTTTATCACCAAAATCGGCTACTTTTGGAGGTGCCTAATTTTCATCAAAAGGTAAGGCTATAGGCTTACCTTTTTCAGCAAAAGCGGCTACTTTTGGAGGTGCCTAATTTTCATCAAAAAGTAAGGCTATAGGCTTACCTTTTTCACCACAATCGGCTACTTTTGGAGGTGCCTAATTTTCATCAAAAAGTAAGGCTATAGGCTTACCTTTTTCACAAAAATCGGCTATTTTTGGCGGTGCCCAATTTTCATCAAAAAGTAAGCCTATAGGCTTACCTTTTTCACCAAAATCGGCTATTTTTGGCGGTGCCCAATTTTCATCAAAAAGCAAGGCTATAGGCTTACTTTTTTCACCAAAATCGGCTATTTTTGGAGGTGCCCAATGTCCTTCAAACAGTAAGGCTATAGGCTTACCTTTTTCACCAAAATCGGCTACTTTTGGAGGTGCCTAACTTTCATCAAAAGGTAAGGCTATAGGCTTACCTTTTTCAGCAAAAGCGGCTACTTTTGGAGGTGCCTAATTTTCATCAAAAAGTAAGGCTATAGGCTTACCTTTTTCACCAAAATCGGCTACTTTTGGAGGTGCCTAATTTTCATCAAAAAGTAAGCCTATAGGCTTACCTTTTTCAGCAAAATCAGCTACTTTTGGAGGTGCCTAATTTTCATCAAAAAGTAAGGCTATAGGCTTACCTTTTTCACCAAAATCGGCTACTTTTGGAGGTGCCTAATTTTCATCAAAAAGTAAGGCTATAGGCTTACCTTTTTCAGCAAAAGCGGCTACTTTTGGAGGTGCCTAATTTTCATCAAAAAGTAAGGCTATAGGCTTACCTTTTTCACCAAAATCGGCTACTTTTGGAGGTGCCTAATTTTCATCAAAAAGTAAGGCTATAGGCTTACCTTTTTCACAAAAATCGGCTATTTTTGGCGGTGCCCAATTTTCATCAAAAAGTAAGGCTATAGGCTTACCTTTTTCACCAAAATCGGCTATTTTTGGCGGTGCCCAATGTTCTTTAAAAAGTAAGGCTATAGGCTTACTTTTTTCACCAAAATCGGCTATTTTTGGAGGTGCCCAATGTCCTTCAAACAGTAAGGCTATAGGCTTACCTTTTTCACCAAAATCGGCTACTTTTGGAGGTGCCTAATTTTCATCAAAAGGTAAGGCTATAGGCTTACCTTTTTCAGCAAAAGCGGCTACTTTTGGAGGTGCCTAATTTTCATCAAAAGGTAAGGCTATAGGCTTACCTTTTTCACCAAAATCGGCTATTTTTTGCGATGCCCAATTTTCATCAAAAAGCAAGGCTATAGGCGTACCTTTTTCACCAAAATCGGCTACTTTTGGAGGTGCCCAATTTTCATCACAAAGTAAGGCTATAGGCTTACGTTTTTCACCAAAATCGACTATGTTTGGAGGCGCCCCATTTCCATCAAAAAGTATGAGGTGCCTATTTTGAATCAAAAAGTAAGGCCACAGACAGGAGACATTCACTGATGAAATCGCTACAGATAGGAGAAGGTGAGAATAGAGACACAAATTCGATTAAAATTTTCTTGTCCTAGAATCTATTTACCAGGAGCTTTTCTGCTTCAGTGCAAATACATAAATTGTCTTAACGTAGAATTAATACTGTTGGTGAAAGGATGGCACAGTTAAGAAATAATCGAACACAAATAAACAATGACAAAAATATGTTCTGGGAAAACGAGGAAACATTTTGCAAATAAACTTGTACACAAAACATAAATACACTACTCTCCATTTAGCTGCCAACAAAGTAAATAAAACATTACGCCAATGTGGAAATCGGGAATGCGCTGGATGTATGGTTCGTTAATGTGAATCCTATTACGCAAGAAACTGGTTTTTGATTCGTTAGCAAATCTTGCGAGAGGGCATCCCAGCGACGTTTACAGTGGTATCCCGCATATAAGAAACGCAAAGTTAAGAAACACAGACCCTGATTTTCAAAATAATACCCTAGTTTATATGCAACTGGCAAATGTCTACGAAAAAGCTTGTTCCTTTATAAAAACTAATCATCAAAAACATTTGAATTTTTCAGTGTTCCAGCTGAACTGAACTGTACCTAATCCAATGAAATAAGGGTGTTTTATGCAAGCTAACAACAAAGCACCCTCCTAGATTAATTCTAGCATTTTCTGGACGTGAAAATTTATATATCCAAATCAAACAACATCAGATCATAAATATTCACATATTCAAGCTTGTGTTTGAGTAGTTGCTTGATAGTACATGCTTTTTCTAATAAGAAATTCTACCTCGATTTGAGCTTTACCACATTTTATAAGAAACGTGTCAGAACTGAGATTGTTAAAGTTGTTTCTTATATTCGGGACACTGCTGTATTTCAAGCGACAAATTCCTCGATAAAATTTTGAAGGAATATTTATCCACATCCGAGCGGTATATGGGTGAAAACGCGCTCTCGACACTACTCCGTTTCCATACCACATAAGCTTTGCTAAAAGAATCGTATCACAAAAAGCAGCATACTGGCAGTCTGACGAATAACGTCTTTCAACACTGCTAAACCATACAACAAAATGAACTAAGAAACAATACACACATGCCAACTAAATTTTAAGCATAATGATCATACAAAAGAAAATGAAATTAATTCTAAAGTCACTTGACAGGTATTTGCAGACCTATTTGCTAACATTTTGCACGGTTTTGGTCATGGAATATGGCACTCTTCGTGCCGTCTTTTTATAACAGACAAAAATTAAAAAAATTAAACTTAACAATGCAAAATTAAAGACTACCTTCTAGAAGTCTTAGGAGAGCCTTTCTTCAGTTGATCTGATCGAGAGTTCGGAGTTCCACCTTTTCGTAAATTAGAGTCTGTTTTCGAGGCTCCTGCCTTCGACGATTGCCAGAATTCTTTTTTGATTTGTATTCCATCGACTTGAATTGATAATGATTTCGCAGGAATTTGTGAGAAGGACTTTGCACCACTGCTGTATCTGTGATTACGAAAGAAATTAGCAATTTAGATATTGAAGATAAGATCCTAAAAATCAATAAAAAAATCGGTAAAAATGCTAAGAGAGTCACCAAGTCATACATTCAACGTTGGAGGTAAATTTCACAAAATGATAAATTTCTGTATTTTGCAGAAGGGAGGGAAAGGCCAGGTCATGCACTCTCCAGATAATAAATGAAAACTGGTTAAAAGATCATTTTACAGCTGAGACCCTCCAGCGCGATTTTGGGAACAAGATATACTGGGAATTGTTCAGCTGGGAGCAACGGCATGTTGGTGAAAATCGTCTGGAAGCAAGGGAAAAAATTTGCGATTAACTGTAATCTCTATGGAACAAATTGGCGAACAAGGGGACTTTGATCCCCAAAGAGGGCTTCATTTTAAGGGTGCACATAAAATACTCATGAGAAATCTCAGAAAATCTGGCACTTTCCAAACTGTTCTTCAAAATATGTACATCAGGTACCTAGAGACTATCAATGGCAGACATGAGGGGATTGGGCATTTGAACAAAGCGGGTCACGGGCAACAAAATCATACGCCCTCGTTCAAATTAATTGAATCATGGGTAATATAGTAACGTTTCTTGGCAAGACAATACCATGTACAACTGCTCTGTCTATATTGTCATATTTTGTCGTTTGGATTAATTTTTCGTGTAGATTTTGAATTTTTGAAGGTTTTTTCAAACTCTGCGTCATTTTGTTGTGACGTCACAAAAGATTTTATGAGAATCTTTGGAAATGAAGGTAGTCTCATTAACAACTGAACTATCTCAGAAAGATATTGTTTTTGTACGAAATTGTAGCTTTTACCAATCGATGCAGAATTTCTTTCTCCGCGACATATCCAAAAATCTGTCTGAATCTGCTTAGGGGATAAGTTTTTAAGGGCTGTTTCACAAAGCTATGCTTGAGGCTATTCTTGAGGCTAGAGTGACGTCACAAAAAGGACGCATAATTCAAAAGAATATCAAAATTCGTAAACTCTCAAGTAAGGGCGCTGGAAAGGGGCACACTTGAGGGGGGGGGGCAAAACTCAAAGTTGGAGGGCAAAGCCTCAACTAAAATTACATATTTCGGCTATTTTCAAGAGACCAGAAGAGACGGTCTCCCCCCTATTCCGCATCCTCTCGGGCGTTCATCCCCCGGGGGCTTAATAGAGCTTTTACGGTAATTGGTAATTTAAAAAATAACATCAAAATTCGTAACCTACATGCAAAATAGACATGTAACGACTACAAATAAACGGAACAGTTGTATGCAATATCGTCCTGCCAAAAATTCTATCAGCTTTCACGTGGCTCAACTGATATGAACAAGGGTGCAGACATGTATATGAATATAGCTTACTTGAACAATCTCTCTATCATTTTATTGACGATTACTTTCGGTCCAACACCGTAAATCTTGTGAGCCTAAAACAGAATTGAAAAGGCGTCATTCAAAGAAGACTGAGAACAATTCATAAATGCATCGAAAAAGAGTTTTTAAATGAGCACGTAAAAACGCAATAAAGTTCGTTCAGTACCCTAAACGCTGATTTCCAATCAGTCCAATTTCTCGATCGAATGGAACTTTACACTAAAAATGGCTACTAATGACTTTCTATTTAAATTCAAAGCAAAATTTTCTCTTATAAACAATAAAATTTCTGTCCCTCGGAAAAATCCGATAACTGGAAACTGGTCCTTAATGGGAGTACAAAGACCAGCATGCTTTGCGTGAAGTCAGTATCTTGCTTTCCACAGCTTCCAGAATAACTGACAGCACAAACTTCACAAAAACAAAAACAAACGATGGCAAAAGCTGCTTGTCTTTGTACTCCCTTTAAGGTAGCCTCGTAGACTAGATTCAAAGGACGGAATGGTTTATGCGGTAACACGGCTCATCAAAATTCAAAATACGAAGTAAATAGTGGGGACAAATCGTTGGATATTACCTCGTCAGCCTCTTGAACGTATGCAAAAAGACCCCTGTATTTCAATCCATCTCTGAATAATACAAAGAAGTGAGTTGCATTTGAATTCGATAGCACCTAGAACAGGAAGAACGTCAGTTTAACGGCAATAAGAAGAAGCAACTCATGAAGAGCCCAAAGCTCTGGAAGAATCATGGCCGAAGAGGGGATTAATAGGTCTGGGTTGGAATGAAAAAAAGAGGTCCACAGCGACACAAAGGATACTTGTCAAACTCTTCCACGGGGTAGGGGAGGCATGCTCCCCCTACACATTTCAAAACTAAGCTTGCTACAATCACTTCACTCTGGTGGTCATTTACTCTTCTAAATATATCTGTATCTGTATCTGTATCTGCATCTGCATCTGTATCTGTATCTGTATCTGTATCTATCTGTATCTGTATCTATCTGTATCTGTATCTGTATCTGCATCTGCATCTGCATCTGCATCTGCATCTGCATCTGCATCTGTATCTGTATCTATCTGTATCTGTATCTGTATCTGTATCTGTATCTGTATCTGTATCTGTATCTGTATCTGCATCTGTATCTGTATGATACTTAGCTACTAACTCACTAATGAGTATATACGCTAAGGGTTTGTTGTTGATTCCTGATTTCCACTGAACGCCTCTATTCATGCGAAGCTGTCTCAACCTTCAGCATGAGCATAATTACAAAATTTAGCTGCAAAATGAAGTTCGGCCACTGGCAAGAAGTTAGATTCACAAAATTAGATTTACAGCTTTATGATGAAGCTAGCCCATGCCGAAGGAATTTCAAAAACATTTGCTAACAGGCATCACTTTGTATTCACATGAATTTAGCTAGAGAACAATCGCTTCGCATGAAACGTCCGCCAGCGAATATAATATTATATAATCGAAATAGCCAATCACTATATGCGTAGGAAGCATAGTTTTTCAGAATCAGAATTCTGCAGAGAATACAAAAAAGTTATTCATTTAAAAAGAACGACAACGAAGCACAAGATGGTAACACAGCTCAAGATCAGAATCTAGTTTTAAAGAAAATATTCAGAAACAGTGAATGATTATTTATAAGCCCCCCCCCATGGACATGGTCCCCAGATTTTCGACCTCCTCGACACCTCTCTTCTTGGCCTTGGCTAGAATTAAGGCATTTCAATCAAGAACGATGACATGATTTTAAAGCGAGCATAAACCTCCACCAGTTGAAAACATCATATGAATAAAACGATCGCAATTTTCATCGACTGAAAACTTACGAGAGAACAATTTACGTTGCATTGGGAATGGAATGGTAATAAAATCATCTCCATCTTGTGCTGCATGATCATTCTTTTGAAAGGAATACCTTGGTTGCATTCTCAGCTTATCTCTTAGGGTAAGTTTGATTGGTAATTCCAAAGCTACCTAATTCTGAAAACGGTAGACTTTGCAGAAATGGAAGTGCACTTCCCAAAATAAACAAAATATCCCCCAAAAATGGCAGGTCTCAGAATCGTCCCGATGAAAACGAGGTTTCCAGTTAAAAACACAATTGCGAGGCTGGTGCTTGGCAACAAAGATTGAAATTACGGATTACCGTAGCAAAGCAAGCAAACTCACCTCGTTTTCAGAGTTTCGCAGATGAAAACGAGGATCTCTCAGATGTCCCCCAAACTATCTGCCTTTCGGGGTAGAATATTCAGCAAGCTTTCCAGTCCTGCCAAACATGTCGATTTCGGAATCTGGGAGTCAAGCAAACACGAATTCCGAATCTACCAGGTCAACCGTTTTCAGGACTGGTACCAATCAAACACACCCTTAGCAACATTTTTTGTTGACAGCATTTCAAAACTTGATTTCAGCCATTTGAAAGTCAGATTTTACATGAGCAACTAAATTGACATGAAGCAAAGACATCCTTCAACTTTTAAAACCAGTACAACTTATTTCAACTAAGATTTAAAATGTACGAAATTATAAAATTGAACTCTATCAATCCAATGCTAATAAACAAACCTGCAAAGATTTTTCTTTCGCCTCTCTGTTGACTTCCCCCGATAAACAACAATACGAAAGAGCATTGACCATTATTTGTCTGTTCGACTTGCCAGTTGGTTTCACATAAACCGGGGGTCCTGCAAAACAGGAGAAATAAGAGATATTCAGGGCAATATCACTACAGCCGTGAATTTTTTTACAGAGCGAAAACACTGATCAAGTTGAATTCAAAAATCTCATGAATCCTTGAATATACTTGTCAACAAGAGAACCCAAAACCTGAAAATATTTTTCACTAATATTCTACAGTAGTTCTGGAAATTGGCGAGATGAAATTAAACTATTTGATCATGCCTCTTTAAAAACATTCCGTGCCTAAGAGTATATATAGGGTAAGTCAAAGCCAAAAGTAGTTTACTTTTGGCAAACTATGAAATAACAAGTACACGGCCGATATTCAAAATCAAAATGCTAATCTATCAGTTAAAGGCTAACTTACATGAGAAAATTCTGTTTGGTAAAATCACACATCATTAAGACCCGGCATGGGAATCGAGAATTCCAAGTTTCCTTTTGGTCTATGATTTACGTGGCGTCAAAGTTTACATTGCCACATTCAGACAAAGAATCTTAATTTCAATAGCAAATAAATTATGGACCAGAATGGAATGATGAATCCTTGTTGCCAAACAAGCCCATTACTAGTATCTTACAAATTTCTGTGCCTAAGTGATGACTTATTTCACCAAAAAAAATTTTCTCATCTAAGTTAGCCATGGACGAATAGATTAACATCCGTTAACTTTTTGACGTAACCAGTAGTTGGAATAATGTACCTACGATAAAAAAAACTCTCGGTACAGCTAAGCTGCCCGCAACTACACCATAATGATACTTTGTGAGCGACGCTCGTACCCTCTTGCAAATTTGTGAGATAAGATTTCTCCACAGGAAAAACAAAAAATTTGTACCAAATTGGTACCAAATTTGTACCAAAGTAAAAAGAAGCTCTCTTACCTTTGTATTCCGTGTATGTCGACGGTGAATTAGTTCCCGGTGGGGTATTATTGCTTTCTAATCGATTTGCAACTCCAGCATTAACTGAAGGCATGACGTGTCTTCTCGTGGGTGGAGTTGACCTGGAAAAAGGGATAATCATGAAAACCGGGTACCCCTGTTATATTTAATAAGGAACAGATGATGACTCTGGGAAACGCAGCTTTGTTATGAATCGTAGAATGAGAATGCCAACGAGAAAAGAAATTTTGTGAAGAAAAGAGAATCCAATTACATGATAAAAGAAAACGTTTGACGGTCCAGTTGAAAATATAAGGTCACATCCGGAACATTTAGTTTTTATGAAAGATATGACATAATTCGGTACGTTTCCACTCTGGCTAGAGTCATCTTTGCAAAAAAATATGTGCACGAGGGCCGTATAAACTAAAACGAAACACGGCATGTGGGTGGGGAAAAGTACCTCATGTGGTAAAGTAAACATCAAAACCTCAATTGACAATAAAAATTTCGGCACAAATTAAAATGCTAGATTCATGATTATCGAATTACTCTTCACTTGAATTGGAAGGTAAAGACAATTACATACCATTCGTCGTCCCTTCTCTGACCGCGTTGAGCATTTTTCTGTCGATATGTTTCTTCCTCTTGTATTCTCCTGAGTTCCTCTTCCTCCTGTTTCTGTTTCTTCCGCCTCTCTTGTTCCTCCAGCTCTTTCCTCTCCAAAGATGCCTTTCGCTCCCTTAATTTTTCTTCCTTCCTGCAAAATAAACAAAGATCTAATGAATTAGATTCTAAACAAATGATTTGTGGTACAAAATTTCTAAATAGCTTTAAATAGCAGACTCATCATACTAAACCCATGGACATACAATAAACTTGCAACTTGTAAGGAAACACTATCAACTCCTGTAAAAGAACAGTAATCAAAATATAAGATAGACCTGTAATAGACGATTACGGAAAAGATGGCGGACCTCATTTCAAGCAATGCATGATAGGAATATGACCCTAGCAACATGTAGTTACCAAAACTTACAACTGCAGCATAAAATCTTGACTACAGCTATGATACACTCAGGCCATCGCAACTTTATCGTGAAATCTACGCGTACTCTTTTGGCCACCTGAAGTCTACGAAATCTTCTGAAAACGGAAGACTTCGCACATAAAGCCTCAGCTACCCAAAGGATGCAAATTCTAAAAAACGGTAGACTCGAGAGTCGTCAGACTTGGCGGAGAGAAATCCCAAAAGAATGAGAATTCTGAAAGAAAGTCAAAGAGTTCGAATGTTGTATTCGGTCGAGTGATGCGCTATGGGTTGCTAGGGGGCATATTCCTATCATGCATTGCGTGAAATGAAGTCCGGCATCTTTTCCGTAATCATCTATTGGAGAGAAAACTGTTAAACCTGAAAGAAAATCAAGTAATCAATACCAACAACGTTATTGTAAAAAATTATTACCCAAAATACGGGTTTCGCCGCACACTCTTCTGTTTGATTCATGTGAAGAACAGATAAATGACACTACCGGATGCTAATTTTACCAGCGTTACCTTATAAAATCATGCGGCACGAAAGAAAACAATTGCAAGATGATTCTAAAAAAACAACTACAACGAGAAAGTTCCCTGTAAATCTCCGTTTTACGTACTCTACCCAAACAAAAACGAGTCCACTAAAAAGAAAAAGGAATGAACGAATTCGATTTTAGCAGGAAGGCCAACTTGGATATAAATGTTCTATTTAAAGACCAACAGACAATGCAAAACATAGTAATGACATTAAAACTCTGATGACAAAAGAGGAACCAACCAAGCAGTGGGCAAAAATGAGTGACGTTGCAAATAAATAAAATGAACACTTCCATCAATTACACTAACCAAAATTCAAATAAAGACCGCTTACCTTCTCCTTTTCTCTTGTTCAGCTTCCCTCTTCGCTTTCTCTTCTTGCTGACGCTTCATCCTATTTTGCAAGAATTTTTCTCGCTTCTTTTGTTGTTCTGGTGTTAGAGTCTGCAGAAGATACAGAATGAGTTAAATTCATAAATGTATGCAAGTTGATTAACTTATGGACAACTGACACTTGATAAATCGAGGATTCAACGGAGACAGCAATTTGCACGTGTTAACGAATTGCTAGAGACAACCATGCTCGAGCTATTAAGGCTCAGCTGTGCAGTCATTTTGGGTGGCATGAATAAACCACGGTCCAGTCCTCAATATTCAGCTTGTCAGAGAAACTAATCTTGCCAAAGCCATGTCCAGACCTTTCCCCTAGATGTAAGAATACCTTGGAATCCCTTCAGCCTGGAATTACAGAGACTTGGCGACTGTCTTCACTCTATGTATCAGGCTCGGCAGGGCGGGGACTCCAAACAACAACCTTCAGATTGGTAGTCAAGCGTGCTACCACAAAGACATTCCCAATCATAACGCTCAACATAACTTCTTTTCTTCGTTGGCCTGCATGTAATGAAGCAAACTTTACGACTGCCTCTTCTGCGGCAATGGCAGGCTTTCTTAGCCATGTTTGTTAGTTGCAGTTGAGTTCTACATCACGTTGTGGCCTGCAGTACAGCGATTTTAAAATAACGGCTCTATCCTTCCTTAGCAATTTTGTCCTAATCGCAGTTCTCAAAATCAAACTTGATTGTGTGAAAAGACGTTGCTTAATGATAGAATCAACAGGACTTATATCGACAGGGTTCACGTTGTCAACACTGTTAAAAAAATAACAGAACGAAAAACAGAAGGACATAAATTCTAACCGTTGTTCCTGATTCTAGTTCCTCTGCAACATGCACAACCATCGGATTGGTTTCTCCAGGAGATGCACTTGAATCATCAGATGGTATAACCAACGCAACTGGCCTTTTGCCGTCTCTGCTACCAGCATCAGAACCAGCATGCTCGATCCCTGCTTGCTGTGTTTCCGTAAACATACCCGATGGATCCCTGCCTGGGTCGGTAACTGGGCGTGGAGACTGATGATGCACTGTGGAGGAAACAGCCTCTCTGGGACTTCTAGATTGTCCATGGCGTGGAGACTGCTTTGAATGATCAATAAATCCTGTTCTGCAGCCTGGATCGCCACTGGATGGTCTCGATGATCGATTGAAATTGCCTGGTTCAACAATATGGAGCTCTTTTGTGTATCCCTCCTCAGCCGTTGTCTTATCACCCATGTATGGCTGTAATTCAGGATGATAATGAGCAGCACTAGTAGCCTCGAATACATGACTAGCCTCTGTATCAACGATGTGACTGGCCTGATAGACAGGAAAGTCTTGAGCATTGATTTTCAACGGATCACCCCATGCAGTTCGCTGACCCCTGTGGTGGGATGGGCTGCCGTTGGCGGCATGAGCCCCCTGATATGGTCCTTGATTATATACCTGTTCTTGTCCATAGGCCGAGTAGTCATGGGGGTCGTGTTCCTTCATATATCTGTCTTGATCTGTGGAATAGTCACGTTGTGTATGATGATCGCCCGCACTGTAACCAGCCTGTTCAAGATATTCCGGTCTGCCATATTTACGCATCTCTACGACACTAGTTTCAAGCCCCCTGCCACCGTACGTTCCCGACTGACTTTCATCCGGAATTGTATGCTCATATCTATCATGGTATCTTTCGACGAAAACATCATTCGGGCTCTCTCTATATTCAGGTGAACCCTGCTCGCCACTGGTAATTCCCTCACCGCCTTTACCACCAACAATGAACGTTTCAGTCTGACCATCAAGGCGACTCGCTTCCATGATCGTCGTAGAGCCAACACGGTTTTGATGCACAGGGTAATCACCGGCACTGGAGAGCATGCGATTGGCTCGTTGGTTCGTTTGTGTTTGTACTGGAGTCAATGGTGTTGAGCATTCATTTGGTGGGGAATCACCGTCATTGCTCTTCCGTGGTGATTTTGGGAGTACTTTCGCTGGATCGTTTTCATCTGATAGCGGGAAAAACATTAGGCCTGGCTTCTTCTTCCGTTCAGCAGCCTAAAAAACAAACAATAGCAAAAGCTAAGCTCCAAAATATGTCTCCTAAGTAATCTCAAAATAAGACGAAGTTAATCTGAAATATTCCAAAGACTAGTTGGAAACCATTATGTTGCTAAAAATTTTGGTGGAATTCAGTTCACCCCTGAAAACAGCATAGGTTCCAAATCTTTACATCGTTGTAGAAAGGTGGGTGTGTAAAATTCTGTGACCTATGTCTCTCAATTGAGTGGCTTCAAAGAAACTTAAGCTTTCTTTCTATAATTATGCCGTAAGACTGTACAGAAATCAAGAATCTTTTTTCCACATTACAGCATATTTCATACTTCAACTCGTTTGAAGCTTTAAGGTCACGTAATTCCTAAATCATGAACCTGACGAGTGACAAACTTTTGTTTGATACCATATGGTAGGCATCTATAAACTATGGTTTCCAAGAAATTTTTATACGTTTTCTCAAAAGCTTAAAAATTACGATGGCTTTGAGTTATTTTCAAAATTTTTCTTCAATTCTGAAATACAAAGAAAAGTCCTCTTATTCTGAAAATATTGAAGATTTCAGAAAAGTCCAATGCTGAAGACGCTTGAGTTCCTCAGTTCCAAGACATAGGCCACAGATTTTCACACAAACCTTTTTAAAGATTTGGAAAATACTCCTCTCAGTCAGTAAAAAGATAATTGATCACGAGTCTGACTGTAAGCATTATCACGAAACAGTTTATTCAAAAAAAAAGAAACTGCTGTGAATAAAACGAATCTAGATGCAAAACGAACCACCAATACCTGCCGAAAGTCTTGGAGCACCTTTGCTAAACTTGCCTTGTTTTTCGATTTCCCCCTCTCCCCCTTAGATCAATGTTGTTCTGTGCTGATAAAACAGGAAAGACAGGACGATTCGCCAATCTACTGGAATTCTGGGACAATAATCTTCCAAATCAACATTTTTTGGCGGTGAGGAGGTGTTTAAACGTAATTGCTATCGTTAGGAGTGCAAACTATCGACAAATGCCCTAGGTCCTCCTAAGTGGCAGGCATTGAAGGAGAACCTGTGACTTTTCTTACCTCTGCAGCTTGCCTTTCCAGCTCCCTCTTTTCTCGATCCTCCTTCGATTCTTTGCCAACTGCAAACCAAAAAGCCTGTTGCCCTAATTTCAACCTCTCTTCGTTCCATTGTTCGATCATTTTCTTTTTCTCCTCCTCAATATGACGTCTCTTTTCCTCCAGCTGCATTTTCAGTATTGCTAATCGTGGTGCTAATGATTCTCTAGGACTTTTCTGGGGTTCATCTGAAAAGGAATATTAAAATTTTAGATGAATGTCTCTCAACCACATAAAATTTAAGAGCCAGCTTTCCATGACGCATAAAGGTGCGCAAAAGCGATACTGTAAAACCTCTCACTTATAAGAAATAGCAGCTTGACTTTTTTAATTCATGTACCAAAATATAAGAATGGCTTAGAACGATATACAGAGCACAATAGAAGATTTATTTGTTTCACAAGATTCTATACAGCCTGATCCAAAGAAATGAGTTTCTTATCTGTGGGTTTTTTACTGCAAAACAAACTTGATGCCGCTTTTATCACTTTTTTAAAATATTCTGAGGTTTTAAATACTTTCTAATGTATATATTCTAATTTCTAATGTTAATATTTTTAAGAAGTAACCTGTAATAAAGAGCTTGTTTTATTACTACAATGTCCAAAACTACAAATTCGACTTCTAGACGACACTTTCTGGGGTATATAAGAGAGAAATAGCCTCCAAATGGTTTACCCCTTGTGCAACCTTCTGCTCTAGATCTACCCTACAGATTGGGCGAATAGGAAAGTCGATGAGGAAGAAAGAACAGGACGGGACGGACTGGGCAGGGAACAAAATAGTGAGGAAATCTGACTGTCGAAAGTGAAGGAAGGTGGACAAAATGGCAGACAAATTTGCGTTTCCCCGACTTCTAACTTCAAGGTCCACCACCAGAAAATACACAAATGTGACATAAAGAGATCTAACCTTTCCGACTCCGCACATTGTGACCTTTCGCAGGAATCTTAACAGCCAGATTTTGACGATTTCTGGAAGTAACAACCGGCACAGCAGCTCTTCGATCTTCTGTTGTAGAAACGACATCATCCACAACAGTGACACCTTCTTCTACTTCCTCAGAAGTTCTTAGTGACGAGGAATCCTCCTTTTGAATGACATACGTTGAGCCCCTAGAAATCCTTGATGGTGATTCCCTAAGCTGAACCACATTCTTGGCTGCTTCGATATCAAGTCGCTTCCTTCTTTGCTCTGGTGTGCAAGAACCTTCAGAAGACGAATACCTATCTAAAGGCACTGTAAATGTTTCAAATGCCCGGCCAGCTACAGGCTGATGAATATAGTCAATGGTATGTCCCAGGGTCTCTCTCGCATTATGTTCACATTCGGAGTAAGACACATCACTTGTGCGTCCAGTCCAGTTTCCATTCTGGCGATTACCCTTCTGCAAACCATTAAAATGTCTATTGCTCTCATCCTCAGAACAAACACTGTTAGTTTCACTGACAATCCTCCTCCGCAAGAACAAATCTTCCTTGCCCCTGCGCTTGTCAACTTCAACGATAATTTCAGACTCATCTTCACTCATTGCGTTCAATTTAGTCAACGATTTTGACATAAACGTACAAAGTCTTTCAAGTCTCTCCAAAAGCGGCTTACGAGCAATATCACAACTCATAGGCCTATGGCCTAAATTCTGATGTTTACCTTGGCGTGGCATTTTGAAGGGATTCATTGTCAAGTTGTTGTCTAAATTCGGCATACTTGCAGAGGCACCCGAATTCGCTAAATTATCTTGTATTTCTTGAACAGACAGATCTTTGAGATGAACGTTTTCGGAGAGCTGGCGGTCAATCAGTTTTACACCGTGGCTAGCAGATGCCATGTCTTCTGAAGTGCTTTCAAGGGCTGAATTGCGACTAGATGTCGAAACGATAGAATCAGAAATTTGCCGATCAAGCGGTCTTCTAGAACTCGTAGCTTGCAGCAACGACTTTTCAGAAGTAGACCCTTCAGAACTCGGTTTTGATGATAAAGGTACTTTTGTTACATGTCCCATGGTCAAGTCATTTGAAATCGATATGTCATGAACAGAGGTGACTTCCTTGCTTCTCGTCAAACCACTCATCAATTCATTTTGTTTCGAAGCTCCCACTGTCTTCCCTTCCACTGTTTCATCTTCCGTCAAGGCTTGCTCCTCCTCACTAGCCTCAGTGTTTGACTGCGCCTCAGATATATTACTCGCTGGTCGACTTCCATTCGATACGTACAAATCAAAGTCCTCGACAACCGTTTCTTCCAGACAAGCACGCTCTAAATATTTCTCTTCTCGATCGTCTGCCGAGGGCGCTCTTCCTGGTTCCAGCTTTTCGTCTCTCTTGATGAAGCCATGGGCAACAGAAGTTTTCTCTACCATTACGGTCTGCTCATCCGTAACAGATTCCTTAGAGCTATCTTCGCTTGTTTTATTTGCCACCTGCCGATTAGCTACATTTCTCTGCACTGCCTCTGATCTAGTTTCGATGTCAGATGGCCTAATTTTCAAATCTCTAACTCCCTCTGGCACTCTGTTTTCTTGCGAGATAATTCGATTCTCTTCTGATCCCTGTAGCTCTTCTGATGCCTTGCTTTTTCTGATTATAAACGTCTCCTTCCTCCGAACACCCGTTCCACTGGTCTGATGCTCCTCCGCAGGTATCAGCTGTTGTTCATTGGCCTGACCTTCCTTCTTAGTTCTCTCTCTCGGCGATCTACTTTTCCTTTTCGCTTTGCTGCTATCTACCTCGTTTTCAATGATAAAATATTCACTGTTCCGCCTCGGTCTGTTTGACACATCTTCTTTAGCAAGGCCTGGGTCATTTCCGCCATCGTTGGAGGGAGACTGTTTCTCACTTTGACTTTCCAAAGGCTGATAGTAGTCCACGATAAAGAATTCACCTCTACGTCTTGGTGAATCGACAATATCCTCTCCTTCTCTAATAATTCTTTTGTCAATTTCAGAATCACCAATATGATTGCCATCAAGCATATGATCCTCATCACTGCCGGCAGAATCTAGCCGGCGATTCTCTCTCGTTTCTTCGAGGCTTGACTGTTTCCGAGTTTCCTGCAAAGTTGAGATCTTTTGCAAAACTTCTTTCTCAACAACTGGCGAAATTTCCCAAGAATTGTGCCTGGTCGGTCTAGTTCTTTGCCCACCATCTACCAATGTTTGTCTCCTCAATACAATAACATCTGTATCTCCATCTTGCTTTCTGTCTGCATTTTTCACGAGCGTACTATCCTCGCTGAAACAAGAATTCTCCTTCTGAAATCCTTTGTCTACACAAGCTTCACTCTTCAATGAAACCTCTGTTTGAACCTCGGCCAGACCTGGAGTCACAGTCTCATTTTGCATGAAGATCTCGCTTTGAATCTCAGCCTCAATCTCACCAAACTCTTCAATTCTGATCTCATCTTCACCCGCATTATTGTGCACGATAATCCCTCTTTTATCTCGGTTTTTCTTAACTGTGTCCAAATTCCTCTTCAAATCCCCACAGCTTGCTTCTTCATGAACTTCTTGATTCTTGAACATGCTGGATGAATTATTAAACATTATCGTAGGAAGAGATTTATCCTCAATAAATGTTGAAGTCCAAATATTTTCCCCTGTATTACGCCTATCATCTCGCAAAGAGTAACCTGCATCGATTCCACGGTTTTCTGAGGTATCACCACTTTGATTTACTGTCGTTGAGCTGTCAGATAAGTTTGTAATCTGGTCGTTCTCGTTCCCTGCCACAGACACTGAGGTCCCTCCGTATGTAGCAATAATGTGTGGTGTTTGTGATTCACAATATTCCGTGACCTTCATTTCAAAACTCTCGTTCACCGCTTCTGCAGTACACTCGTGTGTTTTTGTTTCCAAACGCTCTTTTTGCATTTCAAAAAATTTCTCTGCGTTTACATCAAAACAATCTCGTTCTTCAGTAGCTTCGAAATCTTGAGTTTGGTTTTCCTCTCCCTTACCAGGACTTGTTTCCATGCGAGGAATTCCGCTCGATGAAGCGTCATTATTCGCACATTTTTCAAACACTTCGTTAAGGCCCGATTCTGAACCTTTCTGTATTGGCTTGCCCTTACTGCTATCACCAGTTCCTTCAAGTTTCCTTGGTTTGCTTTCGCAAAGATCTCCTCTCCTTCCGATAGCAACATCATTTTCATCCTGTCCCCTGGAATCCTCCTTGTTCAGATCCACAAAGAAGCCAATCCTCTGTTTACCAAAACTTTTGCGAAATTTCTCCAGTGTTTCTTTTTTGTCAGGTTTCCGCACTTTTTCGACAGTTTTCGTTTTTTCGTCTTTATTCCTCGGTGAGGCAGCTCGCGGCGACGAATTCTGACTTCTAACAGAATTTTCGACTTGGCTCTTCTCCGGCGAAATATTCTCTGAATTCTTACAAACATTTTCGCTTTCCGCCTCGCTGTTGCTCTCCAAAACATAAGTTCGTGTCTTCAACTTTCTATCTGTCGTTCTTACTGTTTTGTCATCATCACGCAAAACAACCGAATTTTCATCAATCCAAGCATTTTGTTTCCTCAAGGGCTCAGCAAACGTTTCTTTCTCTTCATTTACCTTTCCATCTATTCCGCTGAGACTTTTCTTAATATCCAATGGGTAAATTTCACGATCAGGACTATCCTCCAATCTAGTCCTCTCAAGTTCCAGCCTCCCTTCTTCAATCGCTTTCTTGATCTCCCGTTGCAAATCTTCTCCTCCTGAAGAACCTAAACTACTTCTAGCAAAACTCTCTTCAAAAGCACTCTCTGTTGTAAAACCATCATGGTTAAAAATTGGACTGTTCACCACATACGTCCCGGTTTTATCTTTAACTTTGGAGTAAGATTTCACGGATAATCGCTTCTTTAATTCCTCAGGCGGGCTTGTTGCTTTTTTTGAATCACCTTCAAATTCAATATCAAATCTAATCCCTTGAGATGAACTTGCATTCGAGTTACCATTCTCCGGAGACTTGCATTTGTCTATTTCCAGCTTCAGTTGAATTTTTTGGTTGTTGTTATCAAAGTTTGGATTATCTTCATTGCAAGAACCTTCAAAGTTTTTAGCTGCAGCTCTCTCGTATGAGGAGTCAAATTCCGACTTTTCGCTCGCCTTTGCACTTCCAGAATAATTCCCACGCCTCGAATCGTCGCCTGGAACTTGAAAATCGTCTGTTAAATCAGACAAATTAATTTCTAACTTTAAAGCAATTTTGTTCCTCGCCATTTCTTCTGCTGAAATATCACTGCTAGCAATGCCTTGATTTGAATCATTTAAATGCTCAGCAACGCATTCATAACAGCTTTCAGCAATCTCTGTCTTGGTTTCGATCGCATCAAAGTTTGTAAATGATCCATTAAAATTTAAGCTGTTTGATTGATTAGAATGATTTCGCTCGTGATTGCTTCGTGATTCCGGGTGATCGACTGATTCCTTGTCAAATCTATCACCCTCAACGCCGCGCACTTCCTTGCAACCTGTAGAAATTCTGGAAGAATTATCGTTTTCGGGGCTTAGGTAACCAATTTCATCCCGCGTTATAAAATCCGTCGTATTGGTGGAATTTGTAATCCTTCCCTTGACAGGTTCTTTTTGAATATTAAAACCAGCTGTCCCTTTATGATAATTTTCATTAGGAAAACAATCTCTCGTCGAATGTGTTGATAAAACAACTTTTTCATCTGCCATTTCGCTGTGATCAATACTAAACGAAGTTTCGTCATCTTCAATGGATTTCGCTTCGTTATTGTTCAACTCTTCGCTGTTCCTTTCTTTAGAAAAGCATCTGTTTTGCTCATCAGTGGATGAATTTATTGCATTGGACTTATCCGAATTTTGCTTAGTCAAATCTGTCCTAATCTCTCGCTTGGTAGATGAGTCACTTGCTGAAGTATATTCAATATGTTTTCGGAGTTCCATTCCTTTATAACAGCTCTTGTGCATAAACCTCTCTTCAATATTAGGTTTCTCAGCAAGGGAAGACTCCAAAACATTCCAGACCATACGTTCTTTTGGCTTCATTTCAGTTATTCCAACATCCTTCTCGATATGATCTTTAGATTTCATATTAGTCGATCGCCTTTCTCCTTTAAACTCTCCACCAGTTTTCATCTCCATAACATGTTCAGATAAAGTTTCTTCCCCTGGAAACCCAGTCTTCCTTGATTTTTTGTCATGAACTCCATCAACTAGATCCCTCTTGGCAGATGCTTTAGTGTTCCCATCTCCACTGTCTTCTTCGATTTTGCCTGCTATCTCTATCATTCCAGTAAAGTCCGATTTATTGGGCAGCAGGCCACTCATTGATATCTCCTCTTCAACTTTGTTTTTATCAACCCTTTCCGAAATGCTTTTACTTTCTTGATGTGTGTGTTCCACGACATCGAACGTATTTGACACCGAAACCTCTTCGAGTACTCTCCCTCTGTCAGGTAACTTTATCCCTGATTTCCCAGTATCCGTAACATCAACGAACACTTTACCAACATCCACATTGCCAAATTCCGAATTCTGAAGATCGCTTCCATCAATATCCGGTTCGTTGGCTTGCTGAGAAGAGTTCGGGTCACTTTTACTGTCCTTCTTAAATTTTCTTGAACCAGTCACTTCGTGAATTTCTGTACCAATATCATCAACGTGAATCTCGGAAGTAACGACGGACCAATAATGGCTCTTCTGATCCAAAACATAAGTTCGCTTTCGGGCAGGTTTAGATCCACTCTTCTCTGCTTCGCACTTTCCACGAGAAATTTCAGCATCTGAATTTTCACTTTGGGCAGTACTTTCCTTTCCTATACCTTTGTTCTCAGAGTCAACCTCTTCCGCATAAGAACTCCCCACAGTGTCCGGTTCTACATCCTGTAGGACATAGGTTCCCGGTCTTCTTCTCCTAACTTTTCCTACACTTTCACAACTTCGATTTTCGTTTCTCTGTCTCCCTTCTTTATTCTCTTCAAAACTGTTACTTTCGATAATTTCTGATCCTGCATCTAATTCAACAGTTTTCCTCTCAGTACTAACATCAGTTCTTTCACCCGTCCCATAACTCGTGCCATCCAAAATATACGTTCCTGGCCTACGCCTTCCGCCCTTCAGCACAAAACTTTCCTCAAAATTGTTCCCTTCTTGCATCTTTTCCTCTTTTACAATCTCAGATTTTTCTTTCCGCAATCCAACAGATCCGGAATCCAAAAAAAATGTACCTGGCCTCTTTCCTTTGTCTCTTGTGGGCTTTTCTTCCGAATCTACTGCAACTTCACTATGACGAACTTTCCCCTTAGAACTATTAACATTCGCAGAAATCTCCTTATCTTTTGTAATTTCACGTGATTTTTCTCTAAATTTCACGGCTTCAGTGTCGAGTACATAAGTACCTGGCCTTTTTCTTTTACTTATCTTAATTCTGTCTCCAACATCTGGCCTCAGCACAACTTCACTGCCTTGCTCTGTCTCTTTAGAAGTTATATCATTCGCCGGAATATTCTCTTTTTCTATCTCAATCTCGACTTTCGACGAGTTATGCCCTTCATTCAAAACATATGTGCCTGGTCTTTTTCTGATTCTCCCATTTCTACTTTCTTTTATGACAACTTCAGATTTTGGGTCATTCAGTACACTTTCATCTCTTGCTTGAAATTCCTGAGAAATAATACTCCTTGGCGTAGCCTCATTCCTACTCATAACTATTTTTTCATATCCATTTCCATCTTGCTTTTCTTTACTATTCTCCTGAGCAGACAAAGAACTTTTTCTCGAGGCCTTATCACTTTCTTCTTTCACAAAAAGACTTTCTATCGAGCGAGATGCAGCCATTTCAACGAAATCACTTTGCTCTTTATTTTCCAAAACATAAGTTCCAGGTCTTTTTCTAGCCTGCCGTTTTTGACAGTTTTCGTCACCAGACAATTTCCTTTCCAAACCTGAATCTTCATCAAATCGGTCTTTCTTTGAAACTGTCATACGTGTCTGAGGATCAACAACATCGGGAATGCCTAATTGTCTATTACTATCCAAAACAAATGTTCCCGGTCTTTTCGTACTTTTACTCTCTGTACCCCTTGTCTCAATGGGCAATAAAGCTTTTTCCCCGGAAACCAGGTTTAAATTATCTTCATTTAAATTATTTTCAGTTGCATAAGTTTCGACTGTTTCAGAACTACCAAATTCAATTCTACTGTCCAAAACATAAGTTCCAGGTCTTTTTTGAACTTTTTTCTGCTGATTCTCTTCTTTGGCAGACTCTGAAATTCCCTCCCTTGAAGAAATATTCATAAAATCCTCAATTTGGTCATCTTGTCTTGTTTGAGGCTCCACAATTTCAAAAATACCAAAATGACTATCATTATCCAAAACAAAAGTCCCAGGCCTTTTGCTAGCTTGCTTCCCTTGTGCCTTCTGCGCAGTCAACAAAGATTTAGGTACACTCCCCCCTGCATCACTATCTTCCCCCCTAGAAAAATTCCCTCCATCACATGATCCAGTACTACCCAACACAAAAGTATTTGCTAGTCTTTTTCTAGCCTTTGTATCTTCATTAATTTTGTCACTCCTTATATAAACAGGTTCCTCATAAACTGATGACAAACTCCCACTTTGACCATCCTTCAGAACATAAGTCCCTGGTCTCTTTTTATCCCCTGGCACACCATCAAAACCTTCAGACCTATTTTCAAATTCAATTTCATTCACAATTTCAACATGATCATCAAAATAATCCAATGTCAAATCCTCAATCACTTGAAAATTACTTGGGACACTTTCAGCTCTATATCTCTCCTTAAAATTTCCACCGGCGTCTGTTTTCTCTGAGCTTTCAACTTCCTCCAAATCGGCTACTCTCTGGGCATTTTCATAAACCATTTGAAACTCACTAGGCAAAATGTCAGTTTTAAATTTCTCTCTAAAACCCCCATCAATGTATGTTTCCTCAGTTTTTGTCTGATCAATGCATACTTTCTCAGATTTATCAAATCCTTCTAAGGTTTCTACAGGGTTCCCTTTCTCCGACTCTTCAATCAGATGTTCAAGCTCCTCGAAATCAGCTAGGTCCTGGTCATATTTCTGACTCTGTTCAACATTCCAATTCTCTTCTCCTGTAGAAACACTATCTCTCTCCATTTTAGCTAACATCCCTCCTCTCTCATCAGGTACCAAAGACACATTGAATGCTGTCCTCAAAAATCCTTTATTGATATTTTGAGTACTACCTTCATCAAGAAATTGTCCTGAATTTTCTTTATCTGAACCAGCTCTGCTGCTCATACTTTCTCCACTCTCATCATAATGTCTCAAATTTTTCAGAGCCTCAAAAGATTTCAATACAATAGCAGCTTGACTGCCAATATCTGAAATCTTTTGTTGCACTGAATCTCCTAAATTTGACTCAATTTCAGTTTCAGAGCCTCTCCTTAGTTGTGAACTGGTCTTGTCTAATCTATCTCCTTTCCTTAGATCAAATTCTCCTTTTCTGTTAACAATATCGTGAGCTCTTGCAGTCTCTTTATCAAGTTCATAAATTTGTTCTTCCAATAAATTTGAAGCCCTGGCTGATATCTCATCTTCACTTTCAATTTCCACAACATTTTCCCCATCATTTCTATATTCAAAGTTATACCCTTGAGAGTCAGTATCATGCTTTTGATCTGTCAACCACTGGTCTGCCATTGAACACAAATCATCAAGAATATCAATAATTGGGAGTCCTCTCTCTTCTGCTTCACTTACAGGAGTTGTTTCAATGCTGTATGTGTTACTTCTTTGGCGTTTAGCCCTAGGGATTTCTTCATCCCAATCAAAAAGTTCTCTTTCTGGGCTTGCAGTATAAATTCCTTCCCTCTCAGATGATCCATAACTACTTGTGGATACTTGCCGAGAGACAGAATGAAACTCAGTTTTGGTATCAACAGGACAAAAATCATCTTCTTCCAGATTCAAAGCAAAAGTCGTTGACCATCGTTTTGATCCATATGTTTGCAAGGGAGTATCATAAAAATCATCATCTTCAACAATTTCATCATTTTCATTGTCAAAGTTTCCAACTTGTGAATTATTTTCTGTTGATGCGATGTTATAACTTGATATTTTCAAAGGGGATGGGCCTGATGAATTAAATTTTGGATCAGAACTTCCCTTTTGTAGATCTATACCAAGATCTTGAACTCCAGAAGCACCTTCTCTGCTCATTCTTTTGGCCACATCCCCTGTTTCACTTTCTAAAAGTATTCCACTTTGAACATCCTCATTATTGCTTAGATCATGAATTGTTCTGTAGCTATTAAAAGCTTGAATTGGTTCCCTGGCATGATCATAATTTCCACCAACAGACTCTACATCTCTCAAAGAATCCCTTTGATTGCACCTTTCTACATTTTCCCTTCCATCCGGCATTTCTAACTCATTCATACATGCTTCCCTTGTGATTCTCCCTTTATCACCTGCTTCTGCAAGTTTTGCTAAAGCATCAACAATATTTATGCCCATATCAAAGGCATCATCAAGGATCTCTGCAACATCTCCAAGTGTAAACATGTTGGCCATCTCTCAATTCTGTACTCTCAGTAAATTCTAACAACTTTTAATTCAATGTTGCTGTTCTCAGCAATTAGCCATTTCCCTTGTAAAAAGTATGCTAAAATTTGTTGATCAAATCAAATATCTTTGATACGCAGCAATAGATCATCCAGTAACTTTCACCATCCAAGTTTAAATCGTCAACACTTCATGGGGTATCATCCCCATGGGATTCTCCTATCACATTTATTCATGTTGCATTCCAAAGCTTCCAATCATCTTAAATATTCAAATGAACAAGTTTCCATTAGAATCTAAGCTTTACTGTAACAGATGTTCATTTATCAAGCAGGTTCCATTTTCAAATAACTCTTGCAATTTGATTCAACTTGGCTGGTTATGAATTAAATTCCTTGCCATGGGAGTATTCTGTTGCCACGAAACTTTCAATCAAACCCAACAGATGAAGTCCTTGTATTTGAACATTGATATGCCAGATATCTTAAGATTTATTCTCTAAGACAAAACAAATTGCCTTAACGATCGGGTAATCTGGAAAGAAAGATTTCTGAACATCAAGCGAACCTGCTTTCTGTTGTGATAAACTCGTCTCCAATAACACAGTTAAAGGGCAATCAAAATAACTCGAACACAGCTCAGCAACAGTAATACACCTTACACATCCCAATTATGCAATTTATTCAGAATAACGGGACCAAAACCCAGACATATGGTCATCTCAATTTTCAAGATCGTATCAGCTGGCCGGGATCACATGCCTAGGCCCATTCCAAAATTCTGCTTTCCCGTGTAATGAGACGCGACTCCTGTTGATGTGGAGTGTTCTAGCAACAATATTTTCACCGCAATAGCTTCATCGATAGTATATATTTTCAGCTTCGTAAGATAATTGTTGAATAAGCAGCTTTTGTCAAATTTCCCACGAGTGGCAACAAATTTTCTTCGATCAAAACATTTCTGTTTCTCACTGAGATAACAACACTTTGGTCCAGTCTTCTATTGTGTACGCGATAGAACCCCGTTTGTTATTCTGAACAATACAAACAAAAGATTATTGAATTCTGCTTCCTTGGACGGTGGGAACCAAAGTCAAATCCTATTTATTTTGTTCTGTCTTTTTATTCCAGCTCTTGAATTTTCTTTGAAGTACTAACGGGGTACTTACAAAACATTTTGTCAACCTTCAGGGGCTCGTTCCCCAGCCAGAGTTGCTGTCTGGGAAGCGCCAGCTCTGAAAAATCAGAAAGAAGTAGGGGGGGGGGGATTTTGATGTAATTTTTCAGCCTTCAAATTGACCAGCCTTAAAATGGAAAATCTGTGATGGCAAATTAAAGGGGATTACTCTTAATTGCTTCACATAACTTCAAGCAACTTGTGTTGCCCGTTTACACGATCACATTCTGTGATCACATCAAAAATGTGAACATAGACGTAGGAACCGGGGGGCCACTGGGGGCACGTGCCCCTCCAAGATTTTGCAATAAACAAAGAAGTGCCCTTTTTATTTCTGGAAAGTGCCCCCCTTTTCTAAAGAAAAAAGTGCCAACGAAGTGTCGTGCCCCTCCAAGTTTGAAATGATTCCTACGTCCCTGAATGTGAAGCAAATTTTATGTGAATATGATCGTGTAAACCGGCCTTCAAGGTATACCCAATCTAATTTTATGTCATTTTTCTTTGACAATTTTTGCTGAATTTTGGGAAAAGGGGGACAAGTACCCCAAGTCTCCCGTAGCACCGCCACTGTACGGCTTTTCTCCGTAGAGCAATGCGCGTCTCATAATTAACGCTCCTTGCGTACCATTATGTACCATTATGGCATTGTGTGTGTGGCAGAATGCACAGGAGGAACTGGGAGACTTTAGCTTTGGAAAAATTTGCAATTCCCCCAGATTTTATCTCCCCGTAGCTCCTTTGCGTGCAAGAAACCATTCATAAGAAACTGTAGTAGCAGTTTCACTGAAAATCAAGAAACTCTATCGCGCACTCTATCGCGCCGCACGATCAATGGTCAATTCAAGGTCAAGAAACTTTTCAAGTTTTGGTATGTGAAGCAAAGTGTTTCAAGCAAAGGTGCCTTACCAACTAACATACAGGCCTTGTTTTATATAAGAAACTATGACTATGGTGGCTAAAATTTTAAGAAACTATAGTACTACTACTGCGTCTGAAAAAATACCAAGAAACTTTTAATGCAATGAAGTGATATCAAATCTGTCGTTGAAGCTTAATTCTAGAGTAATTTTCAGGGTATAGAACAATTTTTATATAATATTCAAAATGTCAAGAAACACATCTGCAGCAGTGGTAGGGATCAAGTTGATAATTCATGCATTTAGAAATTGAAAATAAATTAATGAAGATAATGAAGAAATATCTTTGTAAAAAGCTGCGACTAGGAACCGGCCAGCCACCGGACATGTTTTGCAATCGGAGCATGAACATGTCTTAAGAAGTTTTTTTTATTCATATAAAATTTTACAATAAATCTTACGGTCTACTATACGTTTCGACTATACGACACTACAGGGACGATACCAAGGGGAGCGAAAGACCATGACTACCCCATGGCCAGTTTGAACTAAATACAACAACACAACGAACGATTTAGATATCTAATGAGTACTATAACTAGATTCCGTGTCACATCAGATGTAGGTCAAGGTCGCAGATTTTACGAGCACAACTCATTACATGTAATGGGTTATTCATTACATGTAATGAGTTGTGCTCGTAACTTTTATGTTAACGGACATGGTGGTTGCTTTGTGACATAACTGAAGCTTGAAAGATCTTAAAGAGTTTACACGACCTTTTAAAGTTTTTATCTCCGAGACAATATAGCGGCGCATCCAGCCATAGGTTATGGGGGCGGGGGCAGTCTGCAAAGAGGGCGACAAAAGTGTAACAGAAAGAAAAGCGCAGCGAAAGCGTGCAAAAATTTTTGGACTTTTATTTTAAAAAATTATTCTGCATTTCTCGTAAATAATGTCATGCTTCATAAATAAAAAAAATAATAAAATAAAATAAAATAAAATAATATCATTAAATTCATATCAAAACAGTTAAAAAAGAGTGCATTAGAGTCTGGGCCAAAAAAGGGGCGCCAAGCGGAGTTTTCATCGTCAGGGGGGTAGCTACCCCCATTTATCCTTCCTTTAAATCCACCACTGAGACAACTAAATCAACGCCTTACATATAAAAACTTAAGATTTTGAATACAACGCTTGGAACCCTTGCTTCCAAACTGTACAGTACTTGACTTTGCGATATTAGAAAGTGCGGTTGAACCCCTATTAACGGAGACCTATGCAACGACAGCTCTGAACAACGGTCAAACATTTTCGTCCCAAAATACTTAATGAACAAAAATGGGAGCTCCATACAGCGGAAACCTCTTTACAACGGACAGTAACATTGATCCCACAGGTGTCCGTCATATGAAAGCTCCACTGAGGCGTTTTTGAAGCAACCACTTATTCTGCATGAAATCCGCTGCTTAAAAATTCATACCACCAAAATGTTTCGTTGAAGTCTTCAACTTTCTTGCAGTACACTACTTGTTAACTAATGGATTATGCTTTTACTTACTCCACACGTAGCTTAAAATCACATACCATCATCCTCCTCACATGGCTCTTTCTCAGCTTCCCTCTTCTTAGCGTACTCGGCCCAGTTGATGATGGGCCCATCCACAACTTTCGTAATGCAGTGGTTCTAAAATGGCATTAACAGTACAAATCTAGTCAGTAAATCCAACAAAGGATACTCCAGAGAAGAAGCTCCAAGCTTAAACAAAATCGAAAAGATAGGAAATAAATCTCCCATGGCATTTTTATTTTGCAAGGTGCAACGTGCAACAAAATGATTTTAATCCAAAATTGTAAATATACAGACCAACAAACACAAATATCAATTTATGGGATAGTCATTGAGAAAAAAGTCCATAGGACAAAATAATTATCATTACAATGACTACCAAGATTCAATTGGAAAAAAACCTAGTTTTGTTTTGCAAGCACAGGAACAAACCGTTAGCGAAAACATTCAAATTTGGTACAGTGTGTACATAAGAATCTTCTCTGCATCAAAATGCTTATAGCTTAAAACAAAAACAAATTCGACTTCCATAACTCGTTTAGGAAAGCCAAGAAAAGGTTTATCATTAGAATGTTCAAAAACAAAAACGCTTTCAAAGCTGGTTCCTTGCAGCTGATAAAATATTTGGATCTTTCTTTGTCAACCATATTGAAGATTCTATGAAGAAATATTTCTTGCCAGTTTTAGATTCTCGTAAAAACTTTAAGAAATGAAAATGAACTCAAAATCAAACCTTATCTTTCCTTGGTGACTTGAGCTGACTCCATAAACTGTTCTTTTCTTGTTGTATTTCAGACCAAGTCGTTGTTGAATTCAAATCTTTCTTTTCAGGTTTCTTTTTCGTCTCAAATTCTCCATTTACAGGTCTTTCCTTATTCTCCCTGCCTTTTGGTATCACATATGTTTCGTTTGTTTCCCCAAACATCTTTCTCGGATCTTCCTCTCGTACCTGCATATTTGGTGAATTATGTTTGGTAGAATTTGTAACATTAACTTTTGTAATGTTTGGTAATGTAATTTGGTAATTAGGTAGAGCACCTACCTAGAGAGTAGACGGTCGCGAGTTCAAAACTCGATCTCAGCACACTTTTTCTATTTTTCCATTTGTCGAAAAATCATCGAAATTTAGTGGATTGAGTGAATCAGTTCAGAATCGATCTACCATTTTTCAATACATTACTTTGCACAGAATACAAAATTCCACAGAAAAGCACCCATAAACTAACACGTATTTCCTCAAAAACATTAAATAGGGTATGAATTAAAAATTAGAAAACTTGAAAATAGGGAAATGTATTTCTCTTCTTAAATTCAATTCAATAAACAATTTTAAAGTGTGAAAAGATAGGTGATCATAAAATCATAATTTTTGAGGCAAAAAATATCTTAATATTTACAAATTGATCGCAATGATTATTTGACATCAGAGGTTGTACATTCCTGTAAATATCTCGTCAAAACATGCTTACCTCGACTTCCATATAAGTCCAGTTGTTGTTCTTCGATCTCGGACTCCTTACCAAAGAATCTTCAGATTCTAAATTCGATGGCTCAATACACACTCCAAATGCACTGATACTTGTCTCCCCCACATCATCAATATCCAAGGACAAATAGGCCCTTTCATTCACACTTTTAGGATCATTATTCTCCAAGCTAAGATCGACCTCATCTCTCTGAAAACCATGGCTATCTGTAGCAATTTGTTTCTGTTTATCCAAATGTACATGATTTCCGTTGCCTCCCATTTCATGAGAAATTGCAAGCTCACTTTTTCCGCCTGATTTCAAAACAGTTCCATCTCTAGGTAACGGCTTCAAGGTATTGTCTGATAACTCTTTTGAACTACTAACATGCCTGTCATTGTCCTCCCTGCTATCCATTGCATCAATACTGCTTTCCGGCAAGGCTTCAGTTTTTGAAACAGCATAACTGTTGCGTTCTTGCTGCGAATCACTGCGTCGTTCCTCCAAGCTGCTATGTTTAGACAGATCAATCTTTTGACCACTATTTTCATACGTTAGTCCTTCATTCTCCATTACATTAGAGAAAGATTCAGTCTCCCTACTTTTTTGACTCGTCCTTCCAAAATGCGGCTCCCCTCCCCATTTGTCCGGGTCATTCCGGGATCTGGCACTAACCAGAGAACAATCACTCCCCCGGTCGTACGTGTCTATAATAGGTAACCCCGCAGCCTTAGCTGTCTCTATTGACATATCCGGATTTAAAATCGTGTAACTTGTCCTTGAAGCTACCTCTGATGTGCTTAGATATCTCTCATTGTCACTTTCACGTGTTGAAGGCCGCTGCGAAGCTATCTTACTACGACTCTGCTCGGCAGCATTACGTAATCTTTCAAACTTATTACGGAAATCTCTCTGTGACTTCGCAACAGATTTCGGAGCATCCACCCCTGACCATGATGAATCGGCATCCGCGATGCTATTTAACGGTGTAATGTCATCACTCAAAATCGGTGGACTCTGGGAATCATCAAACGAGTTCCGAGTGTCATAACTACTTCCGATTGTAGGCGAGCTCTGGGAATCACCAAACGACCGCTCCGAGCGGAAGGAGTAAACAGTCGGTGTAGAAGGCTCGCTTGATTCGGCTATAGTTGATAAATCATCATCAATATCCCTTCCATCATTCCCTGGTCTATTTACACTTTGATGATAGCTCACATTGTCAGATAATCCGGCGAGTCTATTCGGTCGTGGGGATGCCCCATGAGGAAGCGTGTTCGGTGTTGCATTCGATGATGATGAATCATGCCGAGTAATTTTACCGACAGTGAAATAATCATCGTCTTCAAGCTCTGCTTCAAGGAACTCTGGTTCGGTTTCGCCAACGACTTCTGCAGGATTCGCTCGTTGCATAACATCGCTGCGAAATCTCTCTAGATCTTCGCTTGAAACACTGTCAGTTGATTCTTGTGTGTTATCAAGATGAACGAGTTCATCCGTATATCGTTCGTTACCACTCGCTCGCACCGAATTCGAAACTGTAGGCCGAGGATTCGTTTGTTTATCTAGAGCTCCGTCTACACCAAATCGTTCTGCATCTCTGCTTGCTGTACCACTAAATGGAAATTCCTGGTGACGATTTTTGTCCCTAAAACCACATAGCTTTTCGGGATTCAATTGATCAAGTTCAGTTAATCCAATGTCGTGAAATTTGCCTTCATCGTTAATCAAATGTGTCTTGGTGAAGCTTTGACTTTTAAATGGTTTAGGGTCAGGTCTACAAGGAAAAAGATTACAGTTTAGCTGTTTAGCATAAGCAATAGTAGGAATTAGTTATTTCATTTTCATTTGGAAGGTGCTGTGGCACACGAGGGGTGTGTCACCCTTTTCAAAAAAGCGTACAAGATTTTTATAACGATAGGAAATTCAGGGATTTTCTACGGATTTTTCCTTAAAACAAAAGGAGTTTTGCAAAAGCTGTATGGGATTTTTAGAGAGTATGGCACAGTGATGTAATCCTCTAACTTTGCTGCCTGAACAGTAGGGTGGACAGGGTTCGATCGCACGTAGCTACCCACCACTTGAGCATCATGACAAAGGGCCGCAGATTCGATTAGGTCTTCTATACTTCTGCGATCCTATAAAATTGGCGCTGAAAACTGCAACTCACCTTCATCTTGACCATCAAAGAGATTTCAAATAACATACAAAACGACTGAAGTAGTTTAAATGCCAGATGGGCCAAAAAACCTGAGCTCTTTCCAAGTTCGTGATGGGGAGAAGACTTGAGGTATTGGAATGAATCAAAATTTGATTGAGAGCTGAAAGTCTGAAGAGTTTTTATGATTTTTGTTCTATTTTTCTGAGCATTGTAAATCAAAGTAAAATTGCATTCATTAAAATTCTTTTCTTCGAAATATGCAAAGAAGAAATATGTAATCTCTTCATTTACAGAAATTTGTAAATGCATGTCATTCCCCTCAAGGTTCAAAAATTCATTTTTACAAAATTATCACATCAGATATGCTATCTCTTTTTTAACAGACCTGAGTTGTAATTCTTGAGGGAAATGAGCTATGTTTGAGTGAGATTGTTTGAGTTTTGATCGAGGTCTTTCTAGGCCTCTTCTCACTCACTTCGAAGTTACAGATTTTATTCAATCAAAGTTTACCTGCATTTCCACTGATCAGAAAAATAGAAAACACATCACAAAAAAAAATACTTCACTTCTCGGCAATCAACAAAACTTTGATTCATTGCAGTGGCTCAATTATTATCTGCATGGCAAGTTTTCAAACTTGTGAAACTCCTTTTGGTTGATCCGATAAAACAGGCGTAATTACGGCAAATGATAAATTCATACTTGAAATCCAATGATATCCTTTGACTTTTAGATCTAGTCATATCCTCAGCACTTCGTCCTCCTTCCCAGGCACGCATCGAATGGCTAGGATCAACAGAGTAGTTTGCTTTGCCAACCACAGACGTCATAGAATGTGACCGCTTCAAATCGAAATCAACTAGTTGCATACCTAGGGAAGAAAGGAATGATTCGCTTATTGCTACGAGTGAATGAACACGTTTGTGACGTGAAATATGGCAACCGTTTATGCAGGATAGACACAACCTTGAACCCAGGAGAGCGGCCACGGCCAGTTACCATAAATGAGGAGGAAGGTGGAAAACCCTGATAGCCTTGGAATCGCGGTTGCGATTGAAAACTGGGATGGACAAATCTGAATACTTTCCCAAGCCGCAAAATCGAGCCCCTACCCATCCCCAAAACCAACATACCACCATATTTCCAATTCTAGGCCCATTATGCTCTTTCAGGTTTTCATATACTGCCGAACAAACAACAAACAGGGTTGCAATGTATCCTCATGCTCTCTGTGCTATTGTCTCGCAATCCTATCGTTTGATAGCAAACTATACATTTAAGGAGCATTAGCATCCATTCAGAAGACTTCATATATATGTAAAAAAAACAGCAAAAACAAACACTGAATTATCGTTACATTAAACTTTTCACAATAATGATACCTTTTATGACTTGATTTGCTTTCACCATTCGAAACCATTTCACAAACTGAAACAATTTCACCACAATGTCCTGCACACATTGATTCTTGTAGAAATCATTCTCGTCCATGTAAAATTCTAGGCACAACATTTTGGCTAAAATTTAGCTTTGCTAAGGTCAAGCTATATTGGCTCGTTAACTGACTAATGCTGGATCTAAATAAAAAGCAGCTGTTGACACGTGGTGAATCTTGTAAAAAGTCTATGTGAAATGCTGAAGTGCATCATTTTCTAAAAATTTTTGAGTTGAGAATCGATCACACAATCTATCAAGCTTCGAACTGACACAAAATCATCATATCGTTGGCCTTTTGCCATCATTCAAACGAGTACACTTTCTTCTCTTCGGTATGAGACGCTGGCGTCTCTCGCTTGCTGCTAGCAGAACACATAGACATTGCATCCACCACATCACTTATATCGGCTACTTAATTAAGTTGCTCAAGGAGTCATAATCGAAATGTTTCTTCCATCCCAAGTGATATGAAATGCCTCCTCCACTCCAACAAGTCCACGCTTCAGATCTGTATAACTTTTTGCAGAAAATTCGATGGTTACGATTTTTAATTTTGCAGTAATCTATCGACACATATGGCACCGAACCACAACGTAAACATTCAATTCTGAGGTATTCACAGGAATATCTTGCGCAAAACAACTTCGTCAATTGCTCAGGCAACGAATCTACATCGGTTTTCACTTCTAGCAAAATATCGAAAAAACTAGTCCTTAGCGAAGCAATTCATTCATGGTCTCTTGCAGGTAAAAGAAATCCATTTTTCAAGAGAGATAAGTCTGGATCCTTTCAAGGCAACGGAGCTCTATACGAGACAATTTCTATTGGCACAACGCTATCAGCTTTAGGTGTATCGTTTTCCTCCAGCCATAGTCAATGTCTGTCAATTCCAGAATGCCTTAACCCACAAGTAAATTAATTCAGCATAGCTTTCACAACATCAAAAACTGCACTTCTGCAGCCCCAACACCTGTCAAAGCATTAAATTCCAGCTGTGAAAGGCAGTTGAATTTCCATGACATGCAACAGCTAAGACATGCATTAGCAGTCAACTTGAAGTAAATGCTTATAAAAGAAGCTTCAAGCATTGTCAAACAGCAAAGCTCTCCTAGTATCACTCTCGGTAAATTTTCCAAATATTATATCTTTTCTGCATACTTTCCATATATTATTCATTGCGCTAGGTTCATGAAATTCACTTGATGGATCAAAAATCCATACACTTGACCAAACTAGGCAGTCTTCTCTTCAAAAATATACGCCGATTTTGCATCTGGTTACAGCATGCTCTTAGACATCTAACTTGGCTGTCTACAAGCATTCAGTCTTACTCTTCGTGTGTTTCTCACCCCAAGTGTGCTCCATGCTATCACTTGACAAGTTAAACTAGCTCCTCTCTACACTGCGCTGTCTCGAGGCCAAAACATCATTCTCGTATCTAAATAAAAGACTCTCCAAACCCAGTCTGTTTATAGGCATTGAGCCCTACTCTCTATAGATTTACGAAAGGATTTTACGTCACAATCGCTGACAAAACCGACGTTAATAACAAAGATTAAAGCAGAAAAATTGATAATTCATGAGCTGGAACTTATCCGAGTCTGAATTTAAGCCAGCAGGTTGGACGAATTAAAGGCAGATTTCCAAAAAAAGTCTCCGATGAGTTAAATTTTCTAGTAAATTTGAAATCCGACTGTTTTAAAGTGTAAAATTGCAACGAGAATAGTTGGAGTGAAATTTCAGAACTGTTCGAGGTAGCAGGTGTTACCTCTCAATATTGCTTTATTGTCAATAAGATTGCTTGGTGACCTGAACCTAACCTAGACATCTTTCCATAGGGCACCTCAAATTCTTATCCAACTAAAGGAAAGTCTTGACAGATGAGTCGCTTATTTCACATTCTTTTACCAAACATCCAAAAACAAGTCAGTTCTTGCCTAAAAACAGTAGTAGAATCTTGGTGAAAAGAGAAACATTTGTTTGATGAGCAATTTAAGATCATTCTTGCAGAAGAACATGAAACATTGCTTTTCGTACAATATGTTTTCATTTTAAAAGAAAGCTTAACGAATGGGCTGGTGGAGGTATTCTCGGAATAAATTATCGAATGGATATGGGTGGGTGACATTCTATTGGTCTAAATCTAGATGAAAACCCTGCAATTGTAATCCAAAATTCTAACACTAAATTTCAGTACCTACAATATCCCTAAATCATGATTACAGAACTTCCTTTCACAGGCAGATTTCAAATATATGTAAATCCTCTACAGTTTGATCACAACTAAATGTTTCATATTTTTTGGCGAAACCCTTCGAAGGCTAGAAAGACATATAAATATTTGATGAAGCTTTGTCTAAGTTGCATTTCTGCTTTACCATCGTCAATAGACCAGTAAGCTATTCAGCAAAAGAGCCTGCATCGAGCGTTATTCTTATACATCTTTATACATGAGATTCGATAGAGTGGCGCTAGAGCTTCTACCACTATTGAGCACATTCGAAAATTCTACAAAATGTAGAAGAGTATCGTTCAACAGAGATTCTTTTTCAAACCACGCCCGACAACCCCTACGGACGTGTGACGTCACATTGAATCCTCGAAGCTGTGGAGGCAGGTGGAGGTCATGTGATTCTTGCGCGCCCATTTCCTGATTCCATCACGCGTACACACCAAAAAACATTTCATTTTTGTAAGATCTGATATTGAGTGTATTTAAGATATTTAAGATATGTTTGAATAAATTTAACTCCTATGCTATGCTCCTATAGAAACACTATTACCATCAGAACGAGGCTACAGAAGTCGAATGATGGGTTGTCGGACGTGTAAACGCTCTATTCAATACATTTTCACATTGCGTATGAAAGATTCAGGCCGTTGAGCTGGTGAGAAACAGATTTAGCCTCAATTTACCAACAAATTTTTGACAATGAAACATATTGTTCAGTTTCCCAAAAATACTTTCAAATGACGCACGGACAGTAGTAGCTCAACTTACAAGTCATCTGTCTCAGGTTGCCTTAGACATTTCTCGGCCAATACACAACGGATTTGGAAATCCAAGTTCATAAAGTGCAATCTTAGATCTCATCTGTATCATAAAGTTAAAATAAAGTCTTGGAAAAGAGGCTCCTTCGCAATCGCAGTTCAAAAAACTATAAAATTTGAGCACCCGGCATTGGTACTAAGAGCAAGAGTTTTGACAAGGTGAGACGAGGGTTTGACAAGGCAAGACGAGGGTTAACTGTTAGCGACACTCCGTAGTAAACATGCAGGTCATCATGATAATATGTCATAGGCGTAAACAATGCAAACTATCTGTGCCTGCAGCCAAACATAAAATAAAACTCACCAGAAAGATCCTCAGTGCTATGACACCGATCTTCTTCTCCAAATGTTGCTAGTTGTTTTTTCGATCTCTTCGACAATAATGGTGGGCGATTCTTAACAGCCCTTCCCACGCTTGGACTTAAAACTTTCGGAGACGACGCTCCCGATGATGCACCTTCCTGCTTGGCACTGCTAAGGAGCTTTAATTTCTGCAATTCATCCTGGATCGAAAGTTCAACTTTATCTGCATGCTTTGTTAATTGTGTCTTGGGCTCAGAGTTTGAATCACTGTTCTTCCTATATGTCTCATTTCCTTTCATAGTTTCAGCAGAATCAGAATGCTTTGACTTATCATCACTAGAGGAGAAAAAATTCAAGACACATCATACTAAAACACGTACAAAAATAACGGCAAATCAATACCATTATGACAGAGCAGAAACTGCGCAAGCACGCGCAAAAAACTCGTAACATTGAGCTCCCTTAGCTCCTTGCAACAGATCCTGAAATAAGGCAACACTTGATATTTTATTCCTAGGGTCTTAAACTCTTGATCTGTCATTTCAAAAAGCTTACCTATTTGAACACTTCCTTATCTCAGATTGGTCGATGACGTCATTTTACGCAGTTTCTGATTTGTTTACCATTACAATTTGTTTTGTTACGGAATTTCATAAATCACTAACCAGCATGATTATACCAGCAAACCCCTAAACTCTTATTTTTTCTATAAACATAAAAAATTATAACGCAAAAAGTCATTACATTCTACGGTGCCATCCAAACCAGGAAATGACATAATGTCAACTGGTCCCTACTTTGGATGGCACTTACAATGCTACTACTTTTGGAAAAGTAGAATCTAAAGTCGCTTTGTGCCAAATAATACAGAAACCCTAAAATTTTTTAATGTTGAGTCCAATCAGGTTTATACATGTCAAGGTATAATTGATTATTTGGTACCATGCTACCCTGATAAAACTAACAATGATAAGGGGAGTGGCTGCTGCAGTTTATTTTCTAAGTATTCAATCAAAACGCTTCGTTGCATTGATAAATGGCATTGTTGCTTCTATGATTCTGTTTTCAACCAAATTTAGATCTTTACTCCCAAACAATCTTCATTTAATCGAACTTTACAGTTTCAGACGGTTTAAAACTTCTATTCCAAACTTTCATCCAAAACTAGACACAACGAACGGCCTCTGATTCATAAATTAGTGCCATGCTGATGGTGAAAGATTTAAGTTTCGCTTGCTGGAGACTTATCAGCATTAATCCTCATCTAGTTTTTAACGCTTAAATCTCAACTCCTGGGGCACTTACAGAGAGAATACGCATATCAGTGCGAGTATCTTCAAAGTGCAAATTTCCTTGGGATGAAGGCTTATGCTGAAACGTTTAACTATCTTATTACGACGAACCTTAAGAGCATACACTATCTTGGCAATATATACTAAAAACTAGAGACTACCATACTTGCCATGTTGTACCATTCAGAGTCAAAAAGTGACATCAGATTTCTGAGTTCTAGCTACAAATGGTAGAGACTCTTATCCAGCAGTACTGTGAACATATTGAAGTTCTCGATAAGTGTCCAAAAACACAAACGTACACACAATAAGAGCTCCACATGTGCTCTCCGGAGCTTAATAACTTATAGATGCTATAAAAGATATGAGGAACCACTAAATTTGACTTTCTTGCCCCGTACACCAGCAACTAATAGTCAGATTCACTCAAACTCAGTGCCAAACTCTAAGTTGAAGTCTATTTTAATCATAAAGCTGAAAAACAGGCATTATCCATTCATGGCTCCTTCACAGTATCCGCTCAAACGGCGAACATGTTTCTGGGAAATCCCGTAGCTCATTGCAAATTCTTACTGAAAGGGCTTCAACGTGGGCTTATACAAGAAGGGGAATTAAATAGAAGCTGGCTACACAGTGCTTCTACGATACCAAAAAAAGCCCAAATAATACCTTTCAGACGGTGCATCTCCTCTGTCTTCACTAGACGTCCTGATGCCATATCCTAACTCTTCAGAACTGACCGTCGTCTTTTCCAATTCCACTTTGGTAAAAATCTCACCCAATAACGCAATCAAATTATTCTTTAATTCCGGTGCTTTATAAACGAAGTCTTCAGTTCTGAGTGCAAATACGGAGGTGCAAATATTCTGAGCACAGAGTTCTCTGAATAACTCAATATTCGAAATGATCTCATCTTCCGTTAATGATTTGGATAATTTGATTTCTAAATGAGAAGGGAGAATTTAAGATAAATTTGAGAAATTTCATCTTCAGTTTAATATACTGGATGAGTGATAAAAATTTCCCATGTCCAAAAATTCATAGCATAATTGACACCAGGCAGGAAAACCCACCAGACCATGCAACTGGGTAGTCAGTGGAATATTGCCATTTTAAATATCCTGAAGGAAAATTTACAAATGAACCAAAGGCAAGCAAAGTGGTCTTTCTTGATGTACTTCAAATCAAAACAAATAAGTATGACATCACTAAATAACTTGATTTTGCTTATTACTTCCCCTCCCTTGGCATTCTCCCTTGCCACTTTCAAATGAATATTAGAAAGAGCATTGACTTTGGTATTGAGTTTATTTATTTTTCATTTTTTAATTGTTTGCCACAGCCCCTGAAAAACAGTCCTTTAGGACTGATGGGTCCTCTGTGCTTAAAAAGTAAGAATAAACAAATAAATGAAAACAAATAAGATTAACTAATGGTTATCTAAGAAATATCAGAGGATCACATAAGAGGATGAAGGCTAAATCTTCCAAACATATAGAAAGGTCATCCAACTGACAAGAGAACAATGGTGAAACAAAACAAAAAAGTATACCTTCGTGAGTCAATGTATCTGGACAATAAAAAAGCACGAGTGACAACAAAGTTTTCCCATCAGCCAAATCAGACTGCAAATCATCAAGCTTAGGAAACAGATTTTCTGGTTTGTCAACTTTTTGATCTTTCTTGAAGCGAAATCTTCTGGGAGAGATCTCTGAACTTGATTCTGGTGATTTAGTCTTTTGGATTCTTCGGTCATTTGTGTTATTTATCTTGTTTAGCCATAAAAGCAATGCATCTTCCAAATCAAATGGAAGCTCTTTGGCAGCGTTGAATGTTGCAAAAGTCCTGTCAGAAAAAATCATTCAGGTATTATCAGCCAACGTCAGTGTCAAACCCTATTGCACATTAATATTGTGTAATATTCATAGGCCCTACTATATTGTATATGCTTGCCCCGCTCAACTAAGCTTTTCTATCAAGCACTTTGCATTAAAATGGATAGAAGCAAGTGGAAATAAGTAATAACTTCAAAATTAAAAAATACCTTGCATACAAATTCTCCCATAGATTTGTTTATCTTGTTAGTATATATTCCATTATTGTAATTTTATGTTTCATGTAGTTTATAATTTTCCATTTCTTTTAATGACATTTGGAAGTGTTGGAATTTAAAATGAAATGAGAATATATAATTTCACTGGGATATTCGTTATGGAAAATTATCAAGAAAGTGGATTCCATTTTGGCCATTGAAATCCAGCAAAATGCCCATCATTCACCTGATTCTTTTTGCTACTAGTAAAAAGGAATTTGTATAAGGCAAGTCCAATCTTTCCAGCTGATAACAACAATAAAGATCCTTTTTAAAGTTTCATTTCATAATATTTGTACAGGCTTTAAAAGGTTCATATCTATATATGTTTTTGAACCTGACCTGTTTAATGATTGAAATACATACCAAAACAAAAGTAAAAATAAAGTATGAGCAATGGCACACTGTAAAAGATCATGAAATAATTTACCTTACAGCACTGACAACATTCTGAATGTTGACTGATAAATTAACATGGGCCAGCATCAGAGTGTCCAACAAAGCCAGATGGGCATCCTGAAAGATTACATAAATGTGTGCACAAAATTAGTATCTCAAACAACTATTGCTAGGGTCATAATTTTGTGTTCAACCTGCAAAAGTTAGGGGCAATTTCAGAAGGTCCTTAATAAAAGTCAATTAGTTGGTAGATGACTACAGTGCAGGTCTTGGTGCATATTTACATTTCTTTTTTTCTTGTTTAACAGAAATCACAGTCATTCATAAAGCAAAAGAATTCTTGTCAAAATGTAAAGAATTCTTGCAAATTCTAATAAAGTCTTGAGAATTCTTATAACTTTAATGTGTACAGGGCCTTTATTGTTTCATGAAAGTGAGGTATCCATAACAAGAGCTTGGACCAAAATGTAAATTTTACAAATAATCCCAACTGTTTATACAACTTTCTACAGTGCAGCACTTTGATATGGTTTTCATGCCTAAGAATTCTCAAGAATTCTTAAAAGTTCCTAAGTTATGTTTAACATGGGCTAGGCCTGTACTGTACTTGCCCTGGATCTCTGGTTGTAATGGAAAACTTTCAGCCAAGTACTATATATTATTTCGTATAATCACTGAATGATAATTAATTTTTAAATTTCTACATACCAGATCAAATGTATCCTGCTGTAATAACCTCTCTTCTGTCACAGCTTCATCAAGAGTATCAATAACATAATACCCTGCATTTGACAGTTCTTGAATCATTGACCAAAAGGAATCTGTTTCCTTTTCTTTCTGGATAATTTGACTGCAAACTTTGAAGTAGACTTCACCATTGCACAGAAAACTTGCAACTTGTGGACGCACTGCAAAATTTCCCTGGAAAAAGAAGATTAGGGTCTGGTAAGTCAATCAAAGTACAACCATCATGTATACACATAATTTTGCTTTTTTCCCCAAGAATTCTGCTCCAGTTTCAAAAAGTCTTATTCCACTAAAAATCCCTATTAGAAGCAAAAAAGTCTTGAGAGTCCCTCAGGAACGTGTTTGATGTTAATGATTGCATCAAAACAGCTCTTTATCACCAAAAATCAATGTCAGTCAATCATTAATTCTAATTTTTCTATTCATTATACAGTTTATTGATGCAGAAATTCAATTTTTCTAGCTAAATACATGAATTAATTGAACTAAAAATATATCAGTACAGTACAGGTATTCAAAGTTTGAGAATTCTTTGATACTAATTCAGGCAAGACCTGCACATTATATTGAACATATTTCTATTCAAGAAAAGTACCTCTATATCTCTCTCAGTTGGGCAAGTAATTTCTGGTGGAATGTTATAAAAGTCTCCATCTTCTGTAGCATGGAAAACAAGCCAAAACAAGCTTGCACAAAATTTGGCCTGATAGAGACAAAAATGGTAAGTTAAGTATCAAAATGATAAAAGAGAAAATGTTTAATATAGAATGAATGCAAAATGTCAGTTATTCAAGAACTGTTTGCACACATCATGATTCTACAAACCTTCTGTAGCTATATTACCATATTTTTTGATTAACTAGTTTTAAATGATCCATTAGATATCAATGGCTTTATGTTCAAAAATTCTACGTGATTCTACAAACCTTCTGTAGCTATATTACCATATTTTTGATTAACTAGTTTTAAATGATCCATCAGATTTCAATGGCTTTATGTTCAAAAATTGTTTTAAACAAATCTTTTACAACCTATCTTTGGCTTTGGACTTTCTATACCATTTAAAAGGATTACTAACAATTACAAACACCTGCAAAATATGAAAATTATTCCCTGTAGACCCAGACAGTAATAGATGGTTAGGCTAAAGATGGTATCAGGGAATACCTTTTCGCATTTGCAGTTCAAAATCATTAGACTGAATTCATTGGTTGATATGTCAAGAAAGAGAAATGTGAAAGATCATGGTTAAAGCTCCTTGATGTAATCTTTAGCACAATAAGTAAGCAAGCAAGTAAGTAAAAATTTGCCATTAAAATGATAAAAAAGGACTAAAGATCATAGAAATTTAACGGAAAAAAGAATCTAATTACAAATGTACATAATAAAAATTTAAAGGTCAAAACATAGATTAAAACACCCCTGGTTGAAAAATGGCAGGGATGGCATTAAAAGCTCAATACAACCTTGTTTCCATAATGGTCCCCCCAGGGGTTCATTCACCAATCCCTGATTGGAATCTCTGCAAAGTGTGCACTGAAGGCAATCATAGTTAAAACAATAGCCAACTGCATTTTATTGTCAACTCAGAAATTTTGCAACAAAATTCTTTCCTACGCAAAACAAAGTTCCTGACCAGAAACCCATTTTCCTGCATGGAGACTTAAATTTTTGTGCACTGGACATGGCACCAATAAAACAATGAAAACTGCCATAGAAACTACATGCTCTGAGCACTGGACATGTCCAGCACAGAAGGCTCTCTTTCCATAGCATAGGAATTCATTTTGTACAGCAGATTTTTTCTGGTATACTCTGTCCTTGGTCACAGAGACTGTGCTGCTAGCATACCATTTGAGCAAATTGCTGTAGCCCTGAAATACTGAAATTAAATTACGTATTACCTCAACTGGGTCATAGTCAGATTCAGGCATTATTTTATGTTCAGTTGCCTCTGCTGCCATTCTACACAATGTAGGTTGTAACCATCTTATTTTGTCATTTCAGCCATTCTCTACTTCCTTGAGATATACCGAGATGTACTGGTCATGACCCAGCAGATCTGAAGTTGCCGTTCTTGAAAACAGCTTGAAATCTGTTTTCTGTATCCAATATTCACCTCTTGAATAAACACTGGCCAGAAAATCTCTCACAGCTTGAAGACTTTGCCTTGCTGCAACTACTCCGTTTCATTCAGCAAGCATCATTTGACTGTTCAATCATTAATCATTAAACTTTAGCAAATGTTTCTAATCATTGGCTGGAAAAATTGACCAGTAACCGACTGCTTGTATTGAGATCTGTTTCAAAGGAAATTTAGGCCGGTATGAAGTCAAGCTTCACCCTGTGGCCTACCAGCAGGAAATGCCAACTACAAATCGGGAAAACTGCATCGCATCTTCAACCAAAATTTCATTGGATCAGAATGAATGACAATTTGTATTTCTTGGGCATTAAATAACTGCTCTTCGAAGCCTTGAAACCTTGGAGCTGATTCGCTGCGACTTTCAAACAAGCGCCATATTTGTGTTTGGTTAGAACTTCATGTAAATTCTCTCGAAATGTCAGAACTATTTTTTGAACATTTGGAAACAAAATCCGAAAGGGTACATTTGTAAAATGGAAAATTCAAACGATATTTTTCCTTCATAAAGAATAAATTTCACACCTCTGAGTGCATTCGATCAAATCAAAATAAGCAAAGAAAGCAAAACATGGCCATCGTGGTTCCCTGTAGTACTAAAAGTTTCTTAATTTGATATGAAATTTTATCCATTTTAGTACTTAAAGTTTCTTAATTGGTTTCTTATTTTTTGAATGCAGATTTATCAATGTTGTCGCTAACACTTCTGCAGATAGCTTTCTTTATGTTGAAAACACAAATGGTCAGTTAATATTGCTCAAGAATGATTTTCAACGATATATTAACTATGATATATTTGCTATAATATCCATGCTTAATTTTGGACATCTTAATACTCGTTTCTTATAAACCAGTTTCTTATGAAAAAGTGTACATGAGAAGCACTTTTTCGATTCTCCTAAAAAAACTTGCAAATTTTCTACTTCGCTGGAAATCCCACTACCACTATTACTGCATAAAGAGGTACATTCCCCTTGCCTGAAAAAGCTGCAAACATTCTCTTGTGAGGGGGTATGGGGTTTTACGGATTGCTGATTTGGCCATTTCGTTCTCAACTATCGGGTATTTCACTCAAAATTTTCTTCTAGGGTTTTAGAAGTAATACATTCACAACTGAGATTGGGAAACCGGCTTTCGAATGCCTAGAATAAGGCTAAGGGAGTCGGCGAAAATAAAAATGCTGGAAAATCGAAGATTTCTGACGAAAATCGAAGATTTTTGTTAAGAAGTGGAATTTCGGATTCTGGCTTTATTGCTTTATTTGCTTGCAGGATTTCGGGTTGGGTTTTGCTAATTTTTGTCCGGGTTTGCGGGTTCTAGCACCCCTCCCAAAGCCCCTTCTATTCCGCGCTCTTTTCTGGCTGGAAGCATTGTCCTCTTGCGACTATGCTGGAAGTCCTGTTCAGATCCGCCTCTGACTGTAACGGGACCAGTGTATGCTAAATTATCGATACACCATTCGCGTTATTGCAGAAGAAGCACGTTTCCATTAGCAACTAAAAAGTTGTGGATACTAGATGTGTATGCACCGTTCCTGTCACCTCACTTAATGAGAAAAGCATTTCCCTGGGCTTTTGTGTGGAGAGTTAAGACAAAAAATTTACAACGCCTTTGTAGACTGATAATGGACCCAATCCGGTATAGTGACCAACTGTGCAGTGACAACAACGACCTAAACTAGTAACATATCAAATTTTTCTAGAATTTACAAATTTTCTCTGGAGTTCTTAAATCTCGTAGTGTTCCCTGTTTTTTTGATCGAATTTTTCTCTTACATTTTTGGACATACGTTTTAATCTTTGTTCAACAATACTGTCCAATCTTATCCTTCTACTTGCACGTGTGACACGATGATTCCCTTTGGTCACTCCAATGTTTTCGTTAGGCTGACAAGGCCAGGTTTTATGAAGATTTTTCATTCGTTGCTCTTCCTCCGTCGGTGTCATCTCCGTGTATGCTCGCATTCTGTTGGGTTGAGGTGTGCTGAATTTCGAGCTTTCTTCGCTTTCGTTCAAATCCATAGCTGCCATTTCTTCGACTGGGTGCTCAATAGGAGTGGCTAGAACTCCAAATGGCCCGTCATCTTCGAATGCTTCGGAAAAACATAGCCTTCTTGGGTTCATGTTTAGCTTTGGTGAAGATCTAACGAACATACTCTTGCTTCTTGGGCGCCTTGGGGCCCAAGTGAGCCTGCGGTTGTGCTCGGGATTGTTGAGGATTTGCTGTCCGAATGGTGTGGAGTGTGGGGTAGCGACTTCCATCTTTGTTTCAATTTCAGTACAATATATGTTCAGCTTTACCGCAGTGTTGTGCTCTGAAAGCTTGCAGTTTGATGTGAGATAAAGTGTTATTTTTCTTCCGACTTGTCTCGATTTTCTTGAACCTTTCCCTTTGCAGCCTCTTCTGTCTGTCTTGCTTCCCGCCAAATCAAAAGATGACTCTACAATCTTTCTCCGTAATAACACAATGCCACATGTTATTCTAACTTGTTTTTGATTCCCCATGGGTATCTAAAACAATAAACTATCCCAAGGATCCTTTTGTTTCACAGGAAATGCACATTGTACATTTTGCTTCGTTTCTTTCACATGGGATGCAACTCTGTTCAAGTAGCAATGTCTCTAGGGACGATTAAAACAATAAGCTTTCTTGACTGCCTCTAGCTGCTTCTTGTTCACAAGGAATACAAATGTAGCGTTGCGCGTTTCTTATTTGCAGAAGAGCTTGTTTGTTTGCCTTAGTTTCTCGCTGTAAACTTTCTTTCGTCTTTGTTTTTGAAGTGATTTGCTGCGATAATTTATAAACCAACATTCCTTTAGTAAAGACAGTACATAACTCTCTTTGCAAGAAAGATGAGTCAGTATCAATAAAAGAAAAGGCCAAGAGGGTGGATAAAGAGGGGCTCTTCTTCACTCATTCGAAGAAGCGTACGAGATTTTGTGGAACAAAAGGCAACCTCGTCCCCAGGGCCTTTGGGACGAGGTTCAACAAAAGGAATTATTTGATGGATTTTTCTTGAAAACAAAGGGATTTTTGTCAAAATTGTACGAGATTTTCAGGACTGAAATACCCCTCAATGGAAATGTTTTTGCTTGTCCCATTTCTACGTTAGAGGGTAGGACTTAGAAGGGTAGACAGCAGTTAGAACTCTGTGTAACGTGTAACTAAACGTTCACTAACTTCAAAATTCGGAGGAAAATAGCAATTATGGGCAATTATGCAATTTAACAAATCAAACATGTTGAAGGGCACAGGCTGTTTCCTTTCCCAAAGCTTTTTAAGCCATCACTCGATGAATAAGAGAATGAATTTTATATAATTTTTTCATTTTAATTCCTTTCATGATGAATTTCTTTTGTAATTAATTTTTTCAGGATGAAAAAGGAGCAATGAATTATAAATTTCTCCAGTGCCGACAGAAAGGGGTGATTTTGGTATCTGCTATTCTATGAATTTGATGGATTTTTGTAAACAGTACTTGAAATCAATGCGGTACTGAGTTTGCTGTCTTTTCATCATGCCATTTGATTGAAAAGAGAGACTAATGTGCAAAATGAAACTGTTCGTCGCTATACTTGTCATGAAACTCGTCAAGGACCCCCCCCCCATGAATTCACCAAGCCGCAATACTACCTAGGTACAAAATTGCTATGCACTGTCAACACTTCCGCAACTTGCTTGCTATGTTTTTGGAGGGTATAGTCCGATGTAGTTGCATTTTAGGCCAATCTGAATGGTGTGGTCCGTAAAAATTTTGCTCCCTTCGCTCGCTGTCGGCACTCTGGCAGTTTTTGTCCCCCCACCCCAGCAATTCTTCCCTGGCGCCATATCTGAAACTTATTGCATTGCCACAGGGGAGTAACAGCGACGATCTTCGAAGAATATGGCGAAATTTTTCACAACACAATGCCACCCCGTCCCATTGCATTACTCTTGGGAAGTTTCAGGTAATATTCCTCTTTTGGTATTCATTGGCACGAAATGTGTTAAATAGATCAAAATATATTTTATGAAGAGATGAATCATTCATTTGAAATGGTTGTAAACAAACCCAAGCCGATTATTGTCTGCCTCAAATTTGATGTAGAATTAGAATGCCTTCGAATAACTAGCTTGCGTTCAGACTTTTGGACTTACAACAGAGTCTGCATGCAGGCCAGGCGAATAACAAAGCTGACGTGTCTGGTGTAAGTAATTTTGCATTGTCCCTAATCTCTCAAATGACACCTGATTTGAGGCAGATTTTAGATTTACATTAGCTTCATGTCTCCTTCTTTCTCCACTTGGCATCCTTTAGCAAATTGTGCAGGTAGAGATTCAAGCTTCAGCCATGGCAGCTGTAAATGTTGCAAGAATACTCGAGTAAGAATCAATCTGTAGTCACATTTAGATATCTGTCGTAAAGTTTTGCAACTTGATATGTCTGCATTTACCGTTTTCTCTATTGGAAAGCTTCCGAAAACTAATGAAGTTGGGAAAAGTTATCGTCAAAATTTTTACTGAAGGCGTGGCAGCCGAAATTTCTACCTGGACTTTCTGGTATCCCTTCATGCTATTGTAAGGGTACGTTCATTGGCACCAGTTCTTAAAACGGTAGACCAGGAAGACTAAGAATTCTTAGAACGGTAAATCTGGTTGGCTTCAAAACAAAGGCCCTTCTGAATCCTTGCGCTAAAAGGCACAAGGTTTAGCCCTTGTGACTATGGTTTAGCTGACTAATTTCGCTTCGACATAATGAACCCCAAAACATGCTGCTTAAAAGGATTTTTGTGTCTGGAAAATATATCTCTGTCTCTTGGAAGTGTGTAGTCTACTGTTTTCTGAATGTGATAGGTTTGGAATCACAATTAATTTTTGACGGGACGAAACTGTCAAAGGAAAAATTGTCGAGACTGCGTGCCCTTGAGAACATCGCAAAAATAGTGTGGTGGTGCCTTGTCTTCAATTGTGGAATAAGGATATCAATGTTTTCGCTAACATAAGAATTGGATACCATCCAGTTTAGCAGGGAAACCTTTAAAGCTGTTGGGGTAGCCCAGAGAACATTACCTATTGGAAGCTGGCGGGTTTGATAATCGGTAAAGTTTTGCAGTTTTGAGAGAAAACTTGCTGAGATTTCTCCAAAATATTGCAACGCAGTAGAAAAAAATTTAAAACGTCTTGTCTATGTGCCAATGAGTTTATTTTAGGGATCTAAATATCTTCTAAATTTAGTATATGTTAGGTTTCTCAAAAGTAATTAGGCTGTGTTGTGCCCATGGAAATAGGATGGTTGTGCCTTGTGTCAGTAGTCAGTATGGCAAAGCAACGGTCTGGACCAGGGAGCGCCGAGTCTGGACTCCAAACCAAACAGCGCCACCGCATCGTCAACCATGGTCAAAGCGCAGCGTCCAAGCTCATTAGTGAGGCTGGCCTCAATTTCAAAGCATCAAATTTTCTTACTGCCATTCCGCTTTGCTATCAAAGTTGCAAATTTGTTGACAGGAAAGGGCAAAGGAAAACTCACTTTAAAGGCACGTCGAAAAGCCTAAAGCAAGAAGGATTATCTAGTTTTACATCCAAGACAAATATGTCGTCAAGGTATGTATGTTTTGGCGAGAAACTGATTATAGGTCGGACAGGGAAAGGCTGCAAATGAGGCGAGGTCCTTGCTAGTCGTCCTTGCTTGGCCACTTCAAATTGGCGGCGCAGCCTACTTGTTGTTTGCCGGCCGTAAAAACTTTCTCTCGACGAACAAGGTATTAGAGACGGCTACTCAGTACCTAGACGGTCCTTCTTTGACACCAAGTACTCTTTAAAGTTGCGCAAAATTCAACTGCATATAAATCAAGTCTGCATATAAAAGAGTTTTATCTGAAAAGATAACACGTCAAAGCAAACCCAGATTTGCAAGTTAATAACACTTCAATCTTTGAAACTAAGTTGGGATATTGCTGGGAGGCCTATTTATCGGAAAAATACTGAGTACCCAAGCTTACAACAGAGTACAGGGCGTACCCGAAAAATTATGTTACTTATTTGCTTACAATAGGTAAATTTTAAATAAAATGAAGTCAGGTGTAAGAGATTCACATGTCATTTCTTCAGAATTGTGTTTATGTATAGAGACAATAATATTCGTTTTGATCCTTGTTATCATAGGAGTCTGAAGAAATTGAGTGAGGAAAGTCTTACAAGGCCTCCAGAAGAGGTGTTTGATTTGCTGGAGAAGTTAGGAGAAGGGTAAGTGGGGTCTATTGAGACCATATGGGCAATCTTGGGGGTAAAATGGGTGGGCAAAAAATGTGAGTAAATATTATGAAGATCTTCAGATAAGGCCTTAGAGATGCTGGTACAAACAACAAAAACATGTCTAAGAAAAGAAGGTAAGAAGGTACTGTAGTCATTTTTGGTGTGCTAATGATAATGAAACTTTGGTGTGCTACAAACACTCAAAACTCTTTGAGAAAGATTTTGTGTCAACAAATCATGTTTACCTTACACAGTTCTTAGACCATGAATAAGGGGACCATTATGGAAATAAGGTCAGATTCACCCTTAAATGCTATCCCAGCCAATGTAGTTAGGGGTGTTTTCCTTTTATGTTGTTAACCTTAAAGTTGATATTTTATTGTAGTGTACCTATTCTTTATATTCATCATATATTTACAATGATTGTAAATGTTTTTATTGTGACAAATCAATACATTCTGTACATAAATAGGTATAAACTGAATAAACTATCTGATGGGTACATATGTCCATAAACAGGTTGTTTTATCTGATTTAAAAGAACGAATGACATATTGTAAGATATGCGTTGGATTCCTTGTGATCAAGAAAGTGCTTCTTGAATGAATCTCTTGTTATAACTGCTGGAGTTTCTCAGTCTCTGAGTGATCTGAGAGTTGAGCTTCTGAAGAGTTTCTGATAAAACAGTTATGTGTTTATCTTTGATCCCATTTCAAATCCCAATATTGAATGTTGCTTTAAAAAATTGTGGCTCTGTTTCAAATAGATTTTCTTTACATTTCTCTTGTTTTTATTTTATCAATTTCCTTTGAAGATCTTATGGATCAGTTTACAAAGCAATGCACAAGGAAACAGGAGATGTTCTAGCAATCAAGCAAGTTCCTGTTGATACAGATCTGCAAGAAATAATTAAAGAAATCAGTATCATGCAACAGTGTGACAGGTAATGTTGCAGTTAAACCCTCTCCTCTTTTGCCTTTCTGTTAATGCTGCAGGAATTTCTCCTTGCAAAATTTTGTCTGCTGAGACAGCATGTTCTTTTAATAGTAAATTTCGTTTTGATGTCTTTTGGTATTTAAATCCATTTAAATTCAAGGCAAATTGAGGACCTATCGCCATAAGGCATGTACAGTAATCTTTGTAAATCAACTGCCACTATAGATTCTGCCTGATCTAATGATGTTGCTGCCCTTTATCATCCTCAATGTTTGTTTTCCCTCACCATATTCATTAAAGATTTCTTCTTCATTCCTTGTGTAATCTCTCCATTTTATAGGACACATACTGTATAATAATTATATATTAGAAAATTTGCCTTGTGTGACCAATTTTTCTGCCATGCACTTTGAATTCCAGCCACAGCTCTAGCTGCAGAATGTATGTTAAACAACAAAAGGAAATAATAGACATTGATCAATACAGATGCAGCCATGTAAGTGATTTGAATGAAAAGGAGATTTTCTGCTAATTTTGCAAATTTTTCAGTCTGACATGTAATCAATTGCTAGGTGTGCCTTTAATGTATGTGAACATTCTTCTTTCCATTGCAGTGTTTACGTTGTAAAATACTATGGTAGCTATTTCAAGAATACAGATTTATGGGTAAGTTGTTTTGGTATTATGATAGTTTCAAAATGCTCTGAAATGTAGCCACTGTGAAAACAGATGACATAAGAGATTCCAGAAACTTCATTTATATGTTTATCAAAAGACTTATTAGCCTCAAGTGGGCCTTGCATGGAGAGGCACTTAAGCTTGATTAAGGGCTTCCAAAGTTGCCTGGCAAGTTCTGGTGGAGTTGATAAAGTGGGAAGCCTAGGTTGATAAACTTTTATATTGAGTGTGCACATAGATCTTACCACTCATATTCTGATTATATGTGGGCTGTTTTGCCTTTTTTGATGTTGGCTTTGCTGTGTCCAATATTGCAATAATGTCTTACCAATCAGGGATCACATTTTCTCCAGGCAATCGGTCAAGCATCAAGAACTTTTGAGGTGCTCTAATTGTAAGGCACTCACGTTTCTCTTACTTGCAACACCCAGCTTCAAGCGACCTAAATTTACAAAGTTTATTTTTGGTTTATTTTACAGATTGTTATGGAATATTGTGGTGCTGGCTCAGTATCAGACATCATGAGATTGAGAAATAAAACTGTAAGTACTTTTTACAGATACTTCTTGCATTTTAAAGTGTGCAATGCCTGCTACTGTAGTTATCAGGAATATTGTGTTTTTTTTTCATATCTCCCATCTTCTGCTGTTTATACTTAGTTGAAGCAAATAAAAAGAACATTTAAGACTTTTGTTGCAGAGACTTTGTAAATTTAAGTCAGATTTACAGTTCATATACACCATAACAATTAAAGGATAAATGTTAGATGCAATTGTATAGTTTTAAAATTCTGCCTGAAAGATGTTTTGCGTTCTTTGCAGCTGAAAGAAGATGAGATTGCTTGTATATTACGTGATACTTTAAAAGGTCTGGAGTACCTTCATTTTAGGAGGAAAATCCACAGGTAAAATTTCTTACAGATATTTCATGATTTTGATCCTTTTCAAGAATTTTATGTAAGTTTTTTTTATTGCCTGACAAATATATTTTTGAATAAATATTTTCAGACAAACAAATATCAAACATTTTTCACAGAATTTGAGACATCTTATATTGGAATTTGCATGACCACAAATAGCAATCTATTTTCTGTTTGTTTTCATTATTTTGTGAGCAGGACATTGTGTTTTCAAATGGCAAATGGTAAAATGCTTTCCAGTGATTTTTCTGTACCGCAAACAATTTTGAAGATTGCTACTTTCTGATCCTTGACATGTCTAAAAGTACTGAGATGCAAATTTTTTGTGTTTTTAATTAAACAGTAAAAATACATAATTTCCTATGATTTTTTGGTACTGAAAAAATTTTGGACCGTGAATATTTCCGATGACAACAAATTTTGGCTGACATCCAAAATGTTTTGTGTCCTTGTGTATCTAACTTGATTGTTGTGTCTAGGAATTAGCCATGATTGAAGGTTTTTCAATGTAATAGGCCTTTTCGAAATTTGGAGAAAGGGACTAGGCAGAGCGCAGCCCATCCTTGGCAACAGCAGGAAATAGGGGGAGTTGCCTCTATGTGGCTTGTGTACCTTTCCTCCCAACTTGAGTTGTTTTCGCTTTACTTGAACCTTTCAAGAGTCACAAGGTAATTGTCTGGACCAGTAAGTATTTTCTCTGGATTATTTAGCCATCTGGTCAGCCTTTCACCCATTGGTGAGTGTATTTTGAGCCACTTTATTGCAGGTATGTGTCTTTGGCTTTGCAGCGGCTCAGCTTAGGCCCAATTGGTCAACAGTTCTAACTTCAAACTTGAGTGAACAGAAGCAATTAAGTGCATCAAATAAACTCACAAATGGGTAGAAGGATGGCTAGACGCTTAAATAATGTAGAGAAAACACTAACCATACCAAGCAAGTATGATGCAACTCTTGAAAGGTACGAATAAATCGTGTAAAATTTTGTAAAAAAATAAATTGTGTAATAAATTGTGTAAAAGAAAATCGAAAACAACTCGATTTTGCAGGGAAATGCGACCGAGATGCAACCCAAACGTTTATCATCGAAACGTAGGGGATTCCCTGATTGCAACTGTTGCCAAGGTGGTAACAAAGTTTGAAAACAGTCTGTGCTACCACAGTGCGTATTCAATAAAGATTAATAGATTAATCACTTACAGATATAGATTTTAATTCCTATTTACAAAACATGGTAGCTTAAGCTCTCCGTTTGACTGGTGGGAAAGCTGACACGTATGGGAATGAATGTCCAATGATAATGCGAAATGATTAATACAGCAATTTCATTGTACCTCTGAAAGGTTCAAATAGCTCTTTGTGATTTTGCAAGATTATAGTTTTTTAATAAAAGAGAATCTAAGCATTTATTTAATTAGCCTATACTTAGATCCATTATTCCAAAAGAAGAAAGGGTCTACGAAACGAGGATTCAAGGCTTGCTAAGGCCACACAATGGAGCAGAAACTGCGTAAAATGACGTCATCGAGCAATCTTAGATAAGGAAGTGTTTGGATATAGGACCTTTTTGAAATGAAAAATCAAGAGTTTAAGGCCCAAGGAACAAAATTTCAAGTGTTACCTGATTTTTGGATCTGTTGCAGGGAGCTAAGGGGACTCAAAGCTACGATTTTCCGCGCATGTGTGCGCAGTTTCTGCTCTGTCAGGCCGCACAAGCATTAGACCTTTACGCAAAGTCACGCAATCCATCTTAAATGTTGCAGCAGTCTATTGAAATAATGACTTGCCGGTTTCGCCTCACTTTGGAGTCACCCACCGGCGTGCATTTCTAACAGCAACCCACGAACTTCGTTAGCAATGTGTAGATTTGGAAACAGAGTCCCTTGTTTTCAACAGTGAAGTTTACTTCCTTTTGGGAATCCAGCCTTCACCTCGAATTGAACTTTAAAGCTCTATACACGGACAGATAAAGGGCACGAAGTTCCTGTTTTCAAAGGCTATCAATTTTCGTAGTCTAATGAAATAAAGCGTCTGGATGAATTGATGTATTCTTGTGTAGCTTCAACAATCATTCTGTTGACAATATGTGGAAGTTCAGGACTTCCATACACCAGTGAGCAAAAGTCAGTGTTCTCGTAAAAAAAGAGCGTATTTACAAAGTAAATATTTGGATGGGCGACTTCTTATTTCATTGATTGAAAAGAATCAAGCTATGATTCCACAGCACTAGTTTGGTCATTAGATTAAACCCTTTTCAACAACACTTTGTTGACATTTCATTATAGAAATCAACGAGAATCTTCTACAAGAATGCAGTTACTAACCTTTGAGACGTTAGATATTTATAAATAGCGTTTGATAGGTTTAGACAGCAGGTAGAAAAAGGGGGACGAAGCGACTTTATAGGAAGCTTGTTTTCGTGAAAGAAGCAAGGAGAGAAAAACGCTGAATAAAGGATGCGAAGAGGATGTAAAAAAGGAAAGGATGAAAGAAGAAATAAATGGCAAATGAATAAATGAATCAGGAGATTAGGAAGAATGAAATATTGTAAGAGAGAAGAAGACAGGATGAAAGAGAAATCACAGATTTAAGAATATAAAGAGGAAAGTAGGAAAGAAGGAAATACAAAAAAAAAAAGAAAATGGCAATGTTTCGATTTGTTTTTCTAGTGCTTATATTCTCTACTGCTCGTTTTGCAAAAATTTATCAGACATTAGAAGGAACAATTTAGTATGCGGATGCTTCGCAGACAAGTAATTTCCACCATTGGCTTTGGAGAAAACAGAAAGGCTTCGATTTGTAAATTAATTTTCAAAATGAAGATGCAGTTGTGATAAAAACTGCTCCAAAAATAAACAATGTGTAGAATATAAAGCATTTAACCTTTACTGATTTTATCTTTTTCTCAACAGAGATGTGAAAGCAGGAAATATTTTGTTGAATTCAGAAGGTCATGCTAAATTAGGTAAGGACCGTCTTGCTTTTGGAGATTTTACACTTTCATGCCAGGTAAGCAAGAAGAAAGTTTCTGCTTTTGAAAAGTTGAGATACCAAGAGTACTTGACGAATTTGAATGATTCAAATTTCAGTTAAAGACGGAAGACCAAACTCTTGTTCACTTTTCTCGCATTTTTATGAGCATGGAAAATGTAGGCAAAAAAATTAAGAAAACAGGAATGATTACAACTGTTTATTGACCAATAAACTAAACACAATTTAAAAGATATTCTTACTCTTTTATTTCAATGTAAGTTGTGTTTTCTTGATGAATTATGCTATATTTTCTTTCCACAGCGGATTTTGGAGTTGCAGGACAACTAACTGTAAGTTTTTATTTCCTCTTTTCTTTGTTTCATGCTTCCTCTTTTACATGTTTTGCTTTGAACAAAAATCCAAAGCCAAAAATGTATATGTCTGTTGCAAGAAAAAGTGACATTTCATTTTATTCTTATTTTGACACAATACCCTATCAGCAAAAATTTTTTTTAACAAAGTAAATATGAATATTAATATATAAAGAAAAATTAAGCTGCTCTTCCAAGGGATTGTGTTTGCGTCATTCTAGCTCAAGAACTCCCTTAATCTTACTTTAAAGGAGCTCAATGAGGCAGAATCGCAATGAGACAGACCAAGGATTTTCGATAGCTGACTGGAAGTAAAATGCAGAAAGAAGCTGTAATTTTCTTTGTTTTTACAGGATACGATGGCAAAGAGAAATACAGTTATTGGTACACCATTTTGGATGGCACCAGAGGTCATTCAGGTAATAGTCAAATTCTTGCACTACCTATTCGGAAATTTTAGGAGTGATTTCTATGCTGATTAAAATTTGGTGTATCTGCAAGGGAGACTTTTTCAGAACCCTGTCCAGTTGCAAAACCTTTTCTGGTAGTTTTATGTAGCTTTATGTTCTTTTCGCGCATTTGTTTTATGTTTTATGTTAATTGCCATTTAGGTAGACATAGTTTTTCGCTCCTAGTGGTATTGTCTTAGTAATAGGGTTTTGTATCATGTAAGTAGTGTAGTCGTGTAGTCAGTAATATGTTTGTAACTTTTTAATGGAATGTAAAAAAAAAATCGTTGCTTAATTGCTCTATAAGAATATAAGCATCCTTTATCGAAAAGCCTTTTCATTCATTTATTTTACATTCTTGTTTTTTTTCTTTTAATCTTCTATAGGAGATAGGATATGACTGCAAAGCTGATATATGGTCATTGGGAATAACAGCTTTAGAAATGGCAGAGGGTAAACCGCCTCATGCAGACATTCATCCCATGAGGGTAAGCATTGTGTGAAGCAAGCATGCCATTTGCAGTATAATCTACTCGACGTAGATCTACATTTAGCACAGATGATTGTTCAGATAAATGCACAAATATATCCAAGGCCGTGTTTTTATGTCATAGCAATCCTCCTAACAGATTGTCCAGCTCAATGTTTACATTATTCACTGCAGCGGGTCAACTTTGCGGCAGCCATTTACCAGAACTGTATCCTCCATCTACCAGAACTGTATCCTCCATTTAGTAGAAAAAACCGCTCTCTCCAGTCTCAAACCTGAAATGCTGAAACGGCATGTTATATACGCTAAACTTTCTTAAATGTCGTTGATTAAATCAATCGGCAATACAGATTCTTCTTCATGCAAGCTGGAGAGGGCACTTGACACACAAATGCAAATTTTTGCCGGCCTTCTTTTGTGTATATGGCAAAATTGCAATATATAGAATTGTTCTCATTTTGTTGGTACCCACTTAAGCACTTGCATTTTGAATTTAGAATGGCCTTATTTGAATAATGAATATTCGAGTCTCCATGTCACTGACCATTCATTTGAATACGCAAATTATAAGAATCTTCTTTTTTGTAGGCAATATTTATGATCCCAACAAAACCACCACCGACGTTCAAGAAACCTGAAAGATGGAGTGACGATTTTATCGACTTCGTCAGCAAGTGTCTGGTGAAGGTTCCAGAAGACCGAGCCTCAGCTACTCAACTATTACAGGTATCGAATCTTACTTAACTAAAATAGTCATTTTCTGCCCGATCGATTACTGAACTGGGACAGCTCTTATTTTCTATTATATCGTTGGCAAAGGTCAGCACTCACGGCAAGTCACCGAAAACGATATTTTCCTGACCCAGAAAAATACCCTGCAATACGATATTAGGTCAGTGCGCTACTGCGAAGCTAGGGCCTGGACTGACAAAACTCAAAGCCTTCCTCTTTCAAAACCTCTACAAAAATGATTGTAGAAACATTGAGTAGAATGTCACCCTCTGCCTATGGTTTCTTTTTTCCTTCAAGAAGTCAAATTGATATGATAAATTTTGAAACAGGAGGTGTGCTTTCGTCGACTAATTTAACTACTGAGAGAGCTCCTGTAATAATTCCCTTCATATATACAGTTTATCCTGTTACTTGTTTATATACGTAGATAATTTGAATGAATTATATGCAGAGGAATTTAAAAGACGAAGCTGTAACTGTCAAATATGTGCAGGGACGAGACGCGTGGAGTTTACAGTTTCCTGGAGAGTATACCACTCATAATTCTATTAAGCAGACGTTGTTCATATAGGATGTTAAAGCTCGTGTTTTCTAATTGAACAATACTGAGCATTTATGAAACTATTTAAACGAAAGTTTAGGCCTCAAGATTTTACTCGAAGGAACCTTAATATCAAGTATCTGGAACGCGCTGGAAAGCTGAAATCCATACCTATTCAATCGTCAGGAGTATGCTTGTGTGTAAACATTGAGCCTTAACGTGTCCTTTCTGTACCTGAAGAGACCATTTTGCATCTGGGAACCAATTCTAAGATAAGAAACTTTAACGCTTGCTTAGTGCAAAGTAGTTTGCTCTTTTTTCAAAATGCCTCTAGGTGGACAGGGTTTGAGCGTCATTGGAAGGGGTAGCGGACTTTTTCGGGATACTGCAAATTCCCCCTTTTGTAAATCATAAAGGAAAAGATGTTAACTCTTGGCTGGCTCGCTGATCAATCGGACGAACGAAGCGTTTTGGGCTGTGCGCATTTTCACAAAGGATAGATGAAGGGCAATGACCCTGAGATCGATATTGCGCAGACTCCAAAGTGCTTGGACGGGCATTTGGCTCTTCTGGAGAAACCGTACAGATTTTCACTGAAAGTATCCCGAACAAGGACGCGATTCTTCTCGATTCTTCTCGCTTCTTCTGTGATCACAGTTAACAATCGCAACTTTACCTTCACTTTACCTTTGCCTGGGAACTACGTTCCTGAGTTCCGCAGATTTCTCAAAGACTAATTAATAGCAAAAATATCCCGCTGCAGATCGATTGCTGAATGCATGCAGCTGTCAGCTAACAGTTATATACACATCTTTTCTTCTTTTCTTCCTACAGCACCCGTTTATCAAAGCTGCAAAGCCAGTTAGCCTGTTATTACCAATCTTGTCAGACGCTTCAAGACTACGAGAGCTGCGAGATTTAGATAATGGGAACAGCGGAGATGACTCAACAGATGGAATAGATAATGATACGGTAGGAAAGAATAAAGTTTATCTCAAATTAAATGTCGTTTGACAGTTTCCGTGAAAAGCAACAGTCAAAGTGTATTGGAGATTTAAGTTTGTGAGGGCCAGATCACGTCTAGCAATGCGTAGGGGATTTTGGAAATTCAGAATCTTCTGATTTTTCATAGATTTATAATATTTTGCCTAAGATTGTCGAATCTTTTACAGTTTCTCAGGATTTCTACGACTTTCTGAGACGTTTGGATTTTGGGATTTCAAAATTTTTCGAGATCTACAAAGATTTTTCATGCTGCGTATGATTTTTCATGATATTCCAAGAGTAATTGAAGTGTTGGCAGGAAACCGTAATTTCACCAAAAATCGACGAACCAAGATTGCGCCGATAATCATATTAAATTGCGTTTTCAGTCCTTCCCAATCATAGTTGATAAAGTCCAGATAGTAGAGACAGAGACAAATTTAGGCTGACATTATTCGACAAATCCAGTGATAAAAGTTATTAATTGACTAAGCCATGTTTTGTTTGACGTTTTCAAGCAAAACGCTGTGCCTCAGAATACAGATTTTCGAAAGCACGAGGCTATATTTATATTCATAAAGAGACAAACAACAAACTAAAGTGCGTGATTACAGTTCCTACGTGAAAAGTAAAGAGAGGGGCGAGCCCAAAGGACAATACCTAAAATAAAACTAACGGAATGGAGGATTGCTGGGAATTAAGTGAAGGGCGATCGCGTAAAATTAGTAGGTAGACTTTCATGAATGAGTAAATCAAAATCATTATTTGCTCTGTCCAACACTAAGAAATCTTCCAACGACGCGGCATGACCTGATTGGTTGATGTGGTCCCAGATGACGGAAGAACTTACTTTAATTTTCTGACCTGCTTTATTGATTTCCAAATGCTCTCTGTGGCGTGTAATCAAATTACCAGATGTTTTTCTAACGTACGAGGCATTGCAGCCAGGACACTGAAACTTGTAAACAACTGAGGAGCGTATGAGAGTTGGAAAGCGGTCTTTAATTGGGAAAATGATTGAATGCGTTTTGGAGATTGGAAAATTACCTGGCGTTTAACACCTAGATAGCATTGCTACGTATTCTAGTTTTGATCTGCAAGCTTTTCGTAATCTCTGGGTTTAGAAGATGAGTGCTTTTACAAAACAGTATTTTCACATCTAAGTTCCTCTTTGAATGATAAGTTAAATGATCTGTTCATCCAGTCATCACTTGGTTGTCCTTTGTTGTCGCCACTTTCATGGCCTATGAAAATGGCGACAACAAAGGCAAGCCAAGAGACGGCACATGCCAGGCATGCTGGATCAAATACATCTTTTAATATTTTCATTTTTAACTCTGCCCACATACGTTTTATTCCATTGCCCGCCGAACTCATTAACTTTTTCCTTACTCACTAGGTACATCCTTTTTAAAATTCGGTATTTACTTTCATCTACTTTTTGTCCTTTGCAGGCAGAAGAATTAACAAACGTGGATGGCACTATGATATGCCACGAGAACTTTTACACTGCGCAGGAGGAAATTACGGGGACGATGATTGTGAACAGTACTGAAAATATGAACAGTAATGATGGCACGGTGATTATGGGCAAAGATAGTGGTACTATGATTGAAATTGCTGACACTGGAACAATGATTAATCATAGTTCGGGAACAATGATCGATCATAGTGGAACGATGATTGAAAACACGGGGACTATGATTGAAGCTGATTTTGGAACGATGGTAATCAATGATTCTGATGAATCTACTATGAGAAGTAAGTGATTGCTTTGCTTAAGGGTTCATATTTGATTTATGATTCTATCTTTGAAGTTCTGAAAACACTGCCGGGTGAGCAAAAAGAAGTTTCCACGTTTGAAGGGCTGTGGAATAAAGAGAATGCCGCAGATATTGCAATTTAAAATGTTAATCTATCAGTCAAAGGCTAACTTAGATGTGAAAATTTTGTTTGGTAATATAACTCACTTATAGACCCAGAAATTAGGAAAATGCTTTAAGAGGGTTTGTTTGGGAACCAAGATTCCACATTCCATTCTGGTCTATGATTTAGTTGCTATTGAAATTAAAACTCATTTCTGAAATTGACAATAACCTCATATTTGAATTTCGATGTCAAATAAATCATGGACCAGAATGGAACGTTGAATTATCGATTCCCATTCAAACTCCTTACAGGCATTGTTCTAAGTTTTGGGCCGTGAAGATGAGTGATTTTACCAAACAAACTTTCTCAACTATGTTAGCCTTTCACTTCGATAGAAGTCAGCTATAAAATTCAAAATTCCTTATAAGATTCTGTTAAATAATTTAAGCGAAATTCTTACAAAATGTTTTTTTTCAGGCGCAGAGAAGGTTGCACAAGAGAGTAAACCACAACAGAGCTACAGACCAGCATATTTGGATCATTTTGAAAAATTAGAGGAAAATCAAAATAAACTAAACAAAGGGAATGGAAGTAGGCCTGATGGCAGTACACCGTTCCCGAAGAATTTCCTTGGTCCAATGGATTTTGAATTTGTAAGTAATATTTGCTATTCTTAATTTTGTCGCCCCTTTAAAGTTTGTAGTTAGACTAAAATTACGGTGCTGAATGTGAATATTGGGGGTCAGAAATTTCATATGACGCAAGCTAAAGAAATTCTTAATAACTCCAAAATGAGGCCGCTTACAGAGCTGTCAAAAAGTATGGAACTGAGGGGGGGGGGGGTGGAAGGGATTTGACAGGGTCGCTAAAACTATTGGATGGAAAACATTGGGCTGTCAAAATACTTCTGGCGATAGACATGGGCCATGAAGCTTTTTGTTTCGGGATTTGTTTCAATATTTTCCAAATTTTTCAAACACTCTTAGCATCATTTTTGCTGTTCTGACAGCTCCCTTTGTTGAAAAGGTGTATTCTTAATCTTTGCAGATAAAGACACTAACATACGAAGAATTGAATCAAAGGATGAGTTCACTGGACAGAGATATGGAACGAGAAATTGATGACTTACGGAAAAGATACCAAGATAAAAGACAACCAATATTAGACGCTATGGAAATGAAGAAGCGACGACAAATGAATTTTTAGTACAGGTTTTGTAGCGTTTATATCTTTTGTAGTAATATTTCTTCCCTTAGGGAGTGTCAAAAATTCTCTGGAGTCCCAACAAAATGCTCTAAAGTTTGATTAATTTTTGTGGATTTTAGCATGGAGAATTTTGGCATTAAAAGAATTCTAGAGTTCAAGGAATTTCAGGCAACAATATCCTTTTTTGACTCGTGTATATATAAATCTGAAAATTATACCATCATTTTTCCTTGAGGGGGCTGAAGTCATCAATTTTAAACGAGTCTGTAACCACAACAGTCGTAGGCGCATGTCTATTTTTTCTGCAATTTGTTTGCTGGCTTCACCCAAGCCATCAAGGAGTAACCGTCGAAAATCCAGTCATGTCAGAGCAGTCCTAAGAAATTTGGATGCATGGTGCTCCTCCATGAAGTAGAAAGTTTTATCTTCAAAATAAGGGCTCCGTTTTGGAACAAATATTTGAATTCTGCCTTTAAACAAAAGCTGGAAAGGTCACCGTTTTGAAACAAAATTGGAGACAGAGAGTCCCTTTAAACATGATTCAATCAAACTTTAGGCCATTTTTAGGACACTCTTAAATCTTGCATTTCTTCTTCCTTACACCTCCTCTTTAAGTTATGTATCAAAGACCCATGGCAGCAACCCATGATCTTTTGCGGCCCCGATGTCGAATTTCGTATGATATGCAAGTCTTCCTGCTGGACTAGGCTCTCTTCTTCTTTTTACTTGACATACTGGGCAAGAATGATTATTTTGAGAATATCGTTGTCAATTAAGATAAAAATTGAATTCGTTTGAGCATTCAGATGTAAAAAAAAGGCTGCTGAAACGTGGCAGGGAATTTGCAAAGATCTTTCGAATTATCAGGGCCCCCGGGGGTAACTTTACTTGTCTATGGTACGGGGTTGTGCCATTTTTTAGGGTACCTTTTTCATGATAGTTTCCGGATTTATGAGTATGGTTTTCAAAAATTTTCTTGCATCTTCCGGATTTATGGTATAGTTTTCTATCAGAATTCATTTATTGGTGAGCTGTTTTAGCATTCCCAGATTTATGGGAACGATTTTCATAAATTCTCCAGATTTATGGGTATACTTTTGAGAAATTCCTCCGGATTTTATGGGTATACTTTTGAGAAATTTCTTCGGATTTATGGGTGGTACTTTTACGATTTGAATGGCACAACCCTGTATCTTAGAAACTCAAGTTACCCCCCCCCCCGGGCCAGGGCCTCTCGGAAGCAAACTTGCGTCTTATAAAATTTACATATTTGTGTTTGTTGTTGTAATTGATTTTAAGTATTTTTGCGTTTTTAGACTTTAATTTATAGATTAAATCAGGATAAATTATAGAACGTAAAATGATGCGTGAAACCATTTGCCAGAGCAATCCAACAGATATTTTGCTTGTAAAGGAATTTAGACGGGGTACCAAAGCAGCGAACGCTGTTTACTACCAAGTCGTTAGCCATGAGTGCCTAAATATGGTTGATTGTTTGATAAAAGGGAATTTCGAAATTATACCGGATAATTCGAAAATATATTTATGCATTTGGGGGGCTATGGAATGAAAAGTATGTAGCCGAAATTCAAAAATAAAATGGTAATCTTTCAGTCAAAGGCTAACTTAGAAGATTTTGTTTGATAAGATTACTCATCGTTTTATACCTAGAAATTAGTAAAAAATGCCAGAGTGAGGCATATGTTTGAACGACAATACCACATTCCATTCTGTTCCGTAATTTACTTGGTATTTGAATTACAATTCTATTTCAGAGAGTAACAATCTAAACTTCAATGCCATAATGCCATATAAAGCATGGACCAGAATGGGGCGTAGAATTCTCGATTCCGAAACAATCCCCTTATAGGAAGTTTTCCAACTGTTGGGTGTTGAAGATGTGTGATTTTCCCGAAGAGAAGTTTATCAACCAAATCATCCTTTGACTGATAGATTAAAGACCCTGTGCTTCCCATGATCCTTTCTGGTCTGACAATGAATTCATACTGTATGAAAAAGATTATGGCCTAGCAATCGCAGGGCTGTGCATTGTCATTTCAACCTTCCAATGAACATTATGAAGTTATCACTTTGAACTCAAACAAAAGACATTCCCAAAAGTAATTGAAGGATTAGGGAAGCTTTTCTCCTGAGAGCTATTCATTTCCCAATATTCTGTAGTCGAAGTGCGTTGTTTACAGTAACTGTGATGTTTTGCTGGTTTATGCCCATGCAAAGGATCATGGGGAGCACAGGGTCTTTAACATCTTGGTTTTGATAATCAGTCACACACTTTTTATTGCATAGCCCGCCAAACGCGCAGACTGTTGACTCGCCCGGTACTAATGATCAATATTCCAGTTGATAGCAGTAAGACCGTGTTTTCGATCCAAAGCTCCAGAGCAGTTTTGGAATTGCCGAAGGCGAAGAAACACACCCTTTTTAGTTGACCAGTCTGGTCAAGAAATTAACAAACTACTTTTTAGGTTGTGTTTGAAAGGTTGCACTTGTCACACTATGAGTGGAACTCAAAAAGCACTTAAGTTTATTTGCTATAGAGTGTTACGCTGAAGATGGCTGCGAGGAACTTTTTACCAAGATGCGTTGCGTTCGAATAATGCCCCGTTGCCCCGTTCACACTGCTCCGTTTTTGTACAAAGACGGAGAGAAAAACCTCCGTCTTTGTGAAAGTGTTCACACTGATCTGCACTAAATGCCACAAAAATTGAGGTTTTCGAAAGCGCATTTGATCAATGTGAACGCACAAAAACGGACGTTTTCCCTCCGTTTTTGTACAAAAACGGAGTAATGTGAACGGGTAGCTTTGATGCAGCAAAAACGCATCATAACGAAAACGGAGCAGTGTGAACGGGGCCTAAGAAATCTTCGACGAATCTATGGGGATTCGATTATATAACGTAATGTATCTTGGTGAAAATTACTTCGCCGCCATCTTTAGCGTAATTATGTATTAACGAAGCTCCTGCCATACAGATTTTAGCCTGCGCCCAGACCCATTATTCCAAAGAGGAACTTTCTTCTTTGGGATGATAGGTTTGTGCACAGGCAAACGAACTTTGGCAAAAGGAAAACAAAATCATTTGACAAACATTTAAAATTTAATTTTTCAAGAATTGCTTAGGGCCTACTTGGGTAAAATGGGTAGGCTTGGGGTAGAATGGGTGGGGTGAAAAATTTGAATAAATTTTACCAAAGTCCTTGATCAAGGTTTTCATCCAGCTATATCTGCTCGAATTACCCCCTTGACACAGTGAATATCGATCTATCAATACTGGGTGTACTGGTTTCTAGCAATCAACAGTACCCATTTTACCCCCAGCCTACTCATTTTACCTCAGTAGACCCTAACGAAGTATGTTTTAGTTTGTGTTATAAGGTTGCACGCGTCGCACTGGGAGTGGAACTCGAAAAGTAAAGATGCTATAGAATATAGCTGCACAATTTTGATTAATTTGAATTAACCAAAGTCATGTCACACAAACTTTGGCAAAATGAACAAAGATCGTTGAGCAAACATTTAAACTTTCATTTGTCATAAACTGCCTATCATATTTGCTCAGTCAAGAATTGCCATGTAAAGCAAACATTTTGGCATGAGGGGAGCAAAACTTTTCAAAACATCCTGCGGGCAAAGTTACCTTTTCTTCGCAAAGTTTGTGTGAAAAGACTGTTGCTTTAGCTTTTAGTTGTGTTGATAATTTAGTGGTATTACATATGTAAATAGTCGTGTCGAATGGTAAGCCTTTATACTTTTAAGGGACGTTGTTTTTGATGAAGCTAACACGGGACGACTCGGAACTTCCTTTTTTGTCCTAATATTTGGCAAAATAAATCGACTGGGCACCTGTTTTTCAGTCTCTTGAACAATAATCTGTTGATGAAATAAAGACGGCCCAAATGGTCCAAAAGTTATCTTGGGGTCGAGGTAACAAAAATAGTTAATATTTTAACAAGATCTGCTACTCTTGATTGACACCCAGGTTAGACTTCCCCAAGTTTATTTCGTCATCTGTAATAACTCTGCGTGAAACAGTGAGCGAGGAAACATTTCGTTTTTCCCTTTCCTAATTTTCCCTTTCCCAATTTTTTCCATTGACGAAATAGACTAGGGGCAAGTCTACACCCAGGTTAGATTGATGCGAGCGATGAGCGATTGCGATTGCAAACAAAGGAAATTCACAGCCCTGCTTGTCTATTGGTTCAGTTATAAGCGAAAAAGCAAGCCGCGGCAAAAGTTGCTCTGACACCTAAGTAGCTAGCCTCCTCGTGGTGCATTCATAATTCATGTTTAATTCTGTTGAGGGTACGGGCTTGTGCCGTCCATGTGGGTGGGTTTGTGGGCCCAAAATTCTCTCAGGAAGGGTTACTCCTCAGCAAAGCTGTTTTTCAAGAGGCTAGGCCCCCGGGGGTACTTTATTAGGGTAGCCTGTGCTCCAGACCACTTTTCTTTTCAAGTGGTCTGGAACAAAGGCTAGATTAGGGAAGTGACGGGGGTGTGTGGCAAGTTTCTCCATACCCTGTACCCTGTCGCATAAAACGTACACACATCGACCGAGGATAAAAACGTGTCAGGTTTGGTCATACTAGAGTAAATCACTCGCTTAATTGCATGTTCACTCTTGAAAGTAAGGGATAAAAGAACAAGAAAGCTAAGTGTTCACACATACCCTTCCTCGTGTCTACTTGTTGATATGTTGTCTGTTCTTGGTTGCTGCTGCTTTCTTGGCAGTTTCTGCTGAAACCGAAACGAGTAATGCGAAGGAGCATTTGCCCAACCCTCTCGTGCCTCATTTCAAAACAACACACTTCGGTTGAAAATGGCGGCAGAAATTCACCAGCGGCCCGCAATGGTACAAAGAACAAGAACTTATTCATCCTGTTCATGTCCTAGCTCAGATGAACACGAAAATCTTGATGAACAAAAAGTTGAAGATGTCACCATTGATTTCCTCTACAGACCAAGAACAATTACAATGATGGTTGCGCTTACAGCTGGGTTGCTTTACAGAGCTTTCACGAGGTGGGTTGCATCTACCTAGCCTACTAGGCCTCCAATTAAATTGATCAAAGAAATTCTTGAAAATAACCAATTGCTGAGAGAGGCCAAGGATCACGAGAAGTCATGAAATGAAACATACCATCAACCCAAGTATGGAATGTAGTCGATGTGCACTGCACATGTGCCGTACACGTAAAAGGCTTCCTCAAGTGCACAAGTTGGAGCATAACCTCTGATTTTTGGTTTAGGTGCACATAAGATATTCCATTATATTAGTGGCTCACTCTGCTTGCCTGGTGCACAACCGCAGCCTAGGTTGTGCTGTGCTCTGCCCAAAACTCTGGCATCCATACTGACTGGCCATCAGCCTGTCTTTTCTTGGAAAAATGGGCAACGTTTCCAACATGAATGTTACCCTACGCCAAATATCTTTGGCGTTGATTGAACAACATCTGTAATAAAGGAAGAACAATAGGTCTATTGTCTTTAGACAATTGGTGTGGCATAAACCTTTGGCCTAGCAAAAATGAACTTCCCACACTGGTTCCCAGTTACCTCAGTTCAAATTAGTTTGTTGATTTCAAATTCCACTTCTTCATACAAATACTCAGATATTAAGCAACTTGCAACAATATGAATAACTACAAACATATTAAGCTGATGAGACGAAAGAAGGACAAGAAGGCCACATTGCGCAAAGTTCGGAAAACATGCATTAGGCTACACGTAGTAGCAAGGGGAAAAAATTTGAAGGCGTGAGCTGTGAGAAGACTTCAAAAAACTGCAAAGTTAACAATAGGTCTTTAGTCCTCACATGTGAGAACCTTTTATTGTAGCTGTGAGTAGTGAGTTTGACACTATTTCATAGTTGAGTGTCAAATGCAAGTTTTCCAACCTCCTGGCATAGCACTGAAGGATTTGTTTGAATGGGAATTCTTAAGGGGAGAAATCATTAAAAAGTGATGCAAATCAAGGTGAGAACATCCCCTTTCCCCTTCTCAGAAATGAATGCAGGTAAATGGTGACTATTTATGCTGCTTCCACACTGCTGAGAATCACAGTTCTCAATGAGGTTTCAGGTGTGCAGTGCCAACTTTTTTTGTTTAATAGTGTTAATTTTGAAAGGACCAATTGTTCGCCTTGGGTGTGCAAGTGCCAAACTGAGACTGGAGCTGCTTTAATCATTACTTTTCAAAAGGTGGTTTTGAATTTTTGATCAAAGATATTGCTAGATGGTGGTCTTTTTATATCTACAGGAATACATATATCTTTCCACCAATTTTGTCTGAAGAAATCATCTGTAGGTAGCCTTTTGTATTAGTATTTGATTATATATTTAGATTCAGCTTTACAGTTGAAGGTGTTGTGGCACCGTGGTGTAATCCTCTGACATTGCAGCCAGAATAGTCAGGTGGAGTGGGTTAGAGTTCTGGTAGAGCCCCACCACTTGAGCGTCATGACAAGGGGTCGCGGAATCGATTTGGTCTGCTCTATTTCTGCGATCCTAGCGCTTGGCGCTGAAAAATGCAATTTCACCTTCAGTTACCTGCCTCCCTGTTATGGCCATGGGGTAGTCATGGACTTCTGCTCCGCATGGCATCATCCTTGTAGCATAGTAAGATAGTCTGTAAGTGTTGTTCTAGGTAATTTCATTCCTGTAAATCGTTATATTGGATAAAAACATTCCAAAAATTTGCTCTGTGGTAACTTACTGATCCAGGTAAAACATTTAACAAACAATGGTTGATGTTTTCTTGGCCAGCATTTCCATGTACATCCTTTTTTCATTTTAGAGATTATGAGGCAAATCAACATGACAATTTCATGCAAGGAATTATTGCTGTGGTTGTTGTTTTTGCATTTCTCAGCTTGCTGATTTGCCCAAATGGTGAGTTGAAATTTAACAAAAATTATGAATAACTTTACATTTGGATTTGACATTTAAAGGCTCATTCCTTGGAAAAACCGGATGTCAATTAAATGTGTTTTTTGCATTTAAATTGAATATGCATTTCATTATCAATGTTTTCCAATGTTTCTGCAATTTGAATAAGCTCTCCAGCCACAAACAAAACAGGCATTTTTGTAATTAGACTGAGAACTCTGGAACTTAATATCCTGGAAACTTAAATCTGAGCAAAAAAGAGAATTGCTGGCAGGGCCGATCCATTCTTTACATGAATACAGTAAAAACCCGCACATAAGAACCTAAGATTTTTAACTCAGCCTGTTTAGGTTCTTATTCTATGAGGTAAATCCCACAATCAGGGTGTAAATTCTTAACATAGGGTCCAAAAAATGCAAGAAAACAAAGGATAGTTGAAGGTTTAGCATTGAAAACATGCTGCCAATATTACAAGCAACGCAAAGCTCTGTGTTAAAAGACATAGTCCTTTCTCATCTCCTGACCCATCCACAGTCATTCGTAAACCAGTTTTTTCTAAAAGTTTGGTGAAGAGTTCCTTGTCGTCCCTTAGGTCCCGACATGCTTCACTAGTCCATTTTGTCATCAACACTCTTCTCACCATAGCTGAATTTATTTCCTAGTGAATGAAAGAATGAATTTTATGCCCTTTATTAAGAACCTGGTTAAAATATCAGGCTAAAATGGTTCTTATTTACTGGGTACAAAATTCATCATTTCAGGCTCTAGGTTCTTAATAAATGAAGGTTCTTATGTGCGGGTTTTTACTGTATACAAATGCAAGGTGATATTCAAACTCAATTCAACAAGTGCCAGGTAACAATGCCATCAAGACTCACAGATGACTGACTGACAGACAACAGCAAAAATATGCTACATTTGTTTGCTTAAAATGATACATGAAAATGGTAGAGTTCATAACAAGCTTGCAAGCTTGAAAGGAGCAATATTTTGGCTTGAAGAAGCTTGAAATGAGTGTTTGCACAATGTTGGCCAGTTTGCATGTATGATTAGAGCTTGATCAAGCTTGACAAGTGGTGCAAAATTCTTGCTTGAATCAAACTCTCAAACATACCCAAATCATACTCAAAACAAGTTAGTATCAAGCATGAAGCATGCTTCAAACATGCTAAGTATTTTGTTAAGGGGTATTTGAATTGAAATGGGTCCAAATGTTATCTTGAATAGTGTGCTCAACCAATGGAAACAAGTTTTTAAAGGCTGACTTTATCTGCTTCTTGATCTGGGTGACTGTATGAATCTTTGCATGCATTTGATCTTTGTGGCATGTCCCTTTAATGTATTGATATTTAAAAGTGCATTACACTTTCATATTCATACCCATCTGTTTTTCTAGGTCCATTTGTCAGACCACACCCTGCTGTTTGGAGGCTTGTGCTTGGTAAGTTTGTTTGGCACCAAAATGAGAACTTTAAGATTCACTCTTTTGAATCAAAACATATGGTTTGCTGGATAGAAACATTTTTCAGATCTGTCTTCTTTGCTCTTAAATTCACATATCATAACCTGCCTAAAAACTGACAAGTAGCTCACCTAAAAATTTCAAACTTCTTTTTCAAACGTCATTTCAGCGGTAGAAAAAAGAAAAAAGCCCGAAGCAATAATGTTTATTGTTAGTCCTGTATGAACTTCTTGGTTTTATGTATCGGTTATGACACCTGATTTCAACTTACTACAATGACATACAAAAAAAATGGCTGTATCTTATTTTTGAAAGGTTACAGTTGCAAAGAATATTTCAGCTAAGCTAAATAAGTGTAACATAAATTGTCTCATGACATGATATGATGTTTCAAAAAGCAACAAACATGTAAATCTAAAAATTTTTTTGATTAGATTTCCCTTTGGAAACAGTCAACCTTGTATTCTTTCTTTACCTTTCGCATTCACACCAGTGGGTAAGTCAGAAATGAAACAAGAACAAGATATGAGACATTATCATTCAACAGTCTCATTCATTTGCATCAATGAAAATCTGTCTTTGTAATGATATTGTTTCTCTGCTAGAAGAACGTAAAAGATCAACATAGAGCTCAAATCTTTGAAAAAGTGGATGTAAAATTTTATTGTATTTACCTTGATTACTTTCAAAATGGTGGCATTTATCAATTTTGAGGCTGTGATATCATCAAATTTCTAAAGCCTCAACCAGAAGAGCTACAGATTTCTGCTTGCAACCATATTGTAGAGCTTCATACACTATGGTTTTCTTGCAGATTGTATCAATTTCCCCCAAGTAATTTAAGATTTACAATGATTTTAATTTCTTCAAAATTTTTGATGAATCTTTGCAATGATGATTAAAATGCCACCATGTTGAAAAGTATTAAGGTGTCAAAAAATTGTCATGGCAGATTTACAGCAAATTACCCAAAGATTCTTTCGATCACCTTAATTCAAAGAAAAAATGTAATAAACTTTTACATCCACCTTTTTAAATATTGACAGATTTGAGCCCTATGTTCAAAAGATCCACTGGAAAATGAAACCATAAAGATGTTGCTGTATTATTGATAATTACGCACCTTTCTATTTTCCAACACAGGATTTGGCATAATGTACCTTCTCTTCTTGACATTTGTGCTCTTCCAAAGTTACCAAGATGTTAGAGAAATGATGATCTTTCTTGACCCCAGTTTAAAGAATTCAGGACCAGATACAGAGGTAATTGTAACTTTGTTTTCTTTCAGTTGGCATTGATTACTTCTGCGATTTGCCCCAAAAACGTTCTCCCATTTAGGAAATCACCAAAAGTCAATTATTAAACCTATGTGATAAAGTTTTCCTTTGATCTCTTTTTTCAATGATGCAAACAAGTGTTGGAGTATGAATATTGTTGTGTTTATAAACACTCAATTCAAGCTCACAAGGGAGATGAAATGTGTTTGAGTGAAAGACTGTTTTATTATATGATCAGGTGTTTTATGTCATGCCCTTATTTCTTGAAGTAACGGATATTTGTAAAATCAGAGCATTTTTACCGCATGAGTCAATAAAAAGGCCTGGCATTTGCAAAATGCTGCTTCCTGAATATAAAATGAATGATTTTGAAAGCTGTCTTGTTTTATTTCTAATATGTCCAATTAGCTTCAGTAATTTACTCAACATTCTTTGGTCATTCCTTCCCATCGACATTGGAGATTTTCTGTGGAAAGCCAATTCCAGTTCTAGCTGAAAGCCAAACTATCAAAGTATTTTTGTGACTTTTCTCGTCTCACAAGAACTAGAAATATAGGCAAAGTCAACTTCATGAAAATTTAACGGTTCCAAAATGAGTGAAAAGGGCCTAAAACATTGATCAAATCATAAAGGACTCTTTCACAGATCAATAAAGAGAATGCAGTTGTTGATGGGTGAGAGATATCCATTGCACACTTATATTGCCATGGGACTGAAAATCTTGGGCATTTGTTTGAAAATTGATGTCTTGTAGCTCTTGAGAGAGATGAAACGCCCATAGACAAAATCGGCTAAGGTTTGTTTATACCCATTTCAAGTCACGTAATTAGTCTCTTGATAAAACATCTTTTGATTTCTCTAACATATTTCATGCCATGCAAAGTTGTGCCATGAAGGCAAAAAGTACCATAATACCCTAACTTCCCATGGGCATGGTCATATGACTTGAAATGGGTAAAACAAACCTTAGCCGATTAGGTCTATTGCATACTGTTCTGTGTAGAAAAGTCTTTGCAATTTGATCAATGTTTTGGGCCCTTTTTCAGTCACTTTGCAACAATGAAAATTTCATAAAGTTGCATTTACTGATACTTCTAGTGCTGGTATGACAGCGAGAAAAATCCCAAAAATTCTTCAATCTTTCGGCATCTAACAAGAAGTTGAATCATTCAGATCTGTGAAGTACTCTTGGTGCTATGAACTTTCAAAAGTTGGATTTCTTTTTCTGGCTCACCTGTTAAACTCAGAGAACCGTTGCCTTTAAACGCCGGACCTTTTTTGACCCACTCGGTATGCATCCTGTGATTGCTATACTTAAAAATTCTCAAAAATATCTTAGGTTTTCAACTACTGTATCAGCATAATTTTGGTTCATTTCAATAAGACAGGTATTCTTTGTGCGATTAATTTCAAAGCATGTGAACTTCTGTGGGCGCCTCTGGTATGATATTTTGCATGATCGAGAAGGTTTACCTTTTTTGAATGGTAGAAATATTTTCTATTTTTGAAATTCAAATCTGGTCTACTTGCCAATATCTTCTTTTTAACTCTATTGCGCTTTTCTTATGTTTTTGGACGGAGCTTCGCCTCACCTCTGAGGCCTCTTCTGCGGCACTTTCCGGAGCTTTCTGCCGCTGAAGAGGCTTCGGAGGTGAGGTGAAGGCTCTGGCCAAAAATATAAGAATAGTGCAATAGAGTAGAGAGAGAGAAAAATTGCATTTAGACCTAATTCAAATTTTATAGATAGTTAATGATTCAACATTTTAGATCTTTCGCATTCGATACAAAACAGACGAATAAATATTTTCTTTTCCGTGGAAAAACCGCTTAACATTATTTTCGCTTAAACGCGAGGCTATCCAAATTTTCCAACAAACTAGGGTTACATAATCAGGGAGACAAAGTCGAATGAAGATCTGCTTTATGCAACATCACATTTTCATAGAACAATGACTAATTTACAATCTAATTTATGAGCAACTACAGTATTAAAAAATCAGTTTTCTAACGAACTGAACAATAGTTAACAATACTCTAAACAATGTTTAACTGTCTGGAAAAATTGACAAGTTAGTTCTTCAACCCCTTTTGGGGCGTTTTATGCTTTTCTTATCAATGACCTCATTGCTGTCCTTTTCGAGGCTTCTTTTCGCAGCAGCCCCACAACTGTGCATTTGAGGAGTTGCTACCCAACTTCCACCATCTCGTTTCAACCTCAGTTTGAGTGCTCCTCGTATCTCATTGGTTGCCGTCTCCTCAGTTTGGTAAACTACCGAACCGTTTCTGTCCATAATCCTATTTGAGGTTTCACTGAGCCCATCACTGGTCGACCAGTTTGCATTTCTGTTTATTCTTCGTCTGGCTCGTCGAATGATTCGTTTAGGGGGTGCTTCAAGCACTTCATTTTCCATTTCACTGTCACTGTCCTCTGAGCATTTGACATCGAATTTGAGTGTGGAAAACATGAAGAGCCGCATACTGTCATAGAAGGAGCCCATTATCTGCGCTTCAGACCTTGCTGAACACAACTTAAACTTGCCTGTTAGTCTATCTTTTAGCTTGTCAATCTTGTTGTGCATGGCCTGAGTTTTTCGTGAAGCTCTTTTGAGATATCTCTTTAGTTGCTTCTCGGCACTTTTCTGGAACTTTTTGAATCTCTGGAATAAGATAAATCGGTATATGAAAATTTTGGAGTTTATAATCAATAACAATATTGTTGTCGCTTTTTGTCATTTCTATCTTTATGTACTCTGATTATTACGGAAGCCAATTTGGAGTTATAAATGATGTGTGTTCGCCGTTGTTTCTTTTCGATCTCTAGATGTCATTTGATTATTTGCTTCATCTAAATGTCATTAATGTTATTGAGGTTAATGGTGTGTGTTGAGGCTACTCTACGTATGATCTTGCAGAGAGATTTAAGCCTGGTTTTCATTAAATCGTAATTCATCGCCAATCATTGTCTTACAGCATCGCCGATGATCGCCGATGCTCTAAGACAATGGTCGGCGATGAATTACGATTTAATGAAAACCAGGCTTTAGGCACCTAGAATTTCTTCATCATCTCCGTAACCCCTTGGTAGTGAATCTTTATTCTCTTGATAATTCAATCGAATCGCCAGGAGACATGTTTTCAGTCATATTCAAGTAATTGCTTGGTAACTGCTAGATTTAAGAAATGAGTAAGCTCTCCTTCTTGGTACTGTTTCATGACTTTGTAATTTCATATGATACTTACCAGTCGAAATATTTTGTTGAAGAAATTGTCCCATGTTTCCATCAAAGTTTTCAGGAAATTCCCAAACAATTCCACGTAATCAGAAATGTCGATATTGTCGACCTAGGATTAGATGAATAATTCTAGTTTAGAACTTCCATCAAATTCCTTGGATCAGAGTGTATGAAATGCTACAACATCGCAAATAAAACAGGGAGTGAAGGGAATAGATTTGCTAGCTGCTTTTAGGTCTGGTGATGAGCTTTGAACATTATTTAGCTAGCCTACGCGTAGAGTTTTTGAATGATGCTTCTACGCGTAGGCTGTGCTTAGCTGATTTACCAGGCTACGTTGATTTGCCATGGAGTTTCCAGTACTGGTAGATATTTGCTGCATAGCACACACGAAAGGATACAAAGTTTTTCATGCTGCATCCGCAAAGATTGTCCTATATGTCAGTGGTATAAAGATAGTCTTCCATTGACTATGGTATAAATTTGTCGTAAAATCAGAAAGTAGCTATTTCTTATAACTACTTACATATGTGTGAAGTTTTGTTAGTTGATCGAGGCTGTATTGAATAGAGCTTTTGATCTAGAAAGGAAAAGAAAGGACAAATGATTTAAAGGTTCGGCAAACTTCTTCATGTTTATTACGTGTACCCTACCCTGGGTACCAGAGCCTAAATAAAAATTAGGCTCTGGTACCCAGGGTACGTGTACCCTCGGGATCGTTTCAAAGCAAAGTTTTTTGAAGCCTCAATGTTTAGACATCATTGAAGTTCCTTCAACCTCGTCCCCAGGACCTTTATGGTACAAGAAAAAAGCGAGAAAAATATGAAAGATGCTAAGGATGGATGTCTCTTATTAAGATAAATGGCTTCTTTAATTATTTTTTCTCAGTACTTGAGTTTCTTTAATACGTGATGCAAGAACGTAACTTTCCCTCGAAGTGAGTACAACTTGAGGCTAGAATTCAAGGTAAAAGTTCATACTGGGAGAGACCTCAAAGTAACTAGCAATGTCGCCTACCTCGTTGAACACGTAGAGTTGATGAGTCCTTGTCTTTAGCTGTTGAAGAACTGAGGTCTCTTCGTTTTGGGTGTTCGTGAGATCTTTAATCTTCTCGAAGAGGATTTCTGAAGAAGAAATATGATATTCATTGAGGCTTTGGGTTTATGTTTTCCTGAGAAGTTTACAACAGAATTTCACGGTTAACTTTGAGTGATAGTTGCTTTGAGTGATGGAGTGATAGTTTAAATATGGTATGTGGTCTTTCAAGTGTCTTTTGCTGGAAAGCGAGAAGGTGCTAAGAACACCCGAAGTGAACATACGGAAAGCTTTTCAAGATTCAACGGGCAAAATATGAAACGTCAAGCTCAGCGTTTACCAACGGTGATGAGCGAGAGACCAATATTCGGTAGAGTTTCCTTCACATCTTTTGGCTTTACCAGGCTTTTCATGTTGTATCCCATGATAAGGCTGTCTAATTGTTCCTTTCTCTGTGCGCAGCAATTCTTTTCCATAACAATTGATATCAAATTGCAAATGTACGGAAAGGGAATCACACAAGTAGCTTACCAACATGGCGCACAATGTGTCCATAAACAGAAGTCAATGTCTCTGTAGTTGGATTGAAGAATCCAGGCGGGAACTGATTCTGAAATGTAAGAGCACTTATTAGAACCTCGTACTGACTGGCTCACATTTGAAATCTCATGTGGCATGGCAGTTTTTTGAACAAGAACGATTACAAGTGGTTGATAAAACTCTACAAGGTGTAAGTCACGAGGATTAGGCCTATTCTAACATTATAACTTGTTGGATGTTCCCCTTTTCTCCTACGATGACAAACTTCTTTAGCTTGCTATAAGTAGTAACTTCTTGCTCCTAAGAACACATAAGGACACAGAACTGGGTAAATAACTGATAAAACACTTTTTTCGATGAAAGGAAAATGTTATTCTCCAACTTACCGCATATTTCAAGATAGGGTTGTAGTCGACCCATGTAGCGCAAGTCTCATCGATTGAGAAATCTTCAAACTGCGACATCTTTGAAACTTGTGAGAGAATCGTAACACTACTGCGACGAATCTAGACTTCTTCTTTGTACTTACGACTTTATCGTTAACTAACCGTGAAACTGTGTAGGCTTGATAGACTTTGTGATAATAGCGAAGAGCTGCGAAAGACTTCTAGAGGAAAGTTCAACTCTAAAAGACTGAGAAACTTTCTTCTTCGCTGAGCTTTTAAATCAGTCGAACGCAATCAATTTTACGTGACAATCATTTATGCCGCAATGATTGTCGACGCTAATGAATATGGCAATTTGACGTAGCCTACCAGAGACTAGCTGGACGATTCTATCGATTCGATGATGGGTTTGATCTACCAGAGTGTCTTGTGCCGTTCTTTTTGAATCGGAAAGGCTTGGCTAAACGATTAACGGTGTTTGACAAAAGTTTAAGATCTTGCTTATGCCTACTTAAAAAATGTCCGAGGTTTTGCTAAATGTGCTGCTATGAACAGGAAAAGCTAACTTAGTTGTGAAAATTTATTTAACTAAAATCATTCAATCATGTTTAAAGTTTTGGACACTTTTTTGTAAGGACTATAAATGTCGCTCAAATGTAGGAAGGTACAGTTGATCTTAATGCTATGAGTTTTCTTATCTTGGTCGGCCTTTCCGTTACAAATTGTGTACAGTCAGTTTAGTCTGGCCGTCTATTTGCAACTGCACATTTTGCAAACACTGGAGATACTTTTAACTCACCCAGCTTAAAGTGCAATAAATTTGTTGGTAAAGTGGAACCCGATGTTCGCTTTTTGTATCCAGTTTTTCTGCATCCAACCACACGCAGTTTTTATGATAAAATGCTCGTTAAAAACACCACTTTCAGATCGCCAAAACTTAAGAAACTCTAGTACTGGGAAAATGTAACTTAAGAAATCACTTATTTCAACGAGGGGAATCCTTAGCATATGCTTATTTCTTCACTTGTTTTGTATCATTTTACTCGGAAAGTACTTGAGTAATGTCGAAACATGGGAAAGTCTTTAAATACTTGTTTTGAAGTGTTCACGAGTGCACAGGAAGTAAACATGAAGATCTTTCGATGATTGTTGTAGAACTCGCAAAAATCTTGCAAGCATTTTAGAGTTCTTAAAATCTGATGATTTCAAGAAACTTTCATTACTGAGTCAAATTTTTAGCTTGTTTGAAAATATGTGTATTGCTACAAAACCTACTGAGGCAATTTACAGCAAAATGTATCATCTTATGCAGGTTTATGCAAGCGACTGCGAGCTACGATGGGAATTGATCTGGCATCGTACAGATACATTTGTCATTGCTCATTTTATTGGTTGGGTCGTCAAAGCAATTATGATCAGGCATGCTGGCATTCTTTGGCTGCTTAGTATCATGTGGGAAGTCACTGAGGTAATTCGTTTATTCCCAACCTTGTCCCCAGGGCCCTTTTGTCATAATATAACAAAAGGCCCTGGGGACGAGGTTGGTTTATTCCAGGGCCGCTGAGAGCTTTTGGAGGCCTAGGGACAAAACTACGAAGTGAGGCCCTTGTGTGCGAAGCGGGCAGAAAATGTTTTCGATCACACCCTGTAGATTGGCTTCAAATGCATTTCAGAGCATTTACTGTGGTCAAAATTTTAAAGATCATCAATAATTAGGCCCTTAGCCCCTGAGGCCCATGGACAAATTGTCCCTCTTGCCGCCCCCTCTCAGGGGCCCTGGTTTATTTTGCCATATGACCTAACGGCTTCGTTTCAGTAATTTTTCATCATTGAAGACTTACCGCACAGTCGAAGCATAGGCAGCCCAGAAATTATTGGCTAACTAAAAACTAAAGTGTCTGGAATAGGAGCTGCGTAGGAAACTGCGAAGGATTTGCGAAGCCTTGAAATAAAAGCTGCGAAGGACTCGTAGCGCATGGAACTGTGAAGGAACTGTGAAAAACGTAACTGCAGCTGGGGTCCCTTGTGATCGGTGCAAAAAGGCGGGTGTAAAAAAGGCGGGTGTAAAATTCAATGACCTATTTCTTTAAACTGAATGACTTGGAAAGCCACTTTTCTATGATTCTACCGTTGGACTTTTGAGAAATCTTGGATATTTGTCGAAATTACAGCCTATTTTACATTTCGGCTCATTTTATGTTGTGGCGCCATCAAATTTCTAAATTACAAGCCAGAAGAGTGAAAGGGTTTTGCTTGACACCATATTGTAGGTATCCATAAACAATGGCTTTCTTGAAAATTATTTGATCTTTCGTCAACAGGTTTAGAAATTACGATAGTTCAAAGTTTTTTTCGAAAATATTTCTTGAATCCTTAAAAGAGAAGAAAAACACTGTATATAATTCTCAAAATAGTGAGGATTTCAGAGAAGTCCAACGGCAGATTTACTGTAAAATAACTAAAGTTTCTTTGAAGCCATTTAGTTTAGAAAAATAGGCAATAGAATTCTACAGCCGCCTGTTTAAAGATTTGAAACCTATGCTTTCTTTTGTCGTAGATTGCATTTTCTCATTTGCTTGAGAACTTCAAAGAATGCTGGTGGGATTCAATAGTCCTCGACATTATGATCTGCAATGGTCTCGGTATTCATTTTGGACTGTATCTTTGCAAGAAACTTGAAATGAGAAAATATTATTGGGAAAGTATTAAGTAAGTAGAAGTTTAACAAACAATCAAAAATCTTCATGTTGCGTGTAGTGCAATTGTACAAAGATAAACAATTAAATAGATTAAAATATAAGCTCTTTGATGCAAATTGAAATATACATGATGTATCCAGCACGGCACATTATCAAGTCAATATTACCAAAAACGTATTTCTTAGCGAAAACCATGACACTACTTCAATTAACAGCCTCGTTTCGGAAGTTATTCAAAATTTTTTCATATGAAATTTTGGAGGCCAAACTCGGATTTAGCACCCAAACTTTAGTCTAACTGTAAGTTTTCATGTTGCTAGTGGTCGAAGTATTAACTTTATGACGACGTGAAGTTTGGAAATCTGTAAGGGATTTGACCGTGAAAATGACTCAGGGTGTAAAGTTTCGCCCCGAACGATTTTTATGGTCAAGTCCCTTATAAATCTTTGAACTTTACATTGTCATAAAATCAACATCACAAATGCCGCCAGTTTTAAAACATGTAACTAGACTAATGTTTGGGTTTTAAATCCGAATCTGGGCTCAAAATTTTCATAAGAACAACAGGAAGGAATTTTGACAAATATCTAAAATGATGCTATTTAATTAAAGTGGTGTATTAAGGTATGCGAAACGAAGACAAAGGGGTTGTGCAATATGAAAATGTCATTTTAATTCGATCATTTTCAAAAGCCTAGTTAGTTGTTGCTAGGCTAAAATGGAATTCGATTGGCGAGTTGATATCTTTTTCCAAAACTTGAAGGGCATCTAAGCATACATGAACCTTTGATGAAAATAGCGATGCGAAAACAAATGCCGCACCATATTTGGGTAACTGATATGTTTGTGCTAGAAATACTGAGATCTCTGATTGGCTAGAATTTGACCGTCAGTGGCTTGGGCCACTTATGTATGCTTTGATTCCCCTTAATTACCTTTCCAAAAACACAGGCGCCTATCGTAAACACATTCAGACTCCATCGTCCAGTTTTTTACAACAGAGACATCCGTGGAACATCAAAGAAAATCAAGCGAGCAGTGATGCAGTTCACCCCTGCAAGGTATGAAATATTTTTTTTATATATATATCCATTTAAAATGTAACAGTACAAGGTTACATACTACTATACTTTCTAATTACTATACGACTATACCACACTACAGGGACGGTACCACAAAGAGCAATAGACAGTGAATACCTTGTGGTCTTAACATAAAGAGATATCCAACGAAATTACAATTAAATATACAGTTACAAAGAGATACGCATTAACAATCACTACAAACTACAGGTACTGACGCCTGTTTCGTTTTGGATGCCAGGCCTTTCAGGTGCACTATGCTCATAATGTAATACTGTACTACTGTAATTTGTAATACCATAATGTAATACTGTAATGAAATACCATCCTAAGAGTAAATGCAAGTCTGCTTACAATATTTTTTTGAAAATTCTTAAGAATGAAGAAGGACACTCTAATTCTGAAAATGGTGAAGATTTCAGAAAAGTCCAACTCTTGTTTATAAGTAAAATTAGCTACCATTTCTTTGAAGTCATTCTGTTTGACGAAATGAATCATAAAATTTTAGAGCAACCTCTTTAAAGATTCGGAAGCTATTTTGTCATTTATACCCACATTGTTATGTTCCAACCATAGGTAATTAGACACTGCAGTTATGTTTCAGTGTATTTGCCTCTGCGGAGGAAAAATGATACGGTTCTGCTGAGAAGGTTTGATGGTAGCTCCTCCGTAGTAGTAAGCGATTTTATCCTCCGCAAAAGAACAAAACGGTGGCATTGAAGCAAACTACGGTGTCTGACCACCCGTGCTGTAACTAGACCTGATAGATGATTGGCTGTATCGTTTCATGTTATGATTTTTTGATTGGCTAATTTGCGCATTCTTTGTTTTCCTGTTATCAGTTTCGGATCTCGCGTGACGACTTGCTCAATGAGGAGACTAATTAGTAAAATTATTCCGTGATTCGAAGAGAAAGAAGCTGAACTGTTTTCTTGTGTTTCAAAACTACAAAATTTACTTACGTCATATTGAAATGTCAAAACCCGATATTTTTTGACAAAGTCGCTACCAAACTGACAACTGATTTTCTTTATTTTGTTTGCAGTTGGACTCATGTTTCATGGATGGATCCCAAAAGTACTTACATGAGGTACTTCGCCATTTGTCAGCTCTGCATCATGTGGCAGGTGAAGACTTTCAGAATCAATGTTTTTTGTCTTTTTTTCCAACTGAAAGATCATTTTTGCCGTCCTTAATAAAGATAACATCAGTTGATTTGGAAAGATTCTTTTATGACTGCTAGGTAATTTTGGCTGCTAGGTAATTTTGTTTAGGAATGATGGGAAGCCGTCATTCCATCGTTATTCATAGGGATCTCGCTGTCCAAAAAGGGCCAAAATACATGAACACATCCAAGTTTCATCCTTAGTTCCGTAGAAACTCCTGGCATCTATCTTGAGATACACTTGTTGACTCTTTTGTTTGGTATACTTTTTTATATATTATTCTTACTTTGTTTTCTTAGAAATGTAACTAGTTGAAATTTGCAAGTACCACTCATAGCCAGAACTCGGTGACCTTGTGTCTTTTTTGGCTATGGATGGTACATTAGTTGTATTTTTTAAAAATTGTGTTACGTTTTATGATGGAAAAAAGTTTCATAATTGCTAGGAAGGAGAACAAAGGGGATTCTTGCTTGTTGTTGTCACTCGATTTTGTAGGTTTTCGACAGAGTCTTGTTGCAGAGATTCTCCCATTTCGACCGGAAGGAAGGGCTGATTAAAGCCAGATAAGTTACTGAGCCCAATTTGGTTTATCGAGAATGTTAAAGACCTTTCCAAATACATTGATTTGACATTCAGGGAGCAGCATTTTTTCAAACACCGGGCCTTTTGATTGATCCAACTGGTATTTATGATGTTTTTTATCTTCAGATATCAGAGCTGAACACATTCTTTTTGAAACATATTTTCATGGTGCCTACAAAGCATCCCGTTAACTTGTATCGTTTGATTCTCATTTGTTTGATGACTGCCCCCGTTATGAGGTAAGATTAACACTTATTTACTTTTCTGAAATTTTCTGAAATCTTAAGCATTTGTTTAAAAGCTTGTGGTTATTCATATCGATAAATTTGAGCCAGTTACACTAAAACTAGCCACAGATAGATTGTAAATTTTTTAATTTAATTTTAAATTAACATATAAACTTTGTAAAAATCTGTTGTTTGCAAAATTCATGAAAAATGCCCCAAAATACTTGACCAAGTCGTTAAGAAACTTGTCACAGCGAATAATACAAGGGTACAGTTTTTCGCGGGTCTCAAATGTCGTCTACATGTTTATTGCCATGGAATCGAACATTTTTTGTATTCATTTCAAAATTGATTTCTTGTAGATCTTGAGAGCACTCGAGGGAGTGCCCTTGTGCCTTGGTCTTTTTGTGGGATTCCTTGAGATTTGATCGAATGTCTAGGTCCTTTTTCAGCTATATCATAACAAAACATTTTCACACAGTCGAATTTAGGCATCTCTTCTCTGGACATAAGAATGCAAGAAAAATCACAAAAGGTTTCAGCTTTTCTGCTTTCAAGCAAACGTCGATTATTTCAAATTTATTCGGTTCTCTATCTAGGGTAAACGATTTTCAAACACCTGAACTTTTCTTCATGCACCCTGTACAATACACCTTTTAGGTATCCTTGAAAGGGCCCTGGATTAAGCGATACAGGAGCTTCTATATACTGTATACCTATTTATACAGGAGCTTCAATTGAATGACATTTTGGCTATTACAACTATCATGCACATCGGAAACTTCTACAAAATATTTGAAATTATTGTTTGATTTGAATTCTTTTCTAGAAATGCTAAATGGTCTACCAATGAAAATTTTGAGGGAATTTTCAAATATGCTTGTTAGCAAACACCCCATATTCTACTTTCTCCTGTATGTTTGTTCTTGAAAATAATCATCGATTCTTTTTATTCAGGCAATATTACATCTATGTAACTGACACAAGAACCAAAAGGCTTGGTACCCAGTGCTGGGTTTTCATGTGAGTATTTCTTTCAATGAGTACACATGTTACTTACTTTAGGCTTTTTTCTATGCTTGTACCTGATGACTCAAAAACTGTCCTTTTGTTCGCAAAATCACTGCAGCAAATTTATTTGCGCCATAATAATCAAACCTGAGTTTTCTGTTAGCTACAAGATTGAAGTACTTGTAGTTTTTTGGCAATCTTCAAGATAGTATTGCTGTGAAAATTTTGAGAGTCGAAAATCAACAACCTCCAGAAAATTGCCTGAATACACCACTTTAATTAAGCAGCCTCGTTTTGGAAATTTGTCAAAATCTCTTCCTATTGCTAATATGAAAATTTCGAGCCCAGATTCGGATTTGGCACCCAAACTTTAGTCTGGTTACATGTTTTTAAACGGCTGACAATTGTGATGCTGACTTTATGACAATGTAAAGTTCAAAGATTTATAAGGACTTTGACCGTGAAAAGTCGTTGGGGGTGAAACTTTACACCCCGAGTTATTTCACGGTCAAATCCCGTATAGATTTTCAAACTTTACATCGCCATGAAATTTACAAAACAACCGCTAGCAACATGAAAACTTGTGGTTAGACTAAAGTTTGGGTGCTAAATCCGAATTTTGCGTCTAAAATTTCGTATGAAAGAATTTTGAATAATTTCCAAAGTGAGGCTGTTCATTAAAGTGGTGTATCGCATGGTCAAAGGTATCTCGAAATATAATACAACTGCTAATGCTGAAAATGGCCGTTTTCTTGGAGCTATTGCATTGAAAAAATTGAATTTATATTGTATTGTTGTATGTATTTCAAATCTTATTGTTATGAAAAGGAATCAATGAATTGGTTCGTACAAAGTGTAGGTCTAATTTGATAATGTCATGTCAGCTTGTAGGTTCTTAGTTCACAAGGTCTTGAAACTTGTTTGCTTACTTTATTGTTACAAACTGTTAAATCTGCTTTCAGATCCCATTTACTCAAAATTTGGTAACAGGATAAAACAGTGCCGTTTTGACCTCCCTTCTACACGATGCTGGCAGAATTTCCAAATTCTGCGGGCAGAATTTTGTGTCGGTTAGCAAAACGGCAAAGTTTATGATTCTGTAGTTCAAATTCTGCCGGCATCATGTAAACGCACTATGTCGGTGGAATCTTATGCCGCTTCGCTTTCGTCACGAGGTCAACATTCTTAATGTTCCCTAATGCCCTTATTGTTGTTATTGTTTTATCTATCTTAATTGATTGTTAATGTCAGATGTTATTGTCTATGGAATTAACATAAAATGTTGCTTAAATCGTGTCTATAGGAGGCCAAAACGCCACTTTTTCATACAGTTTTCAAATTCTACCACCAGCGTGTAAGGCCTGATTTCCACTAGGCGGAATATTCCGCTCGCAGTGACCTCTTCCATCCATCTGATTGGCTTGCGGAAAAGCGACGTCGCTAAAAAGTAGAAATCCATTTAACTTTCGAGCGGAATCTTGCTTGCAAACAAAGGAAGATTTTTGCGGGAGGAATCTTTCGCTTAGTGGAAAGTAGGCTTAAATGGGTTCTCAATATCTCTCTTAGTTTTGTGACTCTGCTGGAAGCCCTGGTGTGTATTCGACATGGAATAAATCTATTTTCAAACACTGATATGCTAGCAATTGCTTCATGGATTGCATTTCAGGTATGTTGTGTTTTTAGGGTAGTAAAACGTTGGCCAAACGATAAAGCATTGTTTGCCAAACAGTGAGGTTTTCTTGCCAAGGAAAATGTTTGTCCGTTTGACAAGGTCGCAAAAATTGGGACAAATTGTCTTGCACAGCAGCATCAGTTGTTTTTAATTAGCACAGGAATGCAAAGTGATAAGCGATTGCAGACAAAGGATTTTCTCTGAGCCAGTAGTTCAAACAAACACAACTGCCAAAGTTACTTTGAAACCAGTTGCTTATTTTCAATGACTCCTGACCATTTGTCATCAACAGAGCAGTAATTGCGCACGCTAGCGCGAAAATGCGTAACTTTGAGCCCCCGTAGTTCCCTATAACAAATCCCAAAGGCAGCCCCTGATATTTCAAAAAGCTTATCAATTAAAACACTTTCTTATGTCAGATTGATCGGTGACGTCATTTTACGGAGTTTCTGCCCTGTCTTTGTCATCGATATTCACTACATACTGTGATATCAGTGAACGGAATCTTCGTTCGACGGATTTAAATCTGAAAATACTGTTACTCAAAACAAAAACAAGTCAGAAATCTCTTTGCTACAGATGAGCCACTATTTAGAAAATCCTTGATAAAGCTAGTAAGTTAGCTCCGTCTGTAGGTGCGTTCAAAAGTCTGCTTCAAAAAGTCGGATTACATAGCTGACTACATTACATAGTAAATACGAAGGAGGAGAGCTGTGTAATTCGACTTTTTAATCCATGATGCAATTGCACGATTTGAGAGGTTCTCGTTTTTATTTGCGAAACTCTGAGAGCGAGGCGAATTCGCTCGTGCTGCAGTGGTAATTGAGTTAGTTCAATCTTTGTTGCCAAGTAACGGACTCGTCTTTGTATTTTTCAACTGGAAAGCTCGTTTTTCGCCAGGGTGAATCTGAAACCTGATGTTGTGAAGAATTTTATGTTTGATTGGGCTCTGTATTTCCACCTCTGCGAAGTCTACTGTTTTCAGAATTTGGTAGGTTTGGACTTATCAATCAAACACACCCTAACACTGGAGATTTAGAATTACTGGATGCTCATTTAAAGATTTGACATGTGCGTGTTTAAGTGCTTTTTGTCAAACAACACCAACGCAATTATTGAAGAGGATGGAGACTGTTGAGTTCTTAAATCATGCAAATTTGAAAATGTAATGATTTTGGAAGCTTTTTATCAAACAAATTCTCTCTGATTATCGATACAACAGCGTTTGTAACTCCTAGATATTGAGTTTTCAAAAATTTAACGATGTTAGGAGCTTTTTATCAAACAAAGCGAGCATGATTACATAGGATACAACCTCAAAAGTATGATTAAATGTTCACGCCCTTCCGAACAATCGATTAAACACTTCCTTGGATTTTAATGTAGTTTTCCTCCATCTTTTCTTTCAACACCTGTTCTTTTTGTATTTTTGTGCAAATATTTTACAAATAAGTAAATAATCCGGCCTATTTGTGCAACAGACAAGTAATTTTGTCAAAAGACTTCTTCACATTACTGCAGCCGTAGAGTCTGTTGTCTATACAGGGTGTCTCAAAAACATTTTGCCCAGTATATGTGGCTGCTGTGGAGGAGCTGCTGCTTCAATGGCCTCCATTTTTACACAGCTGCGTAGATGAAGGTTTAGACTTGCCCCAAGTCTATTTCGTCAATGGAAAAAATTGGTGGAAGAAATTGGGGAATGGAAAATTTGGAAAGGGAAAAGCGTTCAATGTTTCAGGCAGACTTATTACAGATGACGAAATAGACTTGGGGCAAACCTGGTTTTAGTCAATCTGACAGGTGGTTGCTGATTTATCGCAGAAGAAAGGGAATCAAATTGATTGCTTCAGAAGCAACGCTGCTGTTCTCTAGACTTTCCCCAAGCTTTCTTCGTAAAAAAATTGTTTCGTCTTTCACTTCAGACAGATCTATTACAGATGACGAAATAGACTTGGGCAAGTCTATTTTTTCTCCAGCAATGTCAAAATGTTGCAATTTCTCCAAGACAGGGTTTTAGTGTTGTATTGAATGTTTTTCTTTATTTTGATAAAGATTGCAAGCGTTTTACATGTAAGACAATGTTTTCAATGCTTTCAAAATTGCAAAGAAGATTTGAATAGAACGCTAAAGCCCTTTCTTTCACACGTTGTTTGATCCTGATATTGCTGGAAAACAACAGAACTGCTGTTCTTGAAGCAACCACATATTTTGCCTTTTCTCTGCCATAAATCAGCAACCATTTGTCGGATTGACTCAAACAAGGTCTCTAACTTTATGTTGAAGTCTGGCCTATGCAACTGTGTAAAAACTGGAATAATTGAAGCTTAAGCTCCTCCACAGCAGCTACTTGAACGAGGCACAATTTTTTGGGGGTATCTTGTACGTAAAAATCTGTACATATGCATTTATACCTAATTATTCTGTGTCATAACTGCGTTTTTTATTTTACTTAAATTAGCAATTATTTTAGAGCTACCTTTGCATATGCCTACTTTGAGTAAATTTATGATAGATGATAATGATAATGATAATAATAATGAAAACAGAATTCACTTACTGTTGAGTCCGGAACAGATGGTCTCCCGGTCGTATCAATTTTTCTAAGAACTCCATTCTCAGGGATTCCTTTTTTTGACTTCTACCTTGGGTACCAGACTCTCTGACGTTTTTAGAGATCCGGTACCTACGGAATATAAGTAAGTGTAAATTTGCCACAAATAACAAGAAAATTACTATGGTTAAAAGAAAGGGAAGGAGCAAATAGATAAATAATTAAATAAATGAATAATCAAATGAATAAATAAATAATGAATGAATAAATAAATGAATAAATAAATGAATAAATAAATAAATAGATAAATAAAATATTTACAATATATTTTATATAGTAAGTTTAAATACAAGTTAAAAACACCCTTAATTAAAGTGGCAGGGATAGCGTTAAAAGGTCGAGTTGACCTTATTTCCATAATGGTCCCCTTAGATATTAGTAACAGACTATGCTCGAAACGTCTTGCTTTGTTTAATTCATGTCAAAATGCTTATATTTTATTTTATTCACTTGTCTATCATCGGTCATGTCGCTTTTAGGAATATTGGGGTATCATTTGTTTATTCTTTTATGCACATGTTTCAAATCTCCAATTGTATTCTCCAGTTGTGGTAACCCACTCGTGATAAATATATTTCACTGTGTCAGCAAATGCTGAATGAAAAGATATATTTATATGTAAATCAAATGGTCGCAGACACTAGGGGTGGGGAATGTTGCGTAGAGTAGAAACGTTCTGTTTGAAAACAGTAGAGATGAATGATGCTTTTCAACTGAAACAAAGCTTTCTCATCCAGTATATATTTGGTAAAACGTTTGCCGCTGAAATCAAAATTTTCTTTCTAAGGCGTCTGATTCATGAGGTATAAATCTGATTAATTTTTCTTTCAGTTCATCATTAGTTGTTTTACAGTATACTTGATGGTGCTATGGAGAAAATGGGTACGTATCTTTGCCTGTCTTATCACATTTTATTCATGTTGTGGTCACAGCGAAGGACTACGTACAGTCATCATGAAAGTTTATTTTCAGGGAACAGTAGCTTTTCAAACAGGAATGGTGTTATTCATCCTGGCACTATGGCTCATATCTCTTCTTAAAATTCTGCTGAACCTTTTGTTCGCTTCAACACTCCTACAGGTGTTTCTTCCATAGTTAAGGATTTAGGGATATGCCGCCCTCAAGGGTATGCTTTTTGCGTTGCTATAATATTTGATCCAGAAATTGACGCATTTTTTGAACCATTCTGAGACAATTTTGAGCAAATTTTTATTGAGTCACGTGTTAATCGAGAAAATATTTGCCCCATGTTTACCTAGCCTCACGACATAGTCCCAGATATCGCAACAGCAGCAACAATAATAACAACAACAATAACATTGTTTATTTTTGCTCAATCTCGAATCTGGAATCAAGTTGGAGCCTCCATAAGTCCATTAATTGCGACCACTACGAACATGTCATCAGTCTAATGTTTACCAGCTAAATTTCAACATAAGCTGACTGATAACTTACTTGCTGTTGCGCTTCTAAATTTGAACCATGGAAGTTCGCATCGTTATGAAATTTGAGTTTTAGTTTGCATGTGATCTGTTAAATTCTGCCAATCATCGTACGCTCATTTCATTTCATTTTCATTTTACATTCTTTATACACGGTAGCCCCGTCGGCAAAGGCCGCTTTTCAAAACTTAAAATCTAAAATTTACAAGTAAAATATATGTACAAACGAAAATAAATAATCTAATTACAAAGTTAAAGTAGAATTAAAATCAGTATCTACATAATTATCATATCGTGAGCGGCAGGACACAATAAGACGGGACCATAGCAAACGGGACCCCACGCCCACCCTGAAATAAAACACCATTACAGCACCTGTTTGAGGATCTTCGTCAGCATCGCGTCAGCGTGTTTTTGCAGTATACTTAATTGACAAACTTTCTTTAATCAGTTTTAAGAAATCTGTTGAGTCACTTGCAAGCTACAGGCATGCGTACTTTTACCTTTCTTGACTCGCCTTTTGTCAATCTATTTTGCCCTTCTTTCAATTCCAGAAAAACCGATACACAAACATAAAATCAACTCCAATTGCTTCTACTGATTCTGCAAAAAGCAGCCCTGAGGAAAAGCAGAGCGCAAATGATAGCAATTTAACATCCATTTTGAAACACAAGGACAGTCCCCGAGCTGGAAGAGCGAAAGGAGTCGAGTTTCAAGACAGCAGCAGCGAGGAAGAAGCGGAGGAGCGATTTACCCGTGTGACGCGACGAAGGATAATCAAGACAAGGAGTCGGACAACAAGAGATGGTAAGGCAGAGGAGGCCGGTGATATGTAAGTTTGTTTATCTATTTGCTTGGAAATGTTTTGGTGAGACTTTATAGGGTAAATGGAGAAGCTGGTTTATCTGTTTACTGGAAGAGACCTTGTCAGTTGAACTCTACGAAGGAGACGCCAGTGATGTGTGAGTTTCTTCATCTATTTGCTTGAAAACATTTGGGTTGGAACTGGCGTATTTACTGGAAGACACCTGGTCGAAAAAATGCCAGGAAGGAGAAACTGGTTCATCGATTTTTTTGGATGAAGTTATAATCACGAGATCGCAGGGGAAAGTCATTTTGTCTATTTGCTGGAGAGCGTTTGGATGAGCCAGCGTAAGGCTAAAGAAGCAACAGGACATAGAAGTTTGTTCTTCCGTTTGATTGGTTATGTATATGGGACTATTGAAGACAAGATTGTTTTCGCTGGAAGAGAACTGATGCTGTGGACCGAAGAATTGTAATGAATGTAATGCGAGAAAGGCAGAAGAGCGGTAGAATATCATCAGATGATGCAAGCAGACAAAACGAGAAGCGAGAATTTACCAGCGACTTCAGAATTCAAAAAACAACGATAGTGTTTCTTACGGATGGCTGAGATGTATTCAGGGAGGGGATGATAACTCCTTTTGGGGCTATGGTATATATGTTTCTGCCAGGGTTATGGATTAATTTAAGACATCTTGCCCGAGTTATTGGTCATGTGTTTGATTTTGCACGGGCTATAGGTCTGCTTTACGAAAATTTGCCTTAGTGTTAGCAATTCATTGCTATCATTGGCTATTTTGACAATAACTCTCTTGAAAAAGGAATTTAGCTCAACTAAGGATATATGTCATATTCTTGTTACGGTTCCTTTTGAAATTTTTCCCTGCTTTTGGCGGGGCTTCTTGTAAGGGACGAGGATTCGGGTAATCAGTTATCTCCTTGGTTAAAAGGGACATAGGCCTATTGCTTGAAAAGGTAACTCAATAGTTCACAGAAAAGGAGTAAGGGGGGGGGGGCAATTGTACACCCAGCTGGTATGTTAGCCCTGTGTTGTGGGGTTATATTTCAAGATGCCGCCCTGGCTATGGGTCTTTCCTCGTGATTCTCAGAGACACGTATATACCAAACCCCCGTCTAGAGTTACCCCGTCCCGGATGTGTTGTGGATTTTACAAAATGAAAGGTTTTATCACGGTATAAGCAATCAAGCAACTGAAAAATGGAATTGAAGTTATATGGACGAATCAGAATGTATGATTGAAGAAAGAAGAACGTTATTTAAACAAACAGAATTTTTGAAAAATGAAATTTGATCGCCATACTCTAAAAAAGCTGAGGGTATTTGATAGCTGATATTGAAAGTCTCTTAAAGGTCCAAAGCTTGAAATGGTCACACCAGTGCATATCATGACATCGTGTGAGTAAAGAAAATCCCCGTTTGAAAGGCCACTGATCTAGACTCACGACATAGTCCCGTTTATCGCAACAACAACAACAATGACAACAGCAACAACATTTTAAATTTTTGCGTCTGCTAAAACTGGGACTTATGGATTTCATATAGAAAAAATTGAGACGAAAATGAGCAGGCTTTGGTGTGCGCTCTGAACGAGGCTAAGGTGAAGTCTCAGAAGCGAGGCAAGCCACCCTAGACAGTTGGAGATTCTCAATACTGCGGTGAAGTTCATGGAAGCTAATTGGCTTAAAAATAAGGAACTCCTGATTCACAGTGAAAGCTTTATTGATTCTTGGACCAAAGAAACATTTATCTGGATCCTTGCGGCTTCTTCATGGCAAATATCACTGCAAACGTGAACTTTGAGGTGTTTTAGCATTGGAGGCTCGAGCTGGCTACTTAGGCCCATTCGCCATTGCCTGGAGTTCATACTGTGTTGCTATGGTTTCCATACCTAGTTATGAAATCGACAGGGGAAAGCTTCGTCCCAATTTTCAATATGAAAGTCCATGAGTCGTAGTTGAGCGTCTATCTGTCTATCCATAGCAATAACTACGAATATGCTGTCAATCTACCACTGACACCTGGATATCAAGTTAGTAAGCTTAGCTAATAGCCTATATATTCAACAGTAGACATGAGCAAATAAATTCTGAAGTTTACCTGACTGAAATCGGCTACTCTGTTTGGACATTATGAGGAATTTTCTCAAAAAGCCCCTTCAAGTAACCTTCAAAACGAGCTTAAACGACCAAATGTTCTACCTCATTCTACCTTACCGTAATGACTTATAGGGTTTGTTGTCGAGAAAGAAACCCCTCACAATCTCAGAACGTGGTGGCCGATTGCAGTCAGGTAAGTTTTGAAATGGATTTTGACATGTCCTTTGTTAAATAATTTGCCAACATTATCGACTTGCAGGGATGTAGGAAGCATCTCAAACTTGGGGCACGACGCTTCGAGGACAATGTTTTCCTGAAGATTAAGGGGGACATTTTCTAAAAATAAAAATGGCACTTCTTTTGTTTATTGTGAAATCTTGGGGATGTGTGCCTCCAGCGTCCCCCTACCCGGCCCCTACGTCTATCTCGACTTGATTATCCAGAAGTAGTTGCCTTTCAAACAAGGATCAGTTTTTACTCCCACTGTGTGCAGTAACATAACAAAGTTGAATTGTTCCTGTTGCACAAAGCAAAGACATACGGTAAGGTAAATTCTCTCTCATATAAGATGCTAGGCGGAAATTCTGCGAATAAAAAGAACTGCAGAGTTTTACATGACAAATTTTGCGTAATCGCAAATATCATCTGTCATGTTCGATTTATAATGCTTCCATCAACAAGGGCAGATTTGGCAATACAATAGCAGCAGTTGCTGTGGTTCATGCCTCAATTCAAAGCGATTAGCAAATGCTGACAAAGGAAATTCTCTCAACCAGTAATTCAAAACCAACATAGCCGCAAAGTTGCCCTGAAACCATTAAGGCAAACTCTCGCTTGGTACGGGCGAAGGGTGGTTTTTAAAAGAAGATTGTGCTTATTTTGAAGCAAGTGGGGGCAAATCTAAAGTTCTGTGTGGCGGATTTTGTTTACTTGATTAAGAAGCCGAGCAGAGGGCATGACAATTGTTGCACATTTATTGCTCAAATGTAAAATGTCACTCCTCAGCTCCTGAATCAAATAAACAAAATCCTTCGTTACAGGCACATAGCTTCTCTTAAAAACGTCGCTTCGCCCGCACCAAGTGAGAGTTTGCTGTACTGGTTTCAGGGTAACTTTGCAGCTGTGTTTGTTTTGAATTACTGCTTGAGACAATTTCTTTTGTCTGCATCTGCTAATCGCTTTGAATTTAAGTGTGACCCAAGCACCTTATTACAAAATCTGCTCTTGTTGTTTCCATCAAGTTTCAAATTTTGGACCTTTCGAAGACCTTCCTCAACATAACTTAACCAACTGCTTACTACTGTAGAAGTTTTCTAGATTTTAAAAGAAAACTTTTTTGCATTCAGATGTGATGAATTCGATTCTCATTTCCATAACATTTATTTACATACGTTGTGATATTGCAACATAAACATTATAAGCACATACAGCACACTTAAGAATCAATTCTTTTTTTGTTTAGCTAGATCGCAACGGAGAACCCACTGGTAATTATTTTTCATAATCTTTGGGGGTTCGGACTTTTCTCCTTTGAAACAGAAATTTTTAAAATGTAGCTTTGGACAAGAAGAGCCGTTTTCAGCAAGGCTAAAAGACTCGTCTCTTGAATTTTCCAGTGAAACCATGAGCGATCGGACACCCCGTGTGTAGCAGTTATATCAGAAGTTATATCAGAAGGGAGCCACCTTAACTTATTGTTCTTGTGTGTTTTGAACTTATTTTTACTTGGTATACGACCACCTTTCACTGTTTCGTAATTTTGAAACCTTTCGGAAGTGAGCCACCTTAAGTGAAGAGCCACTTTTATCGACACTGGGTAAAGCAATTGAACTACTTTACAAATTGTCCAATAAAACAAACCAAATACCATGTGAGCCTGAAATCGTTATTCAATTTGCAACTCTAAGCAGTCCTTTTCATGCCAACACCAAAAAATTCAAAAAAATTCCTCAAGATAGGTATTTAAAAAGTGAAATGGTGGCCTAAGTTGACAAGAATCTTTGCAGAACCAAAATGTTTACCAAAATTTATTTTTAGGGTACAAACTCGAGTCACATTGTGAGATGTGAATACAAATCGATGGACGATCATGGGAATACACTTAGGAAAATGTTATATTGCATATAGATACCATATCACCCCGGAGAGAAAAACTTTTTTCGAGGTAGTTCACCTTACCCCGAAACCTCTCCCAGAGGTAAAACCAAAACTATGAAAAATCTTACGCAGTTATCAATACTGCAAGCTCATGGTGATGACCATCTTTCTTTCCTGTATCGATAGATATCCTTGTTTTATCAAATCGTACAGAATTCTTGGATCTGTAACTGCATTTGTAAATGAAGGTCAAACCTCGACAGTCATATTTCAGGACGGGTTTTGAGCAGCCTGTATTAGAATATTTTTCTGCATCTTCAGAACACAACTTGACACTGCAAATTATGATTTTCTGAAAGCTTGAATATGAAGGAATTTAGAAAGAATAAGATCCTTTTGATCCGACTCCATGTTCACAGGAGAAAGTATAAATTCCTAGGTAGTTCACTTTACCCCGTAGTTCACTTTACCCCGACTTACCCGATCCAATTCCTGAAATTGAAAAGGACAACTTTATGGTCTCTCAAAGGACGCAAATTCGAACGAAAAACAAGGAATCTTTTGAATACATTGTTCTGAAACAAAAGCAACACCGCGTTCCAGTTGCTGTTGCCGTCGAAGCGAAGTTTCGTAAACTCACTAAAGGCCAATTTCCAGTCAACGGGATTTTCCGAGCGGGCGGAATTTTAGACAATAAGAGGTTACCCAGCCGTAACTATCTATTGAATTTCAGAGCGGCATTGTCTCTCGCAAGCAATAGAAATTCCACCCCCTCGGAAAATTCCACTCACTGGAAATCAGCCTTGATGTGTTGAGCCTTGTTTCAAACGAAATTTAAAGCCGCACCTTACTAAATTACGACCAGGGAGCGCTCCCTGATCGCGACTTTTTGGCGTTTCTATTTACATAATCCAACAAGAATTTATTTCCAAAGATAATGCATTGAGCTTAGCTGTTTTGATCAGTGATTAGTGTTCTCTCGACATATGATGATTGTTCCAGCCTTTGCTGCTACTGCCCTGCCAACCTCTTCCCTAGTCGCTCAGAGATGCCAGTGTTAGTAGAATCAAAACGTAGTAAGTGAAGAATCTTATTCAGCTCTGTTTCTGTGGCTGCACGTCAGTGTATCCGGTTGCCTCTTGGCGAAGCTTCTCTTTGCTGTACTTTGATTATTGCAAGGCTTCCTCCGACTTTTCTGCAGCTCTATTCAGGATCATCGACCTCGTATATATTCTACTTGCACTCAGCCGAATCATAACCTATCTTGGGCAATTTGTGGAATAATGGGAGGAATGTTTCAAGCTGTTTTTGGGAGGGGGATTGAAACGGACTTTCCTCTCTTGTACCGAAAGAATATTTCGTTGTTTCAAAATTTAGAGGCTCATGCCATATTCCATAGTGTCAACCAGTGGTTAAGAGTCGTTACAGCTATTTTATTTCCATCAGTTGGAGGTGTCGACCACAGCAACAGCCCCCCCCCCTAAGCATCCTAAAATGGCTACGACTTTTCGGCATTTTTATTCACGATAACCGAGTCAGAATGTAGCCTACTTTCTTCCTTGCACATGGAAAGGGGATCAATTTTGTGTATCTTCATTTGTACTTGATATCTGTTGACATCTGAACCAGCCCTGGACGCTTTTGACTGTTGCTGTTGTTGTGGTTCGCTCTCATCGACTAAACATGGAAACAACAGCAACTTCATTTTCTGCCCGAACAGGCCTAAAATCGTAAGAAACGCAATGCAGATTGTTACCACGCAAAGTAAATGTGCACGCATGTGTTTCTCGTCCTCTTGGGATATGAAATACGCGGGCAGGAATACGGCCCAGCAGATACACGTTATATACATCGTGAACCCGATAAACTTCGACTCATTGTAATTCTTCGGGAAGTTACGCGTTTTAAACGCGTACCAAGTACAGCAAACCATGAACACGACGCTAAACAGTAAGTTTAGTATCAATGCAGAACCGTCCGATCCGCAGTTAAGGACAACAGAATTTCCATTTTCCGGGTAGTATTTATTGGCTCCTGGATTCTTACTTACTATCCAGATAACTCCGAGGAGAACTTGTACGCAGGATATACAAAGTAACAAAAGCAATTGTGATTTTGGACTAATCAGCGGAGGTCTTGTGATAGAGGATTGTGCACTGCAGAATATTCTGTAGATTCGATTGGTCTTTAGGAATAATGGGGCATAACAAATGCAAAAGGCTAGGCCAGGGATAACAACACGCAGTGAACAGGCGATCGATGAAGGCTCCAGATAAAACAGGAACGGTGTTAAAAATACTATTAAGATTCCGGCTAACATGATATAGCACAACTCACGACCAGATGCACGAACGATACGATTTTCGTTATTCTTCGCGAACACAATAATTACGAATATCGTGCATAAGATTCCAAAACTAGAGAATCCCATGTATATCATCAAAGCGAGAGAATCGTTTGCACTAAGACCGAAGTATGTTATCGGAAGTTTAGAGCAGGACTTCTTGGCTATATCAGGCCTTTTATCTTTTTCACATTTTACACATACATCACCGCTGGAGATCTCATTCTGATTACACTTAATGCAACTCCAACAACATTTCTTCAACTTGTAATCAGCGCTGATTACTTTCCTCTCACCTATTCCACACGTTAATCGACATGATGACGTCACTAGCTCCCAGTCCTCTCTCCAACGAACATCAGACTTGTTGAAAACTAATGTTCCATTATAAGAGTTGTCCAGATAATAGGTTCCCGTTTTGTTCCACTCCCTGCGAAAAGACCAGCTCCCTATTTTCTTGTTTACATACCCGGAACCATTCCGAACAAAATTTAACACCTCATATTTAACAGTGTACGGATCTGTGTTTGTTATATAATTCGAGAGGTTTACCGTGTTATCAGGAAATGAATTATTGCGGAAGAATTCCAAGAAAAGATCTGCGTATCTATAACTAGGTACTGGCTGCCAGTTACCACAATACCCGGAGGCATTGCATTTCTTCCCCATCACGTACTTGAGTGCATAAGCAAGTGAAAACACGGCATCTATTACCACTTGAACTGGGGTATTCGGGTAATACCCTATACCAGGCTGCAATGTATCATTCGTTGTACATTGTTTCGTTAATTTTTCTGTTGGTGTTTTTAAGTAGCATTGAAACGTTTCTTCCCAGAACTCATCAAATATGCTTTTTCGAGATTTATTCGATGGTTTACTTGCAAGGAAATAGTCTCTAAACTTAGGTATCTCAGTTGTTGCGTATTCTAGACTTACAGAACCATCCAAGATTTCTTCATTGCCTTTTGTGATTTCTACATTATTTGTGAAACCAAATGCCGCAACGATCTGGAATCTCCGTGTGAGGTTCAAGTACTTTAACGCGCGGATCACTCCAACGGCATCTTCAATAGTCGTAAAAAGCACCAGACCTCTTGCTTTCTTGTCCGCATCCGCAGCTTTTACCGTGTTTATATAATCACTCATGCTTGCCGTTTCCGGCAACGACGAGTAATACGCTTGACAAATCCGCGCGGCAGGTATTTTCTTTATAAACGTCTGGGCACTATTGTCACCATTTCTGCCGTGCGAACTAATTATGGAGATGTAATTCCAGTTCATCTTTTGCATTAGATTGATCATTGCCATAACGCGGAATGAATCTGCGGGTACCGTGCGAAACAGGAAATTTGTCTTGCTTTTAGCAAGGCTATCAAATGACCCACCAAAGGTTACAAGCGAATATTTTAGGCCGTTCGTCAGAATTGATAATTTGTACGCGTCATAAGATTTCTGCGGGCCGATTGCCGCTTGCGCTTCGTCATAAGCGAATAAATCAAGTAGGACCTCTCTCACAAGTTGGTTCCAACTGACGGTTGCACTTACTTTGTCACTGAGTTTAAACCCGTGGAGAAGCGAAAAGTTTTTGTTTATTTCGTCGATAGCAAATTTAAAAGCTTTCTCATAATGTATTCCAACTTGATGGCTGAGCTTTTCGCATCGCTGAGAACTTTTTTCGAAGCATGGGACTAAAATTGTTTCGTCAAATATTCCACCTATCTTGATTGTCTTGTTGCCTGCAAATAAACAACATTATGGTGAGTGATTGTTGTGCCGCTGTGATAGCAAGTACGTAGGACATCCATACAGTAAATCCCCGAATATAAGAACCTACCAAAATAAGAAGCTGGAGGCTTTTGCCCAAATTATGCACCTTTCAATTAAGAACCTGTTTCAATTCGATGAAACATGGGTTCTTACGGCAGGGGTAGCAATATTGATCTGTGATTGCTGTTATTAAGCTCGGGCTGGTCCCACTTGGCTTTTAAAGGTTGATTCTCCTCCCCAATTACTTATTAGGTGCATAATGATGCTCCCAAAACAAATAAAGGGCTGAACATCGCTCTGAAAGGGCCTACACTAAGCACCCTTCAAATAAGAACCCTCATACTTTGAAATTTGTTTTAGTGCCTTTGAAATAAGAACCTACTTCAGTCTAGCTCTCAAAAAGTAGGTTCTTATATGCGGGGTTTACTGTATGATTGGTGAATATGATGAATAAGCTTTCCTGATAATCAAAACAAACGTGGCAGCAAAAGTTTGAAGCCAGCGCGGCAAACTGTCGCCTGGTGCACGCGGAGGTGGTTCTTCAGGAAAATCATGAAATTAAAATGAAATAAAAACGATACTTCTGAAAATCTGCCTGGGGACTTTTTTCGAATCACGAGTGTTACAAAATCTGTCATTGTGTTACATTGTGTTACATAATCTGTCATTGTTATATCTCATTAATTTCCTACCCTAACCATCCCCCTGGGCAGCCTGGGAGTCAACGATGATTTCATGGACAAATGCCTGGGGACCGGGGAAGTTATTTTGACGAATTCTCTGTGGCCGGGCACCGAAAAACGACGCATTCCCAGTAACTTTGCTTGCAAAACCACTTAGCATTATCAAATGCCTGGGGGCCGGGGAAAAGATTGACGGTCAAATACCCGTAGGCTGGGAATTGCTCGTGTGCAAATGCCCGCGGGTGTCCCGAGGGGGTGGTCAAGGTGGGGAATTGAATGGGACATTGCAAGTCGATGAAAGAGCTTCTGCAGGAGAGAGTAAGGAGACCTTACAAGAACTATTTTGACAGTCTGTTTCAAACTTTAGCTGGTAAGTTTGACCCTGGTTTGACCTAGTCGAAATCATCTTTAGAAGCAAACACGCTTGTATTCAAACTGCAAAAAGGAAATGACTTACCCCAAAATGTCGCCTCAGTATCAAATATTTGATCTTCAATTGTTAAAAACAATAATAACATAACAAGAACCTTCATTGTGAATGCAGTGCTTTGAAACGGACAGCTAGGGACAAAAAGGAATATCATTATTAAATTTTACAATGAAATTTTCATATTTTACGTTATCAGGTCAAGTCCAAATTTCATGAATTTCCACACAGGAGGTTTAAAACAAGTTTATACATAATTGATAAAAAATCTCCAGTGCTTGACGGTAAAGGATGCAGATTTCCACATTGCCGATAGGTGGGAACTTTTGTCTGGTTCACCCAATTTTATTTGGTTTTTGCATGAGCAACTTTCATTAATCACAAGCCTCGCGTGTCATTTAATTCGAGAAAGACTGTGAACTAACTTTGGGACCTTTTGCAACCATTTACTTGCTACTTCTATGAAGAATGAAAGGCTTGTTTTGAAAGCATGTCTGCGGTTGAAAGAATGAAATCGTTCATGAATTTGCTATATTAGCTTCTTTTCAATAATTCAGTTATTCTTTTTAGCATAGTTTACGCTAAATAGTTTCATTTGAATCGGTTAAAGGCATTAAAACTACAAGTTACCAATAACTTATAAACTTTAGAAATCACTGAATTTTTTTGAATTAATATGTTTTGGCAGAGAAAATGAATTTCTTGCCCGTTGCAGCATTTGGTGCCTTTCGAACATGAGATCTATTTCATTAAAAACTTCACCACTTACCTATGCCGACTCTCAAGCTGTATGCCTTGAAGATTTATGAATCCCCTTCCCAAACTTTCGTTAGCAATCAACCACTTTTTGGGCACAAATACTGACATTAATCTCTCTCTAAATAATCGCTAACTTTGATAATTGCATTCAGTACTCTGACTGCTTTGTTTCTTTGATTTAAGAATTCCTCTTCCAGCACAATGTAGTCTTGCAATGCTCTAGACTCATTCTTCCTCTTTCAGTACCGGCGCTCCTGGTCAGCACAATGCAATCTCCTGACGCACGCTGGGTTATGTCGAAGCCCCCGTCTTTTACCTCAACTCCAACATTTGATTACCATTGGTTTCACTGCTTTCAGCAAGAACTTGTATATTTTCTTCACCTTTATGACATCAATGAGTTACGATTTCTTTCCAAAATCAGCCTGCGAAAACCACAGATCCTATTAAATGGCCTCATCTACTGATAAGGAACCTTGTTAAAACCTTGCACTCCAGAAATGAATTGCTACAAATGCGAAAATATCTCTTTTCCTGTAAAACCGTTTACACTGAAGCTCGTATCGTCTTGAAAAGAACTCTGTACATTATCTATTTTGCAAATGTTGACTGAATTTTGCAGGCATGTGTGCCTAAGGACCGACGAGTTGACTTTCTGAATAAGTTATGAATGTTCGATTTGTTTTCACCGTACAAAAATAGTAAATACAAAGTAAAATCAATTTCACTCAGAATGCCTGATTTTTGTTTCGGGCCGATTGATCTCTAGACTCAAATAGATGAAGTTGTTTTGTGAATTGGTTTATATCAGGGGGAAGGTTAGCTACATTTTCATTGATTTGGTTTGCTAACAGTGATAGCTGCTGAAAGAATTCCTTTAGTTTCTGAAGTCCAAAGTGGATAAGACCAAAGAATCCCCAAATCTTTCGGAGTAAGTGATGTCTTCAACAAAGATTTGCTGAATGTTTGAGATGTGCTAAAAGCCAGCATCTCAAACTTGACGGCACGACACTTCGAAGGCACTGTTTTCCTTTAAAAAGGGGGCATTTTCTGAAAAATGGGCACTTCTTTGTTTATTGCAAAGTCGTGGGGGCACGTGCCCCCAGTTCCCCACCCCCGGTTCTTACGTCTGTGCTAAAAGCCTCTGTAAAACTATTGATTATTCAAGACATCATCATCATCATCATCATCATAGAGCACTACTATAATTAATAGAAAAGAAATATAGCTAATAATTATTTTCAATGCTGTTTATACAATATTTACAATAAAACGACAGGCATTGCAGTTATATGTGGGACCATTCCATTGAGATATTAAGCTCTTGAATATATTGAGGCTGTTCGCTGATTTTAGCTCCTCCAGTAAGCAGTTCCAAATCTGAGCTCCTAAGGATTTAAGACTATTCGTGCCAAAAGTAACCTGATTTTGCCTATAATGGGTAAGATTATGAGGATTTCGTGATGAATAGTTCGAGGCTCTAATTTGAAAAATATCTTTCATGAAGGATGGATTCAGATCATGCAAAGTTTTAAAAATTTCCAAAGAAAGAAATCTAAGTCGGGAAACATGCATCGTACATCGTTGCGATTTCAGTAGAAGATCATTATACCAACTGACATGATCATTACAAAGAAATCTAAGTGCACGTTCTTGTATCTTTTCTATCTTATTCGTGGATTTTGCTGAACAGAATTCAAATTCAAACAGAACAGAAATTCAACTTTCACTTTCTTAGTTCTCTCCTCTGGGTGGGCACTCAGTACATATGCACACGGGTGGGGTCAGTACGAGAAATTTTCTGCCAACCCAAAAATATCCGTTCAGCTTTACTGAAGTATCCGACTTACCTCCCGCTTCGTGCACATGCTGAGTGCCCCCTGGGGTTCTGTTAATGGTGCCTAGTTTGCAGTACTTTGTATTTTGTAATACAATGGTAGTTTCAAGGCGAAACATTGGTTTGTATTAACTTTGGGATCATTTCAGCACATTTCTGATGGCCACGCTACCCCCCCCCCCCGGCTGATCAACAGAATATTACAGTAGCAAGTGATTGAAGATACTGTGTGCATTTGCACCATGGACAGAGATCCTCCAGCAAACATTCAGGCGCGCTTTTTGCGGCAATGACATTTTAATAACTACATTCGCTTAGGGGTTGACGGAGCATAATTTTTATCACTTGGAGGTTGACTGAGCACGATTAGGAACTTGAACTGAATCAACAACATGGACAAAATGTAATAAAACTTGAACTGAATCAACAACATGGACAAAATGTAATAAAAGACATTGAAAGGTCAAAACGAATAGACGTTTCGATAGATAAAACTAAACGTCATTTTGAAAGGACAAAACGAATAGACGTTTCGATAGATTAAACTAAAAGCCATTTTGAAAGGACAAAACGAATAGACGTTTCGATACATTAAACTAAAAGCCATTTTGAAAGGACAAAACGAATAGACGTTTCGATACATTAAACTAAAAGCCATTTTGAAAGGACAAAACGAATAGACGTTTCGATACATTAAACTAAAAGCCATTTTGAAAGGACAAAACGAATAGGCGTTTCGATACATTAAACTAAAAGCCATTTTGAAAGGACAAAACGAATAGACGTTTCGATACATTAAACTAAAAGCCATTTTGAAAGGACAAAACGAATAGACGTTTCGATACATTAAACTAAAAGCCATTTTGAAAGGACAAAACGAATAGGCGTTTCGATACATTAAACTAAAAGCCATTTTGAAAGGACAAAACGAATAGACGTTTCGATACATTAAACTAAAAGCCATTTTGAAAGGACAAAACGAATAGACGTTTCGATACATTAAACTAAAAGCCATTTTGAAAGGACAAAACGAATAGGCGTTTCGATACATTAAACTAAAAGCCATTTTGAAAGGACAAAACGAATAGACGTTTCGATACATTAAACTAAAAGCCATTTTGAAAGGACAAAACGAATAGGCGTTTTGATACATTAAACTAAAAGCCATTTTGAAAGGACAAAACAAATAGACGTTTCGATACATTAAACTAAAAGCCATTTTGAAAGGACAAAACGAATAGGCGTTTCGATACATTAAACTAAAAGCCATTTTGAAAGGACAAAACAAATAGACGTTTCGATACATTAAACTAAAAGCCATTCATGTGAACAGCAAAGTTAAGTATCAAAATGACTTTTTAAATGTCGTTTCATTTTATCTTTTAGTTTAAAATCGACTCGAATGGCTATTCGTTTTGCAGTTTAATTTTGGCCTAAATCACGCTTCATACATTTCATGCCAACATTGTTCGACCTTTTGAGTCTATTTTCTCTGCTATTTTGTTTGCAGAGCCTGCGGGGTTGGCTTACCCTTCCCATCTCTGCTCTTGTAGTGTGTGCGTGAACCCATAATGTCTATGCTCTTCCCCTCTTGTGCAACTCCTCTACGAAGGGAGGATTGTGCGGGGATGACTCATTCGTAGCATGCTTCTCAATCCCCTTCCCTTTCGAACATGCTGCGTAGCAGAGTAGAGTGTTTGCCTGCTTCTGAGACTATTCTGCAGCCTCGTTCGAGGGGGCACACGTAAACGTATTCATTTCCGTCTCAAATTGTTATATGAAAGTCCGTAAGTCCCAGTTTGAGCAAGAATATAAACTGCTGCTGTTGTTGTCATTGTTGTTGTTATTGCTGCAATAACTCTAGCATATCAAAGTAAAGAGAGAAAGCAGAACATTATGATCGGCTGCAATCGAAGGTGTGAGGCCTAATCTTGAGGCTATCAAATAGAATTTTATCCTCCGCAGACATCTATCCTTGCGTGACAAAATTCACCCTTACTGATGGTAGGTAGAAATACGGATATTTTTAATTTTTAATTTTCTTTTCATTCTCAATCAAATAGGTAGAAATACGGAAGAAAGAAAAAGAAAACAACTGATGTTAAGCCTAGATTATTTCCCATCCACTGTTGCAACCTTTTATTGTGTTGGCAATTGCCTGGCATATATGTGGGCTACTTGACACATCTGAAGAGCGTATCAGCTCTGAACAGTATCTGGAAATGCTTCAGTAAGATGACAAGCATGGGTGGACAGCTAAATGGATGCTTGCTTGCTGAAGCCTATTGTGATGATATTAGCAAACGTCATTTCATAAAATTTCTCACGATTTGTAAACCCAGTGTTGGCGTTCCTGTCACTCAGTCGACGAATGGAAATATCACGAACACTAATGGGACATGCCGTAAAGTCATGATCGAAAAACAGTGTGAACGCGAACAGCATAGGAACAAAGAAAACCTGGGAAATCTTAGGGACAGTGAAAAGTTTATTTCATAACATGGCCGGTGCAAAACGAAACGGGCTACTACTTTTTTTGATCTTGTACACAACTGAGTCAACACTTTATTAATCAAACATAACGGGCTTGAACTGGGCAGCAACTTTTTATGAGCTCAAATATTTTGAATCATGGGTAAAGTTGTGAATCTTGCAAGTTGAGAAATGCATGCAAAGCTATGTTATAAATGACGCCAAATTTCATAGTTAGTTCTTGCAAGAAGGATTCATCAGTCATTGACAAAGACACCTATAGAGAAGAACTGCCTTGTCGTCTTTGGCAAATTCATCGTTGGTACTATAGTACCATACAACATCTGTTGTTCATGAATACAGGACAGATGCATTTTTTAAGGAAAAGGTAACTGGGCAGTTGTCTTTGTACAATGATTTCATGCGGGGCGAAGAGATTTTGTTGCAACAAATTTTCTTCTCCACGGGTCATGTGATATAATAGATTTTGCGTTGTCCCTTATGACAAACTTTCGTCTTTAAAACTTTGGAACATTGCTATCAGAAAACTTTCCGGCAAAAAATGTGGCCAAACGTTGCCTGTACAACTTCATGACAATGCTATACGGGTTTGAAGAACTGTCTGCAAATCTTTGAGACTTTGAAAGATTGGTTCGTTGCTCTCTTGCCCCCCCCCCTAAAACAAGCATGTTCCCTTTAAAATGCAACCTGATTTCCACGGGTACCTCTAAAAGAGAAGATTTTTGAATTAAGATTTGTGCGAGATTCTCGGGGGGGGGGGTAACTTAGTACTTTTCATGGTACGGGGACGTACCATTTTTTAGGGGTACTTTTTTCAAACCGTTACGGAATTATGGGTATCTTTTTCATAATTTTTAGGCATTTAACGGAATGATGGGTGTCCTTTTCAGGGGATTTTCTTAATTTCCGGAATAATGGCCCAGATTTTCATTCGATTTACGGAATTATGACCCTAAAATCCACAAGAATTTACGGAATTATGGGTACCAATTTTTCGGGCAAAATGGCACGTCCCCGTCAGATGATAGGTCGAGATACCCCCATTCTTTGCGATACCCATTTTACCCCTAAGCGTACCTTTTTTCCACATGCAGACACTCTTAAATAGTGAGAATTTTAATAAGCTTTACGTTCTAGGTCACATTCTAACCTTCTTGTAAAGAATGTAATCGCAGCTGCAAAATATATTGCTTACGCTGTTTCGCTTCAATGATTAAATCTACTCAGCATGAAATGTAACGATACCAGCAAATCAGTCATAGATTATTTTGATAATGAAACATTTACAGATAAAATGTGATGATAATTTTGATTAAGTGGACTTAACTTCATGCAGGTGTTTTGCAGTTCCTTGCAAAGGGCAATCTAAGAATTCGTAATCCTCTAGGCTGTTTGTCTAAAGCCAAAACAATTTTTTTCGCAAGGAACTGCTTACGAAAAACTGCAGGCTAAGTGTACTGGATGAGTCAGAAAAACACCCGACATTTGAAAGTATGAAGCTTTCCTTTTCAATTCCACAACATGAAAATGCTATTTCTAACGTGTTGTTCTTCAGATCTGGATCTTCGAAGTGAAACTCGCTCATTTTAAATGCTTATATTATCAAAGAAAAAGAAGTTTCCGGAGTATTTAGATGAAGAAGATTTTGTCTTGGCTTGTTTAAGAACATATGAAGGTAATTTATTGGAAACTATACTCGGTTGTATCAAATACAAGACGACGTTTTGGCTGGCGTTGCCGTCCTGGCTGCTAAAGGTCCCCAAAGTACAAACAAGGATAAATTTTGTAACACGGTAGCATCAGTTGCTTTGGTTCGGACCTCAATTCAAAGCGATTAGCGAATGCAGACAAAAGAAACTCTTTCAACCACTTATTCAAAACAAAGACAGCCGCAAAATTGCCCTAAAACCAGTACGGTAAACCCTTGCTTGGTGTGGGTGAAGGGAGATTTTTGAAAGGAGTTGTGTGCTTTTACGAAAGAAGAAGGGTAAATCTCTAGTCTAAGGTTCTGTCTTGCGGATTTTGTTTATTCGATTGAGGAGCTGAGGAGTAACTGTTTACATCTGAGCAACAAATATGCAGGAATTGTAGTGCCCTCTGCTCAGCCTCTGAATCACGTAAAGAAAGCCGGCCAGACAGCCAGACGCAACTTTAGATTTACCCTTATTCTTTCGTCTTAAGCTCATAACTTCTCTTAAAAACCACCCTCGCCCGCACCAAGCGAGATTTTGCTGTACTTGTTTCAGGGCAACATTGTGGCAATGTTTGTTTTGAATTATTGGTTGATAGAATTTCTTTTGTCTGCATTCGCCAATCGCTTTGAATTGAGGTGTGAACCGAAGCAACTGATGCTATTGTATTGCAAAATCAGTCCCCTGTTGAATATACAAGCAATCATATTTTGCAATATTTGATGGAATTGCTAACTCGTTCAATTATTTTTAGAATTTTTCTTGGCTGAAATAAGTCACTGCGTTCAGATTCTACTCCATCATCAGCTACATCACTCGAGAAAAGAATTACAATCAAACTGCAACTTACTGGGTAAGTCTCCGTTAGTTTTTAAATTTTACAAGGGATTTCCTTGAGAAAGTCGTTTCAAGAAATCTTCAAAACCTCTCTAAAATCATGAGCAAATGTGCAAGACACAGCAGAAGGTGAAGTTGAAGTTGCGTTTTTTATTGGCAAGCGCTTGGATAAAAAATGTAGCTATGCGCTATTCGAGTTTGCGACCCCTTGTCATGACACTCAAGTGGTGGGGTCCTACCGGCAACACCAGCGACTTGAATACGCTTTAGCACGTCTGTCCACTTGGGGGGATGGAAAAGTCTTCCTCCTAGCACATGAGAAACTCATTCAGGTAGATTCCATTCTCCTAAGAAGAAAGTCTTCAAAAATCAAACGGCGTGCGTTTTCTTACCCACTACTTAAAACAAAATCCAGATAAGTTGTTACTTACCATTGGAGTTTATTGACTATGTTTTCAAAACGTCGAATTTCTTCATCTCACTCAAACCAGAAGCCATTTAAATGTCTTGCTAAGCTTCCAAAAATGCTGATTCTTTTTGGGTGTCGAAATTTTTCCTCTTTCGTTATATCATTCATCAGCAGCCTACGCTTTTAGCGGAGATCGTAGCGACTTTGGAAAGATGACTAATATTATTATGTAGACATTCAGTCCACAAATCAACACTTTCACTAATATTGCATTTTGATTTTACATAAATATCTGGTGATATATTGTGGTGATAAACCTTGCTGTAATATAGCTGGAGAAAAGGACAGGACACGAAAGACGCGCGAAATAGTCCCAGTTTTCGCAACAACAACAACGACAACAACAAGTGACGCTTTGAAGCAACCACTTATTTTGCCTTTTCTCTGCCATAAATCAGCAACCACTCGTCGGATTGACTCAAACAAGGTCTCAAACTCTAAGTTGAAGCCTGGCCTATGTAAATGTGCAAAAACCAAGATAGCGAATATACAGCTCCTCCACAACAGCAAAACAAACAGGACACAATTTTTTTGGGACACCCTTTTGAGTAAAACTGTAGTAGCTCGGAGCTCGCAGTTTACGGTCCGTTCAAAATTGTTTGCTCTTGAATTGTGCAGTGAATATTGACTCAAATCAAACAAGGACAGATTTTGTCATACGATAACAACAGTTACTTAGCCTGCATGCAGACTCTACTGATTCCCATAAGAGAAGTGAGGTTCCTCACTTCTCTTCAGGGAATCAGTAGAATCTGCATGCAGGCTACAGTTACTTAATTGACATCTTTATTCAAAGCGATTAGCGACTGCAGATAAATTCTCTCAACCAGTGAATCAAACAAACGCGGCTTCAAAAGTTGCCCCGAAACCAGAAGTTCAAGCTTTTGCCATATGCAAGCGCAATGCAGTTTTTACTAGGAGGAGTTATGTGCAAGTTCGATTTCGAGACAACTGCATAGGACAATAATGCACAGGAAATGCCAAAGGGCGACTTAGGCCCAAATATTCCGAAAAGCACATGTGACGGAGCTCTTCACTTCAAGGCCAGAGAATATGGCTGAGGAAGGCTGCCAGTGTCAAGGTAAATAATTTCATTGCACTTCGATGCTGGCAAAGAATCTAATCAGATCTGATTCAACCTAATTGTGTCCTACCAATCATGGTATGACTGTCATTCATTATATCTGCATGGACAAACTAATGAAGGCGAAAATGTCTGCGAATATAGGCAATGAAACTGTTTTGCGTGAGTAATTTCGCGTTATCGCAATTCCGCCTGACTTCTAATGTGTGACGAAATTCAGGAAAGTACATGATCTCTTAATTCTGAAGATTTGTGCTTGAATAGAATTTGCAGTTTCGATTGGCTGTTTTTGGGGCGTGATCTTAAAATCAAGTTATCTGACCTGGTGAAGTCATCTTATTCCTAAACATTTCAAAGCAAATGTTTGTTCTCACTCGCGCAATTGACATCTCTTTCACGGGGTTATCTTTCGTATTTAAAAAGCAATGTTAGCGAGGCAAACTTCTGCAACACTGCCTCTACAGCCAGCCAAGGGCGAAACTCGTAACACAAAGGATACATACAGGTGTTATCTAGACAAAGTATTTTGATGGCTGGATCACTGTTAACCAAGAGTCTTTCAAGTGCCACCGTTTATTATGATCTTATGCTAGGAAATATCTCTTCAAAACGATTTCAGTATCAACACTGTTTCTTTCCTGAACCAAAGTTGCTGATGTAAGTTTAGCGAGACCAGTAGTGCAAAGAAGTCCTCATCAATTTACTTACTATGAGACAACCCCCGTGTTGTCAGCCTTGCAGCATTATAAATTAGATGACCTGTCGCAAATTGATTCAAAAAGTAATCATGTTTCATATAGCTTTTCTACCATACCGTTCACAGAAACTACGCAAAATGTTCGTCCTGGAAAGCAAGATAAAGTAAATTTCTAGTCTCTATTTTGGAGTGCGAAAGGTACGTTTACTTTGTATCGTCTTTATACACTGGAATGATCTTCCTTGCACTGCCTTCCTAACTAGTTGTAAGCTAGCAGCCTTCAAGAGTTCCATAGATCGTCGTATGCCTTTGCAAGATTCCCTCTCTTTCCAGTGTCTGGGGAACTTGCATTATTAGTGTGTGATACCTATTCTTGGCATTATGCTTTGAAGACAATTAGTAGAATTCTGACGTATTTGATTCATTAATTTCTGCTTTTGCTTACATATGACTTAAAAGTTAATTTTGAAGCTGAAATCTAAAGTTTTGATTCCAGCTTTGGGCAAAGGCAAAGTTTGTAAAACAAATGATTCAGGTTCCCGAAAGACAAAGCGATTTTGCATTGCTGAAGAATAAATTTCACACTCAAAAACAGACGGAGACAGCAAAACAATTTTAAGTTGGGAAATCGATTCTCGAAGCAGCCACATCGTTCACCCTTTTTCCAACGAGGACAGATTTTGTAATACAATAGCAACAGTTGCTTTGATTGACACATCAATTGACTTTTTAGCTGTTCTGGAACGAATCAGAATCGAACGGTATTTTGCTACATTTTGTCGAATTTTCGAATCTGCACAATGCTGATAGAAGCTCTGACGCCACTCGATCGAACGTCGTGTATAAGAATGTATAAAAATAACGCTCGATCCAGTCTCTTTTGCAGGACAGCTAAAAGGTCTGTTCAAAGTGATTATCGACTGCAGACCATGGAAATTCTCTCCACCAGTAAATCAAAACAAACACGGCCGCAGAAGTTGCCCCAAACCAGCATGCAGAGGTCCTTTACATTCGAAACTGAAAATTCGGTTGATTCAAACCAGCTGCGATTGATTTTCCGCACATGTGTTTCGTCTTTATTTTCTAACTGCCATGGGTGCTAGAACCCGTCTGTGACATCCAAGTTTCCTATGGCACATATTAGTTCTTCTTTCTCCACAGCATTGTTTTCACAATAGGTTCTTCATGTTATGTTCACAAGGGCAGCTTGGAAGACTCAACATCATTCAAATTGACCTCATTATGGCATCTCAGGCAAGCTCCACAATCATATTCATTGCACTGGCGATTGGACACATTTACAATCTTGCATACCCAGCTCATGCATTTTATGGTAAGGGCCAATTTATTTGTTATGTGTAGATGGGACGTGTATGAACTGGAGGAAAGCTTCCGTCAGACAATGGCAATGGTGATATCTACCGGGTGTCCAAAAAAAGTGTCCCACATTTTCACTGCTGCTGTGGAGGAGTCGTACTGCACTGTTAGGTTTTATGCTATGAGTTTTGTTTTCATTCTTAACTTTTACAGGACGCATGTTGATAATAGAACTTTTATGTTAAAATGTAAATCCTGTATAAAGATTCGTTGTATTATAGACTATATAAATGTTACTGCAAATGCCTGGTTTTAGTTACAAATGCATACGACAGGCTTGATTGTAAGAGTTTGAGGCCTTGTTCGAGTCATTCATTATCATTCATTCATTCCTTCATTCATTTATTCATTCGTTCATTTATTCATTTACAGTAGATTTCTAATTAAGATCAAGGTAGCAAGATTACTGCTAATTTAGGCCTACCAATTACCTTATGATTTAAAATAAAATGTATTTACAATAGTTTTAAGATATAATGGTATCTGATTGGTACATAACATATCATGTTAGGTGCCCAACCTGCTGTATACATGTTTTGCAAAGTCTACAGTTGCAGTTGTCACCTTTCCAACATTTAATACACATTTGATACACGGTTTTTAAAGATAGGAAGCGTGCCCGCCTGTTCAACCACTGGTAAGGTCAATCAAAGTCCACCCAGCAATCAATCCGGCACGAGGAAATATAAATTAACGGTTGCTTCAAATCAGCAGGTCTTTTTCCCAGCATTGTCAAATATCAAGTAAACATTGCAAGAGAAGTGGCATCTTGTCTTCATTTTTCAGCACATTGAAACAGTGTTGGTAATGTTTATTAACCCTCTGAGAGTAGTGTTTGTTACCCATTTTCAATTGTTGAAAAACGTCAAAGTAACGCCAGAAGTGCTAGTTAACCCATTTTCAATTGTTGAAAAATATCAATGTAACGCCAGAACTTTCTCTTGCAATGTTTAGGCCTACTTGGTTTTGACATTTTTGGAGAACAAGGGAATTGCTCTTGAATCAACGACATGCTTTGGAATTCCTGGGCCATAAATCAGCAACCGCTTATCAAATTGACTCAAACGAGGTCTTCAACTCTAAGTCGAACCCGATACAATGTAACGGTATGAAATTGTTGAAGTCACAGCTCCTCCACAGCAGCCACTAAAACAAGGTATGATGTTTTATACTTTGTTTTTAAATGAGCCGAGAAGAAACGAAACAACCTGCGCTTGACTGCTATTCGTTACAAGGCATCCAGGGACCTGGAAAGTCTTGATTATAAGCTTGCGATGAAGTTAGGTTTCAGATTATTGGTAGTAAAATGTCGTGTATACCTTAACATGTTTGGAGTCATGCCAAATGAAATCTACAAATAATTACTGAGTAAGGAAATAGACCATTAGACCATAGACCATAATGAGGTGAGTGGCCGAGTGACTTATACAATCTTCGTCAGGTGACTGAAGTTAAGCTTGGTCGAGCAAGGTCAGACTCCGGATGGGTGACCTCGGAAGCCTGACCTCACAACTTACCTCGTCGTCCTTCGGAAGGGACGTTAACCTAGGGGTCCCATGCCTGGATGCAGCATGCACAGTGGGCCTAAATTAGCTTTCAGTAGCTAGAAATCCTGACAAGCCCACTCAAAACAAATTGAAAACAAACAAACAAACAAACAAACCATTACTTGAAACATAGCGGCGAGGAATTGTTTACCAAGATGCATTGGGCTATTTAATGGACTCCCTATGGAATCGTTAAAGATTTGTAATTCGAACGCAATGCATCTTGGTAGAAGATTCCTCGCCTCCATCTTTAGCGCAATCGTCTCGTCTAATCGTTTTCCCTTCTCGATTCTTCAAATGGTTGTTCGCTCTCATTGGTGCACATCAGGGGCGGCTGGGAGCCAAAAAGTTTAGGTATTAGTTCCCAGATTTGGTGCAAAACAAAACCTTAACAATTTATTCGCAAAGCGAATGAATTGTTAACCAAGGCAGCTGGGGGTATGGGGGGCGCTGTAAGCCCCCCATTGGGGTCCAGGAAGAATTGGAAGAATTCGCTTTTTGCAAGAAATTCAACACCAGATTTTCTCTAAATGGGAGCAAGATCTCATTGCAAAATCTCACAAGATCTTTTTGTTTTTCGAAGTATAAAAAGGCTTTCGCATGCAGTGAGAACCTTATATGAAATAAGGACCCTTTTATTCTACAAGAAAATCATTTGTGGACTCAGAAAACAGATAAATTTGAATTTGGAACATTAATCTAACAAACTTAATTATTGGATTTCCAGAAATGTGTTCATAAAGCTATCAAGTAAATTTACTCCTCCACGGGATATTGCCGAACTCAAATCTACTTTCTAGAGAATCTCTCATGCCTACGGCGATTATAAGACTTAAACCTATTCACAACGCTGTCTTTGAACATAAATACGAGGATCGGCAACATTATCGGGACTTTGATATATCGCGACCTTAGTGGGACTGAGAGATAGAGCCATTCTGTTGATGCCAGCCTACCTTAGGACACATGAAGCAACCTTACTCTCTGTAATAACAATGATGTAATCACGACTTTGTTTTTCTGAGACAATTTGAATGAGGTCCCGCTAAATGTGGTCAATGCCAGCACTTCGAGGATCGGCAACATTATCGGGACTTGAAAGATCGGGACCTTAGTGGGACTGAGGGACATAGCCATTCTGTTGATGCTAGCCTACCTCAGGATACTTGAAGCAACCTTCCTCTTGGCAATAACAATGATATAATCATGACTTTGCTTTTCTGAGACAATTTGAATGAGGTCCCGCTAAATGTGGTAAATGAAAGCACTTTAGCGGGACCTGAAGATACGCTATATTACCGGGACTATATTAAATGCAAACTTAGTGGGACCGTTAACCACTTGTTTCTCTTTACTGCATCTGCATTTAGCTAACTGCATAACTGATTTTTGTCTAAATGTGTAGGTATTCCTTGTTCCTTCGTTGTGCATTTAAGGTTGATGCATGCAAACTGCAACACCAATTTTAGCCAGTTTCTGTACCATCGTATCATGATACCACTGGACTGAAAGCTATCACAGTGGCTCTTGATTTGTAAGTCGTTCCAAATTTACGTATTCAGGATCAAAAATTTTAGATCAAAGCTTGCTATGGTGTCGGGACCTGTAAAAAAGCGACTTTGAGTGATTGAAACTTTGACGCTTATTGATATCTCTGTTTGATATAATTTTCATTGATGCACAGAAAGAATTGCCATTTTCTTTGTGGACATACCACTTTCATTTCTATTGTAATTGCGACATTGGCGGGACCTGAATTGTGTTTTTTCCATTTATTGGCTCAACGTGCATCCCCGGATATCAAGGGTCCATTGTTAGGCAGACTTTCGCGCCAATTTCGTTCAGTTTGCCGCCAATTGCCCATCATGCATTGCGGTTTCACACAGCAAAGGCCCAAAGCGGGAGCCTGACTTTTGGAAATTAGAAAGACCGCGAAAAGAAGAGGCAAAGAAGAAAGACAAGACAAATTTATGCCATTACTATTTACTGTAAGTATGTGACTTGTTTATAACTTTAAATCCAACTTTGAGCCAGCAGCATGGCTTATAAGCCCCAGCAAGCACTCTGAGAAAGATATTGTGAAGACAGGCCTACCGAAGTCCACCTCTGTCTGATGGCCTAATTGGCCGCACACAAGTCGATTCTTTCACGTAAAACATCCATTGGACATTCTAGGCCGTAGTCCATGTAGCTCTAACATGTCGTTGCCGTTGCACATCCTTTGAAACTAAGGACTTTTTTCACAAAAAGGTCCCTTTAGGCATCATGATCATATATCCACATGGCCCCATTGAAAAAATGTGCACAATAGCAAAATACGGGTGATTTAAATCTTTCGGAACCTCTGCGAAGGAGCAAAGACCGATTTGACTGATTCTTTTCCGGTTTTTTAAAAATTTTTCAAGGTAAAGACAGTACAAAGATGCTTTGGCAGACCCTAAGACTGCAAAACGTTGATTGAAAGACATCAAGATGGCACTGATCAAATTTAAAAAAGAACTAAATGATATTGATGACTCCCCGCAGCCACATGAAGCCAAACGTTGTTATCAAATCTAGTTTTGTCGCTTCTTTCAACTTTTTTAAATTTTGGCATGGTTCGTTTGAAAAATTGTGCTAACTGTGTATCAGAATGCTTTACTATAATGTTTTAAAAAGGAATAAAATGTCACGGGGGGGGGGGGTTCTTTCATAGTGAAGGTACCTGGGGATGTGCCGCCCGCGAGGGTATACTTTTTCGGACTTCCTAGTCTAGCCAAGGGTATCCTTTTGGCAGCTTTTTGGCAATTTAGTCTAGGCAAGGGTATGCTTTTTGCCAATTTTTTGCAATTCTTGTCTAGGTAAGGGTCTGCTTTGGGTAATTTTGGTAAAAGAAAAGTCAAATTTTGGTAATTCCTGTGTAGAAACCCAAAATTTTAGCGATTTTGGGTCATAGGAGGCGAAAATTTTGCAATTTTTGTCTAGAAAACACCACTTCAAGGCACTTTTGATGCAGTATTTAGTCTAGCCGGCATCATTTTCACAAAAATTGGTCTAGCCAACGGTACCATTTTGAAACTGTGGCACACCCCTAGCCAAAATTTAGTCGATAACCCCTCCCGTGTAAAATGTCATTTTCGGATTCACTTGAGTCACCAGGGCTATCAAGATCTGATTCAAGGTCTGAATTGTGAACTGTTAGCGCAGCGGCTAATAACTAATATTAGCCTTGAAGGAACAACTGCGTTCTTTTGAGCATCCTTTTCAGTTCATGTGGTTGAAATTACCTGGTGCATCAACGACGGATATCAACGCTCTTCTCCTAATTACCTTCTGATAAACTGAGCGATTTACGAAGGCATCGTCTGTTCGTCACTGCAATGTACATGATACATTAAATCGTTTGAAACATCGTTACGTCGAAGATAGGCTTCTCGTTCTCTTAAAAACAGCATTACTTGCCAAGGAAAATACTTTTTACTGGGATGCTTGTATGCCATCAGAGTAAAGGAAATGGACAGGTTTTGAATTTGAATGTCGAATGACTGACTTTGCAAATAACGTAAAGTCACACTGTGATAAGAAGGTAGCTTGAAAAGGCCTCGTTGTGCAGAAATCTTTTCATTTGCGTCCGCCTCCTTCATAGTGTATGCTACTTTGCAAAGAAATACGCTTCATTAATCCCAAAATGCTCACCATCTTTTCGAGGACTATCACTCAGAGGTATATCATTGACACAAACTTCGAAACTGGTGTCTCATTTCTGATTCGTAGTAAATTTAAGCCGTTCTCAAATTATGCCGATACGGAGCCGAGAAAACGCTATGGATTTAAAAGGATGTCAAAACTAGCTTTTATGTCTGCAACCACACGAGAAAGTACTTGCCAAATTTCTTGTTGGTTGACTGAAAATATATGCTACGATGATCTTAGGTGGCGGTTACTGTTCAGAAGCCTTGGTTGTTCCTGCACTAAAGTCGGTGCACGCAACTGGCATCTTAGTTCTTAGCTGTCCCCAATTTTTGACATCTTGGCAGGAAAGTAGAATTGTTGTTAAATATTGTTCAAATGGAAGGAAATTTTTAACATTCTCTTGCTACCTTGTTTCTTTTTGGAGGTTGTGATACGACCAGCTCTGTTCACGAAGAAGGAAGGTAAGCCGCTGAAATGATGGAAGGAAATAATGATTTCATAGAGTTGTTTAACTACATGTGAGATACCTTCACATACATGGTGATTAATTGATATACACTGCACATCTGTTTCCATTGTAAATAAAGCTCGATAGAATTCTTTGAGACTTAGCAGTTATGACGAACAGACGCTGCCTTGTTGTAGTCTTGATTGGTAGAAGCCACAACTCAGTCGGTCAGTTGATCAGACAGCAAGTGGGGAGAGAGTTGATGCCCAAAGTGGATATACCAGCTACTCCCTACACAATTACTGATGAACTATTCTAAATGGTCCCTTTTCCGTATCATGACAAGATTTTGCAACGATGCCTTCTTGGTAATGTCAAACTTGGATGTTGAAATGGATGCACAAAAATCGCACAATTTCTCAAACGAACCACGCCAAAATTTAAAAAAGTTGAAAGAAGCGACGAAACTAGATTTGATAACAACGTTTGGCTTCATGTGGCTGCGGGGCATCATCAATTTCATTTAGTTCTTTTTTAAATTTGATCAGTGCCATCTTGATGTCTTTCAATCAACGTTTTGCAGTCTTAGGGTCTGCCAAAGCATCTTCCTACTGTCTTTACCTTGAAAAATTTTTAAAAAACCTCAAAATAATCCGTGAAATCGGTCTTTGCTCCTTCGCAGAGGTTCCGAAAGAATTAAATCGCCCGTATTTTGCTATTGTGCACATTTTTTCAATGGGGCCATGTGGATATATGATCATGATGCCTAAAGGGACCTTTTTGTGAAAAAAGTCCTTAGTTTCAAAGGATGTGCAGCGGAACTTCCTTTTTAAGCGTTTAAAATAGGTATGGCCGACGGCCTATTCTCAAAATACCCCCATCGCCTCCCCCAAAACGTCCAATTGAAAATCAATGTAATTTTTCGGATCACGAGGAAATTCCTACCGTTGTTTTGCTGCATCAAAAAATGGGCCTAAGCTAAGTGATATGTTGAAGTCCCCTGGTAGAAAAAGCATGGTGAAAAGCATGGAGTCCATGGAAATTCCATGGAATCTCCATCCTTTCCATGCTTTCCCATGCTTCGATGTTTAACTTGGCAATGAAGGTAGCATGGAAAAGCATGGAAAGCTTGGGTAAGCACGGAAAGCATGGATATTGTCAGTTAAAATAAATTTAAAGCCATAGGAAAGCATGGGAAAGCATGGGAAGCATGGAGGGCATGGTTGTGCATTCCTACCAGGGTTATTCGTTGCATGGAAAAGCATGGAAAGCATGGATGTTATAATTTGTAAAGCATGGGAAAGCATGGAAAAGCACGGAGGACATGGTTATGCATTCCTTCGAGGGTTATTCGTTGCATGGAAAAGCATGGAAAGCATGGATGTCGTTAAGATAATTTGCAAGGCACATTACAGATCCCTGTCCTAATGAACCTTGAAACATTTCCATCCTTTGCATCATGAATTTCTGTTGTCTTAAATCAGTCACAAGGGGTTCATTGAGGATTCACAAAGTTGTTGCTTTATGGAATTTCTTGAAAGGATGGAAAAATGAACCTGGCCATCATTAACAACTGAAGAAACTCTCCGGGAAAATTAGACAAATGTGTTTGTTGTAAAAAAAATCGTTGGGTTTAAATTTGAAAAAGGCGCACAGCACACAACAGTTTCCTGCTATGTTATGATATGAGTCTTGTTGGATGTAAAGTCTGTGCAAGGTTCTGTCGAAGATTCACGGAAGATTCGTTGTAAGAAGATTTCAATCACTAAAATAAAGTAATGGTCAATGCAACTATTGTGTGAGTATAAAGATAATTCTTGTCTCTTTGCAATCGTTAGGACTTAGGATGTTAAATAGGGGTCAAGCTTGCTACGCTGAATGAACAAGTCTCAAAATCATTCAGTTTCAGATTTCTTCAAGGCCACTAAACTATCTGTCTTCACAAGACTTCATCCATTTTCTTGATCGTTGAAGTCTCTCAAAACAAAACGACCCTATCAGCAGAAACTTAACAAGCAACATTATCTGTTGTGTCCATTAAAGATTTCCATGGCATATGGAAAACTAGGAAAAACTGAAGTCTCTTAGAGCATTTAACTCTTTCGAAAATGCGTAGATGAGATTTCTTCAAAACAGTTTCAGTTATTATGTATATTAAAACAAATGGAGTTTGAGCAAAGGATGCACGAGATTTTTGGGACTGAAATGCCCCTTGTAGAAAACGTTGGAGCCACGTTGAGAACTTTCTTACCTTAGTTGATACTTAAGTCTGGCATCAGCTCGTAACTCCGACATCTCTGTATTGCGACATATCTATTTTCTGACTCTGTAATAATTATTTGCTTACTTAGAAGTTTTCTGCTTTAACTCCAACCAACCCCATGCACAGACATCTCGATATTTTGACAGCCCGATATTTTGACACCCATATCAATTTAAAATTTACTTAGTACGGATTAACAGTATTTGGATCAATTTTTGGTAAGGGGCACTTCACTCATTTGTAAAAGCACACAAAGTTTCTTCAAAACGAAAGGATTTTTTCGGATTTTTGATGGATCTTTCTTGGAAACAAAACGAATTTTTGTTAAAAGCGTACGAGATTTTTTGGGGGTGAAATACCCCTCAGTACTTAGAACTCTAAATTTTCAAAGAAGTCCTGTTAACAACAGGCTAGAATTGAAACAAATTTAAGCATTAGCAAACAACATGAAATAAACAAGGTTAGGAATTAGTGATTAATACAACCAGTAATTGATGAAAAAGTACTGACGCAGTAATTTTTTGAAAGAAGGTCAGAAGTTGCTAACAGTCGGTGTAGAAGCTCGGTATGTATTTGTTCTACAAGATCACTTTTTCATGGGGGAGAGGGGGGGGGCAAAAAGGCCCAAAAAGGCCAAAAATTAAGATTTAGGAATAACGAGATGAATATCCTCACAGATGTCGGAAAAACAGATTCTTGGAACATCGAGATGTCGGAGAAACGAGACGTCGGTGAAACAAGATGTCGGAATATAGAGATGTTGGTGAAACGAGATGTCGGAACATAGAGATGGCGGAATAACGAGATGGACCCCTCAGCCTATCTTCTTGAAAGGATTTACAAAATGAAATATGCTCTCCATAGCTTGATAGATCTTTTCTATATAATTTGAATAACTCGTTTGTAGTGTCAAAAAGGTTTAGTATACATTTAAAAATGGAGAACGCTGCATAATTTTACAAGCCAGAGGGCTGTGAGGGCGATAAAAACGTTAGACGTGTAACATTTTATGGAAATCCTCGTAAACTACAGACAGAAACTACTTCGAGCAATAGCAAAAATTTTAGTGTCAACGTTTGCAGATTTGTGTATGCTTTCAAATATTCACGTTTGCAAAGGATACTGTGATATAAACCAATTTCAGGAAGCAGAAGAATAAGTCAAACAACAACATGCTTCAATGCTTCAAAAACGGAGAAATACCCATGTGGCATTTGTGTGCTTGCCTCCGCCCCTGACCCCTACCATCAATATGAGGCACAAATAGCCCAAGGTGATTACCCCAGCCCTAAGCCCCTATAAGGGCACATTTGAAGCCCTGAATTTTGCGCCGATGGATTTCAATGGAATTTTTCCCATGCTTTTCCATGGAATTCCATGGAATTCCATGGTTTCACTACTCATGCTATCCATGCTTTCTCCATGCTTTCAATGTAATCGTTTTCCCCATGCTAGCATGGAAAAGCATGGAAAGTACCCCATGCTTTCCATGGAATTTTGCTCCCATGGAATTCCATGAACACATGTCTTGAGCCCCTGAAGTTATGAACACATGAAGTTATGAACACATGTCTTGAGCCCCTGAATCATAATCAGAACACTCGTAACAATAAATATGCAGCCCGAATCCCGAGAGTAAGAACAGAAGCAGGAAAAAAGGCTTTTTGGTTCCAAGGTCCCAAATTATACAATGAACTTCCAAGCAGCCTTCGCCAGTTGGACTCATTTATTATTTTTAAACATAAGCTTAAACAATTTTATATGGACAACTAGAAAGTAATTTATGCTTCTAAATTTGACCAGTTGTACCTAATTATTGTATTTCTTTGTAATAAAATTTTATTGTAATACATCATAGTTTTTAGATACAGGGCCCTCGTTGATAACAGAACTTCATGTTTTGAAGAGGTTACCCTGTGTAAATATTGATATTATTATCCATGGAATTTTCCCCATGCTTTTCCATGGAATTCCATGGAACTCCATGGTTTCACTACCCATGCTATCCATGCTTTCTCCATGCTTTCAATGCAATCGTTTTCCCCATGCTAGCATGGAAAAGCATGGAAAGTACCCCATGCTTTCCATGGAATTTTGCTCCCATGGAATTCATGGATTTCCATGGAATTTTCCCCATGCTTTTTCCATGGAATTCCATGGTATTTCCATGCTTTTTCTACCAGGGTCGTCAGCGACGTGCTTCCATCATGGACATGACCACACTTAACAAAAACGGACAAGATACTTTCACTGCTGACGAAATTCTTTCGCACGGAGGAAATATACAGCAAATGGAAGCTGCAAAGTAAAGTTTCTTGCAGAAATTTCTTGCTGAAAATTCTCGGAAGGAATTTCGATAAAACAAAAATTAGTCAAAAATTTCGAAAACTTCTGGCCCTTTTAGGCGGGTATCACAAAGGCCGACCGACTGACTTATTATTATTATCATCATTATTATTATTATTATTGTCATCATTTTATTTAAGGTTGGCAACTTACATAGCATAGCTAAAATATAAAAAATGCTAATTCAAGCGACTTGAAAACATGAAAAACCTGAGATTCTGAGTCAGGCATAAAACTTCCTATAAAGCCTTTTGAACAATTTACTGTAATTCCATATTTTGATCACAATTTTAGAAAATCCCGCAGTGTTTTTATGCTGACTGACCGACCAACCAACTCTAATTTGAGAGTTGGATCTTACACTAATGAAACATATTTGTGATACCCGCCTTACCGGGCCTTAACCCCTCCCCCTAAAACGTCCATTGGACGTTTTGCGTGAAGGGATCGATTTGTGTGCGGCCAGAGAAGCTACCTATAAATCCATGGAAATTAGGCCTCTGTTGACTGATCATCACACATTTTTGTCACCAAAATTCTAAATTAGCATGCCATTTTCAAATATTCAATGGACAGGGCCGATACCAGCCATGACTGCAAGGATGTAAGAAGAATCTCAAACTTGGAGGGCACGACACTTCAAGGGCACTTTTCCTTAAGAAAAAAAGGGCCATTTTCTAAATATAAAAAGGGCACTTCTGGGACAAAAAACAAAATTTTCCGATGATAAAACCATCAACAACAACACGACAACAGGAGTAGGACCATATGTTAAATTTACGCATTATATGACTGATCTAACTCCTCAGTAGCTAAAATTTAGCCATATTTGGCAATCCAACCTTGAAATTAACACAATTAGTGAATGTCAATAAAAAATATGTGGTAAATTCAATAATTTCTGTTGGAATTTATGTTTTAACGCTTATAAGCTGATGTTTTTATGCGTTATTTCTCCTCAAAATCATCCAAAACTACTCAGTTAAATCACAAAAATTCCGACAAGAGAGCAAAATTTTCTGAAAAATAATCTCCTGGCTTCAGCCTCGTCAATGGATCTCCTTAAAGGCACACAGGGCGCACATAAAACCAGTCCTGGGTTTTTTACCTTCCTTGTCCTTGAGCTCTTTCCTTTCTTGTTTTTACCTTTTTTTTATAAGAGACGAAGGTCTGGGGCTGGGAGGCAGTTTCTTATATAGTTGTCCACATTTTAGACCTGGCCTGCCTTTTCCAAAGAGTTACAAACAAATGGTAGATCTGTAGCATTATTTGAAATTTAGCACAAAAGATGACGGCTGACCTTTGTCCAATTTCTGTGATAATATATCCTCAGATCATAAAATGCAATGGAATACAATAGGCTATATATAGATTGCCCAGGCTCCTGACTCTAGTTGCTTTAAATCTTTGTCATTTATCTTTAAATGCCAATAGGACTGCATTCTCTAAACACACCTACTGTATTGTAGTTTACAATTGTTTTCACACAAGAGATGTTCCACAACTGGGGTGTGTTGAACAGCTGGTGTCCAGTCCAAATGATTGGTACTCCGTAATCTTTTGTTTCCTGATTTGAAAACAATTGGTTTTGTTTTGTTTCATAGTGTTGAATATAATGAGCTAAAATACATTACCCTTGGTCTTGTATTGACAAGGGTATGCCACCCAGGTGTCACAAAGATTACCCTTTCCTAATTGCGAAAACTTTCCCATTGCATCCACTTTTATGGTAAATTTTTGGCAGAAAAATACCCATTTAGCAAAAGTAAGTCAAACCCAACCATGTTTGAGTCTGATTATTTTTGGTGTACCAAATATTCATTACAATAAGTAATATTTGGCACAACAAGTGATATTGGTGCTTTTAATGAAATTTGGTGCAGTATCTCATTCTCAGCAAATGGCATTGTTGCCATTATTTCTTACTGGATAGCCTGTGAACAGGCCTTATCTGGGAGCTGCAGAGGGAAAGAGAGGAAAAGGCCTGTAGGAATGGGCTGCAATTTTGAATTCCATATACCTGATTTGAGGTATATGGCATGCATTGTCATTTTTCCTTGAAACTGACATTCTAAAGTCCCACAATGATTTATTTGAGTAGTAACTGGGAAGAGTGATCAATTACTCCATCTTCATCACTTGTTGTATTGAAATTTTGGACAATAGCCTTTTGTAACTCAGATCAGGTTTCTAGAATTGTGAAATGTGGCCTGTTCCTACAGGCTCTCTTCCTTTTCATATCATTTTGAAGCCTGTCCACAGGCTACTTGTTGGAGCAGTCACATCTAAAATGTCACATCTCAAATCTAAAATGAACAATGTATGAATATATCTTGATTGGTAAATCTGGTATTCTTATACAGCACATATTTTACTTTTCAGATCTGGAGTATTAAAACTTCTCATGGATGTAACAGGCTTGCGGGTAGGTTGGCACATATATACTTTACACAATATAAATAAACTATAAGTATTGAATTTGAATAATGTAGGTATATATATTTTCAGTTCAATTCAAATTTGTTCTAGACAATAAACTACATACAAGAATCATTTAAACTACAATAATTTAGCTAAATTACAGCAGTTTAGACCTAGGGTCTGTTGCTTTTATCATGAAAAGGTTTGTTAAAGTAGCAGGTGTAAACATATGTAGCAGGAGGAAGATCAAAGATAGGCTCAGAGTTATACACTGAAAGTGGCAAGAAACTGAAGAAAAATGTTGTGCTACACAGCAAAAGAAAGTAAGACTCAATGGCAGACAGAAAGGAGATCCTTAGAAAGTAGCGGTGCTCCTACAGTAGCAAAAGCTGAGCAAAAAATTTTAAAATACTAAATATATAACCAAAACTTGAAACATAAGAAAATGTAACCTTGTATCAACCTGCCCAGTATTCCAGCAACCCTTACAGATAAAGCATTATCTAGCCAACATCGCCAGAAACTTTCCAGCATCCTAGCCCCCTGCTAATCTGTCAATTATCTTTATGCTATTGTCCTTCAATATGACCCTCTCTGGTAAAATGCTTGAAGAATTCCATTTGGGTCTAGAGGCCCCCAGCTGAACTTAAAATCACAACACCTTGTAACTATTTGACCTGAGCGTCAAGAGCTTGCCTAGTGTCATTTTGTGCACTGCATACAGTACATTCCTACAATTGCACAATTTTTGATGAGTCAGTAAAGTAAAAATGGAGATATGGAGATAAAATTAATCTTGTATTTCCTCCTCTGCTATATATGGCATGATGCAATTTTCACTGTTGTTCATGGCATTACACTCCTGGCACTGATATGTATCAAAGCAACATCATCCCTGATCAGTTCCCCATTTCCCTCATCATGGATATTATTTATATTTAGATTAACTACATATATAGCTATATACATATTTTATCAAGATTCATATTGTTATTCTTCCATAAAAACCACCTGGTTGTTATGTTCACCTATGGAAACGTGTTAGAATAAGTCATAGCTATTTTCACTTGAAGAGTAGATTTAAACCCATTTTGAAATGTTTAATCATTCATCACATGCAGTCCTTATGCTTCATACATCACTTTAACAACAGACACAATAGTGGGTGCAATTTTATTGATCTATGCACATTTCTGGTATCTTCTAGCGATCAAGCAGGCATTCAAGGGAAGGTCCCATTGTCTCTGCAAAGTCGTGGATTCGAAGAAAAAAAGATCAGCCAGGACTAATTAAGAGATACATTAATGAACAAATAGGTAATTATATATGTGTTTAATTTTGAAGTTTGATCCTTTCCTTTCTGCAGAACCCAGTATCTGAATTCTAGATCTTTGTATAATGTGCAGGCCATCACTGGAGTGTCTTCTTAGAAGAGAACCACGTCAAAAAGAAATTGAAATTGAAAGAATAAATGCCTCTTGTTAGAATATTTTCCAGCTTTGGATGACAGTTAAAATTTGTAACAGGAGAAGTTTCTTTGTTCAGAAAAGCTTCATTTTTCAATTTTAAACACTGAAGTGTTTTGCAAATATGCCCCATAAGCAGCAAAAGGAAATGATTATTTCACTGTGCTGTTTAAACAATTTTCAAAATATTCTTCAAAAATAAAAATCCGAAAAGCATGCTGTGAATTCATGAAATTTAGAATGACTTGTTTCTTTCTTTTCTAAAGGAATGGGAGTTTTTGTTGAAGAATCAGTTGGCTTCAAAAAGGGCCAGTTTATTGTGACTTACCAAGGTGAACTCATTAAAGACATGAATGTTGCTCTGGATAGAGAAAAACAGTACACCAAAAGGTGCATGGGAAGTTACATGTACTACTTTACACATGCAGGGAAGAAAATGTGGTGAGAAAATTCTTCAATTATACTTTGGTCTCCCCTTATTTGAATGTGAAATTCTGCAATGTATATTTATATATTGAATCTTGGCAGTCATTTTGTTTCTACAAGAACGGGTGATAAACTGAGAACCAGTTGCATCTCATGTCAGATGCAGAAAGCAAAAACGACCAGTATACTTAAAAGTTGATTATATACCTTTACTTGACAATTTGGAAAACTGCAAGAAAATCAAGTTCTTTGTCCTTCCTTTTTACTAAGTGTGACACCCTACTTATAGAATGATCCAAGCTAAATAAATGTTGCTGTGTAAACTGCAGCTATTAAGTTCTACCATTTGCACAAGCATATAATGCTGTATCTGCATTGTGAATTTGCTTCCGCTTTCTATTCATTTGCATCATTTGTTTCCAGCATTGATGCTACAGTTCCTGACCAAAGCCTTGGGCGTCTGGTGAATCATGACCGCAACGGAAATTGTGTTATGAAGAAAGTGATGGTAGACAAAGAACCATTTTTATGCTTGTTTGCAGCAACTGATGTTTCAGGTGGGACTGAGCTGAGATATGATTATGGTGTCTCAAATTTGCCATGGGAAGTAAAGGTATATTCTCTAAACCTCTCTAAACATTCTAGATATTTCAAGGAAAGTACTTTTCTTCCAATGTTTTGGTGTGAGTGATCATCAGTAATATTATTTTCAAGCTAAACAGAGTAATGAGTATCAACCTGAAAATTTATGTGTGTGTATATGTATATATATGCGTACTCTCACTCCCATCAGCTCCACCTCAATATGTAATAAAATAGATATAGAGACACAGAAAAAACATATAAACACATATATTATATATTCTTTAAACGTTTCGGCCTAAGCCTTCATCAGTTAATGTGTATATAATGTGTATTGCAATGGAAAAACAATAGTCTGAATGGAATCTTACTAATTACAATGGCTCATAAAAATGTGCTAATGTAGCATACGTTTATATAAGAAGCAAGAGGAAAATAAAATGCATACTAATTCAATGTTTTCTATCTTCAATTTTTGTTTCATAGAAGTCTATATGAAACCTATCAAATAGTTTAAAATGGGCTTTCCAAATCTGGGAAACCAAAAAAAAAAGTGTTTGATATAATACTTTGCAGAATTTCAATCCTTGGATGATTTTGTTCAAGAAATTAGGCAGAATGCTTTAAAGCAATGCTCTGTATTGGCTAAAAAGTTAAAGTTAAGTTTCTGGAAAGGAGGATTGCTGAAACTGACTTTTCGTGCTCATCAGATGATTTTTCCCATGACCTCAATTTGAATATTTTGCTCTTAGGAAGTAGAGTCTTTGGCTTGTTCAAAACCTGGTTGTGGACAGGAGGTAAGATGCATTTTGATAAAAAACACACTCACATCTTTAAAAACACTTCTTTGAATATTTTTTCTGGATATCTGTAGGAAACATTCAAATACTTTCTGGACTGTAATTGTTTATCTATTTTGTTTGTTACAGCCACAGGCAAAGAAACTAACAGAAACAGAAATGGTATGTGTCTATTGATATACTTGATGACCCGAAGAAAATTTCATGAGCAAGATCGCACATAGTTTATGGGCAGAAAATTTCGCGGGCAGAAAGTTTTGCAAGAACAAAAATTGCAAAATTGAGGCCATAAACTTTCTCAAATGACGTTTTTTGCAAATTTTGTGACATAAACTTTTGCGATCGAGAAAAAAGTGCGTTTTTGCGTGAAAAACTTTTGGAATTGAAGAAAAGTGAGGAGAAAAACAATATTTTCTGGTCAATTTTTTATCTTTGTTGCCTTAACAGTCACAGTGACAATTTACAAGGTTTTATGGCCCAAGAGACTAAAGATCGGGGTGATTAACGAACAGCAATGCAAAAAATGAAGAAACAAAAAAAGATTGGATTGAAAGAACTTTTGCAAGTTGAGAATTTTCTGTGATTTGGCGCGCAAATTTCACCTACCTTGAACAGTTTCAATTTGACATACTCTGTCATACTATGCCACAATGAGTTTTGCCCAAAGAAACCCGTATTTTTGTGACAGTGGCTGACGTGTCTTGTGCATAACTAAATTTTTCTTTTTGTATAAAAAAGCAAGTGTTTGCCTTGAAAATAAACACAGCAGCTTTAGTTGCAATAGGTATTTCTATTTTGATTTTGAAGTTTCTGGTTGAATTTTACTTAGAGTTCTGAATATCCGAATCAATCTTTGTGCAAGACTTTATTTCATTTACCTGTATTGATCAATGGTTTCATTAATGTATTCAGATCTTGAAATGAATTGTCAATTGCATTTGAAAGCTAAACTTAGAATGTTTTAAAATCCGGGCAGTGCTTGTGGTCATTTGACTTTAACAAATATTGGTGTTTCCCATTATTTCAATTGAATATTTTTGCTACTAGGAGGTAGAAGAGTGCTTGCCTTATTCAAAACCTGATTATGGTCAAGAGGTAAGATAACTTAATTTCTTTTGAAAATATTTCTACATACTGGGTGTCAAAGAGAAGACAAAGCCTCACTTCACATTGAATACTTTAACAATTGATCAATGCAATGAAGTCATAGACTGCTTGGTTTTATCAGTTGGCTCAATTTTATCTGCTTAAATAATGTTTCATGAGTTTGCTGCAATTTGAAAAAGTACCTTTTCCTCTTCAGTATTTCATAATAATATCTCCGTTGCGTTTTTCTGTGAACACTACATAATCTACTAGGTTGAAATCAGTTACTTATTGTTTTTACAGAAAATAATAATTTTGAAATAACAGACTAATATAACAGACTTCGTTGCAGAAATTCAGAGAAACATTATCGGGACCCATTTCTAATCTTATAAGTCACTATTTAACTATTGATGAGATTGAAATATTGTAGAAATTCAAAGAAACATTATCGGGACCCATTTCTAATCTTATAAATCACTATGTAACTATGGATGAGATTGAAATATTGTAGAAATTCAAAGAAACATTATCGAAACCCATTTCTAATCTTATAAGTCACTATGTAACTATGGATGAGATTGAAATATTGTAGAAATTCAGAGAAACATTATCGGGACCCATTTCTAATCTTATAAGTCACTATTTAACTATTGATGAGATTGAAATATTGCAGAAATTCAAAGAAACATTATCGGGACCCATTTCTAATCTTATAAATCACTATGTAACTATGGATGAGATTGAAATATTGTAGAAATTCAAAGAAACATTATCGGGACCATTTCTAATCTTATAAATCACTATATAACTATTGATGAGATTGAAATATTGTGGAAATTCAAAGAAACATTATCGGGACCCATTTCTAATCTTATAAATCACTATGTAACTATGGATGAGATTGAAATATTGTAGAAATTCAAAGAAACATTATCGGGACCATTTCTAATCTTATAAATCACTATGTAACTATTCATGAGATTGAAATATTGCAGAAATTCAAAGGAACATTATGGGGACCCATTTTTAATCTTATAAATCACTATGTAACTATGGATGAGATTGAAATATTATAGAAATTCAAAGAAACATTATCGGAACCTATTTCTAATCTTATAAATCACTATGTAACTATTGATGAGATTGAAATATTGTAGAAATTCAAAGAAACATTATCGGGTTCCATTTTTAATCTTATAAATCACTATGTAACTATGGATGAGATTGAAATATTGTAGAAATTCAAAGAAACATTATCGGAACCCAATGCTAATGTTATAAACCGCAATTTGACTATTTGTATGCTGAAAATATTGAAGAATTTCAAAGAAACGTTGTCGGGACCCATTGCTATTCTAATTATAAATCACATTATGACTGTTGATATGCTTAAAATCGGGCATGCATGAACGTGGGAACATGGAAAGAAAGTTCCCAGGCAGTTTTTTCCAGAGCAATGTTTTGCCGGCAGTTTTTCTTAAATAGTTCTTTATGAAATGTAACTGTAATTGGTTTCCAAACTAATAAACATATTTCCAAATTGGTTTTTGACTAATGATTGAGTTGGCTGGAAACTTTTGTCCTGCTTGTTTGAATTGTTATATCACTACAAGTGCAAAATAATATGATATGATTGTAGTGGAACTACTAAAATAATTTTAGAAACTTTGTAAGCTCTTTTTCACACACAGAACATTCTTAGCATTGAAGAAAAAGAAAAAGATGCTTCTATGGAATGCTTGCCTCTTCCTGGCTCAGAAGGACAGGTGAATATATGGAATTAAACTCTTCTCCGTGAAAAAAACATATTTTTCCAAAACAGTTTGAGATAATTCGGAAAAGTTCGAAACTGGCTGCAATTTGAAAAGGTACCTATTCCGCTTCAGTATTTCATAATAACATCTCCGTTGCGTTTTTCTGTTAACACTACATAATGTATTAGGTTGAAGTCAGTTACTTATTGTTTTTCCAGAAAATAATCATTTTGAAATAACAGACTAAAAGCTACATTACTGGGGCCCTTAGCAAAGTATATCATACACTAAAAATTAATGAACTTAATGTCATACATATTCAAAGAATCGTTATCACAACCAAGAACTAAAATTCCATATATGTTCCATAAAAACCATCAATGTCCTAGAAATGTTGTGAAGTTAAAGCTGATCTACTAAATCAAATTGTAACTAGTGATGTGCTTGAAATATTGCAGAAATTCAAAGAAACATTATCGGGACCTATTTCTAATCTTATAAGTCACTATCTAACTATTGATGAGATTGAAATAATGCAGAAAGTCAGAGAAACATTATCGGAACCCATTTCTAATCTTATAAATCACTATGTAACTATGGATAAGATTGAAATATTGTAGAAATTCAAAGAAACATTATCGGGACCCATTTCTAATCTTATAAGTCAATATTTGACTATAGATGAGATTGAAATATTGTAGAAATTCAAAGAAACATTATCGGGACCCATTTCTAATCTTATAAATCACTATCTAACTATTGATGAGATTGAAATATTGCAGATTGTCAAAGAAACATTATCCGGGCCTATTTCTAATCTTATAAATCACTATGTAACTATTGATGAGATTGAAATATTGTAGAAATTCAAAGAAACATTATCGGGACCCATTTCTAATCTTATTAATCACTATGTAACTATGGATGAGATTGAAATATTGTAGAAATTCAGAGAAACATTATCGGGACCCATTTTTAATCTTATAAGTCACTATTTAACTATTGATGAGATTGAAATATTGCAGAAATTCAAAGAAACATTGTCGGGACCCATTTCTAATCTTATAAATCACTATGTAACTATGGATGAGATTGAAATATTGTAGAAATTCAAAGAAACATTATCGGGACCCATTTCTAATCTTATAAGTCACTATTTAACTATTGATGAGATTAAAATATTGTAGAAATTCAAAGAAACATTATCGGGACCCACTTCTAATCTTATAAATCACTATGTAACCATTTATAAGATTGAAATATTGTAGAAATTCAAAGAAACATTATCGAGACCCATTTCTAATCTTATAAATCACTATGTAACTATTGATGAGATTGAAATGATGCAGAAAGTCAGAGAAACATTATCGGGACCCATTTTTAATCTTATAAATCACTATGTAACTATGGATGAGATTGAAATATTATAGAAATTCAAAGAAACATTATCGGAACCCATTTCTAATCTTATAAATCACTATGTAACTATTGATGAGATTGAAATTATGTAGAAATTCAAAGAAACATTATCGGGATCCATTTTTAATCTTATAAATCACAATGTAACTATGGATGAGATTGAAATATTGTAGAAATTCAAAGAAACATTATCGGGACCCATTTCTAATCTTATAAATCACTATGTAACTATTGATGAGATTGAAATAATGCAGAAAGTCAGAGAAACATTATCGGGACCCATTTTTAAGTTTATAAATCACTATGTAACTATTGATGAGATTGAAATATTGTAGAAATTAAAAAAAAGCGTTATCGGGACCCATTTTTAATCTTATAAATCACTATGTAACTATTGATGAGATTGAAATAATGCAGAAAGTCAGAGAAACATTATTGGGACCCATTTTTAATCTTCTAAATCACTATGTAACTATTGATGAGATTGAAATATTGTAGAAATTCAAAGAAACATTATCGAGACCTATTTCTAATCTTATAAATCACTATCTAACTATTGATGAGATTGAAATAATGCAGAAAGTCAGAGAAACATTATCGGAACCCATTTCTAATCTTATAAATCACTATGTAACTATGGATAAGATTGAAATATTGTAGAAATTCAAAGAAACATTATCGGGACCCATTTCTAATCTTATAAATCACTATGTAACTATTGATGAGATTGAAATATTGCAGAAAGTCAAAGAAACATTATCCGGGCCTATTTCTAATCTTATAAATCACTATGTAACTATTGATGAGATTGAAATATTGTAGAAATTCAAGGAAACATTATCGGGACCCATTTCTAATCTTATTAATCACTATGTAACTATGGATGAGATTGAAATATTGTAGAAATTCAGAGAAACATTATCGGGACCCATTTTTAATCTTATAAGTCACTATTTAACTATTGATGAGATTGAAATATTGCAGAAATTCAAAGAAACATTATCGGGACCCATTTCTAATCTTATAAATCACTATGTAACTATGGATGAGATTGAAATATTGTAGAAATTCAAAGAAACATTATCGGGACCCATTTCTAATCTTATAAATCACTATGTAACTATTGATGAGATTGAAATGATGCAGAAAGTCAGAGAAACATTATCGGGACCCATTTTTAATCTTATAAATCACTATGTAACTATGGATGAGATTGAAATATTATAGAAATTCAAAGAAACATTATCGGAACCCATTTCTAATCTTATAAATCACTATGTAACTATTGATGAGATTGAAATATTGTAGAAATTCAAAGAAACATTATCGGGATCCATTTTTAATCTTATAAATCACAATGTAACTATGGATGAGATTGAAATTTTGTAGAAATTCAAAGAAACATTATCGGGACCCATTTCTAATCTTATAAATCACTATGTAACTATTGATGAGATTGAAATAATGCAGAAAGTCAGAGAAACATTATCGGGACCCATTTTTAATTTTATAAATCACTATGTAACTATTGATGAGATTGAAATATTGTAGAAATTAAAAAAAAGCGTTATCGGGACCCATTTTTAATCTTATAAATCACTATGTAACTATAGATGAGATTGAAATAATGCAGAAAGTCAGAGAAACATTATCGGGACCCATTTTTAATCTTCTAAATCACTATGTAACTATTGATGAGATTGAAATATTGTAGAAATTCAAAGAAACATTATCGGGACCTATTTCTAATCTTCTAAATCACTATGTAACTACTGATGAGATTGAAATATTCTAAAAATTCTAAGAAACATTATCGGGACCCATTTTTAATCTTCTAAATCACTATGTAACTATTGATGAGATTGAAATATTGTAGAAATTAAAAAAAAGCGTTATCGGGACCCATTTTTAATCTTATAAATCACTATGTAACTATAGATGAGATTGAAATAATGCAGAAAGTCAGAGAAACATTATCGGGACCCATTTTTAATCTTCTAAATCACTATGTAACTATTGATGAGATTGAAATATTGTAGAAATTCAAAGAAACATTATCGGGACCTATTTCTAATCTTCTAAATCACTATGTAACTACTGATGAGATTGAAATATTCTAAAAATTCTAAGAAACATTATCGGGACCCATTTTTAATCTTCTAAATCACTATGTAACTATTGATGAGATTGAAATATTGTAGAAATTCAGAGGAACTTTATTAGGACCCATTTCTAATTTTATAAATCACTATGTAGCTATTGATAAGATTGAAATATTGCAGAAAGTCAAAGAAACATTATCGGAACCCATTTTTAATCTTATAAATCACTATGTAACTATTGATGAGATTGAAATATTGTAGAAATTCAAAGAAACATTATCGGGACCCACTTCTAATCTTATAAATCACTATGTAACCATTTATGAGATTGAAATATTGTGGAAATTCAAAGAAACATTATCGGAACCTATTTTTAATCTTATAAATCACTATGTAACTATGGATGAGATTGAAATATTGTAGAAATTCAAAGAAACATTATCGGGATCCATTTTTAATCTTATAAATCACTATGTAACTATGGATGAGATTGAAATATTGTAGAAATTCAAAGAAACATTATCGGAACCCAATGCTAATGTTATCAATTGCAATTTGACTATTGATATGCTGAAAATATTGCAGACATTCAAAGTAACGTTGTCGAGACCCATTGCTAATCTTGTAAATCACATTATGACTGTTGATATGCTTAAAATCCGGCATGCATAAACGTGGAACATGGAAACAAAGTTCCCAGGCAGCTTTTTCCATAGCAATTTTTTGCTGGCAGTTTTTCTCAAATAGTTCTTTATGAAATGTAAATGTAATTGGTTTCCAAAACAAATAAACTAATAAACATTTTCCAAATTGGTTTTTGACTAATGATTGAGTTGGCTGGAAACTTTTGTCCTGCTTGTTTGAATTGTTATATCACTACAAGTGCAAAATAATATGATATGATTGTAGTGGAACTACTAAAATGATTTTAGAAACTTTGTAAGCTCTTTTTCACACACAGAACATTCTTAGCATTGAAGAAAAAGAAAAAGATGCTTCTATGGAATGCTTGCCTCTTCCTGGCTCAGAAGGACAGGTGAATATATGGAATTAAACTCTTCTCCGTGAAAAAAACATATTTTTCCAAAACAGTTTGAGATAATTCGGAAAAGTTCGAAACTGGCTGCAATTTGAAAAGGTACCTATTCCGCTTCAGTATTTCATAATAACATCTCCGTTGCGTTTTTCTGTTAACACTACATAATGTATTTGGTTGAAGTCAGTTACTTATTGTTTTTCCAGAAAATAATCATTTTGAAATAACAGACTAAAAGCTACATTACTGGGGCCCTTAGCAAAGTATATCATACACTAAAAATTAATGAACTTAATGTCATACATATTCAAAGAATCGTTATCACAACCAAGAACTAAAATTCCATATATGTTCCATAAAAACCATCAATGTCCTAGAAATGTTGTGAAGTTAAAGCTGATCTACTAAATCAAATTGTAACTAGTGATGTGCTTGAAATATTGCAGAAATTCAAAGAAACATTATCGGGACCTATTTCTAATCTTATTAATCACTATGTAACTATGGATGAGATTGAAATATTGTAGAAATTCAAAGAAACATTATCGGGACCCTTTTCTAATCTTATAAATCACTATGTAACTATTGATGAGATTGAAATGATGCAGAAAGTCAGAGAAACATTATCGGGACCCATTTTTAATCTTCTAAATCACTATGTAACTATGGATGAGATTGAAATATTATAGAAATTCAAAGAAACATTATCGGAACCCATTTCTAATCTTATAAATCACTATGTAACTATTGATGAGATTGAAATATTGTAGAAATTCAAAGAAACATTATCGGGATCCATTTTTAATCTTATAAATCACAATGTAACTATGGATGAGATTGAAATATTGTAGAAATTCAAAGAAACATTATCGGGACCCATTTCTAATCTTATAAATCACTATGTAACTATTGATGAGATTGAAATAATGCAGAAAGTCAGAGAAACATTATCGCGACCCATTTTTAATTTTATAAATCACTATGTAACTATTGATGAGATTGAAATATTGTAGAAATTAAAAAAAAGCGTTATCGGGACCCATTTTTAATCTTATAAATCACTATGTAACTATAGATGAGATTGAAATAATGCAGAAAGTCAGAGAAACATTATCGGGACCCATTTTTAATCTTCTAAATCACTATGTAACTATTGATGAGATTGAAATATTGTAGAAATTCAAAGAAACATTATCGGGACCTATTTCTAATCTTCTAAATCACTATGTAACTACTGATGAGATTGAAATATTCTAAAAATTCTAAGAAACATTATCGGGACCCATTTTTAATCTTCTAAATCACTATGTAACTATTGATGAGATTGAATTATTGTAGAAATTAAAAAAAAGCGTTATCGGGACCCATTTTTAATCTTATAAATCACTATGTAACTATAGATGAGATTGAAATAATGCAGAAAGTCAGAGAAACATTATCGGGACCCATTTTTAATCTTCTAAATCACTATGTAACTATTGATGAGATTGAAATATTGTAGAAATTCAAAGAAACATTATCGGGACCTATTTCTAATCTTCTAAATCACTATGTAACTACTGATGAGATTGAAATATTCTAAAAATTCTAAGAAACATTATCGGGACCCATTTTTAATCTTCTAAATCACTATGTAACTATTGATGAGATTGAAATATTGTAGAAATTCAGAGGAACTTTATTAGGACCCATTTCTAATTTTATAAATCACTATGTAGCTATTGATAAGATTGAAATATTGCAGAAAGTCAAAGAAACATTATCGGAACCCATTTTTAATCTTATAAATCACTATGTAACTATTGATGAGATTGAAATATTGTAGAAATTCAAAGAAACATTATCGGGACCCACTTCTAATCTTATAAATCACTATGTAACCATTTATGAGATTGAAATATTGTGGAAATTCAAAGAAACATTATCGGAACCTATTTTTAATCTTATAAATCACTATGTAACTATGGATGAGATTGAAATATTGTAGAAATTCAAAGAAACATTATCGGGATCCATTTTTAATCTTATAAATCACTATGTAACTATGGATGAGATTGAAATATTGTAGAAATTCAAAGAAACATTATCGGAACCCAATGCTAATGTTATCAATTGCAATTTGACTATTGATATGCTGAAAATATTGCAGACATTCAAAGTAACGTTGTCGAGACCCATTGCTAATCTTGTAAATCACATTATGACTGTTGATATGCTTAAAATCCGGCATGCATAAACGTGGAACATGGAAACAAAGTTCCCAGGCAGCTTTTTCCATAGCAATTTTTTGCTGGCAGTTTTTCTCAAATAGTTCTTTATGAAATGTAAATGTAATTGGTTTCCAAAACTAATAAACTAATAAACATATTTCCAAATTGGTTTTTGACTAATGATTGAGTTGGCTGGAAACTTTTGTCCTGCTTGTTTGAATTGTTATATCACTACAAGTGCAAAATAATATGATATGATTGTAGTGGAACTACTAAAATAATTTTAGAAACTTTGTAAGCTCTTTTTCACACACAGAACATTCTTAGCATTGAAGAAAAAGAAAAAGATGCTTCTATGGAATGCTCGCCTCTTCCTGGCTCAGAAGGACAGGTGAATATATGGAATTAAACTTTTTTCTACAAAAAAAAATATTTTTCCAAAACGGTTTGAGATAATTCGGAAAAGCTCGAAACTGGCGCAATTAAATGAAAGTTTTTGAGCCTTGTAATAGGGATGATGATGTGCTTTTGGAGTCATGAAAAGCACGTGTTTTGACTATTAGAATCATTGTCAATCAAGTGCAGTATGAACTGAAATGATTTTGGTTCAGTTCCTCGTTTTTTGTGTGAATCCAACCTGAATAAAGATATTGGTACTTCAATATGTACCAGGTAAATCAAATGTTATCATGTTTCGAAGGCTGTGGAATAAAATTACATGACCGATATTCAAACTGAAATGTTAAGCTATAAGTCAAATGCAAACGTAGATGTGTGAATTTATTGTGGTAAATTACTCCTCTTTTAGAGCCGGGAATTAGGAAAATGGTAGCAAGGAGTTTTTATAAGAATTTGACATTCATTGTTCTATTCTGGTCCATTATGTACTTGTCTTTTAAATATAGATTCAATGAAGTTGTCTGTTAACGTTTTTGTCTCACTTGGTATACAAAAATTTTATGAGCATTGCATAGGAAATTATGTGTTTGTTGCATTTTCTCTAAGGCTCGGTTAACACTTTGCCCAATAGCTATCATCCTGCCTTCGCTTTCGTATGGGATATAGGTGTTGTTTACTTCACAACAGAGCTATCTGATACAAGACCCTCCATATGTTGGAGCAAAATCTCTTGTTTGCAGGTGAAATGAAATTCACTCCAGCATGGTTGTGGCATTATGTCAATGGTGCTATCCAATATGTTCCACACCATAACCACATTTCTTTACTTCGAGAACAAGGGACAATAAAACTGCACAACAAAGGATTAAAATACACTACTGGATTACTTCCTCATAATGTAAACAGATTGCCTAACTGGCATCAATATAAAGAGGTTGTAACAGGTGCCAAATACAATGTTAAAGGAGCCCTATCTGATAGAGATCAATGATAGCTATCAGGTATAGTATAAACAGAGCCAAAAGATATTTCTTCTATGTTTTAAAGATTGCTTGTTAAGTGTTTATATTTCTTGATTGAATTTAATTTCTGACTCATTTTGATATAAGTGCATGGTCGTTTCTTTTTCAGGGTGAAAGGCCTCCATCACCATCATTTCCAATGCTAATTTCTACGGTTAGTTAAATTGACTTATTCTGTTCATATATAAAAAGATCCATGGTCAGATGTGTCGCTAGGTTTCCAAATTAAGAGGGAATTAGCACAGATCACAGAGGATTTTGGTTTGACAAAGGTTAATTTGTTAGCATAACACTGCAAATCATTTATCGAGAAATCTTTTTTCTCCATACTTGTAATTTTTGACAGATGGAGATAATTGTGCTGCTTCTATCCTTATTTATCTATCTCGACTCATAAATTGAGGTTCGTTAGGGGGTTTATTTGCAGCTTCTATTGGCTGCAAGCTCAGTCATGCCTCATCAACTGATGTCTGACCAAGAAAAATGTCACCTTTTTGGATGGCTGTCATAGAAAAATATTACGTTATTTTGCAATCAAACTGGCAATCAGGTATGTCCAAAAGGCAAACATAGATTTCTAGCTATTTAACCTTGTGTTAACTGTTTCTGAGGACAATACCAGAAATTGTTAAAGCCATCATTGCAAACGGTTGAGGGTTTATATTTTGCTATTCCTGGATAATTGGGTGCTGTTCAAACTCTGATTGCTATATAAATCCCTTTGCTGCAACAGAGTTTGAGGCAAAAATAAACTATAAAATCACTTTAGGAAATTCATTTTTGGGTCTTCTGGTGTTCTACCCTTATTAAAAAGATACAGTTTTTTCAACAAACTGTTAAATCACTTCAGGTTATTTATTTGTTGTCCTTATGGTGTAGCTAGCAGTAACATGTTGATGGTCTATTTTTCTTATTTCTTCAGCCGTCCACCTCAAAAAGGAACGTAACAGAGAAAGACATGGTAATTATTTGTTTCAGTTTTATTCATTCCGTTAGTGACAAGAATTTATATAGTCGTTGATTTGGTAATCTATGACTTTGGCTTGTGACGTGTCAGTTTAGTATTTGGCAAATATCTAGAGAAGATGAAATTATATTACATGTTTTTAGATAGAAGAGAAACAACCTGATGAATCACTATTATATTTGGGAAGAAACATTTGGAAATGATACCGAGCTTTCTAGAGATTACAGTTGATGTTACCAGATACTTGTTTTGATATACCGTCATGAGCCTCGCAAAAGAGTGATATATGCTACTTGCCTTCTGTTAGCAATATCAGCAATTACGCTTTTTTTGTAATAGACCCATATAATAGATTGCCAAAAAAATTCAAAGTTTGATCAACGATTGTGTCTGGAAACTGTTATGCTAAGTGCATGAAATTGATGATCACGACATCTTTCTAATAATTGCAGTCTAATTATCAAAACCATTTCAGAACCTGATAAGCTCTTTTTTATCATATAGATCACATTCAATGTCGAAGAAAGTGACGAAGAATTTTCTACGGAATGCTTACCTCTTCTTCCAGGGTTAGAAGGACTTCCAGGGTTAGAAGGACAGGTAAATACACATGAAATTGACATATTTGAACAAGGAAATGTGAAAAGTTCCCGCTGCACAATGTTTCTCGACAATTTTCTTTCACAGATTTCGTTTTACTTTTGAAATACAGTACCAAATCAATGCTACTATACCTACTTTTTGGAATGAACAACCAAATATTTGAAGGACCACATAACCAAAGAGAAAATCTACAAAAATGACTGAAAACATTCTGTGGTCAAGGAAATTGATAGAGAAATTGGAAAACTTGTTTTTACAATTTCCTTTGTAAACTCATGTGAAGAATATTTTCTCCTTAGGAAGTGAGGAACGACTCTGGAATACATGGAGATTTTCCATCTTTTGAAGATAGTGAAATTTCTGAAATTTCTCGAAATGTAAGTGCGTTTTTCATTCAAGTAATTTTCAGAATTGTGGCAGATTTAATTTTAGATCTGATAAAACAAGCCATGAATTTTGATAATGAAATGTGTGTAATACGTTTTCCAGAGCATGACAGCAGTATTGAACCACCTTATCCACAACCCCCATAAAATTGGAGCATTCAGTATGTGCGGAGCTGTAATAAACATCGGTTAGCATCAGTTAGCTTCTTTGTGTTACAGATTTTCAACACACTGACATTGTCTAATGCCAAATAGCTGATTCACACAGTTCCGATGTTGGCGTAACTTCTTCCCAACATTTTTATTGACTAAACCATAGATTATGAAATCATTCTTCTGAGATATTGATCACTGTCTTTAAAGAAATGCTTTTTGAATGAGTGAAAAGTAATGAGTGCTGAATTACATTCTGAAGCGGCTGTGTTTTCTGTCGGTCACACGAATAAATGTATGAAGTGCCCACAATGCGAGACTGGGTTGTCCAAATATCAATCACTTTATTTGTGGTAACTAATGATGCACTCATTCCTTATTTGTTATACAATGTTTGCGCAATATCTTCAATTTGTATCGCTTATGTTAACAGGATGATCTATTTGGATACGATGATGATGAAAGTCCTATTAAAGAATCATCTCCAAAGGTAGGTAGCCCCCCTTTTTCCCAAGCAATCTAATGAAGGAAGTTATGCTTTTTTGGACACAAGCATATTGCATTTGATAGAATATGATTGGCAATCAGAGTTCTCTTTTCTGTGAATTAGAAAGCATGGGAACATCAAAATTGTATCAAGTCATACTTTAACTTAAAAGATAATCCAGCAACGAGACTGACAGGCAAATTGGAATAAGTCAGATTTTATTTAAGATATATATTCGTTATTCCGTCACCATCTTATTACTTCGGTTCAGTATTTAATTTGAATTTGACTTTTCTTTGGATTAACAATACACATTGATCTCTCTACAATATTTCAGGCTGAGAGACAATTGTCGTCGGATGAAGAATGCAGTGAGTACGATCCAGATGAAGATTCAGACGAGTCATCAGATGAAGAAGAATCAGATGAAGAACATTCAGTCAAACATAAAGAAGCTAGAGCTGAAAGTTACCACCAAGAAATTATTGATTTACCCGCAGATTCAGAAATTGTGGAGTTTCCGACAGATTCAGAAATTGTTGAGTTACCTACAGATTCAGTTGACAAAGATGACAGTGTCAAGGACATAGATAGTTCTTCAAACACAAATGAAGGTTAGTTTCTTTGCTTTTTGCAAGTGTGGCGAAGGAAAAATGTATATTGGCTAATTGTCTTGAAAGTTTGAGAAATGTACCGGGTGTCCCAAAAAAAGTATAAGCGTTTGAGCAGTTACTGCGAAGGAGCCTTGGATTAAAAATTTTTCATTTTCAGTTTCTGATATAGATGAGATCTCAACTTAGATTTTGCGACCTTGCATGTTCAAATCAGGTTTGTATTCGCAGAGCAATTCACCTAAACAGGCAAAATTTATGAGGCAAAATTTATGAGGAAATTTACCGATAGTTTCATTTCATAGAACAATGAAAATCTTTGTTTAATCATATCAAGGCCTTTGTCCTCTTTGTATGGTTGTTAATGATCTAGTTCCGTTGATCGCTAGATATTCCTCGTTGTTCATATGAGTAATTGTTGCTTTCTCCGCAGTGAAGCAGCACAAAGATGGAAGAAAGCAGCACACATGTAAATACTGCAAGAAAAAAATCTTCAAGGTTCCAAGGCATTTAGAAGACTGTCATTCAGAAACGACGGAAGTTGCACGGGCACTTGCTTTCCCTAGTGGGTCTAAGGAGCGTAGAGCAGCATTTGCGAAAATTCGCAGAGAGGGTGATTACGAGCCATCACTCAGCAGACTGAAAGAAAAGAATCATGCGATCGCAGTAAGACAAGGTAAACAGAAAAATGAACTTTCACCTTGCCCCCACTGTTTTGGCTTCTTCCAGCCTAAGTTTTTGTACCGTCACGCAAAATATTGCCCTGCTAATGTTTTGTCAGAGGAAAGTAACAACGTTGGACAGGGTTTATTGAAGTCAAGTAGAAGCCTCCTTGCAACGGCTATGACCGACGATTCAAAGCACCAAACAATCATCAAGGAAATTATTTCCAAGATGAAGCAGGATGCTTACACCCTGATAATGAAAACAGACCCTCTGCTGTTATCATACGGTGCTGTGATGTTCGAAAAAGATGGAAACAAACGGAGGATTGAAATCTCGTATAAATTGAAATGTGTGGCCAGACTTTTGGAGGTGTTTCAAGAGCAAAGTAAAAGTGAGCACAGCACTGCATTTGATTTGATAGATCCAAAGAACTGGGACACATTGGTAGAATCTGCCAAGACCCTGACCAAGTACAACAGCACAGAAATAGGCATACCTAGTTTGTTTCTGAAATTAGGTTATTCACTTCAGCACATGGCCAGAGTGGCAAGAGCAATGGGCATAAAGAGGGAAGATGATGCTTTGACAAAAAAATGCCAGGGATTTCTTGATTTGTATGAATCTGAGTGGATAATTTATACTACTCGGGTTCGCATCCAGTTTGACGACAAAAGAGGAAAAACACCTCAGGAATTGCCTCTAGCAGCTGACATTAAATCTTTAAGGAATTTTTGTCAGGAAGAGATCAAGAAATATTTGGATAAGGGAATTGCTTCAAAAATGGAGTGGAGGTGGTTAGCTGAAGTAACATTGTGCCGAATAACTACCTTTAATGCGAGAAGAGGAGGTGAACCCTCTACTTTGACATTAGATCATTGGAAGGATGCAGAGGATGACAAGTGGAAGAAGCCCGAATCATTATCTCTGTTAAGCGAAGCTGAGAAGCAACTGGCAAATAGGCTTAAAGTTCTGTATATCTTGGGAAAACGTAGAAGACAAGTGCCAATTTTGTTTACGGAGGAGACAATAGCTGCAATACGCCTTCTGATTGCTACAAGAAGTAACGCGGACATATCGGCAGACAATAAATATATTTTTGCCAGACAACAAGAGTCCATCAATCATATCAGTGGCTGGGTAGCTGTGAAAGCTGTTGCATCAAAAGCCTCTCTGTCCAAGCCACAGCTGATGACATCCACACGAATCAGAAAAGAGCTCGCGACGACTCTTCAGTTGCTGGATATGAAAGAGTCCGAGCTCTTGTTTGTCACAAATCATTTGGGTCACTCAATAAATGTACATAAGCAGTGGTACCGCCAGGAGGAAAGCACTATGGAATTGACGAAAGTGGCAAGAGTGTTGATGGCAAAGGACGATGGCATCGACTTCAAGAACAAGAAAATGGATGAACTTGGTGAACCTGCTGGAGGTGAGTGTTTTAGCGTAACAGATGCTTGCAAGTGTCCCAAAGGATTCAAATATTTAGATGTTGCTGATCTTTATGTTTTTCTGCATACCATCGACATAACATAATATTAGATAACATAAAATAACATAACACAACATAAGACAGCATAACGCAACGTAACGCAACATAACACAACATAATAATAATAATGATAATAATTACTAATGTTTTGACAGGTTGACTTGTTCAGACGTAAAACTATCTGCTAGACAGAGCAGAAACTGCGAAAATGACGTCATTGAGCAATCGGTGATAAGGAAGTGTTTGGATACATAAGCTCTTTGAAATAATAAGTCAAGAGTTTAAGACCCAAAGAAGAAAATATCAAGTGTTGCCTGATTTCGGGATCCGTTGCAGGGAGCTAAAGGGGTTCAAAGTTACGAGTTTTCACGCATGCGTGCGCAGTTTCTGCTCTGTCTATCTGCTATCATTCAAGAATCTGTAATCCTACTTATTTACAATCGTTGCAGTTAAAATTAAGGTAAAAAGTAGAATAAAATGAAGGTAGCGTAATATACAATTTAAGAATAAGAATTTTTTAGAGCCAAATTCGTATTTTCTTGGACATCTAGAACTTGGGGATCTACAAAGACTAAGATAGTTTTTGAGTAGCAAGATGGATATTTCGTCGCGGGTTGTTTTTTCGAGTCGGTTGAAAATGCTGGCTCCCTGGTAGGCAAACGACTTTTTTCCAGTACACATCATAACACATCATAACACAACACAACACAACATAACACAACACAACACAACTGGTCTCATCTGGTATAATGATTGAGTAAGAAAAACATTGCACTGTGTGCGAGTTGGTGATGAGATGTTAAAAAGTCTGTTGATTTAGCAACGATCTTGCTTGCAAATGGTAGAGCTAGCTGTGATACTTTATGTTTTAAAAATCTGGCATTAAACGTCATATTTACATGAACTGCAGGAATATCATAGGTAACAAGATGAATCAAACTTGTGTTTAATGTTTCTTCTCAGATATTGACACTGTTCCTGGAGGATTCAAGATCACAGAGAGGAAAAGCACTGAGATAGGTCCAGTGAAAGACAACAAGAAAGGTGAGACTGATCTAATCTAGCTGAAATAAATCTGATACTGGGTGAGTCAGAAATATGTTTAGATATGTCATGAAAGAATGTGCCTTTAAAGCTACATGTGTTAGACAATTTCCTGTATCTAACGTGTCAACTCAGATACAAAAATTTGGGTTGCTGAAATTGGCCGTAACTGTACTATTCGCAAGTTGTAAGCGGTCAATGAAAAGCGTTGCGTCTCAAAATACGGCAAAAGAAACCTTGAGGCTGATTTCCACTCCGTAGAATTTTCCGAGCGGACGGAAATTGCACAGTTAAGCCTTATTTCCATAGAGCTGCATTTTTCGCTCTAGCGGAAATTGCTCGTGAGCACATTGTTTGGATTTAAAAGAAAGTTACGGCTGAGTGACAATTTATTATGTAAAATTCCGCTCGCTCGCAAAATGCTGCTGTTTGGAAATAAGGCTTGGAACCTTTATCATGCTTGAAATTCCATTCAAATTCAAAGCGATAGTTTCTCTCGTAAACAAAAGATTTCCAGTCCGCTCGGAAATTCTACTGAGTGGAAATCAGCCTTAAGATCCGTGATCAAATTTGCTGCATCTTAGCTCTACCGCTATCAGAATCAGGCTTTCTCTCTTTATCTGGTTACTCAAACATCGCGATAGGTAAATAAAGAAGCTTCTTTATATTTCACACACCTAAGGGTGCCATGCATTATTTTTCGTCTACTTTCTGTCACGGGGCTAGTGGCCAGCAAATATTATCAAAAATTTTCTAATTGTATTGCAGGATTTTGAGCGGTGGCAGACCATAAGGGGCCAAGGGTGCACTTGCCCCTAATGTTTGTCAGAACAGATAAGTTTAGTTTGAAAACAATAACTTTCAACTTAGCTTAGTCTCCCAATATTGGGCAAAGTTCCTACCACTGATTCTGAGATGAAACGTTTTTATGAATTCACTTGTAACTTGACACCAATTTTGGCTGATCCTGAAAAATGTTTGTTCATCTTCGATGATATAGAAGGGACAAAAATATAATCAGTTTGTAAGATCGTAGTGAAAAATTTTTTTTGAAAGCTAATTATAGGCTTTCAAACGTTTGAATACTTTTGTGACTTACCTGGTAAGCAAGCTGCAGGAGCGTGACTGCAGAACTGTTTTGCCAATCCTTTTTCGAGAGAAATGCTTGTTTTAGGTGCTGCTTTATTTAATTTTCAAATATATCAATACAGTGGTTCTAATAGGCCATATAAAGTCATACCTTTGCAATTTAAGGACTTGAAAATAACCCTGAATAATGAAGTCATCGCACTAAACTCATAAACGCAACAAAAACACCGTAATGTGTAGAAAGACTATTGTTACATCCTGCAATCCTGCAAGAGAAAAATGAATTGATCTTGGAGCCTGAGAAGAAAGAAATAGAAGTTAGTTGCTGCAATATAGAACAACCTTGAATAATCAGAAAATTAAGAGCTGGAAAGATAGAAGGGGTACCTATGTAGCGTTTTAATGGCTTGACACGCTATAAAGAATTGTTAGGTGAGTTGCATGTTTGGACTTGCAAGACAGTATGAAGTAAGAACCATCACATTGACTTTCAAAGTAACAAATATCTTAACTGGTTGAAGTATCGACGATTTAAATACCGACTTTGTTCTTTCCATAGACATAATAGATTAGAATTTAAGAGCAAAATTGAATTTTTGATGCTTTGGAAAACAGAGAGCTCTGCCTCTTGATGTATGAAAGGATTTGTCTACTGAATGCATTGAGACTACTAATTCACTCAAACTTTTTTCCTGTACGTATTAAGTTAAAATGGTAAATATTTTACATTTCAGGAAAGGCAAAAACATGGGTCCCGTGGACAAAACAAGAAAAGGCGATAGTCGAAGAAGCGTTCAGCAATCATATCAAACGAGGAGTTATTCCTAAAAAGGAAGACTGTGAACGGGTTCGTCAGCGGTATGAGGCATTGGCAAAAAGAGATTGGACAAAAATTAAGGGACAAGTTAAAAACATCATAAGTGCTAACAAAAGAGCTGTTTTGTTGAAAGCTTAAAGAGATTTAAGAACACTGTGCCCAGAATCCCAAGTTTTGGAGTATGACTGCAGTGTGATAATGGCAGATGGTACAATGATTGATGGCTCATTAGAAGTGGATTTAAGGAGAGAATACCCGAAAACCAACAAATCAAATGTTTACCATACTTAGGATCTGGAACGAAATGTCATTTTTGTCAACTTTTTATGAACTGACACTTTGGGGTAAAATTGAACATTGTTATTTTACTGTATATATGTATACGAAGGCTACCAACTCGAATCCGAACCCTGAGTCTAACATGAAACGCTAACCCTACCTCTTCCCTTACCTCTGGAATTCAGTGTTACTCATGTTTTATTCTTCTAAAATGTCGTGATTTCCGCAAGTCAGTTATAAGCATTTTTCAAGCATTCCAATTATATAACCGGATGTCCCAGAAAAATATAGCGTTTGAGCAGTTCCTGCGAAGGAGCCTTGATTTCAAAAGTTTTGATGTTCAGTTTTTTATAGATAAAATTTTAACTTAAATTTTGCGACCTCGCATGTCTAAATTTGATTTTTATTCGCAGGGTAATACACTTCAACAGGCAAAATTTCTGAGGCAGCCTAAAACAGATGGATATTGAATTGTGAAGTTGCTGCCCGTGCGTTGTCTGTTAAAAGGTTTTAGGGCAGCTCAACAATACGCTAGTTTTGGAAATTTGTTGAGCTATGAAAGTGAAATTTACTCTTCACTAATTCAAAAGCCCAATATGCCGTAATCATTACAACTGAATTGGAACTTGGGCGAGAAAAGTTCAGACACTATTTGACACCGTTCTGTCAGTCTTGGACTGTTGCGCTAAAAACGGTCAAAGTGTAACTGAATATTTTGTAGTTTAATTCAGCAAGAAATTTTTGAAAATAGAAATTTTAGTAATGAATCTGGTTCAAAAATTACCTTCAAATTCCGCATAGATAGTAGCAGCATAATTGAAAAATAATCTTAGGCTGTCTCAGAACTTGTGCTTGTTTAAGTCGTTTACTCTACGACAACACCGCCGATTGAGACATGCGAGGTCGCAAATTGTAAGTTAAAATTTTATCTGTATCATAAAGTTGAAATGAAAAGTTTTAACATTAAAACTCCTCCGCAGGATCTGTTTAAACGGTTATACTTTTTTGGGACACCAGGTCGTTTTCATATTCGAAAGTATGCCTTTCTTTGGGATATTGCAAGAAAACTTACGAAAATGACCCAAAATAGACAAAATCGTCTGAGGTTTGTTTACATTCACTTCAAGTCAAGTAATTTATCTTGACGAAATATCTTTTGAATTTTTTAAAATATTTCACGTCATGAAAACTTGTGTCATGCATTCAACAAATAGAACGATACAAAAATGTCCCTCGAGAGTATATGAATACAGTCTCGTGACCTGAGGCCTGATATGAGTAAAAGAAAACCTTATTCAATTTTGTCTGTTACCAAAGACATGCTTTTTTTTCCAATTTGCTAATGTTTGAAGTATCATCATAAATATGATAACCTTTGAGTATGATAAGTATGATAACCTCTGTCTGGTAAAAGATGAATGAAGAATGCAAAAGCATTGAAAAATCTGAAGATTTGGCTTTTCTATGATCTATAACAATTTATGACCTCTTCAATTTCATTTTGGTATATTTCCACTTGTGGGCCCGCTGTCAAGATTAGTTTGACTAAAGTTATCCGCTTAGTTTTTGTTGCTTTGAGAAGCTTGAAATATATTTATTACGTTCTGCTGCATTAGTGCCATATTGTTGATGTTCAGTTGATTTCATTTTGGTATATTTCCACCTGTGGGCCCGCTTTCAAGATTAGTTTAGCTAAGGTTATCCGCTTAGTTTGTGTTGCTTTGAGAAGCTTGAAATATATTTGTTTCGTTCTGTTGCATTAGTGCCATATTGTTGATGTTCAGTTTATTTTATTGGAAATAGCACATTGTCCAAATCAAGATCATTTTTACTGTTTATTCTCACTGCCTGGCTGTCTTCCTAACAGCATATGATGCAATAAGAAGTTATACTTTTTGAAATATTATCAAAATTTTACCGTCTTTTTACCTATCTATAAATTTATTTTTCTCTGTCAAGGATCAATAATCTTGGCAGTTAAATACTCTGCCAGAGCATAGCTGAATACCTGATCGTTACTTCATCCTTTTGGGAGAGAGACAAGGAAGTTACGGTGCAAAAAACATGTATAAAAAAATTAACATGTAACATGTATCCACAAGCAGTCACTGATCAACGGAAGAAAGTCAACATTAACTCTGGTAGTTCTGTCAAAAATCAAAGCAGTGGTTGTTGTTAGATGGAATGCCCGTATATTTCTAATGTTTGATTAGAAAGCTTTCCCAAATTTTCATCTATGAGCTACACCTTTTGTCAAGAAGCGATTATTTGCGATTTCGTATAAAATCTCAAGTGTCGAATGATATAATGAAAGTCGCATAAAATAGTACATTATTGGGACCAAGTTTTTGAAACGTTTACCCACCATCATGGCGGGACCGTGGGTAAACTCAAAGCAGGGCTCATTCGACAAAAATAAAAGAGCATTGTAGTCTAGGAATGAATGGCTATTGTTTGGGGACAGAAATCTTTCAAAAAAGCAAGATTAAGCTGGAGTCCCGTTAAGACTGGTTTCTACAAAAAATAAGGGCAAGCATTTTGGTACATTACCGGGACATTTCAGCACCTCAACAAAAGCTTAGCATGGTCACCTACTGTACGAAAATGATGTTTAATTATCGGGACCTAGGGTATGTCCCGCTATTTAGCTAGGTCCCGGGAAGGTGGTGTGCAAACATATGTTTGTCCCGCTAAGGTTGCATATATAAGAGCGACTGCTGCTTTGCAAGCCATCTTAAGGTCTTATGTTCAACTTGTAGGAACACGAGCATCTCTTTCCTCTTTTGTGACATTGTGGACCTTGCTGGCGATACGATTCTTTTCATTCTGCTAAACACACGCTCACAGTTAACGCTAGTCAATGGTGTTGTCACTGCAAGCTCAACCAAGGTTGATGCTTCTGGTAATGCTTCTTCAAGTTCAGCTTTTTTAATCACTTCTAACAAGTCCTGAAGACTGGGTTGCCCCTCCTCTAGGAGATCTACTTCTATATCTTCTTCTTGAGGTTCAAACGTATCCAGCTCTTCAGGATCTGCTCTTTCTTCGGCCGGTTCTTCCAAAGAGTCTTGAATCCGGGCAAGTTCTCTACGCTTCTCTTTCTTTTTTGCAGCCAAAGCGTCCCGCTCACGAACTAGTTTCCGAAGAAGAATTGATATCTCTTCGTTATGATACATCACGCTCAGATTATTCTCAAGTGCTGTTTGGTCGTGTACAGCGAAGGGATACAGCTTAAACAGCTCGCTAATAAGGACTTTTTTGTCGCAAAGAAGACCCTTCTTTCGATCTTCGAATTTTGCGGATGTACAAGGCTCATCCATTTGAAATTTTTTACCATTTTCGAACCTCCACTGCAGCTGTTCTGAAAATTTTTGCATTACTGTCTTTGAAACAGTTTCCAATGATAGCTTCCAGCTAGTTGCTGAGCCATCAAGTCCCTCTTGTACTCCTCTCCGACCTTCTCTTGAGCGAACAACTGGCAGGGTTGGATCCATGGCCAACGCATCTTCCCAGATCTCGTTTAAGTCAAATGTGCACAACACTCGTTGAAAATCTTCAAGCATTGAAGCAAGCTGTAAAGCATCAAATGAAGGCTTCTGCATTACTGTTATTATTGGTGTGCAGTGCTCAAACAATTTTCGATAAAGCTTCAGCAAGTAGACGAACTCGACTTGTTGAATTTGTTTGCAAAGACCTCTTGCAGTCGCCTGATTTTCCGTTTTCTGACTGCTGTCGTTGGCTGTTTCAAATAATGCAGTGCCGATGGTCTCATACCAGGTGTCAACTACTGTCACTGCTGTATCACGGGAAAACCACCGTGTATCTCCAGGTTTTGGCAAGTTGCGCCCAAGATACGTTGTACGTTTCGGACTGGCCCTGAAGAACGATACAAGCTTGTCAAGAATGCCGAAAAATTCTGACACTTTTGGCACTTTGTTTGCTGACTGAGATGCACACAAGGCCATTCTGTGAGCAACACAATGATTATAATATGCAAAGGGGAACATTTGTTGCATTTGCTTTTGAACCCCTCTTAATTCGCCACTCATGGTTGGTGCACCATCGTATGACTGTCCTATAAGCTTTTCCTTCGCATTTTCTGGGGTAATGTTATAAGACTTCAAAGTTTCTGCTAGAATCTTTGTGAGGCCATCCGCTGACGCATCTTCTGAAACATCCACCATACCAAGCAAGTGTTCCTCGACATTACCATTGTGCACGAGCCGAACAGACACGGCTGATTGCTCCACATTGCTGATGTCACTGGTGTCGTCCATCATGACTGCAAGAAATCGTGAATTATCAATTCTTCCCTGGATTTCTGCTCTAACCTCCTTGTAAATACATTCAATTAGCTCATTTTGTGGCTCGTGTGACGTGTATGTTGTTCTATCTTCATCCAAAAAGGTACTTAACTCATTGCTGTATCCACTGAGGAGTTGAAGAAGTTCAATGAAGTTGCCTCTGTTTGATGAGAGCTTTGACTCATCGTGCCCACGGAAAGCAAGGCCTTGGGCTGATAGAAATACTGCAACATCTATGTGGTGCAGAAGCATTTTGCCATATCAAGAGGCTTTGTTGTTGTGGATTTCAATTTCCCTTCGTCTTGCTTCATCAAGTGCGCACCCTACATCAACATTTCCAAGAAGCCTGTAAGAAGTATGATTGGCGACATGTTTTCGTGAACGTTGATGTTTATTTGCAATTTTCCAGAAGTTCGACCCTGCACACGAGTAGCCAGCCTCTTTGACGAATACATTGGTGGCCGGTTGAAAAAGAAGAAGCATCCAGGTTCATTGAAAACGGCAAGGACAATGATAAATGGGAGAAAAGCATTTTAAAAATTTATGTTAAGTTTAAGCTTAACTTGTCATGTTTAAAATGGGAAGAGATACAAGCTTTTTCCACGAAAGTTCTTTTCAAATAGTCTTCATTCTCCCACCGCTCCCCCCTCCCCCTCCCCCGGATCATTCTCGACTAAAATGATGGAGCACGGCTACGGCCCACTCATGCCCATACATTTGAGAGCTAGACGCCTCTTCCTTCATTTCTCTGTAAAATGTAAAAGGCTGCCAGCCTCCAACTTAGAGCCCTAGGTATTAGTTTCCAGATTCGAGTACCATGTTTTAAGATGACTAGAAACAATGCACAATAAGCTTTTTATCACTGTTTTCGTTCTCTTTTTAGTAGCCGTGTTTAATAAGACCAAGTATCCTATCATTTCAACGCGCTTTTACTCCATCAGATTAAATAAACTTCCACTGTGAATCGTGAGGAAAGAACGAAACTCGACTCTCAAGACGTCCTTTTTTTTGTTGTTCTACATATGTCAATGTATAGTCAAACTAAAATATTCTGAAATAAAATAAAACCACTCAAAACTTACCGATGACACATCACCCATTACAAGGCACGGCCAGCAAAAATAGGTATTTTTCTCTCCATCTCCGCAAGCCCAGGCATACGTTTCATACACGGAGTCTGATGATTTGTTCTTGAATGTAACTCTTGGACATGGTCTCCCATCTTTCTTGAAACGCAGTCGCTGTTCGTGCGTTAAACTTCGCTGCGACGACAGCAACGAAAATATATGAGACACACCCCAACGGTATCCAGCGTCTACAACACGATTCATCTTTGCACGAGAACGATACAACAGTTGATGCAGTGGCTACCAAGGTATTAGAAATGAAAAACTAATACCTTCTCTCTGTTGACCTCTTCTTATAGTACAAGGACTTGAAAGGGTTCTGCGTCACTGAGACCGCTTCGACACAAAAGAATTTCGTAGGAAGGTATTAGAAATCAGATTCTAATACCTTATCATCCAGAAGCAAACGGCTCTATTGAAAACGGATGAGTCACATTCTCTCTATTGAACAGATGTCAATAAAAATTACAACAGATAATGTTGGAATAAAGGAAACCAAAAAATAGCCATTCAGAACGAGATTTACATGCTTTCAATTGATATGGGTAGGGTTCTACGTCAACACTGGTTGGATCAACAGTGACATATTGGAATCGCCTTGGCCAAAGCTACGCACGCAGGAAAAACTTTCTATTTTCGAAAAATGAGGTCACTATTTCTTGAAAAAAAGAGGTATTAGACTAATACCTTGAGTACCAGCCCCAGCCGCCACTGGTGCACATCGATTTTGAATGATCGATATTGATTGCTTGTATCATTTAGGTACTTATAGAGTGATTGATCAGTTGATTGATTGATTGATTGATCAATTGATTAATTCATCTGCTCATTAATGTATTGATTAGTTGATTTTTCTATTCTTTGATTCATCTATTGATTGATTTGTTGATCCATTGCTTTATTGATCTATTGATTTATTGAATTGATTGATTGATTGATTGATTGATTAGGTCATTTGTTCATTAATGTATTGATTCATTAATTTGTCCTTCATTGATTAATCTATTGGTTAATCTATTGATTAATTTATTGATCCATTGATTTTTTATTTCAGGTAACAAGACAATGAAAATCCCAGGCATATTTGATTTCCACTCGTTCGTTCCTTCCAGTAGTGACTCGGTAATTCAGAAACTTAACCCACAAATTGGAATTCACTTCGCAGAGGCATTTCGCTTTGCTATTAGCACAATTAATAAAAACAAAACTCTATTGTTTGGGTACAAGTTGGAAGAAAAAATAGTTAGTACGGACATTTGGACAGACGTTATCTGGGACATGTTTGACGTTTATGGTGAGGTAGCAGTATGTGCGTCAGATCCGCTGAACTTGTTCAAAGTTGTTTTGCTGACAAATAGTGTAAGTATATCGACTATAACTTTGAGCGGTTGGCACGAACATTCCAGCAAGACCCATTCAATCTCGAATGAAGACGAGATATACAATTTTCGCGTTACCCCCGATGATATTTACAAGGTTCGCGCCATTTTGGCGCTCGTTCGAAAGCTTAATTGGAGTATTGTCAATATCATAAGTTCCAGTGGAAACAGTGGGGAGAAAAGTGCAGAAATTTTTTTGAAGCATGCACCAAAATATGTGATATGCTACGAAGTTGAAATCACCATCCCTGATGATGCTTCAAAATCACACTATGATGACGCCATTTTGAGTGTTCACGCTGCAAAAGCTAACGGAACAATTTTGTTTACCAACATGAGAGATTCAATTGGCCTAGCCATTGCCTTGAAAGATTTTAACCTCACTAAAAGTTTCCAAATTTTGGCTGCAACAGGATTCACAAACTATATTGAAGTCACAAAAGGTAATGAAGAAATCCTCGAAGGTTCATTGAGCATTGAATACCCTAAAAACGAGATATTAGGTTTCCGAGATCATTTCCTTTCTCTTAGATACAGGAATCGGACGGGAAAGGAATGGAAGAACTTCTGGGAAGATACTTTCGATTGTTCTCTTGGTGCCAAAGACAGTGCCACAAAAAATTGCACCAAAAATGAAAAACTTAGTCCAGGAAAAGGGTATTACCCCGGTACCCCAGTTTATTTGGTGTTTGATTTGGTGTATAATTTTGCGTTCGCATTACGGGATATCATTCAGGTAAATTGTGCGAATGTTGCTGAAAATTACTATTGCAGCTTTCACCCGAAGGACTTAGTGAAAATAATGAAGTCAACAACAGCGGTTTCAAAAGCAATGAAGGCTCGCTTGCAAAACAATTCTTTTTCCGATTACACTTTGAAGTTTTCTAACCCAATAACAAAACATGATGCTCGGTTCGTAAAATTTGACATCTTAAACTTCGTGAAGACAGAAAGTGGTTATGAAAACAGAAAGGTTGGCAGCTGGTCTACAGAGAGAGTGCCGATGCAAAATATATTTGCTTCACAAAATGAAGGTGTCATTGACATCGAGGTATCCAGGATTCGATCGAGAGGCAATCAAAGAGCCATGACGTCATCATGCAGACTTGAATGTCGATACAGTGAAAAACGAGTGTATCATCAAGAAGAAAACTTGAAGAAATGTTGTTGGGAATGCGTCAAATGTGGGCCTAACGAAATCTCTAAAAACGATACCTGCAGAAAATGTGGCAACGAAGAGCGGCCTGACTCCATGTACAAGAAATGCATGAAACTCGAGCTTCGCTATTTTAGTAACAAAGTATCTTCTTCGAATGCCCGCTTTGCATATGTGGGGTTATCAATAACGGGAATTCTTGCAACGCTGTTTGTTTTCGTTACATTCATAAAATTTAACGATAACCTGATCGTGCGAGCATCCGGACGGGACTTATCATACGTTATGCTTGCCGGTATTTGCTTCGTATTCTTACTACCTCTCTCACATTTCACCGCACCAACTTCGGCAATCTGCTCTTTGCGCGGAATAAGCCCTGGCGTCGCATTCTGTATGTGTTATTCCCCTCTGTTCCTGAAGACCAATCGAATCTACCGGATATTCCGCAACGCCCAAACATCAATTGCCAGACCGCCATTGATCAGCCCACAGTCTCAGTTAGCCTTGCTAACGAGCATAATCTTAATCCAGATCATGTTAGGCTTCGTATGGGTCTTGAGCAACGCGCCAGAAGTTCAGAGATTCGTACCAGCCTCGCGAGAATTCGTCAGTCTCTATTGCAATAATGAGGCTTTGCCTATCTTTCTGAATCTGTTCCTGAGTTTCCTGTTTATGTCTTGCTGCACTTGGTACGCTTTCAAAACGCGCAACTTCCCGAAGAATTACAACGAGTCGAAGTACATTAGCTTCACAATGTATATTACATGTATCGTATGGGCAGTATGTCTGCCTTTGTATTTCATGCCATCAGATGACCCTTCGATGTATTTCACGGAGCATTTGATCTGCGTTGGCGCAATCGTCATTGGTTTTATTACTCTCATTGGCTTATTTGGGCAGAAAATTCAAATCCTGCTTTTTCCGACGAGACAGCAGCAACAACAAAAGCAGGGGACGGAGTGTTCCAGATACGAGGCTGACCCGAACAAGTTTCAGATGAAGTCATACAAATTGAATACCTTGTCCTTGCAAAGAAACGTCAGTCCAGGAGGTCTTGATCGCAGGAGATCAACAAATTCAAGTGAATTCTTTGAGTGAAAATATACGAAGGGGAGGGGTAGACTTATGACGATGAGTCTCTTGTTTCCCTGTGCGCTTTGACTTGATGATTGCGCTTCAGTCAACAGAGACTCATAATATTACTCTAAAAAACCTGGCCCTACTTAAGCCCGCCGCACACGGCGAGGAAAATGCTCAGCAAAGTGGCATGAATGTGATTTTGCTCAGCAAAATTCTCGTCGTGTGCGGATGATTTTTGCTGAGGAATCACTCATTTGTGTAGCTGAGGAAAATATCTATCATGTCCAATAATTTCTGCCATTCGTGCCAACATTCTCACCGTCTGCGGTGTAACTGAGAATTTTGCTCACTGCCTTGGGTGCACACGTGTTCACACTTTCAGTCGCCATCTTCCTGTGACCTGTGGTCGATACCATGGCAACATGAACACGTATGCACCCAAGGCAGTGAGCAAAATTCTCAGTGACATAGCAGACGGTGAGTATTTTGGCACGAATGGCAGAAATTATTAAACATGATAGATATTTTCCTCAGCTACACAAATGAGTATTTCCTCAACAAAAATCATCCGCACACGGCGAGAATTTTGCTGAGCAAAATCACATTCATGCCACTTTGCTGAGCATTTTCCTCGCCGTGTGCGGCGGGCTTTAGGCCCCAACTTCGCGATTCCTACAGTACAAATCAGATGGCGAGATTCGTGAATTACTATTGTTACGGTGTAAATGTAATACAATTTTCTAATCGATGGAAGAATTGAAAACACTTCCAGGGGATTGAGATTCGAAGCCGTGATTCCATCACAGCTCCATTGATGATTGAAGAAAATAGGGTCAAGTTGTTCACTGTTTCATTATGAGTCCCTCTTGAGCAAGGTTTACCGCAGGGATACAAGGGACTCATCATAATAAGTCTAGGGAAGGGAGGCGTTTTCTGCTAAGTTGCGAGAAGGGATGTGCTGCCAGCATTTTCAAATTGATATTGTTGGCTACACCAATTTCTACCAAGAGTGCCAAATGGTGACATTTTATGGTGCTGAAAACTCACCGCAGTTTGGGCTTCTCTACATCAACTGACAAAGCTCGATGTTTCTAGACACGAATCACCAAAGTTTACCCTTTCCTAGAGAAAGAAAGTCAAAGAGTATGCTCTTAACTAGACGAAAAAAATTCCCATTAACTGTACCTTCAATCAGACTGAAGTCTGAAACAGTATAGGTACCTTTGAATGCGACGAGTTTGGTACCTTTACTATGTCAAACGTGCAGATAATATCTTAAAATTGTCAGCAGATGTGGGCGCCTCTGATCCTCATTCACTTCAACAGTTGTTTCATTTGATCTAGAATTTGAAACGTGATTTGTTAGAATCGACTAGATATTGCAATATCGACAGAGATATGAACCCTATTCACACTTTAATGTTATACAGCAATCTAAACTAAACCAGGTTATCAAATGGGACCGTCTGCTTGTCAATCCATCAAATAGAATTTATCTGATCGTTTCAAGTTTAACTTGGTTGGTTAGATAAAGATGGTTTAACTGTGTCAATTCAGCATATGTCGACTAATTTAACCATGGGCAGTTTGCACACTGTTGTTGTGATTCCCAAATTATTCTCAATAGCAGGACAGCAACGATGTTCCACCTACCAAACTAACCCAACGAACTGCTCCCGCAACGAGTTCGTTTGGGTCAGTTTGGAAGGCGGAATGTTGTTTCTGCTCTGCTATTGAGAACCTGATCTTTGGGCTTAAACCCACTTTTTTACAACGATAAAGTAAAGAAACAAATTAACAAACAATGTGTGGCTTGATTTGGCTTGGTACCCTGTAAGTAGATCATCAGATTGCAGTATTATGGGCAGTTCGGGAATAAGAACAACATTGTCCAAACTGCCCCTAATCAGACCACAGGGAGCCCAGGAATAATTGGCAAACTCAAAACATAAATTGTCTAGAATAGTAGCTCCGTAGGAAACTGCGAAGGATTTGCGAAGCCTTGAAATGAATGCTGCGAAGGACTCGTAGCGCGCTCCTTCGCAGCTCAACGCGCTACGAGTCCTTCGCAGCATTCATTTGAAGGCTTCGCAAATCCTTCGCAGTTTCCTACGGAGCTCCTATTCTAGACAATTTATGTTTTGATTTGCCAATTATTCCTGGGCTCCCTGTGATCAGACACCAAATTCTCTGCAGCATCAAGCACCTTGCAACTTGCGGAGCTTCCTTTGACATGTTTAGGCCTATTCAAACCTACAAGTACCGTTTACAAACTTCTCTAAGCGTAGAAGTGTCCCTCAAGTTCTGACAAGTTCACTGCACAAATTTTTTAAAAGAAGCTATGGACCAGGGTTGCTGGTCGATAGATTCTTGAATTTAAGCAAAAGATTTTAGCCGAAGTGTAGGGTCGTGTAGAGTCAAACTACTTTTGTTAGAAGGGCTTTCAAAATACGAAGAAATATTTCAAGACAAGTAATAACGTAATTTGCATTCAAAACAATGCCAGAACAGTTGTTATTACTGTACAGTGTCACTCGAGACATATTCGAGTGACCTGTAAAACTGAAACTCCAAATTACAAAAGTGGTTTTTTTAATTTGGAAAAATGGAGCCCACAGTTTCTTACAAGCGATTTCTTATAAAAAATAAGTGTATTTTACTCTTCGAACAAGGAATGATTTCTACGTCCTGGTCCCTGTGTGTCGAAGGCTGTTAAAAAATCTCTTGCCAGCTCAAATGAAAATGATGATGAAACAGGAAGGTTCATTTTTTATTTACTATTTGATCAAGTTTTATGCCTAAATGTAGCGCAATTTTCAACCCACGCACAAATAGAATTAGTTTGCGAAGTTTTCAAATGGACTTATTGCTGCCACACACTGAAAGAAAACATTGAAATATAGAAACATAAATCGCTTTTCAGTTGAAATAGAATTTTTAAAGTTATTGATTTTGGATCCCTTTGGTAAAGGTATCATTGATGTTATTCTAAATAAGCGGTGGTTTGTAAAACAGAATCCTTGATTTTGATCATAGCTTGTAAAATAATTGATTCAGAATGTTTTAATTGTATCAGAATGAATAGAAATGTAAAGATTATTTCTTACTATGGTCCTAGGGGCCCGGGGGTACATAATATGTTGAGGGTACGGGTATGTGTTGCCCATATGGGTAGGTTTTAGGCACACAATTCCCCAATTGAGGGTACCCTTTTCGGCAGATTTTCCTTAAACATGGGTGGGTTAGCCAGAAATTGGCGAAAAATAGTCAAAAAGGGTGGTTTTCCACCAAAGGCATCATAAAAGTGGTTATGACGGCAAGTTTCGGTAATTAGAAGAGGGTACCTTTCTGATATGAGAATCGGGCGGCAGACAATAAGAAACGAAGAATTTTGGCCAGTAGTGGGTACTCAAAGTTTCTGAAGATTACAGATTTTCACGGCTCAGAGTTTCGTGCGAGTTTCTTAAAGGTCCAATGACAATCATAGTAACAATTTTCATGTTCAATACAAATATTTGGTGCAAATGATCTTGAGGTTAAAAAGTACCTAGCAGTACCTCTTAGGTTCAAGGATAGACAACGTCTTACAAAATTTAGATGCAGTGATCACAATCTCGAAATTGAGGTCGGGCGACATAAAGGGGTTGACGTAAATGACTGCCAGTGTCAGATATGTGACTTATGCAGGGTCGAGGATGAATACCATTTCCTTTGCGAGTGCCCTGTATATGAAGCTCATAGAGAAGTACTCTATAAAGTAACTGGTATAAATTCGACCTCAAATGAAGCCCGTTTTAACGAACTAATGCAGAGTAATGAGCCCAGTGTTATTGAGGCCTTGTCTAATTTTCTAAAAGTAGCTAGTGACATCCGAAAAAATCACCGAGAACAGTGAATTTTCCACACCAATTATTGTTTTGTTCCAGCTGTAAATTTGTAAATTGATGCTTAGTTCTCTTTTGTTGATTTCTTTCTGTTGTGGTTGTTTTTTTTTTCAATTTACAGTATTGCTGCCATGCCTGTAATTAGGTAGAGCATTACAGCAAAAAAAATACAAAATGAGTTTTTTGGTACTTGGCTTCAGCTTGCACTGTTTCTGGATTTTCATGTTTGTTTGCAGGTATCCAAGTGTAAAATAAGTTGATGCTGAACTTTTTCAAGTAGGCAAATTCGGTCTCCTTTGAGGCACAACCACATCGCATCGTTGTCGCATTTTAAATGGTCCCTGCGGAGGATTTTGTCAAAGAGCACCGACATAAAGGCGGAAGGACAAGGGCTCAAATTTCAAGGAGAGGAAGGCGCGTGATTGGGAACCTCAGGTGAACAAAGAGCAGCAAGAAATGGCGACGTTTACGCTCTTTATGCAGATCGTATTAGGTATCCAATGATTTCATCTTATACTTTAATACTTCCTTCATGTTTTCAACCTTGTTTTTCTGAAGGTCGAACGACAAAAGCTACAAAAAAGGACTATTATTGGGACTGTTTGTTTTTGGCCTAACAAAGTAGCAAAGTTCCATTTGGAGGCGATAGCTGGCTATGATACAGTACAATAGAGCCAAATGGCATGATATGTGCCGAAATATTGGCCTAAAAAGAGTTGATTGCTCATTCATAGCAAACGGGAACATAAAAAAAGGTACGGTGGCAAAAAAATCACTAAAAAATCACTTCTCATTTTATGAAACCTTGATTTGATCGAACCTGTTAATCCACTTACTGAACCAACAAACGGCCAATATATTTAACATAAGACATGAAATTCCCAAGTTCCAACAATGATCCCCTAACGGATTTTAATAAAACCCCCTCTCCCCTTAGCGGCCAAATGCCGCTAACTGATCACGAGTGGATTTTTGGACGACCCCTTGTTGGGGAGTCAACAGTGTTAGGTAGGTAGTTAGGTATTTATTTTTAATGTGGCTAGCCCGCGAAAGTCTGAGAGACCTATTTCCAGCAGGGGACACGGATGTTTTACCATCAGTCCGCCGCAGCTACCCACCGCAGCCACCAGATTTCCCTCACATGGCTCTGGTCGACCCAGGCTAGAGTTACAGACAGCGACCAAACTGTCCAGCGTGGGATTTGAACCTACGGCTGTTCTGACCTTTGTTTATGAGTCAGACACCTTAACCACTTGGCCACGCGCTCACCAACCATGTTCAGCAACAATGGCTAAGAACATAAAGTGTTTACATCGATTTTGTAAGGATATATTTCTGTAATACTGTGAAGATTGTGATGATTTATGTCATATTTTCTTGCCTGACCCCATTTTCATGCAGACGTGTCAGTCGGAGAATGTTTGCTGCAGCTTCTTTGGAAATGCCAGAAGAATTTAGGCCCTGTACTTCCTGTGCCTTTCACGTAAGGTCTACTGCAGCCCTTTTCAGCCATTCGTCAGTCTTGAATGGACCAACGCTAAGGGTGGGGGTGGGGGTGTCTGAAAGTTCGCGTTGAAATGACGCTAAGCGGGGACAAAATCAATATATGACTGACCCCTAAATAGGGACTGAAATTAAACCGCATGAAAAAGCTTAAGAAACATCAATGTCTATCTCTCAAAGTTGAAAGAAAAGTTGAACATCCCTTCGAATGTCACTTTGCGTCAAAGATTCTAACTTTGAAAAAACCAACCAATCAACTGCCAAGAATAGACACATGGGTAGACCATATTAAGAATGTCCTGATCTCATTGGTCACTCTGTAAATGTGATGGGCATACCCTAAAGCTTTTTTATCAGGAGTCTCAGTTTGATCCCATGAAGATCATCGGATTCAGTATGCAAAATTGTTTAATTTAGAAATTGATCACTTGACTTGAAGTTGGTGTAAACAAACCTTGCAAATTTTTGTCCATTATCATGGAAAAGATTGAATTTCCAGCATGGTTTCTGCATTTCTTTTCAAATAGACAAAGTCTGTCGAGATTATTTTACACCAATGTCAAGTCATGTGATCAGTCACACATCTTTTGAATAAAACATCTTTTGATATATATCTCCTGACATGCCAGTAAGTGAATAGAAAGGGTAGAATAATGTTGAATCTTCCTAAGAGTATGGTCCCAAGGGTAAATACACCTTATCCAATTCATCCACAAGAAAGGAACTAAGCTGCCAATGGTGAACACAGTGGGGGTGGGGAGGTGTGATTGCCCCCTGATGTTGGCAAGAACAGAGATCTCTTGCTCAAAAAACAAGAGCAGCAATGATTCTAACTGAGAATATAGTCCAGAGATGGGAAGGGGGCAGAGAGCCAGTGTTTCAGACTATGAAATTGAAACTGACATCCATCATTGTCAAAAAATAACATTCGCCTTCAAAAAGTAGGGATTGATTGAGATCTAATATTTTATTTGGTAGTTTTTGGTGGAAAACAGATCAAAAAGATAAAAACTTTTACTTACTTTCTTGCATAACCACTCAGCCTTGTTGAGTCTACCACTGCTTATGCCTTGGCTTGTTTCAAGCAGGCCATGACAAAAATATGGCAGACGTAGGAAAAGTTAGAGTGTTGTATGAAACCTGGGTATTGAAGTCTGGGATCCTGTTGCGCAAACCTGAGAGTCTGCACACACCAGTCTTCCTTTTGCAATCACATTTTATAGAGATTATAGATCATATATTTAATGAAATAATCCCCCTGTATTAATAACTCAAACGAAACTCCCTCTTACATTTGATTCATCTGTTCAGATGTTATTTAATTTAATCCTTAGTGATCAAGTGTTTAAACAGTTTATATACTTTTTCTTACAGCTATCTTAGCAGGCAAAGTGAGCGCATACTCAAAAAGATGGATTTGGTCAACCAGTTGGGATGACCCAAAGAATTGGGATAAACAGAGACTCCCATGTGCAAAGGATTCTATTCAGCTGTCTGAGGTATATTTGTCTTTGATAAATCCATCCACCCATTAAGCAATGGAAAGCATGGTCCTCATGAATCGTTGTTCATTGTTGACACTACAGGTACATAGATGACTGATAGTGGTGACGAATTAACTGCCAATGCTACTGGCCTTTAAACTTTTAATTTCATCCAAATTATCACTACCTTAAAACCCTTTTCGCATTTCTGAAGAGATGTGTACAGTTATAGTTCATTGATCACCAATGAAAGATTTTGTGGGGTAGTCCGCTAACTTTGCTGCCTGAACAGTCAGGCATACAGAGTTTGATACTTGGTAGAACCCCATTAGCATCATGAGAGGGCATTTTGGACTCCATTAGCGCTTTGCAGGCCCTGAAATGAGAGGCGCTCGATTGAGCCCAAGCGCCTCCACACTCGCCTCGAAAATTCTACTGGCTCGATTGTTCAAGCGCCTTGCAGATCCAAGGTGTTTCTTTTAATGATCTATAATTATGATTTGTGAATGCATTTGGCATAGAATATTCAGCCCAAATCTTACTTTTATCTTTGTAAAACTACACTAAATTGTCTTTTCTTCACTCCATTGACTCGTAAAATTTTCACTCGCTTCCAAAGTAGCGTTCACCATATTGTTTACGCTGGTCTACGCCATCACCCAGCTGCCTCGCTTCAGTTTTCACCATCATTTATGAGACTGTGATTTGCGATTTACACAGGGCACTCGATATGAAGCAAAAATAGCTGCTCTGCAAGCTTTGCTTGTAAACCGTGCCAGCTACATGGCAGAATTATTGCTGTTAAAGTCTTGGGAAAGGGCAGTGGGGTTGGCCAGAAGTTAAAGTTATCAACAAAGCGCAGAAGGTTACAAAAGTTTGGTGCAAACTTTGCAGGAACCATTCCAAGGCTGTTTGATCTTATTCAACATGCAGCCCAGCTCAAACGCCAATGCTGGCCTTCCTTTATTTTATTTGATTCTTTTTCAATGATTTAAGTGATTTTAACTGAAAATTTTCAGACAGAACAGCTCATTTGTCCACAACTTTTCCTGGTTTCCCACAAAGACAAAAATAATCTAGGAGCTTGATCAAGCGCCTAAATGAATTGAGGAGCTTGATCGACCAAGTACCAAACGTTTGCTCATTTCAAGGCCTGGCGCTTTGCTATTTTTATTAGCCCAGCGCTTGGTGGTACAGCCTGCCAACCTGCCACCACCAGCCATTGGTACAGTCTGCCACCACCTTCATCAAAATGAAATTTTAACTAGTTGATTGAGAATGACAAAATCAGTGTCCAGCTTTCAAAAAGTTTCAGTAGCAGCAACACAAACATGAATAAACTGATTAATTTTTCTAAAGGCCACATCAATGTCATTGTTTTTATATCGATCACTGTGTTCTCCTAAATTCCACCTGAAAGGTGCCAAAATTATTTTTCATCAATTTTTTAAAAGTTTGACTGCTTTGACGCCCCCCCCTGAATTTTCATTGCGCTGTTATTCACTTAATCTCTTTTTATCCTGGCTGAGCAGCTGATTTTTATTCTTTTAGGGAGTCATGTTTGTCAGCAAGAATGTAACCTTCAGTGGTTTGGTAAGTAATGACAATCAATCCTTACAATCTCCTCCCTGATAGTTTCAACCCCCTATGATTATTTTATTGAACTATTTCCAATTCCCCAATTTTTCTTGCCCCCCATTATTATTTGATGCTTGAGGATAAGCTCCAAAACGCTGTTTGAATTTGACTGTGGAAAAATTCATTGAAATCTATTGTGAAAAAATACAAGAGTTCATGCTGTAAATTTCCACAGAAAGTCAATTTTTGTGGCCAAAACAGGAGTAATCAATTTTTTATGATCAGTATATGGTCTTTATCTTATCACTTTTAGACTCTGCCCAAAAATGGTGAAATTGTACTTGGTGGAAATGTTGAGTTAGCAATCACTGAACCTGCAAAGGTAGCACCATCTGATAAAGTGTGCACTGGTAAGAAGGCTTTTATTGCTTAGCTAGCGTTAGACAGAGCAATTTTGTCTGCAACTTGTCATGTAATGATGATCAAGAAAACTGAGGAGAGTTTTTGATCAAGTTGTTGAATGCTGCAATGATTTCTGGAACTTGCTATGTCTCAGGGCACCAATCTGTTATGGAGACTAGAGGCCAACAAAATCTATTACCTTGCATGCTTGAAAGTTAAGGGTGCAATACAAATTGAGAAGAGGTGGTGTTAACACAGTACATAATGGCCCTATGAAGATGTTTGCAATCATTGAACTGAGTTCTACTTCTTTCAATCATTGAGAGAGCAAAAACATTGTGTTTAAAGGGTTAAATCCAGCCAGAGAAACATTGATTCAATCTAAAACAGTGAAAGGAAAGAAAATAAGTTTATAGCTGCAATAAAGAGTAATGTTAAATAACCAAAAACGTGTTTCCTTCCACACTCATCAGTCTGGGTGGGAAGAATAAGATAACAATGCAAACAAGCCAATTTAAGACAGAATAACAAGAGAAAAATGAACATGAAATTCAAGGAAGGAAAATGACATTCATGATTTTCTTCTACCTTCAAGGTGAACCTGTTACATTTATCGGAAATCAGCCAAAAGATTGGTTCGACCCAAGGAACTGGAACTTTTTGGAAAACAATAAAGTTGCACCTTGGAATGATGGTACACTTTATATGGACAGGATTCCTTGCATCAATGACCAGCTTTATTTTCCAGAGGTGAGCATTTTAACATTTCAATGTCTGCTCTGAGTGAGATTTTCTAAAAATGGATAGTAGCATCTTTGCAGCAACTTTGTTGTTGGTTACCTGTAGCCTGTCTTTGCAACAGACGGAAATATGCCTCTTATCCTCTTTAGGCATTTTATCCACCTTGCCAAACTATGCTTGAGTGCAAATATTTGAAAGTTTTTGAACCTAAATGTGTTGTTTATTTGGATAAATTTATGGTTGAGATTTGTTTCTTGATCTACAGAAAATTTGACCATTTGGTTTAGCAGTTTCATGAAGTTATGTCATTGTCAAAGGCAATTTTTCCTTTTGCAGGGAGATGCTTTCGCTGTGTCTGTTAAGAATAAAGCTGAAGTCTCCGAGATCTTCTTGAGCAAAAAGGTATGTATGTGTATACTAGAATTATGACAATGAGTCTTGTGCATTCCCTGCGGTAACCTTGCTCAAGAGGGACTCATAATGAAACGGTGAAAAACCTGGCCTTATCTCCTGCATTGGATCATGATTCAATCGATCAAACAACTGCCATAGCTCTGTTCAACGGTCACTCCTGGGAAAGAAAGTGTGATGAAAACCACGTTCAGCAGACATTTGATCAATGAAACATGGTATAAATCTGAAGAAAGCAGTTCACTTTACCTGGTTAAGTGCATAATGAGTCTCTCAATGCTACATGTTCCAATGTTTTTAAGACCATAGCACACCAGAGAAATGCTCAACTACCTGCCGCAGCAACTTCGTTCAAAATCTAGTCAACTGCATCATTCAAATTGAAACTTCGACAGCATTGCTCTTTGCGAAATCTCGGGCCGAAATAGGGCCAAGAGTAATACTATGAGTCTCTCTTCACTGAAGCGCCATCATCAAGTCAAAGAGCATAGGGAAACAAGAGACTTGTCGTCATAAGTCTTTGTATATACTATTCAGTTGATCTTCTCTGACACCGTAAAAGCTTATATGTTTATTGACAGTGTTATGCCCAGATATCCCTGTCAAACCTTCATTTTGGTCCAAAAATATGGAAAATCTCTCTATTAATTTACACCCAAGTCTTTGCAATTGAACACACCTGAAGCTGGAGATTTTGAACTTTCTTGGTTACGAAAAAAGTAGATTCCTTTCCTGTTGTTACAGTTTTGTGGAAATGTTGCTCCAATGGATGATCATGAATTTAAAAGAGATTAGTGAGAGACATTAACAATGGTTTATATCAATTTTTTCTTTCTAGTCTATTGGAGATATATCAGCATATCTAGCAACAAATGAAGGGAAACTGAGATTCAAAGTAACAAGTGGAGGCAGTCTAGCTGTCAACAAACAAAGTTGTAATCAAGCATTCGGGTGCCCATGTGGATATTCCAAGGTACATCAATAATTCATGACATATTTTTTATTTTCAACATCCACACTATTCTTTATTTCAGTTCAGTTCAGTTCAGCTTGTATTTCAAAAATTCATCTACGCACAAAGGTAATTCTAACAAAATTTAGAAATATTACAAATAACAAGTTACAGGAGATGAAAAATTACAAAAAGACTATACACGTTTTTTATAAGAAGCTGGTTTATAAGAAACTAGTACTAAGATGGCCAAAATTTTAAGAAACTTTAGTACTGTATCTAAGAAGTACTAAGAAACTTTTCAAGTTAAAAGCATTAGTACTAACAATTTAGCGCTGTTCAAGTACAGAAAACTCTCAAAGTTCTAAACTCATTGATCTTATACTGAGCACACCAATGCATTGTGTAATACTCAGTGTGTGTAAATATATAATGTAAATATATATACAGGGCATTCAGTGGGGGGCGCGCGAGCACGCAGGCACGCACCCAAACGTTCGTTTGGGAGCGAATGATCGCGCGCCCGGTAATAGAATATTTCCCTTGAAGAGAGCGATGTCCCATTTGGGAGTTCACGCCGGAAAACTTTGTAAACAAATGATTTTTGTTTTAAAACATACCTTGTAACTCCCTGATGCTGATTTTATTCGTTGGATGCAGCTCAGCTACCTTGTTTGCTCATTCCACTCAAGTTTAAGCAGCCTCATTTTTTAGGCCATCTTCTTCCTAGATTCATGCTATCTTAAATGTCAGAATTCTCAAGCAGCTTGCGTTCATTGACTTTTATCTGTCCCTGTCTCACTCACTTGGTCTTGGGAAGTATGACACATACTTTTAGTATCGTTTGATATTTCTTTCGTGCGCCCCACACAGTTAACGCGAGTTTTTGGTCGCGCGCCTTAATTTCTGAACGTGAAAGCCCTGTATATATACCGGTTGAGTCAGAAAAAACGTGGGGCGTTTGACGGACTGTGGCGTCGCATTGAGCCACTCGATTATCGTATACTAAATTTTTCCGTACAGCCAAGAGTCTAAGTTAGATCATAATCCATTCCCCATCCAAATCGGTCATTTGATTCATTTGTTAAAAAAGAGTTTTTTTGTAAGACTCTGTATGGGAGTCTTGCAAGCTTGTGAAATCTTCGACCAAGCCTCTTCAGCCGTTTAGCCTTGCCAGAGTTGCAGGTACATGTTGTATTGTCAGGGAAAACTGAAAAATTTGAGCCTGGTTCACACTAGTTAAGTCGCTTAAGTCGCTAAGATCGTGCAGAAAGAACCAAAGACAAAACCCATAGTTTGAATCCCTTGTCTTTTGGCCTTACTGCACGACTCTGTGAATCAGGCTTTAGGAAACAGTGTTGTTTGCATGAAGTGCCATTGCGACAGAGCGTTTCTCTGCGTGAAAGAAGCCTCTTGGCAAGACGAAGAAGTACGCATTATTAATGTCTTTCAAACGTATTTTCCAAGCATGGCAAGTTATGATAAGGCATCCCAAGGGAGAAAATACTACCTCCTTTTCATTTCATTCTCCCCTGATAATACCACTTGTACCTGTAACTTTGCTAAGATAAAATGCGAAAGGGGCTCAGCGAAAGATTTCATCAGTTTGTAAGGTTCCCGTACAAGGTATTACGAAGAAAACATTTTTTGAAAAATGCATTAAATGACTGATTTCGATCGGGAAAGGTTTATGATGTAAGTTAGACTCTTGGCTGCACGGAAAATCTTAGTTTACGACAATTGGGTGACTAAATCCGATGTCACCGTCCGCCAGATGCCCCAAGTTTTTTCTGACTCACCCGGTGTATATGTTTATATATAAATAAAACAGAGAAGAAAGCATTAACAAGAACAACTCGGTTTATTCTTTTATATAGATATATATATATATAGTATATATAGGTTGATTGATTCATCTTTCGTTAGAAGAAGGAATGCATTTTGCTTTCTCTTGTAGATGAAGGACATAATTTGTTCAAAGTTTGATTGTCCCCCAGCATGCGAGAACAACAAAGTACAGCCAGAAGGGGACTGCTGTCAGAGATGTGGTGTGCATTTTATTTGATTTTTAGCTTTTGCATCAAGATGTGAGTAATGAATTTGATGGTTTCTAATTGAACATGCCTGCATCCACGCATGCTCAGAGCAGCAAAATTTGTTTTAATCATTGCACCAAAGATCTGGTTTTGGAAATGAAAGCCAAGGATTGAAGAGATTTATGTTGTAGCACGTAGAAATGGCAAGTGTTCTAAGAATATAACCTTGATTCTGTCCCCTCTTCAAGGTGCACTGGTAAAGATGAACCTAGAGCAGACTTTCAACTTGGATAGATGCCTCATTAATCTACGGAATAATGTGGCCAAAACGGTAAGTTTCATTTGAGAAAACTTTCCTCTTTATCACAGTCCTGCATACTGAATTTTATCTCCGTTTACGTGAAGTAAGGAGTAATTGACACTTTATGTATTGGTGTATGAAAAGACATTGCAAGGAGTACTGGAGCTGAATGAGAGCGAGCATTGTGGGCCAGGTAAATTACTGAACCTAGTTTGATATATCGGGAATAAAATAAGACAGTTTTCAAAATCATTGCTTTGATATTCAGCGAGCAGGATTTTTTCAAATACCGGGCGTTTTTGTTGACTCACCCGGTAGGAGTGTGCCTTTGATCTCTAATTGTTCTTATATACTGGACATTAATTTTACAGAGATACAAAGGAGCAACTCTAGTCATATCACCAATACTGGAAAAGAATGCTGTTACAAGGGCGCAGATTCTGCTGACTGACAAAGTGGATGGTAAGCTTGATTCAGAAATATCTTCATTTCAATTTAATTTGAACCTTACCCATAATCCTAATAGCTCAGACCAATTTCTTTCCCAAACGTTTCACTGTAAAGCTGACAGATCAAACTAATTGTGAATAGAATATGAAAGGGAATGAGGTAAAGAAAAGAGCAATGAAATAAACGAAAGAAAAAATCCTAAGTATAAGTAGATTTGTGTAAATCGATGAAACGAGAAGGTGAAAGTAAAACGGGCACAGAATAGGATTTTACAACAGATTTCCCTAGAGAGTGAAATGGTTAAAGTGCTCTTCAATGTGCTAAGGATGTGCAAGTATCTAGTATCTTTCGTTGTTTTACCCTTAGAAACCCTGTTAAAGTTTTCACAAACTTTTCAGAGTTATACATAAACCAACCCTTCAATTTTTTTCTATGGGATTCATCATGTTTTTATTTTTATTCTATAGGAAATGATGCACTTGGAGCTGCCAATGCAACCTTGGAATATCTCAAATCTGCAAAAGGTTAATTGAATCATTTATTTTTTTAAATTCTATTCCAACCGTAACTGGCCACACCATGAGCAGTTTGTTGTCCTTATATCCGGGGACAAGAATACAATAAAGTCCCGCCTTTAAAAAACTCGTTTCACAAAAACAGCCTCATTGATCTCTTATGTTTAGATATACTTTTCAAAACAGGGTATGTATACCATGGTATAAGAAACACTTTTGTATTCCAAACAGCTATCAAAATTGTTAAGGAAATGTTTTTAAAATTTATATTGTTGTACAAGGATGTAATAATTTGAGCCAGAACTGAAAGTTTCTTCAAGTTATAACAAGTTAGGCTTAAAAATGTCATTATTGTTTCTAAAGAATTAGGACCTATTGGAGATATGTTCAAATCTACACCTTATAATATTACTATGTACCATTGTAAAAGAAACTTAACATGAACCAGCCTGGATAGTTTCTTGTAGGGAGGTATTTTATTCAGCGAAATCAGGTCTGAGTTTTGTTCGAAACGTTCAAAACATGTTTAAGTCAATAAAATAACTTTGTCAGCTACCCTTTAAGTCAACTATGTCTCCTTGAATTGTCAACTACCGTTTAAAGTCAACTAGCGTGTAAAATATTTTATGCTTGAATGTCGATGAAATGAAGACAACAATGATTGTCGTCGCTTGCCTCATCCTCCGTTTCATAATCAAACTGCGCTTTCCAACGAAAAGGTCTGAGTTTCTTATAATGCCGTTTCTCAAAGGCGGAACTTTACTGTAGCATCAGACCAACTGACTTCGATTCATCTTAACAAAGTTGATTCATTGACCATAATACTATGATTTCATCTTATTTTGATGTTGGAGGAGTCCCGGTGGACGCCGTTCTTTTAGTTCTCCTTCTGAATTGTCTTTTTAGATCACAACAGAGCATGCACATTACTGAATTTCCCGAAAACCTCTTTTATCTAAGTTTGAACGAAATAGGACATACAGTTGTACCTTCTTCCGCTAAATGATGGTTAATCATAGCGTGAAGTGAATATTGTCTGTGAATCCAGTGAAAAAACTGCAGTGCCAGAACAGAGCAGAAACTGCGTAAAATGACGTCATTGACCAATCTGCGATAAGGAAATGTTTGAATAGATAAGCTTTTTGAAGTGATGAATCAACAATTTAAGGCGCTAGGAAGAATATATCATGTGTTGCCTAATTTCAGGATCTGTTGCAGGGAGATAGGGGGGCTCAAAGTCGCGAGTTTTCGTGCATGCGTGCACGGTTTCTGCTCTGTCCAGTGCCAGTTTTAAGGCGATCGTTAAGTGTTTATATCAATGAAGAAATTGGAATATATCCTACATTCTACTATGCTCTAACTACCATGCAGCACTACAAGGACGATAACCATGAGGAGCAAAGGACAAATTCTACCCCATGGCCAACACATATAACGATCATCAAGTCGCTTGCCTTCAGAAGACTCTTCAAGATCTTTTTAAATGTTTTTGTTTTTTTAATGCATATTTACTCTTAATGCCTATATTATTCCAATTTCATTGACTTGTTTCACTTGCATTCTTTGGTTTTAGATAAAGATTGTGGTGCCTTCAATGTGACTTCAACCTCAACATCAAATGGAGGCGGAGGTAATGGAGGAAATAAAGGAAACAAGGGCAAAAGTACTGGAGGTACCTATGTATTACATTCTTAGTATTCTGACTACATGATCCATCATTGTCAGAAGCTCTTAAAATTGATTGATTGATTTATTGATTGATTGAGTCATCTATGTATTGAAATTTTTTGTACACGGTAGCCCCATCAGTCAAGAATGGCTGCTAGGAGGGGCCTGTGGCAAAAACTACGGTAAGGACCCGCAAAGTAGAAACAATTTTTTACAAAACAGTCTTATGAAAACTTATCAAAGTTTAGAACTTATAGAAGTTTCTTATATAAAGGTACAATTTCTCAAAAAGATCAGTTTGACGTGTCTTTAAAAGTGGTTCTATTATGCGGGTACTTACTGTAAGCTTTAATCACACTGTGATGATTTGAATAAAAAATTATATTTCAATGCTAAAAGTTAGAATGAATTGAAAGATTAAGAACTATTTGCCGTGCAGTGTACATTTAGAAATAGACAGAGGGGACTAGGTTGACCTCATGTTCCAGTTCATTACAGAACGTTGATCCATATGATCTATGGAACGAAAATACTCACTAGCCATTGCCTGTTTTATTTCGTGGAGAAAGCCAGTTTGTCTTAGAATTTCTCAAAATTGAGAATCTTACAAGTCAAGTGTTACATGCAAAGAGAGTTCTCCACTTCCCTCTGGAAGAGACTTTGTTGTATGATTCCTCTTCATGTTTGAAAAGCATATTTATGTTGTTTGGTGGTGCAAATTTTCCTTTGTTTTTAAAACCTGTTTCCCGTAAATAACCATGAGAGTAGAACAGTGTTGAGAACTTGGAGCTTTGTTTTCGCGTACTTTTTTCATTTCTTGTCACTGTCTTTGTTAAGAAATCTTTCTAAAAGCATTTAAATCGAGAAATTTATGTGAAAGTGCCACGTAGCAACAGTTCGTTTTCGGGATATTTTAAGTTGTATGAAAATCGAAGATCCAAAGATTTTTTCTGTCTTCTATTTGTTTGAAAAGATAGACCTGTTATTGATCGTCTCCGAATTATCGTGTAGGTTTTATACGAATTGATACGAATTCAATCGTATGCGTGAAAGGTGTCATACGATTTAATTCGTACAGGGCACAAGAGATAAGAATTGTATACGAATTGTTTGATTTCTATACGAATTATGATACGAATTTGATGCGAATTGTGTTTACGAATTTCTTATATGAATCACATACGAATTGTATACGAATGGATACGAATTCTAAAAGGTGACGATACGAATTAATTCGTATGCGGCTTATAGGATGCCGTATCAATATCGTATGATGCTACGAATTCTCTATACGAATTTGATACAAATATTTTGAGACGATCCTGTACAGGGAAGAAAACTGTAAAATCCTGCAAGAGAAAAACGAATTGTTGTGAAACCATGAAAGGAAAGAAATAAGTGATGTGTTGTGGCGTGTGTGTGTGAGTGGTGTGTGTGTGTGTTGAAACTGTTGTGGCACCGTGTTGTAATCCACTGGCGTTGCAGCCAGAACAGTCATGCGGACGGGGCTCAAATCCCACCAGCACCTTTGAGCGTCATGACAAGGGGTCGCGGACTCGATTAGCTCTTAGCAGTTTCTGCGATTCCAGCGCTTGGCGCTGAAAACTGCAACTTCACCTTCACCTTTACCTTCACCAGTAATGGCTACGATAATGAGCAACGCTGAATAGTGATGTGTGTATTTTCTTACAACAGGAGAAAGCAAAACATCATCAACTGTGGCTCTTGCTGTTACCCTTTCACTTGTTTTGATCATCCTTGCTGTTGCGTCTGCATACTTGCTTTACCGAAGAAAACAAGGGTATGTACTTTCAAAGGTTTTCTTATTGCTTTCGTTTTAAATTTTAGTATTAGTATTTTAACAAATTCACTTGTATTGAATGTATACACAGCTGCTTAAGGGGCCCTGGTCAACATCGATGCTTTGCATAGCTCACCCTCGATACCCTGTGTTCTTGAGTTTCTGATGTTTAGAAAATATGGCTGCTCATAGTGGAAGGACAAGGGCACAGTGATCCAGTAAGAATTTTTAATAACAAGGAGAGTCAAACGAGTAAATTGCAACTGTTTGTGAACTCTTGTAAACCGTTAGAAGAGTATCGTGGACTTATCATTTTTCTAACTGACCTCTGCAGTTTCTTTCAAACGATGATATCAACGGTTTTTCCTTCCTCACAACATGATTTTAAATCTAATCATTAGATTAAATCAGTAGGGGCTTTGTGAAAAAAGATTGCAGAAATAGCAGTCGGTTCTCCCTGGTATCGGACTCGAGTTTTGTGCATGAAAGGAGCAATAGCCTACCGCCATGCCAACCAGGCTCTTCCACAGTAAGGAGGACTGCAGTCTTCGGTATTTGCTGAAGGCCGCAAGCATCGATGTTGACCAGGGCCTTTTAAATCATCAGATTCAATTTTTAGGTATTCTGGAACAAATTCATTGGTAGTGACTTATAAGGTCAAATTCAGTGCTATATATTTCAAGGATAGAGATTGGTATTTCGGGGTAGGCGGGGGGGGGGTCTGATTTGTTCAGATTTGGTCTGATTGTGCCCTGTATGACCAGTATGAATTCATTTTTATTACATTTGGTTTTTTGATTAGCTGATCTAGCTCTATTCAATTCAATTTTATTCGTAAAATACAAGCTACTACAAAATGAAAACTTGTTCAGATGCTTGTATTCTACGCGACTCAAGAAAAGCAAAGCTTATCCAGCTTGGGCCGCTAAAGTAAAGTTTTAAAATATAATATATGCCATAAATCTACATCAATAAATTATAAAATTAACAAGGAACAGCTACATGGAATACATATAGATCAACTGTAAAACTACTGTAAAACCACGAAGATCAACTGTAAAACTCATTTTCCTTAATTTTGTTTATCAACTAACCAAGCTCAAATTAGTATTGATCAATAATGCGTTTCTTTAGTTTGATAGCGAACTTTTTTGGGTTTTGAATGCTTTTGAGTGGTCTTGAATGCTCTCTGTTTAAGGTATTGAAATGTAAAATGTTATTTTTGTCACAGCCCCCTAAAAGCAGCCTCAGCTGACGGGTTTACACGTGTTGTGCAAAGGATATGAAATTGAAAGAGATGAAATAAAAAATTAGCGCTGGATGATTCCGTAAAGTCTAAACACCTTTCTTGTTCTTTTGAGATATATTTTCTTTTCAGATCGCTAATCTTCCGAAAGCAAGTTCTACATAATGAAATGGATATCACTGGTTCCGGATCACACAATGTTGAAATGGTAGATACCGATTTCTCAGGAGTCATCGGATATGATGGTGACATTTTGGCACCGGGTGATGGAGCAGCTTCATTTGAGAATCCGATGTATGATGAAGTTGTAAGTACCTTTTGATATAGACCAAATCTTAAAAGTATCAATGGGAGAACGGTAGATTCCCTTACAGAAAGCGCAAGATTTAAAGCGTACGGCTCAGAAAGCGTTCGCTTAAAGGTCCACAGCTGTGGGAAACGTTACCGCTAACGATGCACGATTCAGAATCCCTTTATCAGTTTAAAGCAAAGATAGAAAATTAGTGCGGAGAAAATTGTCTATGCAGATTACGCGGTATTTTTATTTTGAACTTTGGCTGCTTATGATAAACGTTTTGAGATATTTGCTTCTGTATATCTTACCGGAAGAAATAAATCAATCAAGCAGCCTCCCTATCTACAGAAAACAAATGAGATGTTGGAATGGTGAAAAATGCAGCTGTAGGCTGTGCAAGGTCTATATCCCAAAAGTTGGATTCCTAGCAAGCTAGACCTATAACTCTATTTCTAACTTGGTTGCTTCTTCAAGTACCTTATGACCAGTAGACCTTTCAGGTATTCTGTAAAACAGTTTTGAATCGACCGATATTTTGGTAATAAGCAATGGAAGTCTAGAGCTTAGAAGACTATACATTTCGAGCCTAACCCACCATCAGCTGTAACCAATAAAAGTATGTTGAAGCGACAGAGCAGAAACTGCGTAATGTCCAAATAACATTTTTAGAATTGACTTTGAATTTCTCATTGTAGGTGGCTCCTGGACCTGCAATCATCACACCTACAACCGATTCCCCACAAATGGCACGAATTTATGCTAAACCACTTAGGGTAAGATCTTGTTAACATTTTAATTTTATGTATTTTAATGTCTGCTGGGCAAATAAACGAACTTGCACCATAGAAATATGTTTTTTGTTAAAAGAAGACAGGCTTTTTCACTCACTGAACATTTCTTGGTGTTATGGTTTTAACTAGTGGTTTTGAAGTATATTTCACGCAGGGTTTGTTTCATTCGTAATTCCAAACCAAATTCTAAAAAATTTAAAACTTCACGGAGACTTGAAATATATCTCCCAGTCAAACACAAATATCTTTAGAACAGCAGCTTTCTGATTCTACATGGTAAAAATGGAAATTTTGCCAATGAAAAAAAAATCTCGCCAATGTCCGCCAAACCTTCTGTCTTTGGAGTAGGCGAACAGGCAGTTCAAATCTACCAAGGCAAACACAAATTCTGACTCAACCAAATCTACCTTGTTTAGAATTGGTACAAGTACAAAATAACACATATTTAAACTCTCAAAGTCATGGTGCAAAATGCTCTTTTGTTAATCAGATACTTACTTAGCTGCATTAGAATACCTGACATGAAGACACAATCTGTCAATTTTTGTTTCTTTTCTCAAACAGAAAGAAAAGAAATTGAAAAAATCGGAGAAAAGCAAAGAGAAGAAATCGGAAAAGAAAGACAAAGGCCCAAAGGTTGGATCTGTCGATGCTTTTGAGAACCCAATGTATTCCGTAAGTGTGACTTTATAAACAGTTTTCCCAAATTTACAAAGATAACGGTTAACTCCTGTAAAACTTTTACGTTGAAATTGAAAACTTTCGGACGGAAAAGTTTCGGAAAAACAACTTCGGACGAACAACTTTCGGACGCTTTTTCGGTAATTTCGGACAAAAAACTTTCGGACAGTTCTTCGGTAATTTCGGACAAAAAAACATTCGGACAAACACGACATCAAAAACAAGCATGATACAAAAATATATGTTAAAAATAATTGTGATTCTATAATGAATATCAACCTACAGTGGTAGGGGTGGAAAAAGCATCGGACCACGGGACCATTGGTCCCAGAAAATATTTTGGCTCCCAGAAAGTATTTTGGCTCCCAGAAAGAAACAGATCACACCCAAGAATGTGTAATGTAATATGCTAATATTGTAGAAAGAAAAATTAAAACATGAAAGTATGAGACAAAGTAAATCGGGGAATAAAAGAGCAATGGTTAGTGAATCACATTATTTAATATGTGCTGCTGCAACAGATACTGTATAGCCAATAGCACCCGGTTTTTCTTGCCTGAGAATTCTTAGGAATTCTTGAGAAGATCAGTTCCAATGTAACAAATTTTCTATAACACTTTGACTAATAAGGAGGATTTGCAGAAATTGTGGAATTTTGACACTTAAAATGATTTGATACCTGTTCAATTGTATTTTAATTATAGCTATCTTCAATAATTATAAACTTGCATACTATTGATAACATGATTCTTCTTGAGCTATATTATGGATGTTATTCCATTGATGCTGAAAATTTCATCTCTCAAAATCGTACTTTGCTGCTGAAAGTACCAAGTAGTCCGTTTTTTTAACGAGCAGTTGCCTTTATTTCTTGTATGGCTGCAGAGAATTTTTCAATTTCTGATTGCGGTCCCAGAAAGAGAAAAATATTTTCCATCTCTGTACAGTGGGTACATGGTGATCATCACATCTACAAGGACATTTGAATGCAAGTTTTGTTAGACTGAACAATGGTAAAACGAGCTGTAAACGAAATTAAAAGGTGCCGCCATACGTGAACCATTTTCAAGAAACGAATAAAGGAACCAAACTGTTGGATAAAAAGTTCAAGAAACCTTAGCACTACCAGCAAAACATTGATTAATGGACATTTTATGTTATGTTTCTTTGTGCTTTTCTATTTTCGATGAGTTTAAAACATTCGGATGAAAAAACTTTCGGACATCATTAGATTTTGGACAAATAAACTTTCGGACGAAATTTTTTCCGAAAGTTTGATCGTCCGAAGTTTTCGATTTTAATGTAAGTCAAAGAAAGAGAAAGAAACCTGTTAACTCCTGTAAAACAACAACAACCACAATAAACCCGTAACTGGAGAGAAAGCAGCTTTATTGTTGTTGTTGTCCTTCTACATGCGTCGGCATTGACAGTCTCTTTCCAAAAATAATGAATGATGTTTTTGTTGCGTTTACGTGTTTAGCACGATGATTGCAATATTCACGACTATTTTTAACATTTGTAATATTTATTCGGGTAAAAAACAATCGATCAGTAGACGATTATGGAGAAGATGGCGTCGGGGGCTCTTGACCAAGATGCAATACAATGCATTTAATAGTGGAATCCTACGTGGTTCCGAGGGCCAGTTTCCTACGTTGACGTAGACTCCTTTTGGGGCATGGGGACGAGGTTGAGTGGAATGAACATTGACTTTATCGAAATTCAATCATCAAACGTAATGCATCCGTGAAATTTTCTCCGACTCCATTTTGTCCGTAGTTGCCCAGTAGACCGCTGTCCCTTGCATGCCAATCTGTTTCTTTTTCAGGACTTCACGCCACAGTTCGACGAGTCCTTTGATCCAAGCTACAACATCCCTGTCCCTGGAGACACTGGCTTCAACAACCCCATTTACGATGACATGTACAACACTGGAGTCAAGGATGACATTGAGGAGGTCAACAGCGCAATGCCCCCTAGTTTCCTCGATACAATTGGCTTTACCCCTGATGATTTCAATGATGCTGTCAACAGTGCCGAGTTTGGTGGTGGTGTGGGGGCTCCCCAGATCAATGTGGAAATTGTCGATGAGTTTCAAACTGCCGATGCTGGGGAATCAGAAGCTTGATTCTCGAATTTGCTGAATGATCTTTAAGTTACTGAACGAGTTTTTATCATGATCAACTGTTAATGGAAAGTTTGTGATTAAGGCTCCGTTTTCATTAACCCGTTTCATTTTGATCTGCTTTTGCTCCTAAAAACGGAGCTATTTTTCCTCCCCGTTCGCACTGCTCCGTTTTCAGAGAAAACGAATATCTTCAAGTTGCTGTTCACACTTGTCGTCAGAACGCACCTAGGATTGTATTTTTTAAAAACAACACTAGGAATGGCTTGTTGTTCTTAACGTAGTCAAATTTCTCCGCTTTTGGTGTTCACATTTCAAATGTGCGTTTTTGTTTAGCTCCATTTTTATGCATCTCCGTTTTTATCAGCGTACGCTCCATTTTTAGGGTGGATTAATGTGAACCCAAAACGAAAACGGAGCTAAAAATATCCGTTTGCATGCAAAAATGGATAAATGTGAACTGGGCCTTACAGTAAGTCCTTTATTTGATTGGGGGCCGAGGGTCATTGATATCGAAATCTTTCAGACGGAAACGTTTCAGAAAAGATTTTTGACAAATAATTTTTGGACGCTGTTTTGAGAATTTCGAACAAAAGAAATTCTGAAAAACGATTTTTGCCTAATACCAAAATATATGTTTTAAGACTTTATAATTTTTAGATCACTCGATCATGTGCAGTTTTAACTGACCACATAGATGAATCAAAAGTATTTACTCAAGAGAGGAAATAAGTCCGCAAACCCTATGAAAAGGAAATAGCTTTAGAAGTAATTTTCAAGACTGCGAATGAAAGGAAGAAGTACCTTCATAGACTCCAGTTTATCATTCTTAACAGTTGCATGGGAGAAATTTATCTTTTCTTCTGCTTCTAAAGAATTTATAATTTGTCCGAATGTTTGATCATCTGAAAGTTTTGATTTTGATTCAAGTTGCTGAATGGTGTGAATGATTGCTTGTGATTGGGGATCAACAAGAATGCATCAATTAAATCTTTCCATTTCCTTCGACTTTGTGATTTGTGGTTACGGAATCACTTTGATCGATGAGGATTGTTTGATGTGATTTAGGAAGCATAGTTTGCATTGTGATCTTCGTAGATCATATATATCTGCGATGAGGGAATTTTAGTTTATTGGGAAGTTTTTGATCATTTGTATAGGCATCCTGCTTTTCATATTTTTTATGCCTTGTGTGATCATTAGATTGCTTTGAGCAACATTGTTACCAATTAGTTTATTTTCTCTTGAGATCAGTATAAATTTTTCTTGCTTGGGAGCTGTAGAATAGTTTTGTTTAATCTGCATTGTTTGCAAGATGGTTCAGAGACTTCTTCATGAAGACTTACACATCTAAAGGGGATCCCTGGAGCCCATCACTTTGACAGCTTGGGGCCCAAACAATTCCCATGGTGATTTTGACAAATTTTAAGAGATGGAGCCCCTGGAGCCCTGAAAAGTGTGCAATGGACACCTGGAGTAAGGTAATTTTGCCTTTAAGAGCCCAGAGTCATTAAATTATGCCCTTGAGACCCAGAGCCTGAGATCCCTTAGGGGCTCAAGCCTTAATCATGCTGTGATATTGTTGATTTACTGGCATTTCAATTGCTTTTCATAAAACTGGACTGGCATCACTTATTATGGATTTTCATTATTTTTCTGTAGAAATGTAAGCACAGCTCCAACATTGACTATGCACGGATTTATGGGTTTAGTTTTTTTTAAACCAGCTAGCCTGGTCCTCAGTAGCATATTTGATACATAAGAATTATCAGTGAATCTGGAATCATATTTTTATGATAAGATCAATTTTGTATGTTTGATTTCAAATGGTTTTGCCTTTTTCTTCCTCATTGTCTCCAAAACCGTTTTTTTTTTGCAGTAGAACCATCAGAGCCAAGGAAACAAAATACAACATGTTTGATAAATTGATAATTTAGCCTTCACAAAAATTAACACACTCTCTAATGCCATCCAAGCATAGACTGCAAAACCTTTCATCTCGTTTACTTCAGCACAGACCACAAAATCAATACCATTTCACCGTCAATTTCCAAAGCAATTATATAAAAAGTTTCTGCTCATTTCATAATGAAGCACGAGTCATTTTGTAAGTTTTATTTTGAATCTTTTAGTGCTTTTTATTAGCCATAATTTGTTGCTTTTCCAAGTCTTCAGTCTGTCTGATTTTTGCTTCACTTTGAGTTTTCAGCAGCTTATGCCTTTCAATTGCTTCTGTGTGACGCTTGATTGCAGCTTCATGGAAAGTGATTTCCTCATCGTGGTAGATAGACTGCTCATGATGTGTTCGCTTCATGGTATTCAGTTGATCTTCTTGCTGTTTAGAGAGTAAGAGAAAAGGGATCATGCATGCAACCAAAACAATGGAAGATGGGTTGAAATATTTGGGGTACACATTGTTGCAAATATTTGGAGTCAACGCTAAGATAGCCACAAAATTTAGTAACTCCAGTATATGTTGGAAAAATATAACTTACAATAAGAAACTTCTTAATTTTATAGAAATCCTCAAACTTGTTGAACAAAAAGATGACCACTTCATCTAAAAATTTGAAGGCGATGATTTGATAGAAGCATAATTTTAATACTTCTCAACCTACCAATTTCCTAAAGTATTGCTCCTCCCTTGCAGCTTCCATTTTACCAAAGGCTCCACCAGCACTCCTGCAACAAAGCAATGTTTTATAAAAAAGTAGGACAACAATAGCCTGCGTTTAAGACATTAAGGGCTCGGTGACGCCAGTTAGGTTGTTCCATAATTCCCACAATTTTTATTGTATTCTTTAACTTTATTTACAGGTGTGTTTAATTACACAATATTAATTTACACAATATTGATAGATTCAATAAAAAAGAGCACTTCTTTATTCATGCCTTGATAGACATTATGGGGAAAATGGCACATGTGCTCATGCTGATCCTAAAGGAACCCTACCAAGAACATAGAGTGCATCTCATACTTGGGGGCATGACACTCAAAGAGACCAGATTGGAAAGTTTTTTTACAGAATGCGCAGGGATCTCTCCTTCATCCAAATCCCTGGCACAGCTAGATTAGTTTCACTAAACAACAGACCTATTGTTTCTTTTATTGTTGCACAAAAATTTCACAGCTGGAACTACAGCTGAAAACCAACATGGGCCTACATGGGCAGGAGAGTAGTCAGCTGCACAAGGCAAACTTTCCAATCTTAAGAAAAAGGGGGCATTTTCTGAAAATAAAGGGGCACTTCTCTGTTTATTGCGAAATCTAGGGGGTGTGTGCCCCCACTTTTTAGGTCTATGACCAAAACCCTATCAAGTCTGGAATAGTCTAAAAATCCTACAGAAGACTGCATACCAAATTAAAGACCAGAAACAGATTGGCTTGTTGACTTACCTAATATCTCCACCACCTCCACCGCCCTAAAAAGTAAAATGAATTTATTACATTGCAAATGCAAACACAAGGACACAACAATACAAGGGGTCGGCCAGCAGGAACAGGAGGGAAGGTGTTTTCATGCCATTTCAGGAATCTCAAATCTGACGATATATATCTATTTCAGTTTCACCGCTGCAGGAATTTTGTCTTGAAAATAAACACCATCACCCTGGGTCAAGTACACATGAATAGTCTGATCCATGTCTCGAGCCATGCTGGCTTGAAATAAAGCCCTAGGCCCATCTAAAAACTGGGCCTAAAAACGTGGCAAAATTTGATATGAACTTTACACAAAGATATTTCATAAATCGAACTGCTTTTAACCTTCAAAGTTCATTTCTAAGACATAACTGATAAACAGCCTACCTTTCCTACACCTTCGCCAGCCATGGTTCTGGCCAAAGGAGCTGCAAATATTCTCCTTGTGAGGGTTCTTGCTGCCACGCTGGTCAACGCCATTTTGAAGCCACTGTACTGCGATGTGACGAAACCAGTGACATCCGCGAAATCCGATAAAAAGGGCCTGGAAACTAGTCCATCAAAATCCAAAAAGCATTCCCGCGCCCCGCCTCCAACAAAAATTGACCTCAATCTAAATGGTGTTAATTTCTTGGGGTTTTCTTGTAGTTTCCTTGATAGGTCTTTTAACAAATTATTCATTTTCTTGTTCATTTCCATGCCTCAGCTTTCTAGTGCAAGATGCTGTGTTCCAGACCCAAAAAGGCTAGGTTTACAGGGCTGAGATTCTGAAAAATTAAATTCTAATTTTTATATCAAAAGGTTTTTTGGTCTATGGAAAATGAACGTTCATTCCTTTATATTCGCATTACTAGAATTTAAAGTTTCAAATGTTTTGATTTTGCTCTCATTTTGTCCGTAGATTTTCTGGAGCCAAACAAAGCAATTGTAAGAATATTATCGTGAATTAAAAAATGGAAATTTCAAATCTTTTCAGCGTAACCTGGCCCCTCCCCCCTCATAGGCACAGAAAGCAGCACAGAGCACACATTTTGAAAGCTTCTCCCTCCTGAGAGACGAACCAAAGCATCAACCAAGAGCACCAATGACACTGCAGAGCTGGAGAAAATGGTTACGAGACTGTGTGACCGCAAAGGATCATATTTCCTTGAAACGAGGTAACAACAAATCTGAAACAGGATCTTTGTTTCTCACTTCCCCCTTTTACTCAGCAAGTCGTTGCGGGAGGCTGTGTGTTGCAGCAAGCTGCAAGCACATCTTTTTTTTCAAGATGAAGAAATCACTACCAGAGCACTGCATGACGTTATTGGTAATCGCTTTATTGCTATGCTTCAAAGGTGAGTCCAGAACTGAGTATGTTGGTTGGCTCCGGAGCTTGTTTGTTCATATGGCACTATCAGTACTATCTAACTAACTTTGAAACACCACCGAAGCAGCTCACAGGATCTTTGTCTTGTGTATTTTTTCATATTTCATTTATTAGCAAAAGGAGAGGTTATCCCTTCAGCACAAGTCCTGGTTTTGAAGGGCCCTCCCATAAGATAAGACTGAGTAAAATATCTCCAGAGCAGGCACTCAGAATGTACGCATACAAAGGTGTTTGATCAAGTCCGAGAGGTTTTCTGATATCTGGTCAGCTTCACTGCAATACAATTCAAAATATCAGCTACTTTTATACTTAGAACCAAAACGAACAAAAAAATTCTGACACAATGCAAACTAAAAATATCAGTTTGACTATTTTTTTACTGTATGCCCAAAGAAATATCTTTGGCCATAGTGTCAGTTGATTTAGACCCAAAAATATCACTTTTGGCAATATTCAGACCAAGAAATATCAGACTCTCTTTTACATATGTGTATGTGGTAACTCTGAAAAAATCTGTTTTACAATCTGAAAATTTATTTTTAAATTCAATGTTTAAAATCTACAATATAATAAATATAAATAATGTTATACAAATCAATCCTGGCTGGAGGATGCTTACTTATTGGCTCAGCTGAAAGACTAGTGCACAGTTTACGCCTCTGAAAGAAACACATTTTTTTCCATTTGCAGTTTGCATCATAGTAGCCTCTTGGGTCTGTATTTCTACTGTGGAGGCTACAGAAGGAACATTCTGATTTTTCTGTGAAAAAGCCATTATAATTTTCAACGAAACCTTTTATAGATGGGTTTTGATAGGTTTGCTTTGATCTTGGAAACTTCTGGATATTGAAAAGTGCCAGTGTCACTTAAGGAATAGCAGTTTATGTAAGTTACTTTTTTATTGAAGAATTCTGGCTATTCTCATTTTCCTTCCTGGATTCTCATGTCTATCATTTCTTTTCCAGAAAATGTTGCTGTTCAGAATTCAGCAAACTTTGCAGAGGTTGCAGTTTATAATGGATTGAAGTCAGAAATAGATATTGCAGTAAAAAGCTTGATGGTGAGTTGAAAGAAAGAAAAACCCCATGTCATAAATTTAAATACAATAAAAACCTATTTCAGATTTCTGGATGAAGCAGCCTTTCCAGAATCACCCCAAAAACAATTGTTTTAACCCGGTAAATAAATATCCAGGAGCACAAATTCTATTGACTCAACTGTTTACACATGTGAATAAATGTTAGGATAATGGAGTTTAGCTTTTGCAAACTTTGCCAAATCATCTCATGATTTGTTTAACATGCAACATGAAAATGTTTCCCTTTGATTCTCAAATGGCTGTTATTGTCAAGTGCCACCAAGCCATGTATTCATGAATTTGAAAGGGACAGACCTTTACAAAAATGCAAGGCTAAACTTAGTATGACCTTGAAGCTGTCAGTAAGATCCCAAGTTACAGCTAGTCTAAAACAAGGCTTCCACAAGGCTAAGATCAACCATTTGCATTTTTGAAACATTTAGAAGGTTACAGTAAATGCTTTTCTGGCTAGAACATGGTTACAAGGAGGCCATATAAGCAAGCTTACAGGGCTTGTTTAGGCTATCATTTGGACTTATATTTTCATACAGGGATGTAACAGTTGGAAAAACAGTTATTCACAATATATACAAATTTAGGTAGAACTTGGTTTCTGGTGATAAAGGCGCTTTTTCAAAACATGAAGAAAAGGGGGAGCCATGGCTCCCAAGGCTACCCCTCAGGGCAGGTATGTCCATGTAAAGAGCCAAAATATCAAGTACTGTAAAATTATATATTCTTCATAGCTTCAGCTTAACTTTACCACTCTTGGAAACATTATCTAATCTATGTTCATTGTTATTTTATGTGGACACAAAAAAACAAAATTGAGAACAAAAGATATTCAGGGTTTCTGCAGCTCCTGGTATATTACAAAAACTCAAAACTTTTGCAATGTCTACTGGGGGATCATATTTCTAAATTTTGTGCACAGGAATGAAACATTCAAAACCCATTATCTTTTTAGGGATCAGTTTTCTTTGGCAATGTTAAAAGTGAATCAGTATCCAGTTACAAGAAAATCTCAGGTTAGCCAATTTCAGTTCTTTGATAAAGCACAAAATCTTATCTGGAAATCATTGATCCAACTTTTGTCATTGGGGATATCATGTTATCTCCTTAAAATTCCTTTTTGTCTTGGTCTATTTCATTTGTCCACTCCCTAACTAATTGTTGCAATAGATGCTAAAGCTGCTGACATTCTGCTGGGTGAGTTGATAAAAAGGCCCAAAATTGGAGGAAATGCTACTCCCTGAATATCAAAATAATGATGTTAAAAGCTGTCTTGTTTTATTCATGCCCAATTTACCCATATTTAACTGGTTCTTCCTTCCAGTTGAAATGGGAGATTTTCTGCAGAAGGCCCCTTTTGAAAACCTGCTTAAAAGAGCAAAAACAACAAACAGGATTTCCCTTTGTAACAAAATGTTGAGAATGACGTGTGGCAATAGTTTCAGTAAATAAATAATACTTTACGTGTCAGTTAAGCTAAAGTGCCAGGAATTAAATACACATTTACAGTAATTCCTGGCATCTTATTTCAAATGACATGTAAAGTTATATCTATTTATAGGATTTCCCTTTGTTTTCCTTCCAAGCAATAATGGCATTTGTATGTGTTCATGTATAATTTGTGCTAAAGGGAGAATGGAATCCCCCTGATTAGATCATTCATCCTAGGGGGCAAACTTTTCACTCTTCCAGGAGGAAAGCATATGCTAAAGTGTGCTTAAGTAATCACTGTACAGTTAATATGTTGGAGAAACTTGCTTGTATGCAATTGTAGCACTTTTTTAAGTTTTCATGAAGGGAATTTTTTTAGAGAATCCCTTGCAAAATCTGAACAGATTTTAGCCAGGAAAAATTCTAAGAAAACATATTAGCTATTCAATCAAGTATTGAAAAAATCAATGCTAAAATACTCAGGATGCATAGCCTTTCAAACATTGGGCGTTTTTTTCTCACCCAGTATCCTGTAGTGTATCCTTCTAAATCTGCTCATAGTCTATCTGCTTCTGGACATGAGAATTTTCATACCTTCAATGTTAGATCTTTAATTCAAAGGACAATAAGCAGTTTCACTACATCAAAGTTTTTCAAATTTCTACTGCATGGAAATAATAGACTTGATGTAAAATAAAATTAACCATTAATCACAATTCTTATCATATCTTTGGTGAAACTACCTTGTAACCTTTGATAACAACCCCACTGAAGTACCTCAAAGATGATCCATCAAGAATACTTGTCTCCCTGCTAAATTTGAGTTAACATTTTCTGCCTTACCTATTGTCTGTTGTTTCCCCTTTGAAGTTTTTGTTTTCCATTGAAAATCATAACATGATCTATGAAAGAGATGGCGGAAGCTTTTCCTGTACCTGTCATGACATTTTTAATCCCTTTGTAGATGTAGAATTTCATAATTTTCCCTGCTGCATTTTAATGTTCAGCAGGGTTGTTACTGGGGAGTGTTACCATTTCTCTGCCGATGCTAAAGTTTCTATTTCTTCTCATTTCATAGACAATGTAGCATGGAATGTTACTCTCAAAACAAGCACAAGAAATCCATCTGTTGTTTTGGTTGGTAAGATAACTTTTCTTTCCTTTAGTGCAACATGAAGGCAAGTTTTAGTAATCAGAAGAGGACATCTTTTTGAAAACCAGGTGACAGACCCCTACCCATCCATAAATCATGTACCCCCAGGATAAAACCACTCTATCAAACCTCTTGCATGAATATATATGAGATATCACTCAATCTAGGCTGTTTGTAGATTAGCTAAAAGTTCTATTGTGTAACATTTATCTACAATTTTTCAAGATTTATTGAATTTTCCAATGAATCGATCCATTAAAGAACAGAACCTCATTCCTGGTCACATGAACCTTTTTTTGTGTCAGCATTTGTAATTATGTCTCTTTTTGTTATTTTGAAGGCCATTTGTTCAAGAAAGGCAGGAAATCTATTCTAGCTGTCCATGATACAACTGGTGCAGTTTCAGTTCTCGTCATACTAGTTGATACTGGAGAATCGGTAGATAGGTAAGAAATGGACTTAAAGAGAGGGCTTCAATGTTTTTTCTTAAGGAGGTGCTCCTGTTCAAAGTTACAAAAAAGAGCTAGTGCTCTCAATTACCAAATTTGCAGGAAAATTAACCCAAGACAGATGACATACTGGTTTGATTTACAAGATTGATTACTTTCTTCTTTACTAGATATTCAAATGTTATGCTAAGCAATGTTTTCATTTCTTGCGTGGCTTCTTGAGTGAGTTATTAGCACTGCCTTGAAATTCTTAGCGTGGTAACAGCATGAATTGATCAAAGCATATTGACCAGGTATTCTAAAGACTGAAGTGGACAGGACAACGGGAAACTCTTCAAAACAACTGGCGAATTCGGATTGAGTCAATTTTAATCTGCTGCGCGAGCGTTTGTTAAATGCTCGCAAAAATGTATCTATCATGGTCAATAAAAATCTTTCACGATATTTTTATATCTTCAATGATGCCTTATTGTATATTTCAGTAGCAAGGCTTTGCTTGGAGTCGATGAAGCTCTGCTAACTGTCTATTCGGATAAAGCTGGAAAGTTGACCGTGAACTGGAGATCAGAGAACTGTCACGAGGTAAGCTGCCTGCATTAGCTTTCAGATTTGCAAGTGACCCAAACACCAAACTATTCTTTGGGCAATATTTGGCACCTGATTAAGAGTTTGACTCGAAAAATTGCGTTTCATGTTTGTCATAGTACATTGTCGTACCTTGGAAAAGTTGCTTGTTTACATATTTTCAAGGCTATCATTTAGTGGTGAAATTTCTCTTTTTTTGTTGAATAAAGCATCGTAGCGAATTCAAGAGGGCTACCAGCCCAAATCAGGACTTTCATTCCCGACATTACAAAGTAAGCAACTGTAAAAAAAAGTTTGCTTCCAAAGCTCGCGGAATGGCTGAAAACTCGAAGGATTTCTTCAACTAGCAACGATAAGATCACTTTTTATTAGCCTTGGAATAATTAAACGTGCCAACAGCCACATGATAATCTGCCATCCAGTACCATCGAGAAGGGGGGCTAGCCAGGTTAGTTACCAGGGGGGCCAGGGCCTCTAGGGCCCGGACAAAATAAAGCTGGTATTTTTGCTTTCAATTTTCCTTTCGGAGGTTTTCCGGGCCTGCAGGCCCACTGGCAGTTTAAATTTTGTCTTTACACACGAGATAAACTAATTTTACATCTAAAATTATGTCGTGACAAGTGTGTGGGAGGAGGTTTCCATCTAAAAGCAGCGTTATAACAGTGGCCGACCCTGGGGCCCGGCTCTCGACGGCCCTGCTGTCATCTCAGGAGGATTATATACTCTCGTGGAAGTTGTATCTATATCTTGCAAACTTTGTCAATAGGGAATATTTTGAAACAATAGCATTATTTTTTTCATTGTTTTCCTTCTGAGCGAGGCAAATGATATCGAGGTGGCTGATATTTAGAACTGTATTCTTCTTCTCATTTCGATGTAAGTTCTTGTCGCCACTTGAAAAACATTTCCTTTTGGCTTGCACAGCGAGTTAGTTACTCTTCCCGGTCTCAGTGCCCTTGTTTCGCCAAGTAAAAATGCTGCGCTGCTACCATATCAATGTAAGGAGGTTCTAAAGCTTATTTGGTCTGTGAATCAGGCTATAAAGCTTGTGGCTCTCAAGTCATTTATCTGATTTCTACCTGGTGAGTCGACAAAGGTCTGACGTCTGAAAGGCTGTTGCTCTCTGAGTATATAAACAATGATATTTTGCAATTCCTGCTTGAAGAGCTAACATTTCCAATTGTATTTTGAATTTTTCCTGGCTGAAATCCGTTCAGATTTTACAAGGGATTTTCTGAAAAAATTCCCCTCGAGAGACCTTGCAAACGTGCTGAAATTAGGAGCAACTTTCCCCAGGGGTGGCACCTGCTACGGGATACTGGGGTGGACAAGAGGTAAAATTGATTGCCATAAGGTATGCCTAATGTTTTTTACATCGTTTTTGCTTGGACTAAACACCGACCTGAAGAAAGTGAGGTGGGAATATCCACCCCAGTCCTTCCCGTGGCGCCGCCCTTGACTTTCCCTAACATGTTTCCTCCGCATTGATGACTTCAGAACGCTTTGGGGCGTGCGTGCTATGGTTTGATGAGGCTAGGTTGCTTGCGAATAGGATTGATGAATTTTTGTGACTCGGAGTTTGCAGTAGATCGCAAGATGTTCGCATGAATCATTTCTCTTAGTTATGCAATCTTAGTCCTCATTTTTTCATTTTACAGTGTCAAGATCAGGTCTTGATGAACGTTGTGAATAGCAACTCAACTACGGTCAAGATTGGTACAAAATGGCCCATGAATATCGATATAAGGAGTGCAAATTTTTCACAAGGAATAACTTGCAAGTAAACAATCATTGATTATTTTTGATACTTAGAAGTCTGATAAATCATAAGCAAAAAGTTCTGGATTCTGACATTTTTGGACATTTCATACGTTCAAACACCTTAATGTCCGAATTTTTCTTTGGTTCCAAATATTTAGTGTCCGGGATTTTTGGCAACATAGAGAATCATAGCAAGACTTTTCTATAGTTTAAAAAACGTAATGTCTTATGTATATAATGTATATATTTCGAAATTCATAGGCTTATAAAATTTTTTGTAATTAGGTTATTTTCATTTAAAGTTGCAGGGTTGATTGAAAATCAGCTATTTTAAATTGAATTTTAACCCTGGGTAAAGAAGTTTAAGATGAAATAAGATAAAATAAAAATAAGAAATGAAATTCACCCTTCCTGTCCTACCTCTGTCTGAGACTTGCCTCCCAAAATGAAAATAAGTTTATAAGGCCCATTGCAAAGTATTTTTCGATTTCATAGGTTTCGGAAACATTATGGAGAGCACGGTGAATACAAGATCATTGTCTTACATGATTCATCAAAGATTGTCTGTAGTCAGGTGCTGTTGAAAGAAGGAGATTCGACGTATCTCCGTAAGTCAAATATTATTCGTCTTTATCGAAAAAATGCAATTTTTAGAAAATGATGAAGTTTGTTGTCAAAGAGCATTTATAGAATTTTTCAGTTACTTCGAAGCAACTACGTTTTGAGTTATATTTGTTGATTGTGAAACCGCTGCAATAATCAATATTAAGTTTGACCAATTCGGGCAATTTGAACTCTAACAGAGTGATAGCTTTAGCTCCGTATTTGTGTTCATGTTGATCAACTTTTCAACCCGTCAAAAGGAAAGCATGTGCTAAAGCTTGCTGAAAGTCATCGCTGTGAGGTTCACACATTAGGGATTCTTGCTTGTAATTTTAGCACGTTTTTAAGGTTTCTCAAAGGGATTCATTTTAGAAAATCGCTTACAGAATCTGAACGGAGTGACGGATTTTAGTCAGAAAAATTTCTAAAAATAATTGAACATGTTAGCTATTCAATCAGATATCGCAGAATATTGTTGCTTATATACTCAGGAAGCAGTAGCCTTTCAAACGACGGGCTTTTTTTGACTCATTCAGTATTTACCTTCACGTTTTACCACTGGGAATATTAGCACACTCGCATCCATTTTTGAAGTTGAAACTTGGAAGAAACGTTGTAGAGACTTTTAATTATCCTTTAGGTATTTGCCAAGACAAGTCTCAAGCAAAATAACCCATAGCTCTAGTTTGGTATGGCCAATTTTAGTGGAATGAATTTCGACATCTAGGTTATCCTCTCTGCGTCAAAATGAGTGGTGTTTCATTCAAATTAATCCATGATTTAAGATAGCATATTTTGGGAAACGCCGATACACTATTTTGCGACATCCGATATAGCTGCTTGATTTCTCGGTAATGAATTTAAGATCTTTGTAATTCTTATCTTAGCGATTGCTGTTATGTTTGCGATCTATGCTGGTCTTGCAATCATTTATACAATATGGATTCGATGCATTTGGTATGTGCAATTATTCACTGTAGAGTTTAGTTGAATTCAATTTTATTCGCAAACTACATGTTTTTACAGTTTGTTATTACCTGACTGAAGTTTCAAAAACGAGGCCATACAGAATCCCACTGGTCCTATTGGCTAGTCGCACATTTCCTGCTGGATTCCCGTAGCTTTGTATGATACGATACAAGGACGCATTTTGTCACCATAGCAACTGCTTTAGGCCTGTGACAATAAACTCAAACGACATTACAGTAACAAAATGTGTTTGAATAAATGATACGAGTCAAAATTAGAAGCTGTCAGGTAACTAAACTCATACTAACCGTCGCAAGCTCGTTCTGTACCTTTAAGACCTTAGGCATTATATTTTCAAAACAAAAACCGGTTAGTATGGGCATAACATAGATCTATTCAAGAATTCTTATATTCTACGCCACTCAAGCAAAGCGCTGCTGATCTAGCCTGTAAAGAGTTAAGTAAAAGCTGAAGTAAAAGTTAAAGCTGGTCGAAAAACTAGATAAGTAAGTGCATTGAACTAAATGTAAACATGCTTGTGTACAGTCATTGAAACAAGCTTACAATAACAAGGAGAGGGCTACAGAAAGATGTTTATATATCATTCACTAACAATGTGAATGGCCAAGAGGCTTAGACAGTTTTTTTCTGGTAACTGAAGTTAAGCTCAGTCGAGTGAGGTCAAACAGGGGCGGATCCAGATATTGGAGTGAGCGATGCAAATGAGGGGGTCTGGGGGCGAAGCCCCCAGATAATTTTTGAGTGGCCACGCCCTTCAGACTCTCGGAGAACATGGGCAGCGCCCTTTTCAATTTTGTTTTAGCTGGAAGACCTTACTTCGAACATTATTTCAGGTACAAGGATATGCACATTTACCTCAAGTCAGAGCTATTCAAGCCAGTGCTTTTCGAAGTGCTGTTTACACCTTGGCCAGACAGGCCCAGTTTCGTTGTTTGCTGATTTGGTGTTGCCAGAAAAGTTCCCCTCCACGGATTACTTTATTCAGTCAACCACAATTAGGTCCTCTCACACTCTGTACGCTGTACTTTCCGTTCAGGCGAGAGAAGGCGAGACAACCGAACGGCGAACAACAACAATAGTAGAGGGCAATCTATTGCTCAATGGTAACCTTTGGACTGCATCGGTCAACCGGTGCAAAACGCTGATTTTTCTCCACTCAGGGGTCTGGGGACCGATGCATTTTGGCTATCGTTTGTTGAGAAGAAAGGAGCTGTCAGAGCTGCTATGATTGACACCGATGCACTCATCAAAATGATTACGCAAGGATCTCCTGTTTGTGCGTTGGCTTTCGTTGCCTTGTCGAGACGCGCGTCACACATCAATTGAATAGAGGATTAGAATAATAATGGGATTTACCGGAGTTGTTTTGAGGACACTTATTCTTTTGGACAATAATGGGTCTAATGGTCTAATGGTTGGCCATGGCTTTTGTGTCTGAGTCTGAAGCTACAAGGTTACTACGTAGGAGCAGTTGCACAAGAAAGAAGGGGGCATTTCGAAAGACCTCAAATGCTTTGCGTCTGATAAAAATTCTGCTGCACAGACTTCTAGATTATCGATCATGTGAAACTGACCGATGCATCTGCATCGGTTGCATCGGTCTGGATCCGCCCCTGAGGTCAAACTCTAGATGGGTGACGTAGGAGGCATGACCGCACAGATGGGTGACCTCACCTCGTCGTCCTTCGGAAGGAATGTTAGACTAGCGCCCCATGCCTGGATGCAGCTTGCGTGGTGGGTCTAAATTAGCTTTCAGTAACTAGAAATCCTGACAAGCCCACGCAAAACAAATTGAAAAACAAAAAACAAACAAAACTACTCAGAAAAGCAGTAAAGCTGAGCCGAGTGAATATGTAATGGGTATTGCATTGAAGGGAGTGACCACCAAACTTATGCCAGCCATTTCTTCCAATGAAATTCCCAAGAAAACTCTTTTATTACATTATTTTTTGTGACAGGAGCAAGCGCAAGCAAGTGCTAGAGTACGATTTATCGGTAAGAAGATTTGTTTATTTTTCATATAGATAACGTAGAATCTGGCTGCGAGACACATATGATTACCGGGTGCGGGTGAGCCAGAAAGAGTTCCCATTTTTGAAAATTGATAGCACCAAGAGTGCTTCACAGATTTTAATGATTTAAATTCGATATAAAGATTATAGTGATTTTGTGATTTTTCTTGTTGTCTTACCAGCAGTAGAAGTACCGGTAAATTGAATATTATGAAAATTTCATGGTTCGAAAAAGGCTGAAAATTGGCCTAAACATTTATCAAGTTGTATGGTCTCTCCGTACACAGTACAACATGCAATTGGTGTTTCAGCTCTTTCAAGAGCTATAAGACATTAGTTTCAATCAAATGTTGATAGTTTCCGCAATTGTATTAGAAAAAAGGACCTCGAAGCCTTTCTTAATGATAATGTATGTAGTGAGCACTGTAGGATATGCAAGTTTTCTTGAACTGATTTGACTTTTTATACTTTAACTTGTAGGTTGATCAAAAAAATGTATTATTTAAGGTATTTTAATGGTGTGTAAATAGTGTCCCCAATTAGTAGAAATGCTAAATATTTTCGACACTGAAATAAAGTTATTATTATTATTATTATTATTATTATTATTATTTTTTTTTTAAGAAGCACCATCGCATGATGGGAATGTCACACTTGATATCGGAGTTCTACCCGAACCCTGAGATGCCAAGCACTCTTCTCAAGATGAAGGCTGTACCTAGCAATGCAGCCTTCTGCAAGCATGGGACAACGAGAGGAATGTCTATTCGTTTAAGATGTTTCTCCAGCTCTTTGGATACTGTTCCCAGTGCACCAACCACTATCGGTACTACAACTGCTTTGACATTCCATAGCTTTTCAATCTCTATACGCAGGTCTTGGTATTTCGCGATCTTTTCTTGCTCTTTGGCTGTGATGTTTTGATCTCCTGGTACTGCAAGGTCGATAAGAATGCATTCTTTTTTCTCCTTATCTATGATAACAATATCAGGCCTCCGATGTTCCAGTACCTTATCAGTTTGTATTGTGAAGTCCCATAGCAACTTACATCTTTCGTTCTCTTGCACTGGCTCCGGTTATTATTATTATTATTATTATGCAACTCTTCTCATGGTCTTGATGATATACCAGTGTTTTGTCTATGATCAGGCCACCTCCCGTGGCTTGAGATAATAGATCTTTAGTCTTTCTTGCTAAACCGTCATTCCTTTTCTTCTAGTGTTCCATTTCGTCCTATTTGTTGTAGTCCAAAACTTTTCTAATTATTCTGGCAGTACCCAACAAACAGGCTTTCTGCAGAGGATCTAATCCTGATTTGAAGTCAATCTTTTCGAGATATTTTGCAACATTCTTGGTGACTGTTCCTAAAGCGCCAGTGACAATTGGTATTATGTATACTTTTGTTACTTCCATGTTCCAAACTTTGAGAAGTTCATACTTCAGATCTGTATAATGCTCAAACTTATTATTATTATTATTATTATTATTATTATTATTATTATTATTATTATTATTATTATTATTATTATTATTATAAATGCAAAAGATTTTCAGTCCCATGGCAATAAATATGCAGTGGATATCTCTCACCCATGAACAATTCCTTGTTCTTTATTGATCTACGCGTGGAGACCTTTATGATTTAATCAATGTTTTAGGCCCTTTTTCAGTCATTTTGCAACCATGCAGTTTTTGTAAAGTTGAATTTGCCTTTGTTTCTAGTGCTCGTGAGACAGTGAGAAAAATTGCGGAAATACTTTGTCCTTTGGCTTTTAACTAGAATTTGAACAGTTCAGATCTATGAAGTGTTCTTGATGCTATGAATGCATGCAAATGACTTTTTTAACTTCTCAAATGAAGTATTAGTTGAACTCACTCTGCATGGCAATGAAAGGTTACGACCTAACGTTAAATCAGGGACTCATGGAGGTTACTCTAAACTTCATGCACGGAACTAATAGCCTGTGTTCCAGACCCAGGCTATGAACTAAACGCTTTTCATTTCTCTTCTGCTGCAGCCCTCGATACATGATCATATTTGCGCTTTGTAAATGTAGCTTTAAATTGGTATTGGTCAATTTCTTCTTTAATGTTTATATTTGTAAGTGACCATAGGGTTGATATGCACTTCCATTCTCCTTTTGGCATCGTTCTTGTAATCTGTAGTATTTGTTGCATTTTTACTACTATATAAATTTATGAAAAAATGAATTTTCAGCAGTGACCAAACACACTATGCGAGTTTTAAGATTGTTTCTTGTGACTGCTGAATTGGATAAGGTTTCTTGTGACTGCTGAATGAAATGTTTCAGAAATAAAATGACAACGAAAATCTAAATTTTACCATCGTGTTATGTTACCCAAACAATTAACTGGCTTTATGCCACTTGATGACTGTATAACTAATTTTTGCTTTGATTTGCAGCAAAATCTTAGTAAGCCAAGAAATTTCATGGATTCTGGGACACTTCAGGCGTCTGGAAGCAGTGAACCAGGCGCCTCCGCTGCCAAGGTAAGACATTTAAAGAGTATAAAGACTCGACGCTTTCATCGAACTTCAAAGTAGGTATACCGTAAAGAAGGTGTTTCTCTGTCAAGATCTCTTACGCTTTGAGTAATGATATTCTGAAGATGCTGCAGGACAGTATATGCGAGTATTAGCTTTCCAAGTCTGCCTTCGTAATGAGTTCGTTTTCTGATTGTCTTTTAGCAAGTTGTGAAACCTAAGAAAAGAGTGCAGTCTCTTGATGCTTTCAGAGGGTGAGTTGACACCATTTTCTGGGGAAATTTTCATATCTAACATTTCTCATTTCTTTCTTTAACTTGTTCTCAACACATTCTGTCAAAGATTTCATTCCAATACTACTCTCCTCCGCAAGGTTTCTTTTACGGACCACGGAACCATTGACCACGGAACTATGGAACTAATAAAGGAAGAGAAAGAAGAAACCTCGTGGAGGAGGGTACTCCATTGACTTTTTACAGTGAAGGGAATGTTTCGAAATTTCCTCTCTCAAGAGACAACAATTTTGCTAAATTATCACAATTGTTTTATTTTGGTTAAAATTATCAACCTTTGTTTCAGAGTGGCCATAACAATTATGATATTCGTCAATTACCAAGGAGGAGATTATTACTTTTTCGAACATTCGCTTTGGAATGGTAAGATTAAATTTCAAAACTTAAATGTTTGTTTTTTTAGATTCTGTTTCCTTTCGTAGATCTTTCGATTTATCCTTCTTTCGTCATAAACTCATGATTTCGCTCAGGGCGTGGTTGATTGGTACCAATTCTTAAAACGTTAGACTTTGAAGGCTTGGAATTCATGTTTGATTGACTCCTCAATTCCGAAAACAGCAGGTTTGGCAGGTTTTGCAGGCCTGCTCCAAAAGCCAGAAGGTTTGGCAGACTTTGGAGAGATTCTCTATTTCATTTGCAGAGTTTGGAAAACGAGCCTGCATTGCTACGTTAATCAGTAACTTTGCTCTTTTTTGCCAAGAACTTGACTCGTGTTTGTGTTTTTCAACTGGAAACTTCATCTTCGCCAGGATAATTCTGAAACCTGCTGTTTTGAAGAACTTTGTGTTTGATGGGGAACTGTGTCTCCGTCTCTGCGAATTCTACCGTTTTCAGACTTTTGTAGGTTTGGAATTACCAATCAAACACACCCTTAAAATCCATCTTTCGCGTGCACAATCCGATACTTTGCCCCATTGAGTTTAGGGCAATTTTTGTGGCTTGGCCTGTTTTGATTTACTGGTTGAGAGAAATTCCTTCGTCTGCAGTCGTTAATCGCTTTAAATTCAGGTGTCAGTCAAAGTAACTGATTCTATTGCATTATAATTATGTCCTTGTTTACTCACCGAAAATTAATCGTCTCTCGAAATTTTTGCAGCGTTAGCTGCATAATATCTAAAAAGAATCTGTAAGCTGTGATATCTCTCTTTCGTTCGTTCGTTCGTTCATTCTGTGGGTGTGTGGAAAAATGGCATTCCCGCTATTCGCTTAGCTCTAAATAATCTGTTTTTATCACACATTAACGAAAATGTCAGAAGCAGTGTCATCAAAGCCTTCTTAATTGTCTCTGATTCCATAGAATGAATGCGTGTTTTTCTAGCTTCGTTTTGGTTTGAGACAGTGGGCGGGGAGGCAGCAGTCATTTTGTGATGCAATGCCAGCAGAAGTGAACTGACCGCAAGAATGAGTGGGGGAGGGGGCAAACGCATCTTGCAATGTCAACAGAATGAGAAAGACCTATTACTTTATTCCATTCCATGTGTTGGTGTAGTTTGTTGCCGCTTCTCAAAACGTTGCACTCACAGTCTAATTTCATTGCTAGTTTTATTTCTTTTCTAGGATTAACAGTCGCAGATTTGGTTTTCCCGTGGTTTATCTTCATAATGGGAACATCAATCGATCTCTCTCAGCGTTCTCTCTTGTCGAAGGGAATTCGCAAACAGACTGTTTTCAAGAAAGTTTTGATACGATCAATGAAGCTTTTCCTCATTGGCCTGTTTCTAAACAATGGTAAGACTTTTCCTTTGTTTTTGAGCCCTCATGAATGTGATTAGTTCCTAGTGGAGATTTGATTAGAAAAAAATTTGCTCTTCATTAATGTCTTTCAACATTCAGAAATTTTTCAGTTTTTTTCTTCGAAGAAGAGGCACAAGAGGTTCACTTCGTTTTTCTAAGAAGGTTGGAGAAAGGCTAGAGTTTTGAATTTGCTTCAGAATCTTTAGAATAATGGATAATGTCCTGTTCATTCTAAACACTCGCAAAAAGATAAGCATTGTTTTATCATTATGCACAAAGGCTATTTTCTTTCATATATTTGTTTATTCCCTCAGCAATGCTTGGTAGCAGAAAGGTGACCAATACTTGCTGAATTTTAATTAAAATTGCTTTATGACGAAGTAGGCAAAAGTTATGAAAGTGGATGTCGGATTTCAACAAGAGCCGGTATTAAACTGGAATTCACTGTCCAATAGAAGAGTTCGTTGTCCAAATGAATGTTATTTCCATAATATTTTCAAGGAATCATTAGCCCTTCTTGCTTTGAATTCATTAGGACGATACTTGACCAAGTGGAGAATTCCTGGTGTCCTGCAAAGATTTGGAGTATCATATTTTGTCGTTGCAACTGTTAATCTGCTGATGAGTCCAAGTGAAGAGAAACAAGATGTAAGCTCGATACTGCTAAGATTCTTACATTGGCTAAGTTTATACTTTTTGCTATTCCACGGCTGATTTTGTAAGATTTTGTCAATTTTGTAATGCTATTACAATTTTGTAATACAAGGTCAGATTCTGTAATACTGTAGCAACAGTTACTTCTTTGGCACATCAATTCAAAGCAATTAATGACTGCAAACAAAGGAAATTCTCTCTACCGCTAAATCAAACAAACACAGCCGCAAAAGTTATCTCGACACCCGGAGGGCAAACTCTCGCCTCGTACAAGCAACTGGTGGTTTCAAGAGAAGTTATGTGTTTATAACGAAAGAAGAGGGGCAAACTTAGCGTTCCTTCTCGCGGATTTTGTTCATTTGATTCAGAAGCCGAGCAGAACACATAGCAATCCTTGGGTGTTTAGGGCTTCAATGAATCAATTGCCTCACAGCTCCTGAATCAAGTAAACGAAATCCGCTCGTTAAACTTTAGATTTACCCTTCTTCTTTCGTTACAAGCACAACACTTCTCTTAAAACCACCCTCCACTTACACAAGGCGAGAGTTTGCCCTACTGGTTTCGGGCCAATTTTTGTGGCTATGTTTGTTTCGATTTACTTGTTGAGAGAATTTTCTTTGTCTGTATTCAATAATCGCTTTGAATGGAGATGTCAATTAAAGCAACTGTGGCTATTGTATTAAAAATTCTGTCCTTGTTTTCTTTTTAAAGATTTTTTTACAGATTCATTGGCCACCTTATATCGCAGTCATCAGTTGTCATTATCCTGAGTTTTGAATCAACGATCCTTATTTTTGTTTCAATTTGTTATTGTGCAGAATTCTCGAAGATTCGATTGGACTGATCATATACGTGATGTATGGATGTTCTGGGGACAATGGGTTACTATGACAATCATCCTGACTATTTACCTAATGATTACATTCTTGGTTCATGAGCAGGGATGCCCAAGGTATTATTTAGAACGTGTTTAAAGTGCTGTTGTCACCCAGAGTCCTTTGCAGGCACGCTATAATTTCAGATTGTCAGAAAATCAAATTTGACATTGATGGAAACTGTAGATCCACAGCCCCGGCCGGGGGGGGGGGGGTTCCTGACTTGGGAAGTGACGGCGGTGTATGGGCTCATTAGATCTCATCGTGACTACGTCTTGAGCAACTGTTTCTTCTATCAAGTTTGCATACTTTTTTCTTCAGATTGACCAACGCTCTTGCATATTTACAAAAAATTTGCTCTCAGTAATGAATTGGGTAATTGTTCAATAATTGTTGTGCAGACAAACTCTGCAGAAGAGACATTCCTTTGCTTCCAGCAAGGGAGTTAGGACACGGATGTTTTGATTGATTATTTATTTACCTTGTTTTGATCCTTTTCTTGTGCGAAGGCGCACTAAGACACAGAAATACAAGGGAGCTCTATTCGAACAACTTGAGAGCGGTTGGGCCTAACCATGCTCAGTTGAAGACGAAGCAGAACAGAAAACAAGATAACAAAACAAGACACAGGGATCAAAACAATGTAAATAAATAATCAATCAAAACATCCGTGTCCTAACACCCTTGCTTCCAGCAGTTTAAAGGAAATTAACTGATTTCTTAGTTAAACCTCTATACAATGATTTGCTTTCACATTAGGGGATATCTTGGAACTGGAGGAATTGGCGACCATGGTAAATACCCCCACTGCACAGGAGGAGCAGCCGGGTATATTGATCGAGCAGTTTTCGGAAATAACCATATGTATGGAAATCCAACTTGTAAGGTAAGGATTGAAATATTCCGTTTTCTTCATGTTCGTTTCTCCTTCGCAGTACCTCTTCTGTGTGGTTTGCGCCCCCGCGGAAGTAATTATGATCCATAACGCTGATAGATCACAGAATAGACCTTGAGCAAGTCTACTGTTAGGCTACTGTGAGAACCCTGTAAAATAGAAACCACTTTTTCGAACAACCTGTTTAGTTTTCCATTAAAACATACTGAAGTTTCTTGTACGAGGGTACCATTATTTCTCAACAAAATCAGCCTAAAGTTTCTTGAAAACCGTTTTCTATTTTGCGGATTCTTACTGTAATATGTGAAGGTGTTGTGGCGCAGTGGTGTAATCCGCTGACTTTGAAGCCAGAACAGTCAAGCGGAGTGGGTTCGAGACGCAATAGGGCCACACCACTTGAGCGTCATGACAAAGGGTCACGGACTCGATTAGCGCTTAGCTACTTCTGCGATCCCAGCGCTTGGCGCTAAAACCCGCAACTTCACCTTTCATATGATGGTAGAAATAAAGTGATTTCCACTTTCGTTAAGTGATTTGGGCCTTGAGCTCTTCAGAACGAATCAATCCAAGAATATTTGTTTTCTCTTTCAGAAAATTTACAAGACGACAGTGCATTATGATCCTGAGGGACTTCTCGGATGTCTAACATCAATATTCTTAACTTTTCTTGGACTTCACGTGAGTAGTTCAGCTTAACTTAGAAACAAAGCCGTCCACTTACATCTTATAGGAGCAGAAGGCTCAGATCTTTCAAATCGTTAAAGAGGCGGGTGTAAAATTATTTCAATTTTTTCTTCATGAATTGAACGACTTCAAAGGAACTTTTGATAATTTTCTGTAAATCTGCCGTGGCAATTTTTATACATCTTGATTATTTTCAAAATGGCAGCATTTTAATTATTTTTGTAAAAATTCATCAAAAATTTTCAAAAAAATCTAACCATCGTAAATCTTAAGTTGCTCGACGAAAATTGATACAGTCTTCAATAAAACCGTAGTTTATGAAGGTCTACAACATGGTTGCTAGCAGAAATCTGTAGCTCTTCTGGTTAAGGATTTAGAAATTTGATGACGTCACGACCTATAAATCAATAAATGCCTCCATTTTGAGGATAATCGAGATATCAAAATAATGCCATTGCAGATCTACAGCAAATTGCCCAAAGTTCCTTTCAGACACTTAATTTCAAAGAAAAATGTAACATAATTTTACATTAACCTTTTTAAAGATTTGAGCTCTATGCTATCAAAATATTTCCACTGCAGATTTACAGCAAATTACCCAAAGTTTCTTTCAAACCAGGCAAACTAAAGTCAGAATGTGGCAAGGATTTCCTTTATCAAAATGAATAGTCTCTTGAGATTCATCTTCCCATTACTGGAGTTTCTTAAGTTTTTTGGCGATATGAGAGTTGAATTTCATTTTAACAGTTTCTTATGAAGAATACGTGTATTGCTGGAACTAAAACAAAACTGTTGTCTGATCTTTTTAGTCTGGAAGAATATTGTGCACATTTTCATCCGGAAAAGGACGAATAACACGATGGCTTATTTGGAGTCTGCTCTTGGTAAGTTAGACTACACATCAAGGGCTCTTAAGTAGATAAACGAGACATTGCATTCGACCATTTAAGGGTTTGTTTTAACCAGCATGCTTTGCGCGTGCCATCGCTTTGTAACCTTTGTTGTCGTCATTTTCATGGCCCTTGAAAAGATGGCACGCAAGCAACACATGTTGATTGAAACACACCCTTAAAGGGGCATGGTCACGTAACTGTGAACAAGCCGGTTATCTCTATAATCTATATTGTTGCCCACACGTGGCCATTGTGTTCTGCACAGATTTTGGTGGCTGGGGTGAATCCACAAGAAAGTTACTTCCAAAAATCCACCAATATCTCTGCAATCCTACAACATATGAGTGTTTCGTTCTTTTCTGTACAAAATTCAACAGTCCATCTTCAAACTAAATATCTGTGATATGGGCTAGCAAAATGCTGCAAAATCGTCGTTTCGAAAGAAGTCTGTTTACATTAGGTGACCCAGCACCTGCAAAGCTTGAGATATACGTAAAAATATCGTATATATCTCTGAAGTTAAATTTTGTCAGCCCCACAAGCGTACACAGAGCTGACATTCATTGCAAAAGTGCCTCTAGGCCGATATTCTCAAATTTGATATTACGTTCCAAGTTCTTAGTGATTTTGCGATCTAATATTACATTTTACATGGAAAATCTCAACTTTCTAACCACACGACAGCTTTACTTTTAAATGTGCATTTGAAATTATAATTGAATCGCAGATGAATGTTTACAGTCTTTGCGAGCCTAATGCCTCGCAAAAATACATTGCGTTTGTAACCTTTACTTTGTTTTTTCCTAGGGAGCTTTGACCATTGCCTTAACTGGTGGCACGAAAAACGATGGAGTTATTCCGATCAACAAGAATTTATGGTATGTTGTTATAAAATGTCAGGAATGCAGTGTGCACAATCTTTGAACCAAAGATTCAAATTATATATTTTTTTCGAGCTGAAATGCGTCTCAAAAGTTCTTGCTTGTTAAAACTACTTTTCAAATAATACCGAGATATTTGAATGAACTCTGAGCTGGGAAAGGCAGCATACCAGTAACATATATCCTCGAATAAGCTAACCCTAACCCGTCCGATCTCTAACAAAGCATCCAAGCCTGGGAGATATGTTAATGCTGACTTGCCGGAAACAAAACAATGAACAACATGCCCCCACCTCTCAAAAAAGCATACAATGTACAACTTGAACATAGAGACAACTGTGGACAGTGCTTTTTGACAGAAAGCATTGGGTCACCCACACTATCAAAGACTGATGACCAGTTGACAAAGTTGTCATCGAAACAAAACAATAAAAACAAACATTAGAAAGGCTGTTGCGATAGTTACATGACTTAATGACAATAGTAAACCCAACAACTTAATAAAATCAAGGTCAACGCCAGAGTCCATAAGCGTACATAGACACGAGGTTGGTATTACCCCCTTTATTCTGAGAACATTTCTATGGGGGCTCATTCGAGGAGGGGCATATTAAACAGATTTTTGAAAGTGAACAATTTAGTTTTTGTTCACATTGTTTTGAATTGGCTTGTCAGGATTTCTAGCCACTGAAAGTTAAATTTAGGCCCACTGTGCATGGCGCATCCAGGCTTGGACTCCCTAATTTAACGTCCCTTCCGAAGGACAGCAAGGTGAATTGTGAGGTCAAGTCTCCGAGGTCACCCAGCCGAAGTTTAATCTCACTCGACCGAACTTAACTTCAGTCACCTGACGAAGACTGTATAGGCCACTCGGCCATTCACCCCGTAGGAATTAGATACTCTTCATGGGGGTTTATTATATGGGAGCTTATTTGCCTAGTTTGTGGTGAAGTGGGGACTCAATCGAGGATTTCCATGCTGTGTTCGATGTGTAAGCAACTATCCTTGTTCAATCAACAATATTTTTTCTTGTGAAGGTCACCTTCTTTCATCTTTGCAACTGCTGCTATGGCCTATTTCTTACTTGCTGTTATGTATTACGTCATTGATGTGAGACAATGGTGGGATGGCGCTCCGTTGACATTTGCAGGTAATCTCCCACTTCTTTACCACTTCGATACATTAAGATCAATATGTTTCAGACGATCAGATTTTCGGACAAACTACTGTCCGAAAGTGTAATTGCCCCGGATCTGGTGATGTACTAGCCTGATAACGAGACTCGACTTCAAAGGAGATCCCTCTATCGATACGGTGTCATTACCCCCCCCCCCTCAGTAACTGAATAGCTCCTCTCTTATTGATGCTAGCCCTTCAATGACACGTTGTTATCCCTCTAACTTGCTGAATAGCCCCATATTTACTGGGGTTATCCCTTCAACAGCATCATGTTATCCCTATCGCACTTAACAGCCTCAGTTGTACTGAATAACCCCTAGACTACTGCACACACGTTATCCAGGGTGAGATAGCGAACATGGGATTGTTTTTTAATCTTTAAGGAGCTTGTAAGAAGCTCTGATTACTCAAAATCTGATAGTTTAAGAAACTTCCTTTACTGGCCCAAATCCGTTCTTAAAACAAAACTACGTGTAAGCTGTGAGTTGACAAAACTCTTCTCATCTTTTCTTCAGGTATGAATGCAATCATGCTTTATTGTGGACATGAGGTATTTCACAATTTTTTCCCTTTCAATTTCAACGTGAATCACCCAACCCATGCAACTATTCTCACTCGATCAGCTGTTGGCGTGACTATTTGGATGATCGTTGCTTATTATTGCTACTTAGAGAAAATATTCTTCAAGGTTTGAAACACTTTATATCATCGATCTGAGCAAGAAACATTTATCTTTATTAGAAGATTTGCGTGGCGCCACCCAGATGTTCCAGGAACTTCTGTATCGCACAGTTTTCGGACATAATTTCTTAACTGCCGTGGTGTAGGGTACATTCTGTCGACACAATTGATCTTCCGGTTTGATTGAAAGTGTCAGTCGTTGGCCGATGTGTAACAACGTAAAAGAGATGTAATTTCATCTCCTTCCATCAATTTTACCAAACTTAAATCCAGGGCTTGGTGAGTCGAAAATTGTCAAGGCGCTTGACAGCCTTCCCGGGGGAGTGGGGGGTTACTCCCATACTTGACTTGACGGGATGTGCCCCTCAGCAGGGTGTCCTTTTACGGTAAAAAGTATACGACAGGGTATCCTTTTGTAACTAAAATTATGCGACCGGGTATTGAAATTGATAAGAAAATCACGCGAAAGGGTATCATGTTGAAAGAAATTTGTTAAATCTCTACACGTTTTTTTTATATAAGAAACTTGGATCAGGCCATAATACTAAAAGTTTCTTAATTTCACATGAAATTTTTTCCATTTTAGTACTACAAGTTTCTTAATTTGTTTCTTTTTTGAATGCATAATTATCAATGTGATCGCTAACACTGCGCCAGATATGTTTCTTGACATTTAAAACATGATTAAGGAATAAGCAGGGTTCTGTTATGTTGAAAACACGAATGGTTAGATAATATTGCTCAAGAATAAAGGTTCAACGATCTATTTGCTATAGTATCCATGCTGTTGACTTCGAAAACTTTCTTAGTACTTCTCAGACATAGTACTAGAGTTTCTTAAAATTTTGACCATCTTAGTACTAGTTTCTTATAGACCAGTTTCTTATATAAAAAAACGTGTATTGAAACAACGGATTATGTACATTTTGGCAAATTTTTTATGCTACAGGGTGTACTTTTGAAGAATGTTCTATGCGACAGGGTACAGGGTGAAGAGAGATTTTCCACACACTCCCGTCACTTCCCTAGTCAGGTACCCCCTTGCCCGGGACAGGCTTTTCCTCTGTAGCTCTCAAACCATTGATCGGATTATTAAAACTTCATGATACCTGCGTAACATAAGCCTCACTTCGCAAGGACCTAGACTTAAGCCTTTTCGTCCCTTGTTTCTATGAAAAAGTGGGCCTAAATTTGACCGATGTTCGCGGCAATCATTGATAGCATGCACATATGCCTAATATATCTACCACACAAGACCCTTTTCTGGTGTAACATATTGTACTAGGACTGCCCAAAAAGAAATTAGAGACCTAAGAAAATTGAGCCTAGAAATGAAAGGTATCATAAATATAAGGAACATCTTAGGCTAAGGTGTGAAAAGTGGTTCCATAAATGCGAGGGCTTATTGTATGAGATCAATGCGACAGATTTTGAGAAACTAAGACAGCGTTCACAAGATGCCGGCACATTTTGAAAACGGTCAAAAATGTGACGGATAGGCCTCCCGTTCACACGAAAACGGCACATTTTTTGCCGGCAGATTTTGAAAACGGTAGATTTTGAAAACAGAACTCTAACCAGTACATTTTGGAAACAGCATCGTGTGAACACTCGAAAATGATGAAAACAGAACATTTTCCATGCTTTTGGAACGCGACTGATCGATTCTTAGAGGGTAGGTACTTTTCTTTTTGGCATCAAAGCCTTGCAAAGAGTTTATTGCCATCAAATTTCTCATCATTTTCAAATTGTTCCGGCACCATGTGAACGCTAGCTCAAATTTTGCTACCGTCACATTTTTCACCGTTTTCAAAATGTGTTAGCATCGTGTGAACGCAGTCTAACTTTCGTTATTTGAGTTGATAAGTTAGCTGCACAGCTACCGTCAGTTTTTGTGAATGTGATCAGCGCAGTCTGAGAGCTACAGGCTTTTAAAAGTCTGAACATTTTTCTAACTTACCCCAGGGGGGGGCGCTCAGCACATGCACATACGGAGAAGTAAGTCTGATATTTCTGGGTTAGAATGCTGCCGAAATTCATATTTTTGGGTCCCAATAAAACTGAAATTATGTTCATAATATTTTTGGCATCAAATAATGTTAAACTAATATTTCTAGGTTGTTCAGAGCAAATCCTGACCTTAGTCTGCATAGTTTCATGTTTATGCAATTGCATTGGTTTCTCATTTTAAAATGCCAGAAAGGGAGCTGATATTTTTGGGTTGCAATGAAGCTTAGCTGGTAGTTTGGGGTTGGCTCATTTTTGTCCCCCATCTTATTATCAAGGCTCTGGTACCCAGGGTAGGTTGGCTGAAAATTTCTGGAAAATTTCTTGGACCCCCGTTTGCGCTTGTGCTGAGTGTCCCCTGGGCTCACCCGCCTCGTAGCACCTGTTAGCTCATAGCAGAAGATCTTTGTGACCTTCTGCTGCTTTTGAGATCTGTTGATCTGGTCTGATTTGTGATAAAGATTTTACGAAAGAACATATCGTAGAGAAATTTTATTGATGGTTTTGTTATAAAAAGAAATGATTCGATAAATTTTATAATTGAATGTAACGCAATGTAAATTTGAATCCAATCGAATATATAAACAAGACTGTTTTGGAGTTCCTTGCCTTTGGACTTGAAAGCTCTTGATACAACATAGAGCTCTCTTATTAGCATGAAAGGGTGGCATTCGCAGTACGCATATTATTTTTACAAGGAACTAAAATTTGAGCTTTTGCCGAAAGAATGTTTCCGAAATAGCCCATCAGCCCTTCATTTGTAGCTTTTTCAAGAGTTTCCAGAGGGATTTCCTTTGCATGGAGACGATAATGAAGTCATGCCTTCTTGACTTGCATTTGCAAGTCTTCTGCTTTATGGCAGTGCAATGCAAGTTTTTTTATTCATATAAAAATTTACAATAAATCTTACATTCTATGCGTTTCTGATTACTGTACAGCACCACAGGGACGATCCCATGGGGAGCGAAATACAATGGCTACCCCCAACAACCTCTGTACTCCGTCTGAGCAAGGCAAAGTGTAATCTAAAGCAAGGGCGAAGCGAGGACTTCGTTGTGTTGCAGGCTGCTTTAAGACTGCCCTGTATTCTGGAATGATTTTGCTTCTCAATGAAATATCATCCCTTCAACCGACGAAGACTATCTGCATTGTAAAAATACATCTTTGCGAAGATTTGTCACAATTTATGAGGGAAGACCCGAATTTTGGAAGCCCAAGCTGTTCTCCATGATACGATATTTTCTTTCGCTTCAGCACCGTCGAACCAGGATGGCCGAGTGGTTAAGGCGTTGGACTTAAGTTCCAATGTGCGAATGCACGCGTGGGTTCGAACCCCACTTCTGGTATCAACAATGTTTTTTCATCATTTTCTTCTGGTTTTTCTCCTTTGTAAGAATTCTTTACGAGAAAGTATTACATGGTTAATTCTTTCTTAGCATGAATTTTTTCCATATAATTTTGAAATCCTTGCCAAAACTTCCAAACCCTTGAAATATTCTTAGTAATCTATTATCATTTATATGACATATATTATTGTTGATGTAAAATATTTTCCCCGACTCGCTAAAAGTGAATGTGATGTGTGATGATTTAGTAAAATCAGTAATATTTTAAAACTTGATATCTTTATTTCTATGGAGGACTTTGTAGCAGCATGCGGACTGACAATTTCTGAATTTTTCGGTCAATTGCTCAATTTTTTCGTTTTCAGTCCCGCCAAAAGCATATGAAATTATTTTCTATGATAATTCTATTTCGATTTCAAACAGAAAATAGCATTTCTTTATTATTTTGTGTAAACACAGTTTCAATGCTATTGCATGTGGAAAATGGAAACTTTATCGCAAAATTTGATTAATTTTGCAATAATTTTCCAGTGATTCTTAATTTTCTTGAGAAGTAACAAAAAGTACATAAAGTAAAAAGTCTTTTCAACAAAACGGCTCTGAAACTGAAATTGGATTCTTACGGAAGAAAATTAAAGAGATTTTCAATGTAAAAGTTAGAAAATTCATACAATTTTTTAAAACAGTAATATTATTGAATGGTTTTGTTTGATTTCAGTCAACGAATTCTCAAATTTGCGGGGAAAACGCATTTTATTTTTTTTACAACGTCACCACATTTATGAAAAAAAGCTCTAGAAACAGAAAATATAAGACTTTCTTGTAAATGAATAAAAAAATCAATTAAAAATGTTTAAATTAAATCAAATCGAAAATCTTCGATGACCAGAATATTTGGGAGGCCTCGTCTTATTAAAAATTGCCAACCATAGAGAAAATAAAAAATGTTCAAGACTTGCATGACGAAGAAAAGACATATAAAATTCTCTCAATATCTGTGATGTTTTTTCATCAAAGTAAAACACAATGAACTGAGGTGTATAAATACACAAAAATCACCATTTATAGGAAAATACAGGAAAAGAGAGTCAGTGTATGAAAAATTGCAAAATAAGAATAGCTCTACATATCAGTATGGTGTTGTAGCTACATTTGTCAAACCAGGTTTCGTTATATCTCGTACCATCAGGAACGATGATAACAAAAATTTTCCAAGTAACAGTACAATTTTTTTATTTGCTTCATATAGCTTAGGCTGAAAATCTTTTAATATCAAAGTGTAGATGCCCATGACATTTACTTTGCCTCTTCGTGCGTACAAGCGAACTGAAAGCTTGCAATGTCTGAAGTCCGTCTCAAGTTAGATGTCATTTTCAACTGAGATTTGCGAAAATGTAAAATTCTTTTCCTAGGCAATTTCAGATCGCAAGAAAAAGTTCCCACACTTGAAAATTCACTACATCAAGAACACGCCATGGATTTCTGTGATTCAAATTCTAGTTAAAAGCCAAAAGATTGAAGTATTTTTGTGATTTTTCTCGCTGTCTTATGAGCTCTAGAAATATAGATAAATTCAACTTTACCAAAGTTTAATGGTTGCAAAATGACTGAAACATGGCCTAAAACATTGATCAAATCATACAGGATTCATCGCACAGAACAACAATGAAAATGCGATTTCTCACGGGTGAGAGATATCAGAAATTATCAGCTCATCAAGTCCCAGTTCGCGAAATTCGTGCCATGTCTCACAACCACCCTTCTTGCTCAAACTGAAATGCAAAATGGCTAAAATCTCTGATTCATTGAGTCCCAGTTCTCATAACGTTGTGCCTATCCTTAAAATTATCCTGAATTCCACGTTGAATTTGAAAATCAAAATGACTGTCATTCCTCCGTCGAAAGTCTCACAACTTTCGCTAGAGACCAAGAGTCTTCACACAGCGATTTCCTTTTCAATATTTTCTTGGTTGATCCTTCATTTTTTATCTCTATTTCTATTTCCCTTCTTTCGGCATCTGTTCCAGTAGGTAGTCCGTTTGTTAGGCCATTGACGACATTGCTTTCTTGCATTGGCTCAGTTTGGGTGTTTGTAGCTGTTGAAGATGCTTGGCCTAATGTATAAAAGGAGGGTAGATTATATAAGTCCTAGGGATGTAGAGGATTCAAACAGAATTCGTTTGTTTAAAACATCAATCTTGAATGTAATAAATATTACGAAAATATCAGAAAAAGTTCAGTCAAAACTTAAGACTGATGCAGAAACTCATAGAACAAATCAGTGAAATTTTTCCTAAATTTGGAAGTTGAAGTGCAAGAATATAGACGCTTGTTTTGACGGGGAAAATGTGGATCGAACCATATTTTATTACATTCTGTAGAATCTTTTCGAATGTGCAAATTGCGATTGGTGTTCTAACGCCATTCAATCAGACTTTGCGTTTAAAAATGTATAAAAATAAGGCTAGATCCAGGCTCTTTTGTAGAATAGCTAAGAGGTCCATTATAGATTTGCTAGCTGCCTCGTTTTTGTCAAAATTATTCCTAGGTAACAAATTAGATCTTAAGATAAATAGGAATAGCATTCATAAGCAAACATCAATAATGGCATCGCCAATTTTAGCAAGGCACCAAAACGTTTAACATTTTTTTAAAATTTTACTGGCAGTTTATGACAAGCGGTTTGATAAACATTTTCTTCCTCGCCAAAATTGGTTGATTATCGCAAAAGGTCTATATGGCCCCCAGGGCGCTTATTCAATTTCCGCAACTCCAGTTAATTAGAGGGGCCTAATTAGAGGTGGCATTTTCACAAGATCACATGAAAGTATATAAATACTGGCTTGTTCGTTCTTTTGCCGTATGTGTTGAATTGTTAACTTAAAATTATATCTACCTGGAGGTTGATTGGAAGAACAGGCAGTTCCTTGGTCAACATGAAGCAGTCCAGTCGATGATTTCCCAGCCAGTTGAGCTAATCTGGATGTCACAGAATTTACAGCTTGGTCGATGCATCGAAATTGCCATGGCCAGCTGACTCGATATAGGAATGGTCTAAGATCAAATCTGAAAAGAAAAGAAGACAATAGTTACCTGAGCATTAAACTTAAAATGTTAGATTTTTCAATTTTAAGTTTTAAAAGTTATTTGTAAGTCCAAGACTTGACTTAAAAACCAAATCTTCGCTGATTGCAAGGAATGAACATTTGGTTATGATCTTAAATTTCTTTTTGTGCATTTTTTGACGTTCAATGGATTCTATAGATGCGAACTGTTTTAAATTCAACAGAAGAAAAGTACAAGGGAAACCTACTTTCGACATATAGCTTTTAAGTAGCACATTACTTTTAGCCATGTGGTTTATTACTTACATGACGAACCAGCTGCTTTATCCGAGCCAACTTCATGGCGTCTGCAACTACGTCAAAAACTGGCAATAAGGTCTTATTCAGAATAAGTTCTTGAATTGTCATAGTATGCTTCAACGTCACCAAATTTTTCCAGAATGAACCACACTTCTAATAAAGTCGGTTCTTGACAAATGAATATGAAAACATAACGAGAAAAACAACAATAACAACAACGACAACAGTTCAATGAGGGCGAGACAAATTCCATCTATCTATGCGCTGAGGATGAGAGATTAGCATTAAAAAGATGTATACCTGTTATCATCCGGTGAATAATTTTCAGCATGATAAGCAGGAGTTAAAACAGTCATCTTATGCCTGTTAATCGAATGCTTCCTGAAGAACAACTTCACTTTGTCAGCAATGGCGGTTGGTGACATTGTTTGGCCCCAGTCTCCAAGAAGCTTCGTAAACATGCTATATGGCCCACATGTGTAGATCTTTCGCAGTCTTCCAAGCACTGATAATTCTTCGTAAGTTAGGCCCATGTCACTCTGTAAAACGGACGTAAATGTTACAATGCTTGCTCAAGGTAATATGCGACCAAATGAGAGCCAATGAAAGCTTAATGCGGAATGCTTAATGATATTTCATGGGCAAATTTCTTCCTCTCCTCAATAGGAAAGCTATGAAAAGTTTTTTTGCTTTATGTATTTTTTTATGTTGGGGCTCGTGGGGGATAAAAGTTTTCCTTTGCAAATGATTTTCCTTCTTTAAATGAACGTCATGATAAGCCCAAGAGCTTCTCAACTCTTTATAGTTACAACATACTTTTTTATCCGTCCAAAACGAAGACAAAGGGATGTTGCAGTTTTCAAACACCACTAAGTTTTAACTTTCTCTATCCAGCAAAACGACCTAAACCTTTTCCTTTTCCAAGGCCTTTTAAAACTTTTCCAACAGGAGCTTCCAACCTGTGAATGACCTATTTCATTTTGAATTTTTGCGCCAAAAAGGATTATCAAACACAGCCATATTTTTGAAGTTGATACATCGAAATGTTCCAGCAAAGACACACAGGGTATCAGGGCTATAATTTTGATTGCTTGAACAACTACCAAGATATAAAGTTTTCAGTATTAGTAATTCAATTATGTTTTGGTGATTTTTGACAATTTCGTTCCGACTCAGCCTGTTTTTCCGTAAGCCAAGGCAAATGAATTCTTGGCAGCTTTTTATAGACCGTCTTTATTAAAGGGTCTGTTTCATCCAGCATTCCTTGCACATGTCGTCTCTTGGCTGGTCTGTGTTTGTCGCCATTTTCGTGGGCCATGAAAATGGCGACAACAAAGGCAAGCCAATAGACGACACGTGCAATGAATGCTGGATGAAACAGACCCTTTAACAACTCAAACTAACCTCATCAGTCTGCTGTATTTGTCCATTCTCCAATGGCTCTAACTCCGCAGTAGGTGGTGCGTCAATGATAGGCCTCAATGATGTGAAATTAAATTCCTCAATGCAGTAACGGATGAACGATCGCAGATCAGTCTTGCTGATGCCTCCAATAGGATTCAAATCGGCGCTTGAACAGTCGTACTTTGTCATGTAACCAAGAAGGCTGAACGATACAAAATGGTTATCATTGATTGATCGATGTTTCGATCGATTGATATAGAAACAGTAAATCAGTTTCAAAAATTTGATATCGGGTTCAAATACGTACAAAACGGTGAAACAGTCATATTTACAGGTATCGGATGATATTTTTGCCAAAATCAATCATTCCACCATGAAGATATCGTAAAGTTCACGATATTCTTTCTGGAAATGCTATGCTTGAAGAAAGTGAGAAAAGTTTTTCGATCACACAAGCATCTCTAAATATCTGAATTCTCCTGCGTATTGTTAAGGTTTTGAGGCATATTAACAGCTCAAAATGCAGACCACCCCGTTTTAATTCGTGTGCGACATTTTCATAATGAGGAAAACATGCCCGAGAAAACATGAAAGTTTTCGCCTTGATTTCTACATCTTGTGATGCTGTCAAATCTTGGTCTGTTTCAGTTAAGATTGTCAAAGGTTTGCCCTATGAATCTAAGGCTTCAATCTATAAAGAATGTAAACGATTAGTAGTAACTCAAAATCATAAGCTGAAAGATTGAAGTTTCGAGCTGTTTTTTCTTACCTCTCATCAACATTTGCCGAACCCAAGACCAGCAACGAACCAGGTTTATTTCTTGACCACATCGTCAGTTGAGCAAAAAGATAACTAACGACCATTCTTGTGCGAGCTTGGATATTCTGAAGTGCCAGATTTTCCCTATCTGAACCACCATGGACACGAAATTTTGGTGATGTCCCTGTCACGGTTGAGAAAATTCCAACAAGTGCACTAACAGCTGTGTCGATTACAATTCCTGAGAGAGATGTGACAGATTTTAATTTCAATGACGATATGTATTCTAAAAGTAAACAAAGAAACTTTCTTTAACCATATAATGGTTGAGCTATCTGATACATCCTATTTTGGTTGGTGGGCGAAAAGTCCCCCCCTCGTACCTAACTCTTAATTGGTAGTAGGTAGGGCAACGAAATTTTGTGTGCTAATACCCTCTGACATGTACTTTCTGAATATGTAAAATTTAATCTAAAATTAGCCATCATTTTTGCTCACATCAGCATTTTCCTTTGTGTTGTCAAGGAAAGCGACAAAATTAGCAAAATTCAGGAAAATCGCGATAAAATCAAATCTGGAGCTCATTTTCCATCCAAACGTGATAAGTATGATAGAATACATCAAATAACACTACTTACAAAAGAAATTTGTAAGATATTTAAATTCTGCTACATTTTTCACGATAATTGAGATTTGAGAATTTGCGATTTTTCCTAGATCAGTCCCGGAAAATTGTCTCCCCCCTCACTTTTTTAAATATTTCAATGAAACTTTCCGAGAAGTTGCACAATGGGTAGCTGCAAAACGACAAGAAGTTTCATGACCATAAAATTTCTCCTGACAGAGTTGTTTAGAAAAATTTACCGGGTGAGTCAATAAAAACGCCCGGCGTTTGAAAAAGTCTTGCTCCCTGAATATTAAAGCAATGATGTTGAAAACTGCCTAGTTTTATCCCCAATATGTCAAATCAGGTTCAGTAATTTATCCCACTTTAATCAGTCATTCCTTCCCGTCGAAACATGAGATTCTCTGCAGAAAGCCCCTTTCGAAACCTGCAAAAATGAGCGAAAACAGCAAGCAAAATTTCCCTTTGTTCTCCTCCCTGGCAATAATGACTCTTTGATGTGCTCATGTATTTTGGCCTCATGGGAGAATGGAATCCCCCTGAATAGGTTATTCACACTAGGGGGGGGGGGAGACTTTTCAACCTGTCAAAAAGGAAAGCACGTGCTAAAGCATTCTGAAAGTCATCGCTGTGAAGTAAACACATTAGGGATTTTTGCTTGTAATTTTAACATGGTTTTAGGGTTTCTTGAATGGATTCATTTTAGGAAATAGCTTACAGAATCTGAACGGAGTGACCGATTTTAGCCAAGAAAATTTCTAAAAATAATTGAACATGTTAGCTATTTAATCAAATATTTCAAAATATTATTGCATATACATTCAGGGAGCAGTAGCCTTTCAAACGCCGGGCGTTTTTTCTGACTCACCCGGTATTAGAGGAGGTGGCAAATTTGCTCCTCAACCAAAATAAGGGTAACGAAGATTCCTAAAGATGAAAAACTCCATACCACTTATCAAAAACATCGGTATCTTCTGGTTTGTCGAGTCAACGTTTGGACTGGCTGTGGAAAACATTCCAAATTCGGAGGAAAACGGTTCCAAAAAATATTTCTCCGGAAGTTTGTAGCGAATCAGTTTGTTCTTTTCATTGTAAAAGTAGAGTCCAACTCACCTAAATGATAGCTTCCAATATCTTTCGCTAAATTGGCTGCTCTTTCTTTTGTTTCTTGTGATGAATTCTCAGTTCCCATGTAACACGTGACAAATATTCTTCCACACAACTCCTTCGGGTCAGCTGGCACATAGCTAGGATCATTAACAATTCTCTGTATATCATGCAAAACTTGCTTATTACCATTTCCAACAGCTAGGCATACTTGACGACACATTGATGCGACAATGCAGGCTGTGGATGAGCTATCAATACCTTTCGAAAAACAAATATCTAGTAACAAACTCATGCAAAGATCTTGTCTGTTGTTATTCAAAGAAATTTTACACTCGACATCTAATTTGAGACAGAATAGTGTTCTTTGCTTGGTTTTTCTTTCTTTTTTTATGGCTTGATGTTTTCCTTTGATTATTCATATCGGCCATTAGACTTGTGCCTTTTGGTCCCGGCGTTCTTTGATTTGCTGGTATCTCTCGGTCAACTGGGACTTAAAACATTTCTCTTCAAAAGTAGGCCCACCTTTTCAAAATGGCCTTAACAAGCGGAAGTTCTCTTACACTCTACAATATCCCTTCAAACTCTGGTCAAGAGAGCTTGAACATCGAAAAGCAAACTTTAGTAGAAAGAGTGATGTTGTCGGCACCTAAAAATCGCAAAATGCATATCTTTCAGTCAGTAATCTTCCTCTGCAAAAGCAAAATAGATACATCGAAGCTGCGAGAACTCATCAGCGGTTGTTTAAATGCAGCAGCGACAATTGAATAGCGCCTGGTGATTGGTGAATGAGGAACTACTCTACGCCGGCTTAAAGTGGGCCCACCTTTTCAGAGTAATGTTGAGTCCCAGTTGATCAAGTGATATCAGCAAATCAAAGAACGCAGAGAAACGAGGGACGAAACGGCATAAGTCTAACAGGCAGTCTCAGTTTTTTGTATAATGCCACGTTTAAGTCATATGTATGTATGGATGTATGTATCACTTTGCCACAATAAGAATTTACAGGTTTATGTGTTTTGTGTGTAGCGTGCTGGGTAGCGTGGAAGAACTCAAGCTCTATATTGACTTTTATGATGTCTTCTTTGGAGGCTTGATTTATCAACGTTGATCTGTAATTGTTCTGCTGTTTGGATCATTTTGTGAGGAAGCAGAGAAGCAATGATGAGAAATTTTCACAGGCTTGGCAAAATAAAGGACCGTTAAACATAGTATAGAGACATCCATCTGAGTGGAACTTCACTCTCAAAATGCTATCACATCGAACCACTAAACATGAATTTAACCAGGAAGAATGGAAATTTATCAAGATAACAGGATTAAGGAGATTTTCTTCTGGAGTCTTCCAATGAGGATGAAAAGATTCATCTTCAAAACTTTTAATTTTTGTTATTTGGAAGACATATTCCTGAAACAAAAGTTTGTACTGTAAATCATTATTTCCATACTTGAAGTAGACTAGAATCCATTCTCACAGCCTGTTGCAATGTACTGAACTAAAATAGTATATTATTCAAAACATACCTCCGCTAAGTGGCAAGAAGTATCCCGATGCACCACTCCTCCTAACATAATCCCAAAGCCAACATGCAGGTCCCAGAGCTATTTCTTCTTCTGGCTTATGTAAAAATGTCTTGATAACTGGAGTCACTGGAATAATCAAACTGTCTTCATGTGTCAACGAGAAATCAACAAAACATCGCTGGTAGACTTCATTACGAATGGCCTTTGAGCCAATGTTTCCATCACTTCCTCTGTATGACCTGACATCTTCAAGATCCACTGTCGCGATTCCTACATCAACCTCATCCAAGGAAAATTGCCTCGTTTGTGCTACAGCCTCTCCGTTGATAGCAACGAGAGCTGAACCGTCATAATACACCCTTTCTCCATCACAACCTTTGATGTTTGAGTACATATAGATCCCACCAACCTGTAAAATATTTTAGTTAAGGGCTATTGTGTAACCAGCATGCACTGCAATCGTTTGCTTTGTTTTTCGTGGATTTCATAGTAAAAAATTTCATGCGATTCAAGTCAGGTACCGCACAGCCATTGGGCTAAGCAGGGGCGAAAGCAAAAGGCCTCCATTTTTTCAAAGACTTATGTTCCAATCTTCACAATTTGAAAAATTGATGTTTGGTGGGGTTTTAAGCCACATGTTTCCATTCTTTCAAAGACGCTAAGAGTTTAAGTCAGAAGACCTTGTAATCTATGCATCTCAAACTGTTGATGTAAAAAAGAGCGTTTTCCAACTGGGGTGCTTTCCAACGTTCTAAAGGGTGTGGTCTCAAAAATTGTTCCAGCCCCCAGATCCCCATTCCCTAGCTTTTTTTGCAGCTCATCCCCCCATTATTAAATCACTGTGCCCTCCCTGATTCAAGTCCAATTTTTAACACAAGTAAGGAAAATGTGGCAACATCTAGCACTGCAGCAATGGCAAGTTTGTTTTGAGTGATAAGAAAATCAACTCTCAGATCACCAATAAACTAAGAAACTCCAGTACTGGGAAAGTATAACTTAAGAAACTATTCATTTTTAAGAAAGGAAATCCTTAAGGAAGCCAACTCACTTGCCACTATTTTCAAATCTCAATGTGTGTGCTGTAATTGTCTTCAAAGAACAATGGAAATAAAAGACATAAAGAAATTTGACAAAACATTGTATTATGAAGTTAATGCAGATGACTTGTGTTTACATGATGCAGGGAAGAAAAGATATGATAAAATTCATCCAGTGCAACATGAGATTGCTTTGGAAGCAAGATTAAAACTAATGTTGATAATGGAGCAACATTTTATCAGATCATTTGAGTAAATAGATGGTTGATCAGATCAAGTCAAAGAATGATCTGCTACCTTATCAAATGGGCCTTATCAACTCTCTATTTTACACCTTTTAGACATTTTAAAGGCTTTTGTAGCACTAAAGACTGATTTCCAGTTAGTGGAATTTTGCGAGAGGGTGGAAATTCTTTTGTTTGCGAGAGAAAATGTCGCTCTGAAATTGAATAGATAGTTATGGCTGAGCAACTTTTAATTGTCTAAGATTCTGCCCGCTCGGAGAATTCCGCTGACTGGAAATTGGCCGTTACAATTCTTGTCAGGTTGTTTTGGAGAATTCTTATGAACAAATATGCAAGGCCTGTAATCTATGCCAGATTATTGGCATGGATTAGGTTTTATGTTGATTGCCAATAACAAAATATGAACCTACTCTTGCAGTTCCATTTAAAATGAGCTTCAGTCGTTTATCAAGTTTTCTCAACTCGTGATGACTCCCACTGCCATTTGTGAAGATTTCTACACCATCCTCAGCCATGTGTATATGAGTGTTGTCTGCAATATACAGTTCCTCACAGATCTCAGAGCCAATGCAAGTATCTCTTGTTGCAATAACAGCATCTCCAAAAGGGACTGTTTTTTGACCTGTGATACTGCTTATCATTCTTGGGAGGTAAAATTCTTCAGTTTCTCTAACCTGAAAACAAGAAAGGAAACTGATGTTTTGGGAAAGATTTGATAAAATGACATGGATCTTTTCACCATTACCGAGTCATAGAGTGTACTACGTAGAAAGTATTGGTGATCAATGAAAACATTTCTACAGTGTACAGCATCTATATTTACAGGATAACTCTTAATAATTATCTCCATATATATATACATATACATATATATTGTATACATATATATACATTGTATACATATGTATACATACATATACATATACATCTTTGTTGCCAATATATATATATATATATTGGCAACAAAGAAACAATAAATTGGATACTAATAGTGCGGATGAAAAACGAACGAGAAATAAACAAAAAAGAGATGTTTTTTAGCACACTAAGGCCTTTCAAGTTAATGCTATCATCAGAGTATTCACTTCTATGCGATCAGCTAGAGTAATTCCATATTCTCTTTTGGGAGTTTATGTTTGTTGGATTCATCATAACTTGGAAAATATACAAGTTGTCGTTTCTTTACCGCTCGAACTCTCTGCCATCACAATATATATATATATATATATATGAACTCAGAAAAAACACATTCTCGTAAACGTTTCGGCCGAAGCCTTCATCAGTATGACTTTTCAAAATTAGCAGGAGCATACATATAGATTACGAATTCCAAAAACAATACAAGACAAACAATAGCCTAAGCGGGATCCTACTCATTACAATGCGTATAAAAAATGTGTTAAATAGCCGGCAATACAAAGGTGGCGGGAGAAAGATCAAAGAAAGCGCAGAGTTTCAGATATACATATACATAAGAGCAGAGATATACATATACATATTATACATATATATATAATTATCTTAATAATATAAACATTATTTTATCTCCATAGGGAAACTAAGCACAGTGGCTCAAACTTCACCACTTCATTTTCAACATTTTCATCATTTTCAAGAACTCGCGGCCACAACTTCAAAATTGTTAAAGAGCATTGCAGAAAAGATGTAAGGAAGAGGTTTTTCAGCATGAGGATCAACACTTTATGGAATAAGCTACCATCCAACATTGTCAATGCAGACACATTAAATTCATTCAAGAACCATTTGGACAAATTATTTGGAGAGAAGAAATACTCTTGTTGTAAAGAAGACATTTTTTCAATAGTTTAGATTGAGACAACAACATATTTACCTTTTTGAGAAAATACGATGAGTATTGGAGTGGCTTTTCCCAGGACAGACTGTTTTCCTGACATTCACTATCTATCAACTGGGTATTACATTTGTTTTATCTACTATAGCTGAACGAGTGGTCTGTCAGTGCAATGGTCTAGGTCCAGGGTGAGGTCACTCCTCAGATCTGTTACAGGCTCTTAGCCTTTAGCACAGAAATATTATAGTTATAGTTATTTGTATGGCTACTTTTGATCAAAGGCTTGTCTATGCTTAGACTCCCTTTAATTTAGAAATTTATAACAAAAAATCAATATTTCTTATCAATTTCAAAACTGCGATACTTTTCATAAAATGATTTTTTATAGGGCCAGACTTCTGGTTGCACTGTGCAAAGCGGCTGTCTAACAAACTTTCTAACAAGCCAAGAAAAGAAAGAGCTGATCTAGCATTTTCTTACCCTAACCCAGGGTGTAAAAAATCTCCTTTCCCTGTAATTCAAGCTAATAGCAAGAACTTGCTTGGGACGAATGAGAATAATCTTCTTGTTGAAGAAAACAACTCTGCAGTTATAGCGAACATTTTTGTGCATCACGGGCATCCCAACATCTACTATAATGTCCTGGCACACTGGATTCTCTAAGAGAGAAGCTAACACTTCCCACGAGTGCAAATAAGTGTCTGATTCGAGGAAATGATCATTGCATCCGTATCCTGGGATTTCAAGTTCTGGACCAAGCCGAAATCTTGCTCCTTTTTCCTTCGCAATTCTGATGCTTTCGATAATTCGCTTTAGATTTCCCTCGAAGTCCATCGCCCATTGACTGAGCGCGCATGTTGCTAAAGTGGCTTTTCGTCCCATCCTTGTTGTAGTTCTTGTGCGGGCCAGGAAAGCGACACTCCTTCCTTTCCAAGTTTACTTCCACTTTGGAACTGTTAAAAACACAAGGCAATAATTCAATGCAATGCAAAAACCTCAGTTTGAAACTGAGGTTGATCAATAATGGCAGATGCATATGGATGGCTGTTGTTGTCAGTGCATGGAGCTTGCACACTTCAACTGATGAACAGAGGTCGACTTCTGCACGGAAAAGTCACGGGAACGCGGCTTTTAAGATAAAGAAGCAATGTCTGCAATGTTCAAAAGTGGCGTCCTCGTCCTAACCTACGTCCCAAGATCAACATTTCTCCAGAAAATTATCACTGAAGCTGCGAAATGTGTGAACAAGACTTTGTACGTTGATTTGCTGACGACATCAAAAACTCCACCAGAAACACTTCCGAAGGAGACTTCCAGCGAAGGCAACATTATTAGCTTGCCTGCATATTATGATTTCATGACTGAAGTATACACCAATGCAGCTAGTTTATGCTCAGACATTGATGTCAGAGTTTTACTGCCTCCAGCGCTCCTGACCTCAAATCCGAAGGCCACAACGAACCCTATTGAACTTTGTATAGGAAACACATCATCTATCAGGAATCTCATGGAATTTGAGCATATTGTCAACAAGAGATATGTGTTCCATAATGGGACATTCCGTCTGAAGTATCTTCAAGCAGCTGATGATTTGCAAGATAGAGACAACACTGACAGAATTGAAAGGAAAGAAACAGATCTTCTAAGAGACTTGAAGACTTATCCTGGTGTTGTAATTGGTGGAACATTTGACAGGATTCACAATGGGCATAAACTTTTGATTGGTGCTGCAGCATTGCTTGCAACCAAGAAGATCACAGTTGGGGTTGCAGATGGACCATTATTGCAAGGGAAGGTTCTAGAAGAATTGATTGAATCAGTGGAGGAAAGAATTAAAAGTGTGGAAGAGCTTATAAATGATATGAAGCCTGGTTAGTATCCAGATTCTTGGTTGCTGCAATTTACTGGGGCATTTTGGTAGTGATGTTCCATGTCATTAACATTTTCAAAATTGTACAATTGGCTAGACTAATTTTTGTGAAAATGGTGCCCTTGGATAAGCTAATTTGAGACCAAAATTGCGAAAATTTGGCCATTCCTAGACCAAAAGTTGACAAACATTGAAGGGTCTGCTGGGGGTAGGCGAGGGCAGGCTGGGTAGCTTAATGGGTTAAACTTAAAAACAGTACGCCATGAACTTAAAAATCAGTATTCAATATGTCAAGAAGGTTAGTTCAAGCAGCAGTAACTGGAAAAACTGAACAAGATATTAGCAAAATTTATCCAGACTTTTTACTGTACCCATTTTACCCCCAAAGTTACCAACTTTGTGCCATTAGACCTTATCCTTATGAAGACCAACCTGCCAAACCGTATGCCATTGGCTAGACTAGAGTTCTGAAAAAGTACCCTTCAGGCCAAATGCTGCTATTAATGTTGAAAGGAGGCTAATCAACAGAAAATGCACATCCCATAAGATCTGCATGTGTGGACCTTTCCGAAAAACATTTGAGCTTTATTTGATGATTTCTACTGTTTTGTAAAGTTTTTTAAAAAGAAAGCTTTTGGTAAATAAGTCATAATTTTGATGATCTTTGAAGGGTAAACTCTCAGAACTGAAACAAGTTTGAAATATCCTCTATTCAACAAAACCATAGAAAATATTTCTAATTTGATAAAAAGATGACTTTGAACTAATTGCCCAGCAACAGCAAAATAATGTGACTGTTTTTGACATAATCACAACGAATTTCGTTGGCTCAACCGGGACTATTTTAATTCTTTGCTTTGTAGGCCTGGAAAAGAAAGTTGTCCCTATAACAGAACCAGCTGGTCCATCAGGAACAGACAATGATTTACAATTACTAGTTGTCAGCCAAGAAACAAGCAAAGGTGGTAAATACGTCAACGGTATTCGGGAAGGTAACGATCTACCGCCGTTAGATGTGCAAGTAATTAATATGCTTGATAGCGACAATACAGATCTTGCTTCTAGCCTGCAATCAGAAAGCAAGTTAAGCTCCAGCGGTGAAAGGGTACGTTCTTTAGGCCTGCTTAGAAAGGAGCCCCGATTGCTGAAGAAAAATAGGCCTTATGTTATAGGGTTAACTGGGGGAATTGCGACGGGCAAGTCGGCTGTTACACGAAGAATACAACGCCTTGGTGCATCTGCTATCAACTGTGACAAATTGGGACACCAGGCATATCTACCTGGCACAAATGCATACAAGAAACTAATTGAAGAATTTGGTGATGGAATTCTGAACGAAGATACGACAGTTAATAGAAGGGCTCTTGGTGCTATCGTTTTTGCAGATAGGAGCAAACTGAATCTTTTGAATCAGATAGTATGGCCTGAAATTGTGAACATGGTACAAGCGAAACTCGCTGAAATGGCAGATGATGACGTCAAAGTATGTGTAATCGAGGCTGCTATCTTACTCGAGGCTGGCTGGGAAGATATGGTAAATGAAGTATGGGTGACGTCCGTGCCCGTAGAAGAGGCTGTGAAGAGAATTTGTGATAGGGATGGTTTCAATGAGACTCAAGCAAGAATAAGAATTGAATCACAAATGACTGGTAAGGAGCGGATTGCAAGATCGCATGTTGTGATAAGTACGCTGTGGGAACCCGAATTTACTCAGAAGATCGTGGAGAAGGCATGGAAGGGACTTAGCGAAAGAGCTGAAAATGCCAGAAGAAAACCTAGTTATTTGTGATAACTGTTTTGACATTGAATCTTTTACGAAGATTTTAGAACCTTTGGGCTTTGGTCGCAATTACATGTAAGAAATTTATCAGTTTGAAAATGTTCATTTGAGTGCATTTATCGATTTGAAAAATTTAGAATGCACAGCATGAGAATGCTACTGATTCGTTGCTTGATCCAAATGGAAATCACGCAAATTCAAAAGTAACAACAGACCTTTTACCAATTCTACGAAGGAATCTGGATCGAACAATGTTTTGTACGTTTCGAAGAAGTTTGATGGATTTTCGAATGAGCACAAAAGTGATAGAAGCTTTAACGCCACTAAAACGAATGTTTCGCATCAAAATCGTAAAAATGTCGTAAGGCCGCGTTCACATCAAACTGTCTTTTTTAAGCGCTTACACGCTCGTGCAGATTTCCGTCATATCATTCCATTAGAGAGTTCAAACTGCAATATATTTACATGCGGAAAGCAGCTTGCTCGTGTGAAGAAGCTTGTTGGTTAGCAAGCAAATTACTTGCACGCGCATGCGAGAGAGATGGATTTTGAACTTTTCATTTTAGAAGTAGAAAAACAACCTGCCACATGGGATCCAAGGGACATGTCAATCTGAACGGGAAGACGCAAACAAAAGCGCGCTTACGCAAGCAAAAAGCATGCACGCAACAGAAAGCCTGTAATGTGAACGTAGCCTCCTAAGATCGATACCCCATATGGGTACATGGTTTCTGGGTGAACGGGGGTCTGCCGCCCGTTTTTTTAGAAAGCTACCGTCTTCTATTTACAAAGCTTGCCTTTGTACCCACTTTAATGATAAATTTTGGCATGAAAATACCCATTCTTGATCATGATCTTGTGAATTTATGCCAAAGGAAAATCTGCCAAAAGGAGCCTTGTTTAGGAAACTATCATTTTAAATGCTGGGTACAGGGGTGGAAGAAATTTTTATACAACTAGCAAAATTTTCGTACCCCATTCACGAAGTTGAATTGAATTTGACACCCCGTTTCAACAAAGCAAAAAATTTGATACCCCACTATTGAGTTATCTAGTTTGGATATATTACAAAACTTCCACACTAAAAACACAATCCAGACAGAAAATGAATCAAATTGGAACAATTGGAAGACTAATTGAAAAATAGAATCATCATCACCATTGAAACTAACTTCTTTCTTGCCAAATGAACATGGCAAACAGATAAAACTTTTGTTGTGGAAGAATACATGTTTCTTACTTTAGCCTGAAATATTTTCCAAACATTTTACAGCCCATCAGACATTTCAAAATTTTTTCCGAAATATTTGATACCCCAATAAGACGACGCCAAAAAAATTTGGTACCCCTCCAAAAATTCTTCCATCCCTGTACCCAGCTTAAAAAATGACAGCTCCCTTAGAGAATTTTGGACTCCGAAAAGCTAACCCATTTTGCGGCACATACCCGTATGCTCAACATGCTATGTACCTCCCACGGGATTGATACACCTGTGTAGAATAGCTAAAAAGCCTATTTTGCGACCCCTGATTTGGCTGTCCCTAGTCGTGATTTGAAATCGATTTCTATACATTTAGTATTTTTTTAGTTTCTAACTTGTAAAGAATGGGAAAATAGCGTTCAACTGGTTTTGATGAACTGGTGATAATTGTGCAGAATGGAGTTAAATTATATCATGGAATGCAAAGTATAGGCTTTTTCAAATAGTGTTATGGTTTAATACTGTTAGAAATACAACGTATGAGCGAACTTCATTTATTTATTTTTGCTTTTCATTGAGAATCAAAGGGGCAGACTCAAATGCACAACGCAATAGGACTAAACGAGAATAACTTGAATAACTTGAATACACCCAAAGAGATGATCTTTAACTGTCTTATATGACGAACAGACTTGAAGTAAACGCTTATCTTAGACTAAGTAAGTTGTTAAGGCCAGTTCAAAAGCATTGACTTTGCTCCTGAGCAACAATTTTCCAGAGATGTGTAGCCTTTTAAATTTTAATGTACGGCCCAAGGTAGATAAGCTCTGCTACTCTTGGGTCGTGTGGTATATTTTTTATCATGGAAGAACACACATTGTCGGGGCCACTCGTTAAAGTTGGGAAAGGCACACTTATAAATATTCTCTGCATTTGTGAAAGCATTCTAAGTTCAGACTCAACTCTTGTGTACACTGTGGCACCTCTACTGTATATGTTGTGTATGTCTGTAAATTGCTGATAGCGGTCTATGTCTGCTTACCAAGAACTCTGATTCTGCTGGCTGTAGTTCAGTTCAGTTCAGTTCATATTGTAGAGAATTGCTAAAGCGAGATCCAACGAGTCGTAATATCCAACATTTTATACACCTACCAAGACACAAAACGTCAGAAAATCTAATCTCGGACTCGGAGCAGTCTTCCTTTGGGTATTAACCGAATTTAAATTATTTTAAATACTATTGAATTGCATTGATTGCGGAGGAGCCCTGTTGTTCCGCATCTTCTTTTCCATGTGTCCTTTTCGAAACCAAAGAAGAAAGGCGCCGGTTAGGCCCATCCACAGCTCGCAAGAAAAACATCATTTTTGGCACTAAGACAGTAATAATGGGTGACAGTGATGATGAATACGATAGAAGGAGGGTCAGAGATAAATTCAGAGGAGAAAGAAGTGAATATGAACAGCGCAGGCCGCGAGGAGGGGACTACCGAGACAGACGTGGTGATTGGGGAGATCGAAGAGGACGCGACAGCTGGAGTGGTGGAGGGCGAGATCCACATGGTGATCCTGGATGGGACAGAAAAAGAGGAGGACAATATTATGGAAGATCAAGAAGAGATAGTGAAGGGGGAGATGGAAGGATGAGTCCGCCAATGAAAAGAAATAGGAGAGATTGGTGAGTATTCCAGTGTGATAACAAACTACTTGAAATTAAAAATGGTCAGGTGACTGAAAGCATACCATCTGATTCCAAGGACCATGAATCCATATTAAGGCTCATATTTTTAATGTATTTTCAGATCTTACCCTTTCAGCCCGATTCTTGGCCTGAAGCTGCCGATCCCTAGTAATATTCTCAGTATTCTTAGTGACTATATGCCTCTTGATATTAATTGAACTGTTGAAGGCTTTTAGCCTCAGCAGAATATTTTTATGTTATGTTATCTATCTATCTATAAATTTACTGCACATCAACCTACAATTAGGTTATTACGTGCAAGTCCAGGTTAGTATATTAGTGTGTCCAATTGTCACTAAATATCAAATAACTACATTTAAAAAGAGAAAAAAAAATTTTTTTAATTATATTGCATTTAAAATGTTGTTTTAAACTGAAGCCTTTTTTTAAATATCCTCATTAATATCTTTCCACTAACTTAATTGCTTCAAGTGAGCTTCTAAAGCTTGTTATTGTTTGTTGCGACCTAATTTCTATAGGCACATGGGTCCACAGTCTCACTGCGCTCGGAAAGAACAAATATTTATACGCATTAATTCTACAGCATGGTATAAGAAATTGTGCTTGGCTTCTAGTGTTGGTACAGGTTGACTCTTTAAATTTTGTCTTGGGAATGTCCACAAAACCATTCATAATTTTATATGTCATTGCCACTTTTGCTTTCGCTCTTCGTTCAGCTAGAGACTCCCATCCGAGGTCTGCTATCATGTTACTTGGGCTTGCAAACCAACTATAGTTGCCATTGACAAATCTGGCCACATGTCTCTGAATCGTTTCTAATTTATCAATGTTTTTAGATGTGTAAGGGTCCCAAACAGTGCTTGAGTATTCGATTGTAGGCCGGACAAATGTTGTATAACATCTCTCTTTTGTTTTTCGAGGACAACTTCCCATGTTTCGTCTCTGTAGGCTAAGTTATATCATGTTGTGTGTAATGTTATGGTATGTTATGTTGTGTTGTGAAAGATTTTTGCCATATCTGGTTGGTAAAGCGAAGTCTAGAAATGGACCTAATAGCAGAACATATGATTAATTTCCAGACTACTGAAAAATTTTCAGTTTAGCTTTGCACTGTGGAGAATATGGCTCTTCATGGAATCTCAGTTATAACAAAAGCCTATTGTTTGAAAACAAAGTAACCCATGCAAATTCCCCACCCACAAAAACTTTTCAGTCTGTATGGACAGGCATGTGCAAGAACTCTTCGCATTATCTTGTTTTTAAAATAAGAATCCATGTATGTGACACAAAATATCCTTGGCACAGACCAACATCAAGAACAATGGAGAACAATAGATTTATTGTCTTTAGACAATTTGTGTAGCGTAAACCTTTGCCATAACAAAAAGAACTGTCCACACAGGACAAGAATTCTTAGGCTCCAAAACCATGCCATGTAATGCGTGCAAGGCCTGTAATATATGTAAGCATCACATCAAGGCTGGCACCATGCTGGAAACCATGCATATTACGCCAAATATCTTTGGTGTGGAGCAACATCAAGAACAATGGGAAAACAATTGGTCCATTGTCTTTGAACAATTGGTGTAGTGCAAGCCTTTGGGGGTAACAAAAGTGAACTTTCCATACATGAATGCTGCCCCCCCTTCATAGGTCCTATGGTTACTTATTTTCTCTTAGTCCAATCAAGGCAGGGGTACATAGACATTACACTCAGGTAAAAAAGTGTTGCAATCTGTGGATTATGATTTCACAGTGTGCTGTATGTCTTGGATTTCCAAGGAATAATCAAATCTGAAGAAGCCGTCAACCTATTAGGCATGACACTAGATTTCAAATTAACCTCAACCCATATATCTAGCCATTACAGGAAAGCTGCATTGCAATTAAATGTCCTAAAAAAATACAGAAGTCATTTATTGGTTTGCGGAAAAAGAAGTTTTGGTTCAAAGTTTTTTATGCTCAAATTTAGACTGTTTTCCAATAGTTTGGTATTTTTCACCTTCAAAGTCAGTGCAGAAGATTGAAAGAATTCAGGAATGCATGCTATTCCGTTCTCTCCTATTTTCTTTCCCTTGCCTGCTTCATTTTCCTACTTCTGTTCCCTTTCCTTCCACTTTCTTCCCTTTTCCCTTCTCCTTCCTTGGGAATTTGAGCATTTCAGCTAACTCCCTGGTAGCGCCATTACCATGATATTTTGTTTGTTTTGCCCCCTCCGGGATTGAAGCATTTCAAGGTATAATTCCTTTGCAATATGTCTGGAATCTCAAATCATGGCTAGGCACTTTTACAAAATGTCTGGTTTCAAGTGTGCTCCAAAATTCAACTTTGTGAACTCATATCTCTGGTGTTAAAAGGACGATTTTAAAATGCAAGGTCTGTGCATATAAGTTGAAGATCAAGATATATGCCCATGAACTCGAAAAGTCCCAATATTATATCAATTCGTCCCCATGTTTTGTCAAAAGGGGGTACCTGATTTGAAGGGAATCAAGGTTCAAAATAACATAATGAAAATCAATTTTATCACAGGGATGCGTCTGGAGGAGGAATGATGCAGTCACCTGGATTGTGGACTGGAAGAGGTCCAATGATGCCACAACATCAAGGAACAGATCCTGGCAAACAAGGGTAACATGATTGCATGATGAGTCTGATTTTAAATTTTCATCATAATTAACAAAATAAAACAATGCATTGATGTTGAAACATTTAAGAAAAAGTTATATAAAGACATTTCTTTTTGATAAGTTTAAAAAGGCATAGGTATTTAGGGACTTTTAGGGACTGTGAAGCACACTTGAAGATGTTACATCAAAACTGCGCTATATCAAGTGATTAATTTGGATTATTTGGATTTTTGGTTTTGAACAAGACAAAAAGATGTTACAAAGAAAGGGTACTTAGTGGTTGTGTCGTTTGTAATAGACTTTGGATACTGTAACCCAATGTGCCCTATGAATGATGGTGTTGAGGATACAAAACAAAACAAATAATAGAAAGATCCATGAGCAGATGGGCAGAAGGAGATCCCTAAAAACAGCGTGTGTCCCAAATGGAAAAAATAAATTTTAAGTTATCTAACTTTGAGATTCAGGATATGTTAGATAAATATGTTTCTTTGCTACATGCAGATTGCAAGACATGCCAGGTGACATGAAAGTTACTCCAACACCAGAAATGATGACATTCAAAAACTTCTTAGCAGCTCAAGAAGACAGTATTGATGAGATAGAAGCCGTAAGAAGGTTCCAGGAATACAAGACTGAATTCAAGAGAACTCAGCTCAGCGATTTTTTCGTTCTGCATAAGGATGAAGAGTGGTAAGTCTACTCATATGTATTAAATTGCTCTGCACAATTGTGTGATATTTTAATTTGGTAAACTTCAGTTCCAGGCTACCTAGAGCCATTTTTTATTTCTCTGAAACTTAACTCAAGTCTGTTTCTCATATATCGTTTAGAATTGGATCCTAGACAACATTGTATCTCAAAATTAGCCAACAGATTTGGTCATTCCTAAGGACAAGGATTTTCAGCTTGCATCAGTCTGAAATTATTTTAAAAGCATTCCTTAAATGGTCTGTTTCATCCAGTATTCCTTGCATTTGTCATCTCTCCATTGGCCTTTGCTGTTGCCATGAAAAAGGCATGAACAAAGGCTAACCAGGAGATGGCACGTGCAAGGTATGCTGGATGAAACAGACCCTTTAAAGTCCATGTGAAAGTAACAATCGCTAAGCTGAACGAACATAGACACCTTGTTGTGTATATTTGTGCTTTGAGACTTGAATATCAATCTTGAAAGTTCAAAGTTTCTCCACCTCAAAACTACCATGTGAGTTAAAGAAAGTTTACACATTTTTTTGACCGGCTATGGAATGAAAAGTATGCAACCGATATCCAAAACTAAAGTGTTACTCTGTTATTCAAAGGCAAAATTAGATGAGAAAATTTGTTTGGTAGAATCACTCATCTTTAAGCCCAACAATTAGAAAAATGTCTCCAAGGGGTTAATTAGACTCGATTACATGTCGTAGTTTCGCTGTTTGCCTGAACTGATATCGCTACAACTATGACTTATTCCCAAACGCTTGCGGAAACGGTCAAAGTTCCGTACTGATTCTATTTGAAACCTTTCTGCTGCTCCATAAAAAAGTTCGATTGAGCAGTGTTGGAGTCTCTATCACCATTGGGTACATTCAAACATTCTACAAAATGTATCAATCTGTCGTTCGATTCTCATTCTTTTGTAGAATGAAGCTGTGGGCCTGAATCATCTACTACTTTTTCCCAACAACCACTAGGTCTAAAATGCCTTAAAAATCACTTTTCTAGAACTGCTGTACCATCAAATTAGGTATCAGTACTTCGGTAAAGGATCATTCTTGCCACAAAAACAAAAACCGCCTTGCTCCAAGACACAAGCTGATCGGTAGACGACGGGGCGACAGAATCCTGTCGCTGATTGAAATTTTTTGCCGTTTTTACAGCTCTACGTCCATAAGGCCCTCAGTGGAGCGATAACAACAACAACAATCCAACTCAATGAGATGAGCGTAACTTGAGGGTCCTTATGGTAGTGAGGCTAGGGGTTTATATGGCAATTGAAAATTCTTTTTTTCCTTTCTGGTCCATGATTTAGGTGGCATCAAAGATTACACTATCAATTTCAGTAATGCAATTTTGATTTCAATAGCATAGCAAGTAAATCGTGGACCAGATTGGAATCTTTGTTCCCAAACATGCCCTGTACCATCATTTTCCTAATTTCCAAATCTAAATGATGAGTAATTTCACTGAATGAAATTTTCTCATTGAAGTTAGCATTTAACTGATAGATAAACATTTCAGATTTCAATATTGGCCTCATACTTTTATTTCACAGCTTGCTAAACATGTGAACTTTTTATGGAGCTTCAACATTGTGGTCTCTAAAAAAACTTGAATCATGGATTAGATAGGATCGGAAAAATTAAAAAGAAGAATTTTAAAGTAGCCTTAAGTAACAGACTCATCATAATAAACTCATGGACATACAAAACTTGTAACCTGTTGGGAAAGGTTATCAGCTCCTGTAAAAGAAAAGTGATCAAAATTTAAGATAAACCTGCAACTGGAGGGAAGACTGTTAAACCTCCAAGAAAATGAAATGACCCAGTCACAGGTTTATGTTATATTTTGATTATTGTTTTTTTTAAAGGAGTTGATAATCTTTCCCTACAGATTACAAATTTATTGTATGTCCATGGGTTTATTCTGATGAGTCTGCTATTTAAGGCTATTTTGAAATTTTGTACCACAAGAAGAATTTTGTAAAGTTATTGTGAAAGATGCATGTGCAAATTCCTGGTGAATGAATGAATTTTCCAAAATATCTTTGCATATTCAATTTTGTTTTCTTTTTGCATGATGTTAACATATTTTCTTCTTTTCTCCAACGAGAATGTCACAAATGATGGGATCCACAGCAACAGCCAAAAAATGACATATTTTGGCTCCAAATTTGCATGAAGGGTCTAGCCCTTATCTATCTTAGTTTTTATCACTTTTGGCTGACTAAATTGGCCTCTTGGATCTGGCCTAAACAACCATGTCATTTCTGGCTATCAATAATTTTTGGTTACCAGTTTGAAAATTCAAGTAAGTGGGCCTGTAAGCAAAGAGTAGAAATGATAATGAGGACCTTTTGAAATTTTAGACTCAATTTGTGTTAACGATGTGATAATTGTTTCAATGCAAACAGGCTCCCTTTGCACTGCTGTCTGATGTCAAGCTTTCAGATTACAATAAGAATGATCACATTTCCTAGCAAATCAGGAACAGTAGAGAGAAACAGTAAAAAATTAAGTTCTTATCCCCCTGAAAAGGTTTAACTTTTAAACCTCACTCACAAGTTTTTGCTTAAAGTATATGTTCTGATTTATGATCTTGGTTAGTTAAAGCTAACAACCAAAATAGTTTAGCTGTAGCCGAAATAGTGCTGTAATTCAATATGTAGCAAAGAGTAGTGTATTTATTGATTTCAGTCTTCAAAATGGTAATTCCCTGTTTAAAGATTCCATTTAGAAATTCACATTTCTCCCAAGCAGGCCCTTCAAATGTTTCTTGCTATATTTTCAATTTACTGGCCAACAATGCACCTGAATTTTATTTTATACACTGTTATGGAAATCTTGACAACCATTGGTCCTGTGCCCTATGTGATCTTGTCTTCTCATCCATTCAGGTTTAAAAACAAGTACCATCCTATCGAATCCAAGAATCTTGCTAAAGAAAAACGCCAGGCTGTCAAAAAAAGACTTCGGATTTTCATTGAATTACTTGATACTGGCTACATGGACAATGTTAGTCTTGATGATCATTATTCAGATTCTGTTATGAAGATTTTGGATACAGGTAATTAGATGGATTTAAGTGACTTACCAGGTGACCCAGATATGTGAACCAAGAAAACCTTTTACGGATAAAAGAGTAATTAACAGGAATCACTGGTTCAAATGTTGGTTGACAGTTAAACGGCTTGGCTACAGTACCACTGTTTTTCATTTCATGATCATGGTGTTCATGAAAAAGATGTAGTGAAAACAAATAACAAATGTGTTTTGTACTAGCTTGGAAATAGGCATGTGAGGCTGAAATCCCCATTGCATCCAAACTGCTCTCAATATCAAAAGCAAATTTTCTGTTATGTAAGTTATAGTGCCCCAAGAAAATTGCCAAAAGAGAAGCTACAATGAAGTAGTGATGAAGGTGGAAGGAGTTGTAGATTCAATTGTCTCCGTTTTTACACAGTTGCATAGATCAAGCTTCAACTTAGATTTGAGACCTTGCTTATGTCGATCTGACATGTGGTTTTTGATTTATGGCGGAGAAAAGCCAAAATAAGTGGTTGCTTCAAAAACAGCACTTGAATAAAACAATGTTCTTATACATGCTAAGTATGATTTGAAACATTCACACTCTTGGTAGCCATCGGCCCATATTTATGTTGTTCCAAAACCAAACAGGCACAATTTTTTTTGGAACACCATGTATATTCCCGGGATGATAGTCCCTTTGTGTCATGCACTGATTAAAATAGATCCCCTGTTTTTATGAACTTTGAAGGATATAGACCTCCCTGTGTTCACTAATGTTATTTTCGTCATTTATTCTTCCTGCAATCTTGATAAAATACCAGAGTAATGATAGGGAGAATGATTGTGAATTTGTCTTTATAGTAATGTGGGAGTAGGGGACAAAAGTCATTAGTTTAGAGTGATACTTTGTGCAAGATTCTCTTAATCTTTAATATGAGCAGTATCGTCTTTTGATATGGTAAAACCGCAGGTTTTGAATGGTTTAACTTTCGCTTTCCTCATTGTGCAGTTGCAATCAAGCTTGAAGGAGGAACTGTTGAAGATTTAGCAATTCTTGAGGATAAGAAATTAGCTACTACCGAAGGAGTCAAAGAGGAAATAAAAGAAATTAAGGAAGAACCAAAAGATGAAGAAGTTGTGAAGCAGGAAGATCAAAATGAACAAAAAGAAGGTAAAGAAAATCCTCAAAATCGTTCATTCATTTTCATATCCAGCACTTCGTGATGAAGCTGAAAGTAAAGTATTTACCATTTAATTTTGAGAACTAAAACAAAAGAAGCCACGTTTAGGGGTAGAAGCATAGGTCATCATACAAAGCCAGCATCGCATTCTTGTTAACACTAGACACACAAATAATCAAGTAATGAAAAGCTACAATGGCTTCTTTTTTGCACGATCGCCTTCACTAATTCGGAAATAACAGGCAATACTGTTTCATGGAGCATCATGTTTTTAGCCCAAAAATCTACAGTAGCAATTTCATTTGAGCTATTATACCGGGTGATTCAAAAACATGCCCGGGGTTTGAGAGGCTATTGCTCCCTGAGTATATAAGCAGTGATATTTTGCAAATCTTGATTGAATAGCCAAATCGTTCAATTATTTTTAAACATTTTCTTGACTATAATCGGTCACTCCGTTCAGATTCTGTAAGCGATTTTTCTAAAATGAGCCCCTTTGAGAAACATCGAAAAACGTGCTAAAATTACAAGCAAAAGTCCCTAATGTGTTAACCTCACAGCGATGACTTTCAGCACGCTTTAGCACGTGCTTTCTCTTTGACGAGTTGAAAAGTCTTCCCCCTAGTGTGAATAACTCATTCAGGGGGCTTCCATTATCTCATGAGGACAAAATGCATGAACACATTCAAGAGTCATTATTGTCAGGAAGGAGAACAAAGGGAAATTTTGCTTGCTGTTTTCGCTCGTTTTTGCAGGTTTCCATAGGGGTTTTCTACAGAAAATCTCCTATTTCAACGGGAAGAAATGGCCGATTAAAACCGAGTAAATTACTGGACCTAATTTGACATATCGGGGATAAAATAAGACAGTTTTCAACTTCATTGCTTTGATATTCAGGGACCACGATTTTTTCAAACGCCGGGGGTTTTTATTGACTAACCCATGAGTGAAAGAAAAAAAATTGTTATTTAATAAAGTGAAAATGCAAGTCGTACCTGTGTCTTTATCGTGGTTGTTCCTGCCTTTCATGGCTTTCCTCTGCATCCCTTCTTCAGCTCAACTCGTTGATTCAAGTTTGCAATGGCCTCTTTTACAGCAAAACTGAATTAGGCCATTGCAAACTTGAATCAACGAGTTGAGCTGAGGAAGGGATGCAGAGGAGGGCCATTAAAGACAGGAAGAAACCACGATAAAGACACTGGCATGATTTGCGTATACATTTCATTAATCAAAGATTATTTTGTTTTCAATCACCCATGATCATACACTACAGTGTAATTACACACAGTTTCGTTCGGAAGAATTCCGCTTGAAGTTGGAAGGATTTGCACTAGTTTACCAATTTATAGAATACGGATTTCATTGTTTTATAATGTACTAATGTTGCAACTGCTGCAACTAATTGCAGTCAAAAATAAGTCATGCTCTTCCAAGACAACCATGCTTGTTAGAAATCAGAGATAGCTATGAAGAAGACACGGTTTTCTCCTTTCCTTTTTCTGAATTTGAGAGAGTGTAAAAATGTTATACGACCATTATTTCTCTCAATTTATTTGCAAACGTTTCAAGAACATTACAATTCCTTCTCCGTTGCATTACAGATACAGAGGAGAAGCCAGTGTCACCGTCGTCAGTTCCACTTCCTGATGCTCCTCTGCCACAACCAGATGCCATAAAGCAAGAGGTAATTGATCATAGAAGGAATAGCTTGATGTAATTCTAATGATATTTTGCGAATTATTTTTAACTGTAAATTGAAGAGGATTTCATTTGAATATGGAAATCGAATAGGTGTTTTCACTTCTATACTCCCACGTTGATTATAAAAAGCTTATGTACTCTTAGTTTCATGGATTATGGACAATTCGAACAGTTAAAAGATGATTTGAGTCTTAGGACCTGTTCATATGGAGGCGAACCAGCCTGCTTAAAGGGCTGGCTCGGTCGGCGAGACACTTTTTGTCTTCAGTTTATTTGGAGAAAAACTTCTAGCCCACTCGCGGAGACAGAAATTGGACACATCTCAAAATGAGACACACGCCCATTGTTTAGTTCAGCAGCGTATGAGCAATAGAGACGCTTTTGTCTCCGTAGCTGGGATGGAGTGTTCATACGGGAAAATATTGATCCTGCCTACCGACATCTCGCCAGTGCTCCAGTGAGATCCTGCTAAGCGGGCCAGCGCATCTACTCGTAGGAACAGACAGCAAATTTTGTGTTGGAATTAGGGATGAGGCTAGATCTTGCCAAAGAGCTCCAGCCCAGTAAGCGGGCTGGCTCGCCTCCATGTGAACAGGCCCATAGGCAGCGTTCACACGATGGTGGAACATTATGAAAACGATGAAAAATGTGATGGATAGGCCTCCCGTTCACATAAAAACAATCCCTTTTTTACCGATAGATTTTGAAAACATAGATTTTGAAATTAGAACTTTAACCGGCACATTTTGAAATGGCCTTTTCAAAATGAGGCCAAATAGTCCTTAAGATGTAGGTACATTTCTTTGGTATCAAATTCTGGTAGAGTTTGCACCGTGTTTTTTTCCGTTGAATTTCCTGTCATTTTCAAATTCTGCCGGTATCTTGTAAACGCTAGCCCAAATTTTGCTACCGTTACATTCTCACCTTTTTCAAACTGTGCCAGCATCGTGTGAATGCAATCTTATTCATTCTTGGGCCTAGACCAATTATTTTTAATGATTTGTGTTGCTCCTTATTCTACGATTTGTGACAAAGTTGCCCTCCCCCCCCCAGGCACGAATACTGAAGATCCTTAAATGATATTTCCGTTGTAGCCAAAGAAAGAGAAGAAGCACAAGAGATCCAAAGAACCCAATTATGAAGTAGGAGAAGCGAGTGAAAGCGAAACATCAGAATCTGAATCGGAGACTGAGCCAGCTCCTCCAGGAGAGGACGACACAGTGAACGCAGATACAAATCGTGATGCAGAGATCAAGGATAAACAAAGCACTGAAGAGAAACCAGGCATGTATACAGTTGATATAAGGGGTTGAGTCACATAGCCGTAAACGAGCGTGTTCTCTCTGTAATCCATATGGTTTTCAGTATATTTTTTGGTGAATGGTGTGAATCCACAATAAAATCACTTTTCGAAATCGACTGACACCTCTGTAATCTTACAACATATGAACGTTTCGTTTGTTTCTCACTTTCGAATGTTTCGAATGTTTTTCACTATTGTTGCATTTTTCATTGGCCATATGAAAACCATGGTTAGGCTATCCTTCAAGGGAGCTCCTTCAGTATTCCTTTTCGTGTCACTGGTAGCTTGTTCGAGAATTTGGTGTCATCGGTGTAAGATCAAATATCCTAGAGGTAGATTCCATCCTTCAAGTGTATGTCGTCATTGTGAGGGAGGGTTATCATGGGTAGGGCGATGTCACCATGTATCCGGAAGGAGTTAAAGAGTTGGGACAAAGTTAAATGGGTTGTAGTAAGAATATATCAGGTAACAGTATCGCATCAGAGGGAATAAAGGAAGTAAAAGCTATGCACTAAATACCGAAAATTACCCCGTTATGTTTGATGGTTTCGACACGTTCACGGATATGGTTTAGCTAGAGGAACAATAGCTTGCGTATGCATTTTCTTGTACTGTATGTTGCTTACTGCACTCAGCTCCGTTCATTCATTTTATTATGCATACTCTTTGCAGAGAAACAGTCAGAACCTTTAGCGAAGGAGAGCGAATCTGGCCAAGCAGAGGAGGATGGTGACGCTGACCCTGGCCCTCCTGGGGTTGATGATGAGTCAGATTCAACAAAGGAAGAAAAGAAGGAAGAACAAAATGAAGAATCGGACTCAAGTGAAGATGAAGCTGAGCACAAAAGGGAAATTGAGAAAAGAAAAGGTCTCGGGGCTTACCTTGCCATGATGAGATCAGAGAGTAAGCTTTCTTTGTCGAACTTTTGCAAGGCAATCCTCATTCTTGGTTTCCTAGTTCAGTTGTTTATAAACATAGGCCCCTTTTCTCCATACTGTTTTCATTTCATATCGGATTATTGCTCTGTTTATACAGAATCATTTTGCTGTATGTTGCAGGGGACTCACCTCTGTTTCACATTCACCGTAGTGTGCACCAGATGAATAGGAACTGATAATGAAGCTTCGTTTTAAGGTTATATCAGATTTGACTGTTTGCACTATGTCGGATTTGTCTCATACCACTTACAGAGCATTTTAATTTGCAAACGCAAGAACGGTATGAAGCGTAATAGACCTTTTAGCTATTCTGAAAAAGAATCTAGATCGAACGATATTTCCTTACATTTTGTAGCATTTTCGAATATGGACAATTGCGATCGAAGCTTAACGCCATTTAATCGAACCTCGCGTATAAAATTGTATAGAAATATCGCTCAATCCAGGCTCTTTTGTAGAATAGCTAAAAGGTCCATTGGATGGATGAATTCTCGCTCAGCAGTAGGGCCAAGCTGGTTAGAAACCAACCTGATATGACACCAGTGGCGTAACGGAAACAGTCGAGGCCCTTAGGGATTTTTCCACTGGAGGCCCCCAGGCTGAAGAATTTGTAAATGACGTAATACAATCCTAAAATGCCGTGTCCGGTTTGAACTTGAAGTAAATAAGTTATGCAGGCAAAGTTAAAACATTTGCAATGATTTACTGTGAAAAATTCATAACTTTACAATAAAATCGGTAGGTCCACATTTTCACAAAACAGTAACTTAAATGGCTCCATGTCCATGCAAACGTAGATTCGTCAGTCTACCATTACAGAGCACATTACAACTGCCAGTTATCAACATTACTTTCCATTCACTTAGACTGTCATATCTTGCAGGCCCGAGACTCCGTGGTCTTGTTAATCATAGCCATAGCTTTAGCTTGAAAATAGGTAACGAAACAATTTTTTTTCTGGGGGGCCCTTTTGGCCGGGGGCCCTTTTGGCCGGGGGCCCTTAGTTTTTGAATTAAGGTGCCCTAAACTGCGTTACGCCACTGTATGACATGAAAACGTTATTGCACACATATGGCTTTAGAAGCTTAAAATATTGATGATATCAAAGAAGAGTAGAAACCAATCTCTGTTACGTTACAACTTTTCTTTTGCTTGGAGTTTTTGCATTATGGACAGAATCTTAGTTTGTTATGGCTGAGGATCTCTGAATAATGCATAGATTAAATGCTTAAAGAGCCTATCCTATCATTTTATTGATACTGTAAGGCTCTTCCAAGTAACAACTTATAAGATGTTCATCTGCAGATGGAAACATTTCGTTCGATTCGAGAATTTGATGTTAGTCCATAAGCTGCTAGCCTACGTGTAGACCCGTTATTCAAAAGAAGAACGGGTCTATGAAACAATGAGTGAAAGCTTGCTACGGCCACTCGAGTAATTATCTTAAATCATCCTTATCCGCTATTCAAATAATGTGCGATACGCGTTTCAACAAAGGCTGCATAAATGAAGTTCTAGAAATCTAGAACTCGCTGTAGCAAGCTTTTGCTCATTGTTTCGTAGACCCTTTCTTCTTTTGAATAACGGGTCTACTCGTAGGCTAATAAGCTGCAGGACATGAAGAAAGTCATAACTGGCAAGATAATGATATGTAGGAAATTTTCCGACGCTGTCTTGCAGAAAATGTATATCCTATTTGATGCTGGCATGAAAAGACCTGTGTTCTAGTCGGAAGTTTCTATTACATTTTCAAGAATCTTACAATTGAGAATTCTGATTCCCAAAAGAATAGGCCCAACAAGAGGGAAAATTAAAGCAACTCAGCAGACTCACCTCCATACATCATCATATGAGCACGAGGGGCCTATTATTGGCTTCAATTGAGAAAGCTTAGAAAAAAAATAGGGGAAAAATACTTAAGGAACGCATACGTCTTTGTAAGACAAGTAACAGTCTGAACTAACTTAAAGTTAGCCCTACCCCCAGAGCCGCACCGCCATGCAAGTGCTATTAGAGGCCCCGGGGGGACTGTCTCCTCCCACAGTGAGCAAGGTTAAGCATTGAGAGAGAAATCACAAGCACCTCATAAGTCATGCTACAGACCAGTCTGTAGTATGACTTGTGAGGTGCTTGATGATTTCTCTCTCAATGAAAAACTACTTCTTGCAGAAAAAATATCATTGAAATTTTGACTCGATGTTTTTGCAGGTATCGAACAGGAACAAAATGAATCCCAAAAGAAGGAAGAATCAGAGAAAGAAAAACGCAAACATAAGGGGGAGAAAAAATCAGGGAAAAGGGATTGGGAGAAAAGAAAGCAGACTGGGCTTGGTGCTTTTGCTTCAAGGATGGGTGGTGAAGGAAATGAAGACTCAGAGTCGGATTCAGACTCAGATTCAAATTCAGATGATGATGAAGAAGAAAAGAGAACACCTAAGGATCATGTAAGTGGCCCCTTCTTTGTTACGTAGGGAGTTCTCAAGAATAATTTTCATAGGGAATTTCTCAAGAATCAAATTTATCCATGTCCACGTGATATTCTTTTAGTCTCTAAGACAGTCTGGAACTTTTTTAGGCTTAGGCCCATTTCACACTGTTCCTTGTTTGTTTGTATCCGTTTTCGTTGCATCGAAGCTAGCAGTTGACATTGCTCCATATTTTGTACAAGAACGAAGGGGAAAACATCGGTTTTTGTCCATTCACACTGATATACTTGATCACAAATATAATGTTCTGGTTTTGTGAAAGTCGTTGTTGAATGTTGGAGCGTTTTCTAAGACCTCCGTTTTTGTGTGTTGTTAGGTTTTATTATTGATAAGAGCTTTTAATGTAGTTAGCTTTTATTATTGATGAACTTGTAAGATATGTAAATTAATAAGCATTAGTTAGCTGTAATTTTAGCTATTGTTTTGTTTTCGCCTACTTGTAAATAAAGAAATGCTAATGGTGGTGGTGATGGTGACGATGATGATGATGATGATGGTGATGATGATGATGATGATGATGAGGCTGATGATGATGATGATGATGATGATGATGATGATGATGATGATGATGATGATGATGATGATGATGATGATGATGATGATGATGAGGCTGATGATGAGGCTGATGATGAGGCTGATGATGAGGCTGATGATGAGGCTGATGATGATGATGATGATGATGCTGATGATGATGATGATGATGATGATGATGATGATGATGATGATGATGATGCTGATCAGCAATTTCCCTTTTAGCACAAGAATGAAAACAGACATCAGAAAGAAAACATCACTGTGAAAAAAGAAGAAGCAGAGATGGTGGAAGAGACCAAAGCACCTGAATTAGAAGCGCGTCAATTACACAAAACACTCTCATTGTTCATGAGAAGTGTGCCGCCAAATATCTGCAAGGCAGACATTCATGCAGTGAGTTATCTTTCTTCAAAGAAATCAGGCGTATCAAAAATTTTCTCCCAAGAAAAATGTAATCGAATTTGATCCGCCTGTAGGGCCTGTTTATATGAGACGGACTGGCCCGTCAGTGAGCTGACTCACCAAGAAGCTAGCCCTGGTTTACATGGAAGATTCGATAGTGAGCCAGCCTCGAGCCAGCTTGGCTGTTGGTAGCCATATGCCATCATTCTTTTGTGTAAAATTGAAAGACAAGGGAATACTTTCTGGTCCTTTCAATTTTACGAGAGAAGGAATGTGTGCAGGCCAGAACCGTGGCACCAAATGTGACAATTGGCGTGCGTCAAAGACGAGCTGGCCCGTTTCTTCCGTTTATATGAGAAAAGTCAGCCTGTTTTAGGCGGGCTCCCGCCACTCGATAACCAGGATCTCGGCAAAGAGGGGCAGCCCGGTAAACATATAAACGCAAACTGATATTTACAAAGCTGTGACCAGATATGTAGGATCTCAGATGAAGGCGAGCCACCTCAGATTGGAATTATATAAATCCTATGCTTGTTACACCAAGGTAAAGTTTTGCGGATTTTGGGTATGTTGCAAACATAAGAAACACGTGTCAATTGGTGTGAATTTCAGCCCGACTCACCTTATTAGCGACTGTATTATATCTATTTGACAGGTTTGCAAACGGTACCCAGGTTATTTGCGAGTAGCTTTGGCAGATCCAAGTCCTGACAGGGGGTAAGTATAGCTTCGTTTAGATGTTATCTGCAGCCCCAGGGGGTACTTCTATTGGTATGTGAAGGGAGTCAGACACTGCATATTTTTTAGAAACCCAAAGGTATGCTGTACTTAGGACATGTTTGTACCCAAATAAATATGCTCATTGCTTTGTAGTACAGAACAAGTAGAGGTTTTCGTAGCTGTTTCGATAACTGCTGAAATATTTTGTGAAAAACTCAGCCTGGCACTCACCTTGCTAGATTTTCTCATCAGCCATCTCAAAAATATACTGATTTTTCACCAGATAGCGTATGTGCTGATAAAGGTATACGCTGATAAAAGTAGATGTTTCATTGATACCCAGCAAGGGCATTCAGTGACAAAAAACCAAGCGGTTGCAAAGAGGAAACTTCGTTGATTTTCACTGGGTTTTGTAGTCGAAGTAAGCAAATATTTTTCCAGTTCTGTGATTATGTAGTCGATAATCGAAATATTGGCTTACCAAGTTAAACCCTAACTGGACTCTGCAGTTCTCTAGGTAGTTGTTGACATAAAAGACAACAACGTCAAATTTTAATCTTGCTTTTGACAATTTCTTACCGTGAGAATTTCTTTGAAATAGGTTTTTTCGACGTGGCTGGGTCACATTTGAAAACAATGTTAACATCAAAGATGTCTGTTGGAACTTGAGCAACATTCGAGTAAGCTTTTATCTTTGTTTACCAAACTTATTTTGCTGCGCCAATAAATACAAGTTGAAGTTGTTCTATGATGGATCCATTATATTCAATGGGTGGATCAGAAACGTATGTTTCAGATCCACCAAACGTATGTTTCAGACAACGTATGTTTCAAACGTATGAAACGTATGATTCAAACGTATGTTTCAGAAACAGGGTGTCTCGAGAACAGTGTGCCCCATTTGTATGCTTGCTGTGGAGGAGCTGTAGATTCAGTCATCTCAATTTTTGCACAGCTACATAGCTCAGGCTTCAACGTAGAGGTTTGAGACCCTGTAGAAGTCAATCTGACAAGTGGTTGGTGATTTATTGCAGAGAATGGCTTGTTCACATCCTTGTAGGTCTCAGTTTTTTTATTCTAAGTATTGATGGAAAAGCATCATTACATTTGAACAATTTCCGTATCATTACAAAGCTATACTTGAACGTAGCCTTCGTCCAGACTTTGCTGATTGATTGATTGATTGATTGATTGATTGATTGCCGGTATGACAGCGAGAAAGATTACAAGGATACTTCAATCCTGCAGCTTTTAACTCAAGTTTGAATTATTCAAATCTGTGAAGCACTCTTGTCGGTGTAAATTTTCAAAAGTGGGAACTTTTTTCTGGCTCACCCCGTACTATTTAAAAATTTAATACACTAAGCACTGTTCGTTTCTTGAATGTTATTAACAAATTTTACTAATCTGGTTCCTGAAATTGCAATAAAAGTGACTGGAGATTTATTTTATTGCAGACTGTTCTGTTTCACGCAAAACCAATATGATCTTCCATGAAGCCATGAACATAGATTTTAATTTTTACCTTCAATGTTTTTGTCAGATGTATTGAGTTTTCTTGATGGCTGATCATCATTCTCTATCAATCAATTTCAGATTAAAGAACACGAACTGAACCCCGTTGTAAACCGTGATTTATCAAAACGTGCACGCCCAATATCTGGTATCACACTTTGCAAACAAGTCGTTAAATTCGATATTCAATTCTCCACGAAGCTTGTCAAAGCTTTGGATGATAAGATTGCTCTGTATTCAAGAGAGGCTGATGAAGAACAAAAGGATGAAGATGCGATGGAAATTGAGGTAATTTCATCCTGTTCAATTTTCTTGATAGGACACAGAGAAGAAAGACTTGAGCCAGCTAATGCTATGTGAAACGATTGCACGTATTTTATCGCAACTGTCTTCCTAAAATCAGAACACTTTGTTAAAGGGATTGTGCAATGGTAAATAGGCTTCTCTATAAATAGAACAAAGAAAGTGCGCAAACACAGCGTTGTTTCTTTAGCTATCGATTATTAACAACTCGTGTGAGCCAACGATTTCAATGGGCTATTTTTAGATTTTTCTGCTCAGTGCAAATGCAGGCTTTTAGCCTTGCACAAACCCTTTAACACCAAGTAGTTATATTCCTGTTCTGGCTTTGAAATGTCGGATTGAATACACCATTGTTGAAACATAATTCTCAGTTAGAATTTAGTATTGCATCACCTTTTCAGATTCGATTTGATAATGTGAAGTAAGTGTGAGATTCGTTATGGATTCGCATTTTCTATTTTGAAAAAGATACTTTGAAAGTGTGCACATTTTCTATTTTGAAAGCGTGCGCTTTTTCAAAATTCTTTCTGGGTATACATTTTCGATGATCAAAATGTGCCGGAGTCCAACTATCCTTGTTCCATAATTTCATCTCTCCTTGTGCTCCTAAACCCAGACAAAGCAGTGGAGGGGGCCTTAAAAACAGATTTTCCATCCTCTTGCACCGAAAGGACTTGCTTGGGGGAGAGGCCTTTTATGTCATATGTTTGTGTGAGGTCATTCATACCAAATAACAGTTTTTGTATTAGTTTGCTGGTTCATTGCAGCTGCATCTGAAATAATTGTTCTTGAAACATTGTAGGAAATTAAAGACAACGCAGAAGCAACTGACAGCGAAAAAGCTGAAAACAAAGAGAACGGAGAAGGAACAGGAGAGCAAGACGTCAATAAACCAGATGAGAAAGAACCAGAGGTCATCGAAACCCCCTTACCAACTGAGAACCCGTTGCTGGCCTTGCTGCCGCAAATTTCTCCAGAATCTGGTGACGCGGCGGAACAAGGTGTGACAGATGGAGAAGACAAAGAGAAGAAAGAAGCAGCGTTAGATTATTCGCGTGATGAAACACTGATGAAGGTATTTAGTTTTTCATAATTTGATTCATTTCTAACGTTTTACAACACAATTCGCTGTTGTTTGTCTTCCTCCCCCGGAAGAGGGTACTTGAAAAGGAAAGTGACGGGGGTGTGTTGCCAATCTCTCCACATCCTGTATCCTGTCGCATAAAAATACCCCATAAGTATACCCTGTCGCATAGAACTTGTGCCAAAAGCATGCATTATCCATTGTTTCAAGAGAACCCTAAAAAAATCCTTCCGCATGATGATTTTTCTTACTAATGTTTCTTAATGAGAAAAGTTTTCTTACTACTCTGACAATCGAAATTTTCTCATTTCAAGATAAAAAATCTTGAAATCAGAAACAATTTTCTTGTTTGAAGGCTCTGGATATTTTCCCATTTCAAGAAACATTTTCTAATTTCAAGAAAATATTTCTTACTCTAGTTTCTTATTAAGAAAAATTTTCTTACTATTCTGACCATCCATATTTTCTCATTTCAAGATAAAACATCTTGAAATCAGAAACAATTTTCTGGATTTAAGGTTCTTGATATTTTCCCATTTCGAGACAAATTTTATAATTTCAAGAGAATTTTTCTTGATCTAGTTTCTTACTGAGAAAAGTTTTCTTACCATTCTGACAATCCAAATTTTTCTTGATTAAAGGATTTATTTCTCAGAATAAATACTTTTACTTCTCATTTCAAGAAAGCGATTTTTTGTGGTGAGTACCCTGTCGTATAATTTTTATCAGAAAAGGACACCCTGTCGCATAGTTTTACCGTAAAATGACACCCTGTCGAGCGGCACAGCCCGTCTGGAAAGTATGGGTGGGCCCTCGGGTTTCCTCCTTCCCGGGCTTCCTGTTAAGAACTCACAGCCTGATTACTATGTGTACCTCATTGCATAAGGACCGAAAATGGCTGAGTTCAATATCTGAGGTTCTTATTTTGGGGTTTTATTGTATTTTGAGCGGAACGAGCCTCCCCATGCTAAGCGTATGATCCTGATCTTTAAAAGGTCGTTGTGAAATTCAACGACCTATTTCTGTGAGCTGAATGGCTTCAAAGAAACTTTAGCTATTTCGCTACGGCTCTGCGGTTGGAGTTTTCTAAAATCTTCAATATTTTCAGAATTAAAGTATTTTTCTCCTTTTTCGAGAATTCAAGAGAAGTTTTCGAAAAAACTTAGAACTATCGTAATTTCTAGACTGTTTGGCACAACATGCAATAATTTCAAGAAAACCACGGTTTATCGATGTCCACAATATGGTATCAAACACAACTTTTTTCACTTGTCTGGTTTATGACATAGAAGTTTGGTTACGTCATATCCTCAAATGAGCTGAAATAAAGAAAACGCTGTAACATATAACATTCAAAATTTTTGAAAAGTCTAATGGTAGAATTATAGCAAAAAAGCTGAAGTTTCTCTTAAGCCGTTCAATGAGGAGGAATAGATCACAGAATTTTACACCTACCTTTTTATGTCGATTCAAAGATTTGGAACCTATGCTCCCATGCTATATACCATGACTTAATTGTTAGAAAGTGCATTATGGACAGAATCTCAGATTTGTTGTGGCTGAGGATCTCTGAATGATGCATAGATTAAACCTTTAAAGTACTTCTCTTGTCTCGTTTGTGTTGACATGGAGATACTCTAATAAGGAATACAAGTTTGTTAGCTACGTGGTTAAGCCAGTTTTCTCTGAATGTGTTGTGGCGCAGAAGTGTAATCCTCTGACTTTGCAGCCAGAATGGTCAGGTGGAGTGGGCTCGATACCCGTTAGGGCGCCACCACTTGAGTGTCATGACAAGGGACAGCGGACTCCATCAGCGCTTAGCTACTCCTGCGACCCCAGCGCTTGGCGCTGAAAACCGCAACTTCACCTGCACCATTGTCGGCAAATGCTAAATTGAAATGTTTTCTTTTCTAAAACAGGCCCTCGATAAACTGTTGTTATACCTAAGAATCGTACATTCAGTAGACTATTATAATGGCTCTGATTACCCTCATGAGGATGAAATGCCAAATCGATGTGGTGTATTGCATATTAGAGGCGAAGTCCCTGAAAAGTCGAGTCAATCGGAGGGTAAGTAAGCGTTTCGGATTTTTGTTGTTGAGTCAAAAATACTCGAGAGTTTGGCTAGCTGTGTGATCCTATGCTTTTCAATAATTTCGATAAAATTCGTATAAATTCTTAATGGAATAGCTAATTGGGGGCTGGAACTTTATTTCAATAGAATTGACGAAGCCGTTCTAAATTCATGACCGATTTTGTTATGAAACTGTCCCGAAAAATGCTTTAAAATGACTAGAGTGTTGCTAAGATTTCTTGCCTTTAGCTGTTTAATATCTTTTAGCCATTTATTGATTGTATATTTAGATTTAACTTTAGTTACCTGTCTCTATGTTATGGCCATGGGGTAGTCATGGTCTTCTGCTCCTCATAGCATCGTTTTTGTAGTGTAGCAAAGTTGTTTGTAAGTGCTGTTCTAGGTAATTTCATTATTGTAAATTTTTATATTGGATAAAAGAATATCTTTTAGCCATTCCATGAAATTTTACTTTATGATTTAAAAGATTGATGTTTTATGAAATTTAAATCATGTCGACTTGCCATCATTTACACCTTTGCACTCCATTACGCTTCTCTTTTACTTTTGGTCGGAGCTTTCGCCTCACCTCAGAGGCGTCTTCAGCGACAAACCAGACGAAGATTTGTTTTTTGTCGATAATTTTAAAAGAATTATTTCATGTTTCTCGAAATGTTTGTGAAACAATATTTTATAGAATGTCAACATTTACGATACAGTTTGGTTGACAAGTAAGATTTGTATTAACCAGTATTTGAACGTTTAGCGTTTGTGTAGCAAAGACTTCAGTATTTCTCAACCTTTCCTTCCAAGTAAACACTTGAGAAATCAGTTCTAGAACATTCGTATTGTAGTTGAAAAATGGTTTGTACTTCTAACTCTAGTGTCAGAGTGGAAAACAAATGTTGAACAGAAGTTGGGACATTATTTGGTAAAAGAGGAAGAGAAGCTTTCAGATGAAGAAGTGCAAAAACTCGGGAAGAAAAACGTTGAGGAATATCCTTTCATTTTTTCCATTTCTGACTGATTTTGATAAATTTTTATAATCTGTAATCTCAGACGAAGACTTCTTCCAATGATTTGCTTTTCAGCAATACCTAACAGACGAACCCATTGATATTTGTGCAAGTGCTTCAACACCTTGCAAAAGTTATGGAGGCAAAAGAAATTTTGAACAGCGTTGAGATCTGCGTTTACATTGTTTCGTACCATTCTATTTCTGTGTGTGATTTGCAGTTAACATACAATTTGTTAGTCAATTTGCAATCAACGTTTTAGGCCGTCATTGCTGAACGTAGCTCCTTGCATTGAAATTCTCAATCGTCAGTGGCGTCAAAAAGTCCCAAAAGTTCAAACCTAAAAAGCTCAAGCATTTGTTGCAAAATATTTTTCTGTCAGTATTATATTAGTCTTTTTCTTTTCCTTTGTATATTTATAACAGCAGACATTCGTTACAATCCTTAATTCCTCTCACGGAAACAGAAACATTTTTAAACGCCAACACCATCGAGCTTGCTAAAGACAAATGGCTTTGTCCACTCAGTGGGAAGAAGTTTAGAGCGAAAGAATTCGTAAAGAAACATATTTTTAATAAACACAGTGATAAGCTGGACGCTGTCAAAGTTGAGGTCAGTATTTCCTAAGGTTAAATGTTATAGGGCGATTGTATTTGTTAGGCCCATCAGTTTTTCCTACCTGTAGCTTTGTGATGTTAGCTCACTTTTTCACTTGTGTGTATCCTTGTGTTGTGTAGGCTGTCAGTCGTAAATGAGGCCATCCAATAACTAGAAAGCTTAACTCCATCTCAGTTTTTCCTGCTTGTAAGTTTGAATAACGAAAATTGGTGACGAAGAGCTAGAAAAGATATCCCTCCTCCCCCCTTCGAGTCTATCCAATCTCAATTTGATTTCATGATATCAGAAACTAAAAGAAATGTAAAGGAACATTAAATTCAAAAGGCTTTCTTGAAAGTTTCAAGGGAGGACGACTTTTTGGTTTTTCTATTTAGCTTATTACAGAGTCTGCCTCCACGATCAGAAATAGATTTCTGCCCCGATGTTGCTCTTAGCGGGGCTGTTTTAACATTTGTTTCAGTACTTCTTGTAGTTCTATCCACATTAAAGGCTGTACATGACCACCATTTGCAAAGTGATTGCATCATTCATTACTTGTTTTATTTGAAAAGCTTTCCTTTTTAACAAATATAAACAGACGCTATCCGTATTCTCAGTGCAGTAATAACTAATGCATTGCAATCTTGATTCAGTAATGCATAAAGTGAAACTTTTGTACTTCTGAATGAGGCAGTTATGAAACGATTTTTTTTCATTCCTCTCAGGTTGATTTCTTCAATAATTATCTCAGCGACCCAAAGAAACCGCAATTCCCAGAGTCGAGTCCAGTAAAATCTAGCAGCACCACGTCATCAAGCCAATATACGTACCAACAACAACAACAGCAACAACCAATGGGACCTCAAATGGGCTGGAACCCACGTGCTCATATGATGATGTATGGAGGTGAGTTTGCTGAGTTGCTTTAACACGCTAACTTGTGGGGCCTATTCTTTTGGGAATCAGAATTTTCGTGGAAATGTTCGGAATATCAAAGGTGGCAAAATTGTTCCTTCCTGCAAGCCGAGTAGGTGGACGCAGAATTTCCTGTAAGGAAGTATTCGCTTGTTTCATGTCAAGTATGAAATTTCTGGCGAAGTAGTTTTGATATATTAGTGTGAGCTGACTTTTTCACCCCTATTGAAACGGAATGCTTTGAAGAGAAAGTTCCAAACTAATGTTTTGTAAAGGCAGCAGACTTCTGAGACATCATAAGGAGCCAGAAAAGTTATGTTATTTATGAACAATAACTATTTGGGGCTGCGGTAAAAAAATATGCATCATCATCATCATCATCATCATCATCATTTTTCTTATTATTTATACACGATACCCCTTCAGTTAAAAACCTAATACAATGCTAGTAATATCTATGATAAAATTTTTAAAAAAATGGACTGTTCTTCCAGAGGGTCGTATTTCAGTGTTTTGTTCTCAGCATTCTCAACTCGTCAGGTGCGCTTTCAGTTCTTTTTTGAAGCGCCCTAGTTTTTGGATTTCTCTAATATTAGCTGGGATATGGCTCCAGGCTTTTAAGGCAGAGTAGTAAAATCCTTTTTTGGCATGTTCAGTTTTAAGCCTTGGGATCTGGAGATCCTTATAATTCCTTGTTTCATAATTTGAATACGCGGATCTATATTGGTACTTGTCCCAAAGCCTGGCTTCCATTGTGACCTGTAGTCGAACCCTTTCACAATGTCTCCACCTTTTTACAATGCTTCTTCTTATAGATAATTTCTTTCTATGCACTCGGAGATTTCCATTATATTCACAAGTTTTCCGAGACTCAGGATGCCCAGACCAGTATGCCCTTGGTTATCCCCAAGTCTGAGTAAGGAGATATTTTCAACTCTGAGTTCAACTCGATCCTAGCAACTACTTTAATTTTATCAGATGTGATAGTGGTTCAGTCATGCATGATTTATTCTCATTCTTTATATGTCTAACTATATTATGTAAAGTTTTACAAGTAGCTGAAAGATGTATAGATGATACCTTGGCTCCTATGATCTTGGCTCATATCTCGCCGTAGATCACCCAAAAATTTTGTTGTGCATAACTCGTTGCACATCGTCAATTTCTTTGCAGGTCCTCGTGTACCTTTCACGCCACCAACGCCATATGGCGCAGCTTTCCCCGCCGGACCTGATGTGTATAACAGAGGGATGACCTACCCTCCAAAACCAGCAAGGTAAGCGTAATTAAAAGTTCATAGTTTCTTTCATTTTATAAGAAAGCTTTTGGCCTCCGTATCGACAAACTCTTCAGCCTGCTTAAAGGATACGTTAGAAGCCCAAATTCAGGAATGAATAACTTCAGGAATAAATTCAGGAATGCGAAACTTTGATACATAATTTCAAAGCAAAGGGCTCGAATCTTTGCAGAACTTTGAAATCAAATGTGTAAAATATCATTGCCAAATTTATTCAGCTGAATGGATCGGCGCGGACTTTAGGTCGCTTCCCATGATTCCAGAAAGAATAGTTTTGATGACTTCATTATTTTCAGAGTTACATCTTTTAAGAATTTCAGCAGTCTTTAGTTATGACATCATCAAGTTGCTAAATCATGAACCACAGATTTTCGCCAGCAACCATCTTGTAGATCTTCAAAAACTGATTTTTTCTTGTATTGGTCATTTCCACTTTCCTCAATCACTTTACAATTTATGGTGCTTGTATCTTTTTTAAAGCTAGTTATGTTTTTCTAAACTTGGCCAAGCAAAACGAGACATAAAACAACGCGTCTGCTCTTCAAAACACTCAAATCTACCGTTTCCAGAATTCGCTTTTTTTTGCTGACTGGCATTTTCCTCTGTGAAGTATACCGTTTCAGACCTCGCAGACTTCAGATGCCCAAAACAATTCGCCCTTAATTTTGAAGTTGAATTCCAAGGCATTCCAACTTTTCTCCACAGGGGCGGAATCCCTCCTCGAGATGCGAGAAAAATGGTCCAATACAGAGATTTGGATGCCCCAGATGACTTGGATTTCTTTTAATGGTGATGTATTATATGGTAGAACTTGGAAAACTTTGCAAAGAATTTATGTTTTGTTCAACTTATCCATGTTTTTTTATTGTTGTAAATGTGAAAGTTTTTGTCCGTGTTGATGTTACGTTTTAAGGACTAATATGAACCACTTAAGGTAGTCTGTCCCATTGATGAATGAAAAAAGATCGATAAAGTTCTCTATTCCACAAATTTACGCTAATCTCCTTTATTCAAGGCGGGCATGGTCGTTCATGCGTAGGTTTCATGGCCAATAGACCTTTCAGCTATTCTGAAAAAGAATCTCAATCGAACAATACTTTGCTACATTTTGTAGAATTTTCGAATATGCACAATAATAGTGATAGGAGCTCCAACTTCACTCGATCGAACCTCGCGCATAAAAATTTAGAAAATAACGCTCGATCGAGGCTATTTCGCTGAATAGCAAAAATGTCTATTGGATGAAGTAAATGATCAAGGGAACAGACTGCCTTTAAGTGTTACATATGGGCAGTGCTGCATTATCGCAAATCTCAGGTGATGTAAATGTGATGTAGACTTTTGATATTCTGTTTGATAGAACGAAAAGATATGAGTGTGCTAACTTCTCATTAAATGCGTGTAGGAGCTGCACAACATGTTTCATTGTGAAAAAATCTCATAGCATGCGAAATTTTCCGGTCTTTTATTCGCTTCTTCGGTTTTAACTGTTTGTCGGTTTGAATTGTTTGTATCTTGCAGTTTTATGCAGCTGTCGAATCGTATCCAGCAAAGTCGTTACAGCGCATTAATTTCCGTGTAAACAACGGCGAATTGTTTAGGCCCGATGCCTAAGTGCGCGTTATTAGTGAAAAAGGCTTGCTGCAGATCGATTTCCAATGTCTACCGGTGCGCAAACCTCAAGCGCCTGTTGTGAAATTTCGACTTTTTACAGTGCGTTAATTTCATGGAAACAATTGTGGATCGTTTTTGTCATATTTATAGATGCAAGTCACGGTGAAAATTACAAGTCGAAGGCTAGCTCGATTTGCGGTCTCCGCAAGATAAGAACCAGTTAATCGGGAGATCATGAAGCATGTTTCGGCAAATTGTGAAGGTTGTATCGTACATTGATTTCCTGAAGGCAACAGTGAATTATTTGGGTCTGTCCAGAGAAAAGCTCCGGGTGCTCATCAGACTGTTAGATGAAATCTCCGTTAGATGAAAATAATTTATTGCAAAGACGTGACAATTATTTGTGTGCATTGCAAAGTTTTTTAGTTTGCATTAATATCCTGACAGCAACGATGAATCTTTTAGATACTAGTTTGTAGGTACAAATCGTGGAGAAAAGTCACAATAGGCCCTCATCGGGTCGACTTCCTATATCCCCTCGGTGATGAAACATTATAGTCTGAAAACGTTGAGGTAGTTTGTTAAGCTGTGAATTTTATCTGCATCAATATCCTGAGAACAACGACAAAGTACTTGTCAGGTCCTATCCGTAGTACCTGACAAAGTCTTCATCTGATGGATTGGCTACATCCCTTCGAAAATGAACATAGTGTGAAATTGTGCGAAATTGCAAAGTTTTTATTGCGCATTGATTTCCTGACAAACAATAAGGAATTTTTAAGCCCTTTTTCGAGGTGTGTGTTGTTATTGAAAGAGGCCTGTTTGGTATTATTTTCTTGTATCGGCTTGATAATGAAATATTACAGTATGAAACATGAATGACATTTATTGAATTGTTAAGTTTTTAAAGGGCATTAATTTCCAGACAACAACGGTGAATTGTCTAGGTGCTATTTACAGGTGAGATTTAGTTTGAAAAATGAACGTTCTTACCGGCATCGATTTCCTATCCTAGTTAGCAAGAACCATTTTAGTGCGAAAACCCGAAGCGCCTTTTGTCAAAATCCCCCAGCACAACGGACGTTGCCTGAATTTGAGATCAACAAAAATTCGCCATTTTTGACGATTTTTACTGGAATTTATTGAAAATTTGTTGAAATGAAAATTGTGCAGCTTCAGTTCCGAACCAATAAATTTGAGGTACAGTAAACAGTCATGTTTATTCATTTTTAATGTGCCTCAAAAATATTTCGATTTGTTATCGGAAAACATCTGGAAAGCGGTTTTCTTTGACGTCATAAAAATGCGTCTTTCTTGTAATAATTCCAAGGATGATGAAATCCTGAAAAGTTAACAAATCATTAGATTTAGATTTAGCTTTCTTTTATTTTAATGCATGTTTGCAAAAGCGAAAATTCTGACAGTAGGGAGGTAAAGGGGGGCCGGTTTTGATTTTCGTTGCAAGAAGAATCTAAAATCAATCGCGAGAAAGTTTCAGGCCCTTTTGAGTGTTACGATTTCCTGATTACGACAAGTTTGCAATTTCTGCGATAGAGTTGTAAGTCAATTCTGGGGACAGATTTTTGAAAATCGATTTTTTCATAAGTTTCGAAATTCCCACAGGGTAAATAGGTTTTACTGGCATTTATCATTTAGTGTTTTACCTCGTCGATTCCAAAATGTAAAATAGAAGCAGATTAAAATGCAATACACTCTTCTTCATGAAATGTAATCCACTTCACCTCTCTCCATGCTAAAGGATATTTGCTTACACATGGGGTGTGTCGAGAAAGGTTTGCACATTTGGCGGGCAGTATGTAGCCAATTTTTAAATCTTAAATCCGATAAAAATGTTTGTATTTAGGAAATAGTTGACAGTGTTCCTTGTAGATGGTAAAATGTTTCGATGAAAATGAAAGTAGAAAAACAAGATTAAGAGAGAAGAAGAGAATCTAAGCGAAGTAATTGTTAACTTTTGTGTTGATGTCCTCATAACAGGAATCTAACGAGAGGTTGCTCGTCATATTACAAATTTCTTCTAATCAAAGCTGAAAACTATTTACTATTTATTCTTTACATGGTTCATAAATATATCGGTGCGCTGCCTTGATTGGACCGTAATAACTTTATTAGTGCCCAAATATGAGATATCAGCCTTTAGGCCAAATCTATTAAATACATTTATGTCAATAGCAGTGTCCTGTCCTCCAACTCTTAAAAGAACAGTGCACGAATAGAGGGAAAAGATTACAACGAAGATTGCCGGAGGTCTTCCCATCCTTTTCTAGGAAGCAGAGAATTTCCTCTTCTTTAATTCGAACTTCTTACCCAGGGTTAATTCAACTTGTTGCCTCCTCAGAACGCAGAAAGACATAAAATATGTGACTTCATTCTCATCAAATGACAATTTCTTCGATTTGCGAAAATTCAAACGCATGTCTTTGAAAAAGTGGGGGGCTTTAGCCCCTTCTAGCCCAATGGCTGCGCGGTCCCTGCAAGAGACATTGTAATGTAATCTCTCCTTCCCCCCCCCCCCGAATTAGTAGTGGAACTGTGGCCCTGTCCGCACGTATCCGGATATTTTTGAAACTCGTCTCTTTTTTCCGTTTTGGGTTGGCGTCCACAGGGTGACGGCGTTTTCGGTCACCGAAAACGAAGCTTTTCAGACGCTTTTCAAGCAGCTCAAGCAGACGAAATATGTAAGAGCCAATCATATACCAGCCTTCTTCAAGATTTGGCGCCGATGAAGTCGTAACCAAATGTTCCCTAACGTCATCCTCTTAGAAGAACAATGATTGATAGCGTGGGGGAATTATGAACTCTGTATTGCGTCAAAGGAAAGCAGTTTTTATTCACTCAATAGAAATGGAGCGTAAATTAACAAGATAGTTTAATGTGAAAATCAGATTTAAAGGGCAAAGAGAAAGAAAGATTGCGCGATTACTTGATGGTGTTTGAGAGATCTTATTTTGCTTTGTTTTCATCTAGAATTGTAGGCATACCGGGTGAGAAAAAAACGATGTTCACACCAGGCCTGTTGGAGCGTCTTTCTGATTGGAGGGTATTCAGTTGTTTGGGGTCCGGGGGCGGAGCCCTCTAGAAAATTTTATCAGGCCACGCCTATTTTTCTGTTGGCAACGCCCTTCTGTGAATGCTGAAGGGTCAGTTCATGCTCGTAGGTCCTAGAATTTATGAATCCAAATATATTTCAAACAAGCAGGCTGAAACTAAACTACCACGCTAGACAGCCTCGCATGTTAGTTTTGATAGAGTCTGGAATAGAGAATGTGTCGAATTTATGTATTTGACCCGTAAAATTGTGTGTTGAAAAGAGGTTGCCTTGTCATACGATCCAATAAGCCCCTCCCTGGAGTGTCCGAAATTGAATTAACCCTCCCCCCTCTGTTGGCTTAATAGAGCTGTTACGGTATTGGCTTCGCAAAGATAGCTTTCCGAAAGTTTTTACTTTGAGTTGAAGCGATATCCTTAATCCCATTGGCCAAGTTAATTCGAAATCATCATTCGGATCTAAATGAAACTAATATGTTCTCTTTAACATTGACCCGTAAAATCAGTCTTCATAAAATTCAATCTTCGTAAACTTGATCTTCATAAGCTGGTCGAATTACGATTTTCCGTCACAACTGAAATCACTGTTTGCTTATGACCATTCTGGAGCCCCTCCTTAACATCTGGTACTTTCAAAACATCACAACTCCTCTGTTCCCCATTCTCATTCTTGTCAATAACTTCTGCAGGTTCACCAGCAATCGAAACCTTGTGCAGCAACGCTGTAGTGTACGATGTTTTACGATGCGCAGCTGCCGCTTCTTCGACTTCTTTGCGAACTTCTGTTCGTTTGAAGAAATGTCGTAAGTAAGACGAAATGGTTTTACGAAAATCCTTCTGAAAGAACGCGTAAATAACAGGGTTCATAAGGCTGTTTAGGAATATCGTAAACAAGGCGGCGTCCAAGAAGTCTTGTGAAACCTGGCCCCCATGGCCAATAGATTCCATGATGTTTATTATAATCAGCGGAAGCCAACAAATTACGAATGTTGCTGCTATCATCGCAACAAGTTTCGTCGCTTTAACATCTCTAACCAATGATTTGACAGAGAATCGACGCGATTTTATGTGTGCCCCACTTTCTCTATCCCCTCCTGGCGCGAAGCTTTGAAGATAGGCGATCGCGTGAAAATGTCGTTTGGCGATCACGTAAATCGAGATATACATGCCGCTGAGGACAAGACAAGTCGCAAGGACACTGAAGCTCATAACGCCAAGATAGATACGTACGGCCTGGTCTTTTTGCGCCTCTCTCATCCCGACGTCAAAATTCAGCCATATTCGCGGAATGATTGCCACGAGAGTTGGTATAACCCATACAGTTACGATAACTTTACGTGCCTTGCTTGTGGTCACAATTGAGTTGTACCGTAGTGGCTGATGAATAGCGACATGTCGGTCATATGTACAACTGCAGATATTTGATAGCGAAGCTGTTAGAGTGAATGCAACAAGAGGCCCCCATACATCGTCATTTGGGTACCATATTCGTATCGGAAGAAGTATGCTGCCAATCAAAAAGTCACTCATTGCAAGGGATAACACGAAAAGATTCGTCGTTGTGCGTATTCTCCGGTTGTGGTAATATATAAAGAATACAGTACCATTGCCAATCATAATAGCAATACCGATTATTGTTAAAATTACGTTCATCCATGTCGGGGGCAGCATTTTGTCTGATGTCAAGGTGGCCCTTCACTTTCCAACTCTGATAATAGATCTTTAATAATACTCTGATACTTTATGCGTCTTTGAGAGATATCTCTCCGCCCGTACAAACGTTCGGTAAGTCTGCACAACAAAGGTTCCTTTCAGACAAACTCTTGATCGAAGTTGCTTTATTTCTCCTTAGAATAGTTCTTTCTTTCTCTGATATTTCTCTCCGTGACTCGCATTCTTTTTTATTTGACGCATAACACACGAACTTTCGTCAAGTTGTTCATAACTGTGACTGCCAGCAAGATTTTCACATTAAGTATCCCCTTGGTGCTATGGTCGTCTTTCCGATAAACCTCCTTTCCAAGGAGCTCGTGCTTTTGTATAACAGTTCTTCTCATATACCTGGATACAGCCTTTTTGCTGGTTGAATTCTAGTAAGTAGTTCTTCCATGTGCAACTTCGTTTTGAGCTGTTTTGCTGACTTCTTGTTGAAATTCAATCACAGAATAGAAGAAATTCAACATATACCTTGAGAACAGCCTCGATTGTCCTTTATTTACGAATTTCGATTTTACATCAAGACGCTCATTCACTTGAACTCATTTTAAATGGACCAATTCTTTACATCTTATCGCTTCTATAATTTAGCAAACTTTTTTTGTTGTACTTTACGTAGAGCTTTGGTACGTCGACCTTCCTTGAAATAACTTCAGATATCTGTTTTGTACGAAAGGCGTATGACAACAACTGTTCTCACTCACTCCAGTTTGAGGAAAGTAGTCCCCAACTCGTTTCGTTTCTGTATATTCATCAGACTTTCTTTTTCTTGCAAAGATCCCAGCAACGTCAGAATTCTTGAAAATAATGTTAGAAACCAGTTAGGTTCGCACTGCGTTCGACTACAAAGGCAACCTCCGCAGGAGGACGTATTTTAGAAAAAGACTTTTTGTATGTCCATTTCTCAAGAACTGAGCAGCCTTCCTTCGACGAAATTCTACCAGAACAGAGCACCGTCAGCATTGCTTGAAAATGACCACAAATATCTGTTGTGTTCAAACTATATTAAACGATCAATGCGCTTTCCGCTGGTATTGCAGAAGAGGATAACCACAAATATCTGTTGTGTTCAAACTACGTTTAACAATGATTTACGTTCTTCCACAGATGTTTCAGATGAACAGTTCTTTGCACGTTTTGTTCCTAAACACACAATGAGTAGCGTATCTTCAATGAAATTTTAGCAAAACAGAGCACCGTCAACTTTTCTTGAAAATCACCATAAATATCCGTTGCTTTCGAACTGCGTTTAACGATAAATTGCGTTCTTCCACCGGTATTTGAGAAAAGAATTTTCGACACTTTTTGTTCGCGAAACACTGAGTATTCTTCCTTCTACGAAATTCAAGCAGATTTGAGCACTGTCAACGTTTCTTAAAAATAACCACAAAATTTCCTGCGTTCACATTATGTTCAACGATAAATGTGTTCTTTCGAATGTGTTTCAGTAGAGCAATTCTTTACACTTATCGCTCCCAAACACACTGAGTAGCCTTTCTTCGATGAAATTCAAGCAGAAATGAGCACCATCGACGTTTCTTGAAAGTAACTCCAAACATCCGTTGCGTTCGAGCCACTTTTGCCGATAAATAATGTTTTTTTCTCGGATTTTATCAGTAGAGCAGTTCTTCCCACATTCCGCTTTGAAGTATTCAGGAACTTTTGCTTTCTAGTTTCACGTAGAACAAACAGCTGCCGCGTCCGAACTACATTTGATGATAAACGTAAAGTTTCACATTCGTGCTACAATTCACATTGCGTGTTGCGTTTGTATCCCGATCCGGAATCGCTTTAGGTCACCTGCAAAAAGGACAAAGGCTTTGAGTTGTCGATTCATAATTTCGATAAAGATAATTTATATTTCAGGATTGATAAAATCAAAGATAATAAACATCACCCAAAATTTTTGTTATCAGCAAAAAATGCGCTCTGGCCCTTGAAGATAGACTCAATGCATGATCCTAGTTATCGCAACAACAACACCAACAGTTTTAACATCATTTTGATAGACCTTTTAGCTATTCTAAAAGAGAATCTGAATGGAACAACACTTTGATGCATTTTGAAGAATTTTCGAATGTGCACAATAGTGATAGAAGCTCTAACGCCACTCGATCGAACCTCGCGTATAAAATTGTATAAAAGCAACGCGCGATCCAGGGTATTTTGTAGATTAGTAGCCGAATGGTCTATTGACAGATGAATTTTCTATCAACAGCGCTAACAACAACAGACTGATGAATTAGTTTAGGGCCCCTTCATTGCTCAGCCTGTGGTTCGTAATGAAGAGAAATGAATTTGTGAAAAATTTAGTTGTGCTAACTTACTAGCAAATTAAGGATTTCAGACTTGTTTTGAAAGATGTTTTGATGAAGCATCATGGGTGTTATTTAGTACGTTAAAACATAAGGTACTCTTGCTAAAAGACGAAAGTCAAAGATCTTACCAAGCTTGTAGTCAATTTGATCGAGGAGATGTTCAACTCCAGGAAAACAAAATCATTAGATTTGTTAAATGACTAACTTCCTCGCTTCCTTTATACCTTTACTTGTGTATTGAGGCCTAAACCCAGCTGCCGCACAAGATCTTTCCTTGGAATACTATGAAACTAGACTCTGATGAAACGTAGTACAAGTGACGGTTATAAGTTCGTGACGCATAAAATTCATGAATGGTAGAATTTCTGATTTATTTATTAGGTTGCGGTCGGACACAAACATTTTCCCGCCCATGCCGTACGATGCCCTCCTCGCTGCCTTTCATGAAAATACAACGGATGCAGGTGGATTTCGCGAATGCGCGCCAGGAATTTTTACAGCTTACTACAAAGTAATACGGACGGATAGCTGGATTGCGTAAATTGCCTACCTGGTTGCACAAGAAATTTCCTAATCATTTGAAAATTGCGCGGTGCTAATTTGTTTGTGTTTGTTGAAAGTTGACAATAGAAACGCTTGAAACTAGATTGATGCTAATTTTAGTTTAGTCCTAATTGCGATCTGAACCTTTTCGCGCCTAGGGGGAGTCACTGTTATGTGACAGGAAGTCAGACACATTCTATTTTTGAAGACCCAAAAATATAATGAATTTTGAAAATTTTTCAGCCCCAAAATATACTCCTTGCTTCATGGTACTTAAGAACTAGACATGTTATAGCTTTTTCTGCAACTACGCTACAATATTTTGGTGAAAAACTCAATTCGGCACGCACTTTGTCAATTTTTTCATCAGCAACCCCAAAAAAATACCGACTTTGTGCCAAATAAGGTACGCTAAGTTACACTTGACAACGTTTTGAAAACCCAAAAAATGTCTAACCGCCCCCCCACGCCCCATCACATACAAATAGGGAGTCCCCCTGGGCTACTTAGCCAAACGCGACCAGCGCCACGTGACCAAGCCTCGACCAAGCCACGTGACTTGCTTGAAAACGTTTCCCGAATTACATGATCGTAAATTATCAACGAAGTTCAACAAATTATTGTGTGAATCATATTGGATATTGGAAGAGCTAACGTAGAAGTGGACATTTATCTCACTAAAATTGGACATTTCTTTCAAAAGTTAAAGCATTTTTATTGATAACTTGTTTCTAAAATCCAAGAGGCCCTAGGAAAGGTCGCTGATCAATTTTTGCCATTTTAAGAATTCTTAATAACATCTCGGATAGGAAAGAAAGAAAGAAAGAAAGCCAGAGGTTTTTCGTTAGTTTGCGAACAATTAAGGTTAAATTGAGGAAAATAACAAGTTTAGGTTCTCCGAAAAGACAATGCGATTTCGCATCCTCAAGATTGGGTCTCACAACTTCGATGCAATCGACCATACGGTCTTTCTTTCTCTGCATATTTGGCTCATTATATTCAACGAAACGAAACGAAACGAAACCGAGCGAAACCGAATGAAACCAAGACAATTTAACAATTAGATCTTTAAAGGTCGATTGAAATTGCAAATTCATTACGTCTTATCGTGCGGATGGATGTAAACAATTGATAATGATCACTTTAGTAGTAAAAAAACCAGCGATTTGGCTACGATGCATTCCCTTAGGAACGAAACGCCGCCGTTTCGTTCCCCACGGAACGAAACCAATTGTTTTCAAATAACGGGACAAAAGATTACAGAGCGCCAACCCTTAAAACTAAAACAATAAGGCCACCAGCTGTTCAACACACCCAAGCTGTGAAACTACTTTTGTGTCAAACGTCTAGAGGTTCGTAACGCGCTAAACACGTTGGTTGATAAATTTTTATTGAATGGGGTAGGTGATCTCGAGAGAGACACTGATTCTTCTTAACTCCTTTACGTCCCATGTGTCTACACCAATTTCAATTGAAATCCCCCCCTAAAGTGGATCCTTGGTGTTTTTTAAATTGCAGTGAGTTGTTTGCGCGCGTGTATTTCACTCTTGCTCTAAGAGAGATACTGGTTAGAGTTCCGACTTGCAGCGATTTATTGACATGAATCATTTTCGAGTGCCATTTGCAATTCCAAACTTACCACCAGCGAAAGCTCCAATGGATCCATATCTTCCATGTTTTGACACTGATTCCTTTCATTCCCAGGGGGAGCGGTGCCTCGTTATCTTGTATCTTGTATGTGAAATTCTAGGACAGGGTATCGTTTTCAGGAGAAAATTCTGGAGCAGGTTAAAATTTTTTGTGGTGGGCACACCCCGGTATATAAAAAGTCAAGTACCCCCGGGATGTGAAATAGGGTGAAATTAAGTGTCTGAGTCGTGAGTTTTTCCTCTAAACTTTTTGCTATTAATGGAAAATGATTCATGTCGAAAAATCTTTAAATTAACCATCGCTGCAAATCGGAACTCTGTCTTTCGTAGAGCAAGAGTGAAATACACGCGTGGAAACAACTCACTACAATTTAATAAAAAAATTAATAATTTAATAAGGGCCCTTTAGGGGGAGTCAATTGAAACTGGTGTAAACACATGGGACGTAAAGGATTTAAGAAGAATCAGTTTCTCTCTCGAGATCACCTACCCCATTCAATAAAAATTTATCATCCAATGTGTTTAGTGCGTCAGAAACCTCTAGACGTTTGACACAAAAGCAGTTTCACAGCTTGGGTGTGTTGAACAGCTGGTGGCCTTATTGTTTTAGTTCTAAGGGTTGGCACTCCCGTTCCGTGGGGAACGAAACGGCGGCGTTTCGTTCCTAAGGGAATGCATCGTAGCCAAATCGCTGGTTTTTTACTACTAAAGTGATCATTATTAATTGTTTACATCCATCCGCACGATAAGAAGTAATGAAGTTGCAATTTCAATTGTCTTGGTTTCGTTCGGTTTCGCTCGGTTTCGTTTCGGTTCGTTTCGTTTCGTTTCGTTGAATATAATAAGCCGTATATTTTGATTTGATTTAGAAAGGCAACTCGCTTTATCTTCTTCGGAAATCTAAAACTGAGTTCACACGATAACGGCACATTTTGAAAACGGTGAAAAATGTGACGGATAGGCCTTTCGACACACGAAAACGGCACGTTTTTGCCGGTAGATTTTGAACACGGAAGTCTTACCGGCACATTTTGGAAACGGCATCCTATGAACACTAAAAAATGATGAAAACAGTACATCTATTTTTTGACGCCCTTGGAATGAGATTTATCGATCGGTGGAGGTAAATTTCTTTGGGATCAAAGCCTTGCAGCGACTTATTACTGTCAAATTTCCTACCGTTTTCAATATACGCCAGCATCATGTGAACATAGTGTAAATTTCTTGATTCACAAAATTTATCTTTGCTTTACAAAACCTGGTGCAACTTCAAAATTCGGTTTCTTCGTCGCTCAGTCAAAGAACAAACTCATGTTTGTGAAAACACTAAACGAGCTGCTTTGCTAAAGAGTAGCTTTCTCACGCACCTCTCTCAGTGCACTCGATCGAGTAAAAATAAACAATTAAGCTGCGTTGGAGGTGTGAAAAATCTATTCTTGAGGCGTTCTAATCGCTTTGTCATAAAGACAATTGCATCCTTTGTTTAAATACTCACCCATGCTTGATGGTTTTGTTTTACTGTTCTTCCTTTTGTAGAATATCCTCCCTAGAGGACCGACTTTAAAACTATGCTGCTATCTGTTCCATGTTAAAATTTTGTGAAAATATCAAATTTGTTGTTTTCCCAAACCACATGCAATTAATTGTAAAATAAGAAAGACACGTTTTCGCTTATAACTTCAAGCTCAGTACGTAAAATAGACTTGAAGTTTTGTACCGATTCTGTGAGACGATTGAAATTTCAAAATTTTGAGCTTCGTTGAAATTGGAATCGGAGAAAGGAGTCCAAGACTTGTCAGAAAATTTCGAATATTTTACTCTGCATGCCAGCGCCAATTCAAACTTGGTGTATGAGTATCCGCTGGAGGCAGCTGAACATGAAAATAATAGCATCCATCCTCTTTACTGAACATCATGGACCAAGATACAACTGTTTACGTGAGGGGGCTATCGGCAAACCAGGTGACGAACAAAGCAAGCAGATTGACATTACAGGTAAGTCTACGTTGGGATGTACACATCCCCACAACCCAAAAAGGCTTTATCTACTCAAAGGCTATTGTAGAAGTAATAGCACCATGTTTCTGGTGTGAGATAAGTTTGTTAGGTTGTACACGTTTTTTTTTATCAGAAACTGGTTTATAAGAAACTAGTACTAAGGTGGCCAAGATTTTAAGAAACTCTTGTACCATGTCTGAGAAGTACTAAGAAGTTTTTCTAAGTTAAATGCATGGATTTTATAGCGAATAGATCGTTGAACTTTCATTCTTGAGCAATATTATCTAACCATTTGTGTTTTCGACATAACAGAACACTGTTTATTCCTTTATGATGTTTTAGATATCAAGAAACATATCTGCCGCAGTGTTAGCGACCACATTGCTAATTCTGCATTCAGAAAAATAAGAAACCAATTAAGAAACTTTTAGTACTAGAATGGAAAATATTTCATGTGAAATCAAGAAACTTTAAGTTCTATGGCTTGATCCAAGTTTCTTTAAAAAAACGTGTAAATACCCCCAAATGGGCTTCCTAGACTAATGAAATGTAGAGATTGAACGAGATACACATAAGAACGTAGATATTCCGAAACACTAAAATGATAAAACAATAAAGATTTACTGCAGCAACTACTGAAAATTTTTAAGGGGGCCGTGGCCCCCCTGGACTTCCTGTATCTCGGTCCTTGCGCAACATTGATAGATTGATAGAAGTTACCAGTTTGCTGAAAAGCAATCCTATTTTAGACATTTTTAGTCTTTTTTTAGATCCAATGAATACCAACCTGAGAGAAAGGGAATTCGATGTGCATGTCCACTTTGATTAAGAGCTTTGACGCATGCTCTATTTGGTCTGTTCGTATTGTTCTTCGTTAAACTGCTTCGACTTGAATATTTGATAAATTAACGTACTGAATTCGAATTCTTCGGAAAGAACTTTTCACCTCATGTTCCTAAAACCGAAAAACGTTTTCATAGCCTGAGGCTAACATTTTCAGCTCTGTTATGTCAAAGCTGAATTGGCATTGTATAAGGCTACATGATCCGATGAGACCCTTATGATCCTTGAGTCTGCCCAGGAAAGGCTCTTGGATCACCTGACACGACCCCTATTTGGTTGGCGTCAAGGAAACGCTTCTAATCTAAATTTGGCTTGAAGGTGAATCCACATTTGAAGCGTCGTTGTTGACGCATACCAGTACTGATGCGACTACGGTGAACCACTGGCACCGTGTCACTTGTGAAGAACCACCGTGTCACTGGCACCGTGTGAAGCGTTCTTGCACGACAAAAGAACGCTTCACGTGTAGTCTATGTTTAACTTATGTGTAACCGGAAACTACCATGGGATTTTTCGATAAACTGGAGGAAAGTAAGTTAGAAGCCATTTTGCGGCTCGTATTTTATGTTATAACCAATTACGCAATTAGCTTATTGTTTATTTCGAGCAAACAAACAAATAATGAAAGCCAACAACATCATTAGCTTTACACTGTGAATCTTCGTATACTTATTGCGGTTGACCATTATATTTATCCCCGAAATTAGTTAACAACATGGCGCTAATTGCATTCAGTTCCCAAAATAGTTGATCACTGCACTGGTTCACCAAAGAAGGATTGAATATGTACAAGGCAATCTCCATTCAGTGGAATTTTCTGAGCACGTGTAATTTTTTCACAATCAAAGTTATTTAACTGTAAATTTCAATTCGCAAGTGGCTGGGATTTTGCAAAATAGATGGTAATCAGACTGTCTATTTAAATTTAGGGTGTGTTTGATTGGTACCAATTCTGAAAATGGTAGACTTTGAAGACTCGGAATTTGTGTGTGATTGACTCCCCAATTCCCAAAACGGCAGGTTTGGTAGATTTGTCAGGCCTGCTGAACCTTCTGTTCCAAAACGCAGAAGGTTTGGCAAAATTTGGAGAGATTCTTGCCTTGCGTTCCTTCGGCAATCAAAGCAATCATGATTTCATTCAAAGTCAGCGGGCTAGATCTAATTGCTTTGAGACGAAACAGTGTTAGAGTCTTAAACAATACAATCATGATTGTTGTGATTGCCAAAGGAACGCAAGGTTGCTTTCATTTGCAGAACTCTGAAAACGAGGCGACATTGCTCGGGTTGCTACGGTAATCGGCAACTTTATTCTTTGTTGCCAAGCACCAGACTCGTCTTGGTGTTTTTCTACTGGAAACCTGGTCTTCGCCAGGATTAATCTGAAGCCTGCTTGCTGTGTTGAAGAATTTTGTGTTTGATTAGAAACTGTGTTTCCATCTCTGCGAAGTCTACCGTTTTCCGGATTTGGCAGGTTTGGAATTACCAATAAAACCTCAACACATCCTTCACGTGATATTTTCCCTCGTAACCCGTTCAGTCGTAAAATTCCATTGTTGGGAAATCTGCCTTAACTGCAGAATGCATTAGGTGAAGATCAAGTTGAATTTAACGGGTCAGTCAAAGAAGTTTACGCGTTTCGCAGGCTATGGAATAAAATGTATGTGACCGATATTCGAAACTGATATGTTGATCTATCAATTATTGGCTAACTTAGAGGAGAAATTTTGTTTGGTAAAATCACTCATCATTTAGACCCAGAAATTAAGAAAATGATAGTAAGAGGTATGTTTGGGAACCAGAATTCCAAATTTTATTGTGGTCCATGAATTACTTGCTATTGAAATTAAATTATATTTCTGAAACTGACAATGGCATTGAATTTAATCTCTAATACCACATAAATCATGGACCGGAATAGAACGTGGAATCCTTGATTCCCATACGTAGCCCTTACAGACGTTATTCTTAAAACAAAATTTACTAGCCTACCTGTAAGACACTACTCTCGCCCGCATAAACTGCAAAACATGTCGCTAACTTCAAAATTTCCTGCCTTATAAAGGGAGTGAGATAATGGGATATCCACTCCGAATGACCCCGTTTAAGTGAATTAAAATTTCTCTTACCCTTGGGTGCCTAATAAAGGGGGGCTTAAGAAAAGGGGGCTTGGGAATCTTCTAAAGAAACTTACAAACGTGGGGGGGTTAATAAGCAAGAACGTGCACCACTTTTATACTTTTGACAAAAAGAACTCATTTTTCAACTGTTTTTCCAAAGGACAACATTCCAATTAGTTTACGAGTACGCTGTAGTGACGTCTTATCTTTAAGACAAAATTTCACATAAAAATCAAATTGAAGCTTGGACACTGTTTTGCCAAAATTGATAAACGGGGAGGCGTTGTTAATAAGAGCCAGGGGATGGGGAAATTTTTTGGAAATTAATAAGCGTACCCCCTTGTATTAAGCTTCTAATGGGTAATGTGACCTAATCATAATTCTCTACGCGCCCCCTCTAATATTCTGATAAACCTAGTATATCTCTATATGCCTAGTATGTCTGGAAAATATACCCTAGTATAGCTTTACTCCGTTGACCTGTTTATACAGATGTTTCCTATGTCAAAGCTTGGTTATGGCATTGCGTAGTGGTGCAGTCCTCTGACTTTGCAATGAAAACGCTCAGGTGGAGATTTCATTACAGGGAAGTATAAATTTGTTACTCGCCAAAATGATCCCTTTCAAATGCCAAAATCAACAGGAGCTAGGCCGTTCAATTAAAGGAGCAAAACTTTTTCTCCTCCAAATGATATTCGAGAACTCTAGTCAAGAGGGGGTTTACAAGATGTCAGGGATGATTCCGAAATGGTGAGCTTTCAGAGACGAATGAACCTAGCTTCTGTTCGATATATGTAGATATCAAGTTGTGTTCTATTTGTTGTCAGCTAATCAAAGGTGTTGTGGCTTAGGAGTAAATTCCCCTGTCTTTGCAGCCAGAACAGTCATGCGGAGTGGGCTGGATACCTGGTAGGGCCCCACCACTTAAGCGTTATGACAAGGGGTTGCAGACTCGATTAGCATATAGCTTCTTCTGAAATCCCAGCGCTTGGCGCTAAAAACCGCAATTTCATATTCACTTCAGCCTTAGAATAGACAAGTTTTGCCTTTTCCATGCCACGATTGTCAATATCTAGTAAAATTTTACGATTTGATACGACTTTATACGAAATGAATATGATGACGGGGTTGGAGCCTTCTTCTAGCCTTTCGAGCCCTTCCATTTAATAGCGTCTTTGTAATTGTTGGTTTACTTGATCAGGTCTTCTCACTAATTCTGCGATATCAGCTCTTGATGCTGAGAAGAAACCCAGCTTCATCTTCACCTGATCGTTATAACATAATAGAGATGCAATAAGAATTAAGAATCTACCATGATACCTGGTCATCTTCTCTTGTTCGAACAAGCAAAACGAAGTGCAACTCTGAGATTCCCCGGAATCGGCAACTGTGGAATCTTCTGCTCAACAAAACATCAAGGTACCCTACGGATCTCTTTCTCTCAAACTGCGTTACTCCAGACATCAGACAAAATCTGCCAGAAGAAGTTTCATACAATTTACCACCACCTTATCGTTTTCCTGCCTATGAAAATTCTTGCAATAAAATTCTCAATCGAAACTGCAAAATGAACAAATAGAGATAAACAGGTTTTTTTGCAAATATTTCTTCAGTGTTTAAGCGTTGGCCGCAGGTGTGACGGTCAAATTTATGTTAGATTTTGCTGAAATTTGACGGGTGTCTTCATGCAATTTGTATATCCCTGATTTCATTTTATACAGACAGCTATCATGTATCGCCTACAGTACAGGTAGTATGCATCGGCCAGCCATACGGTAATCTTTCTCACAAGCAAAACAAAGCCTCGCCAGGTACGAAACCAAATAAAAACGTTTCTTTGTGTATTTTTGCCCCTATGTAGTGGGACTTTTGGAATTGGACTTTCATTTCCTGATTAGAATGATTAGCATCAAAATGTATAAAGATTATAGACTTATGACCTAGAGTCCCTCCTTGTTTCCCTGTGCTCTTTGACTTGAGGATGGCGCTTCGGTCAACAAAGACTCGTGATATTTTTCTAAAAAACTTGACCTTACTTAGGCCCAAACTCTAAGCTTCCTAGAATACCAATTAGATAGCGAGATTTGTCAATTATTATGATGACGGCAAAAATGATAGAGCCTTATCGCCGTAAGTCTATGAAAACATTGCTTCTACCTTTGAATAATGTCATTTTAAAGTCCATGCCACAGCTTACATCCCAGTCACGCTGAATCACGCATCATTTTCTATCGCTAACTGAACTGTCCTGGCTTTGGGAATTTGTAAAGTAATTTTGTTTCTGGCATGATGGGGGGATTCTTCTTGATGAAAATCTCATCATATCAGTGGTATTTTGGGTCCTAGAGCTTCTTTACCCTATTTATTCATTAAATTGATATTTTTTGGCTCAGATGCCCACAGTTCTGACAACACTAATTCTGTTTTAAGGACCTGTCACCTGAACTCAAAATTTTTTAAGCTCAAAATCGAAGTCTTTGATAAAAGTAAATTTCTTGCAAGAAGAAACAATCAGTTGTAAACTTGTTTAGCCATTGACAAAAATAAGAATTTCGCCCCCTTCCCTCCGCTGCAATGTTGATTGGAAACAAACGTGACTTTTCTGTTGGCAACCAACGATTGGCATTTGCAACTTTTCCGACTTATTTCGACATTGGAAATGGAGGACGGGGGGGGGGGCACAGTGCTGAGAAAGCCTCAGTTCTTAGAATGGCTCAACAATTTCAACTGATTGACGGCTGTCATCGTCTTACTTCAAAACTACTACGGTAGATCGATGCGTTGTGCAAGCCGAGTTTTCCTAATATGTAGTTTCTATCCTCCCACGCACGACCCCGGGGGGGGGTACTCTCAATGTGGCCTGACAGGGGGTCCAGTCAGTTTGAGGGTTTTACTGACTGGCTACCAAATGACGCTATTTGCCAGCCAAATACTACCAATTGGAGATATTCTTAGATTCCTAGCCACTTATTATGTTTCAACCCGGTACGCTCCTCCGGACGCCAATTTAGTCATTACAGCATTACTCATAAATGAATTTTGAAAGTTTTCTTGTTTTGTTCTATCGGTTTTGCAATAAAACATTATGAAAAACCGTAGAAAATTTTCATTACTAAATGCTACCAAATGATCCAGTTTTCAAGTTCGTGAACTACCATTTGAGGGTTTCTGTAAAAAGATACTGCCATTTGAGGGTATTTTTCAAAATTTTTGCTTTGACCCTCTTTAGCCCTGACTGGACCCCCCTGTCAGGTCACAATGGGAGTACCCCCCCGGGCTCACGACTTTATTCCAAGAGCATAACAATGCCCTCCTGCCACGGCGAAGAAAGTACGATTAACTAAACTGAACATTATTTCATCTTGCCTTTCTTCACCATGGTGCTAAAAGTCGAGTGAAAATGAATCTGTTCTCGGTGTGTAAGTTTGAAAATCAACATACGACTACTTCAGGTGAATAAATCTTTTGAATGTTGTTAACAAAATACAAAAGGATTTCCTCAAATGCCCATAGCAATGGAAGAAAGATCAAACAAGTATATACAATCACCAGTAACAGTAAACAGACAGATTTCCTAATGTTGATTTGACGAGTTTATTCATAGAAACATCTGTTCCGCAAGGATCAGTCCTTGGTGCGCTGCTTTTGGTTAACGTGCATAACAAGTTGCCAAGTTGACGTTTTTAGAGCCAACAGCTGAGCTTGCTAGATTCCGCTACTGAAAGGGTTCATCACTCCCTGTTTCATGACACTATGATGAATATCGTCGAGGTAATGCTTGAAGCTTGTTCGAGTCAAGTGTTCTGGTTGCAAAATCAGATAATTATGCCGCTGCGCTCAATTTTTGATGACCAAGCCACGCTTAAGACGATGAATAAATGACCAACTCATCTTTATGGCCTGGAAATACCCTTTAGGTCAATATTGTGCAACTGCTGTAAAGGAGGGAAATTTGAAGAAACACTCAGCGATCAGTCAAATCATTAGTTTTTTTCAATGAAAAATACAAGTTTAGAAAGCCATACGACAAAAAATATTTCAACCGGCGAACATTCTGTTTTTCTAACAGTCAAACTGGATAAAAGTCCATCTTAAGATCTGATTAATTTATTGTTATGTAAGAAAATGGGAGGACGAAGTCTCCTACAGCTTCTTGAGTTTTGTGGTGAGGATGTCAAGGTACCCTGGTAGGGTTCTGATATCCGCAGTGAGAGAGCCAGCCCTCCCAATAGTCTATCATAATTTCATTGACTGATGAGCCTGGACTTACATTAAATTCAATGGATCAAGGTTTGCAAGAGTCTTCCCAACGTTGGTTTCTGACTAATTAATCAATTTATTGATTGATCAATCAATTTCTGTTCCTGCATTAATTTCTGAAGTTGTTGAAGCAATTGTGAAAGAGCAAAGAGTATCATCTTTTCCACCTGGAAACTAAAGAAAATTCTCATTCTAAGTAGTTAACGCTTTCTATTTTCAGCAAGGATTGCAAATTCCATAAATGGTCCACAGAGATATTCTCTTGGGACAGTGCTTTTCACTAGTTTGCTACATTGAAAGCCTTGTTCAGCTCCTTTTTCTGTTCAATACGATTTTGTGCTTTGTCGTCTGTATTTCAAGCTTACGTAATCTGAAACTATATACGCTTCCTGTATGAGAGAGAACTTTGGTACCCGACGTGCCAGACTCTTTGTACCCAGGGAGAACTTTGGCTGCCGAGCTACAATTCTCGCCAAAACCCTTGTTGCAAACGGAAGAAAGTAAATCTGAGGAGCAAATACCCCTCGTAACCCCCAGGTGAATGTTTTTGCTCTCTGTGACTTGGAAAAAAGTCATGCTGCAAGTCTCCCGAGTCAAGACAAAACGACACTGACTCAGGGGAATACAGAATATACAGAATATTTCACCTGAATTAGTAGGTACTGTGATTTTTGTCGAAAAATGTGGAAAAGCTTAGTTTGTGACGAGAGCTTATGGGTTTTGGCGAGGATTGCAGACTGATAACATTGAAAGTCCAATTTTTCTTTAGTGAAAACAGTTTCAAGCCATATAAAATGTCTGTTGCTTAGCTGTCTCTTGCTTATTGTTAAATATTCATTTAGCTGTTTACAGTAGATGCGCTATTTTCTTAACTCTTCAAGAAATATTTAGTTAGTTGAAGAATATGCGGCTAATGATTATGCAAAGATGAAAGTTTTTTTCAATTATTTTTCAGATATGGAAATCAATTTCGTAATATTGTACAAATTTGATTGATAATTGAACTTTCAGGAGAAATGGTTGCGAACTAAATAAACCGTTCAGAAGTTTCAGAAGTTAAAAATATCAGCCTCGTGAGCAACACCCTGTCGAAATCTATATTTATCAATGAATTTTACTGATGAGCGCTAATAAGGTGGATAATTGTATAAAATTTGCAATCTAAGGGTGAGATTTCGTTCAACGGGTTGATTGAAATATCAAATTTGAATGAAAATAGCAAGAAATCGCATTGTTATTTGTTCTGATACAAAAGCAATTTGCAATGTTTTTCATAGCATTGAATTATTCACTGAACACAACAGACGATTGCACTGATGATTTTTTTACCAAGATGCATTGCGTTCGAATTACGAATCTTTAATGATTTGATTCTATAGGAATTCGATTAAAAAACGCGGTGCATCTTGGTTAAAAACTTCTCGCCACCATCTTTAGCACAGCTGTCTATTGCAGTTTTATCTTTCTAAATGAAACCCTTGTGACCCCTTGTGACCTGTACTTGAGCAAAATTCGTCATCGATTGGAATGTCTTTTGTTCTTTCCGGGTGTAGGCGAATTCGCTAGCGAAACATGATAGTTGAAAGGAGTTCAGCTTCCCAGTGAATTCGCCAAGCAAAGAACCAATGACAGAGAAGCTGGAATCATCTTTTGTTTCTGTTGTCCAATAAGAGCACACAACATTTTCGGCGCCAAATCAGTCCACCAAATTCACTGCGAATGCCTCCGAGTGGAAACATGCTTAGCGAATTCGCTGACCCAATCGCTGACGAATTCGCTGAAGATAACCCTCAAGTGGAAACCGGCCTTGCCATTCTTTTCAAAGCGAGAGAAATAATTTCCTTTACTTCAGACTCCATTTACACGATGCCAGTCGAATTTGACAACGGCATGAAAAAAATCCCTTTTAGCGTTACGTCTATTTGATGCCTGTAGAATGTTATGCTAATTCCACAGACAATAACAACTGACATCAATATTCAATCAAGATAGATAAAACAAGGACGAAAGTAAAGACAATAGGGAGCATTAAAATATCAACCTCGTGACGAAAGCGACAAATTCTAACCGCCAAAGGGCGTTACACGATGCTGGCAGAGATTGAAAACGGCAGAATTACAAATTTCACCGTTTTGCTCCGACAAAAAATTCTGCCTGCAGAATCTGGATTTTCAGCCGGCATTGTGTAGACGGGGTCTCATTTGAAAAGTGCCCAACTTGAAAATATACGATAGAGCATCTTATCATTATTGTAAAAGAGTCAGTGTATCTAGATTCAATGAATGCAGCAAAAGCTTTTACCGGTGAAATCAAAAGAAGGAGCGTGCCAAGAGAGGATCCTTTTGGAACTTAAGAAGAAAGGTCCTGCACCTTTGAATCTGTAACGAGTCTCACAATGCAGTGGGACTCTGTTGTCCGATATTTTTTAACCTGGAACGAAATAATAAAGGCAAGTACTCAAACCAGGGATGAAAAAAGTTCTCGTCCAGACTAAAATCTTTCTGGTGCAATGATGAAAAGCAGCGTCCCAAGGAGTGATCCTTGTAGAACATTGAAAGAAATTCCTTTCAATCATGGGTTTCATAACGTACGGTGGGAATCAGTTCTTCGATATTCTTCAAGTTGGAGCTAATACAATGCTATCTTCAAGGCTTCTTCAAGGTAAGCACGCTAAACAGGGATTGAAGATTTTCGCTCAATGTGAACACATATAGTCTGCCTTGCTAAAGATTGTGGCGTTAAGGAATGTTTTCATCATGATCCCTAGAGTTTTGCTGGTCGATTTATCTTAAAACGAAAAGAAACATGACAGGGACGTAGGAAGCATCTCAAACTAGTGGGCACGAACCTTCGTCGGCACTTTTGTCTTAAGAAAAAAGGGGCCTTTTCTAAGAATAGAAAGGGCACTTCTTTGTTTACTGAAAAATCTTAGGAGGACACATGCCTCCAGTGCCTCCCGGTACTTACGTCTATGAATCACAATGAATATTCCCTGACACAATCTTTGACGCATACCACGCCACTGCTGGGGAACTTTAAGAGTGAAAGCTGGAAGATTGTCGTACATTAATATGAATGGCCGCTTTGTAGAGTAAACCGTATGACAATACTTTAATCGCTTGAAGTGATTAACAGCCATGATTGTCAACAGGCAGGAAAATTGACCCCAAGGAATCATTCGGCTCGACGGAGGGCCAGCGCGGTGGTGCCGCAGGCGACGCGCGGCAAGCCTAGTAGATCTATATTACTCATCCTTGGTTGAAGCTCTCTCTTGTGACTATGGTTGGAGCACTGCTTTTGTTTCAAGTTGAAAAAGTCAAGCAACTGATTTTCACTGTTCCGGGATGCCTTGTGAATTCAAAGAAGAAAGGTTTGTTTTCCGAAAGATCCACAAGGATGACTTCTTGGCACGCTGCTATTTATGATTTTAACAGAAAGGTTATTGGCTACCATTTTGATTTTGGGCTGATTTCAGACTCTAGAAAGAATTTTCAGGTCAATTCTACCGTTTTACAGTTACTTGGAAAATGCACTTCAGGCCCCCCGGGGCTTTGTAAACAACTGACTGGTGGCAGCAAAGGGTTTAGGCCTTCCCTTCTTATCAATATGGTGAACAGAATTAAGCGATGCTATTTTTCTTTGATATGAAATTGCCGCGAATTAATTTATCAGTTGACATTATTCTGACAGGTGTCTTCCTGAAAGTAAACAACGCCGATATGAAATTGATAAAATCTGCTGATCCGTAATATGATCCTAAAACCGTTATGCCCAGTGATTGCAGAAGTAATCTTCTTGTTTTTGCCAAGCAAATTTCCCAGTTTGCAAAGCATACCTCAATAATGATTTATAATGTGGAACAGAACTAACTAATCACAATTTGCACAACTTCTTTACCGTGCCCAAGGACTACTTGTGCAGTGCAATGCCAAAGCCAAATTGTGCATTGTGATAAGATCCAAAAACCTTCTGCCCCACTGACAGCAAAAAAGGTTTACCGTAAATGCTCTGTTTAGCCCCATCTCTAATAACCCCCCCCCCCCCACTTATATCAAATTCCAAAAGTTAACAAATATTTTCCCTTTATTTAGCTACACAAATTTGCATGTTGCGTTTAATATGATTTTGGGATAAAAGTATGTCGGATCTATGCATTTGACCCGTAAAACTGTATCTAGAATCCACAAAATATAATGTGAATTTGCGTTTTTCAGCGCCAAGTGCTGGGATCGCAGAAATAGAACAGACCTGATCGAGTCCGTGACCCCTTGTCATGACGCTCAAGTGGTGGGGTCCTACCTTCTATCCAATCTACTCCACTTGACTATGCGCCACAACACCCTCAATATGGTGTGAAAGAACTAAAAAGCTATCATATACCAGTGACCCAAAAAAACTTCACGAGCTAGATTGCACATCTTTTCTTGAAAGCAAATGTTATGAAGACAAACAAGGTATCAGCATGGTCTCAGCAAACTCCTCTATCGTTTGAGATATTGCATGGTCAGTTTAAGATATGCGTACGGTCCAAACAAATAGTTTCAGAAATAGAGAAATTCATTCATTTCTTAGACCATTCCCTCGCTTTCCAGTCCATTTTTTGGAAAGTTTGAAAAAAAGATGAATTCCAAATTTGCTCCGGAGCATGAAATTTGAATAAGGAACAGAGGTCAATCATTTTGCAAATGAAAAAATTTCCCCACACGACTTCTAATCCATCGCTATCTCGAGTTTTCAAAAAATGTTGACTGGAAAATGATGGTAATTATTTCACTCAAAATGAAGAATTCAGAATTCAAAATTTTCGAGGAATCTGGTTTTTCGGATGGTTATTATTGCTTAAAATGACCACGCAGCATCTCAAAAGGTAGCCAAGCCTTTCAACTAAACTGTGATAGAAGGTATTTGGCAATTGCCTTTGACTTCAGGGAGCCAGCTATGATCTAGCTCGTGAAGTTTTTTTTGGGTTACCAGGTGTATCTTTTTGTGAATGATATTTTGTGAATTAGCCCCTCTCTTATATGTCCCCGCTCTTTTAAGCCCCCTCTGGAGTTTCCAAAATTAAAGAAGCCCCCCCCCCCCGGAGGGCTGTGAAAGCGAAATTTGGTTTATAAGGGAAGTTATGTGCCTGCAACGAGAGACCAAGGGTCAATCTAAATTTCTGTCTGGCGGATTTTATTTATATGATTCAGGAGCTGTGTGGTAATTGTTTCATTTAAAGGCAGTCTGTCACGCATTTGATTGGGTGATAATGACAATACGAAGAAAAGGAAATTCGAATGGCTGATGATCCTCTGACTCTCTACGGCCATAAAAAGTCAAGAAGATTAGCCCTCTTTTGTTTCAAATACACAGATTCACAAAGAAATCCGTTGTGTTGATCTCTGATTGTAGCGGCCAATCAGATACGTGACAGACTGCCTTTAAGCCATGAATAAGCGAGGATTGCATGCCTTCTGCTTGGCTTCTGAATCAAATAAACAAAATCCGCGGGACAGAATTTTAGAACTTCTCTTTGAGACCACCTTTAGCTCGCACAAATCGAGAGTTTGCACGACCAGTTTCGCGCAACTGTTTTCTTGAATTATTGGTTAGGAGAATTTCCCTTGTCTGTGATCGCTAATCGCTTGGAATTGATATGTCAATTAAAACAGCTGAAGCCATTGTATTACAAATTCTTCCCTTGTTCAATTGAAGAGAAATCATATGCTTCGATGTGAATTGTCGCTGGTTAGAGTCCCGCCTTTCTGATTTCACTGAATAAAATACCTCTTTACAAGAAACTATCCAGGCCATGATCCAGGCTGATTCATATTCAGTTTCTTATAAAATGGTACACTGCAATTAGACTAACTGCAATTCTGTCCCAGTTTTCGCTTCGTTTATTGAATTGGATGATAGCACTCCGCTTCAAGTGGGACTGATAATCAAACTATCTGAAAATCCGGCCAAAATCGCCGTGAAACTGGGGTGACCAATGAGATAGCAGAGTTCCAAACAATAATTGACCATGTTCAAACTGACCAATAGGATATCAACATTTCAACCTCATTCCAGGAATTAGCCCCCCTTTAGTCCCGAGGCTTCAAAAATGATGAAACGTCCAAGGATCTCTGTCGATTGCTGTGGTGAAATCTGAGAAATGATCTGGCCTTTAAAAGCAGGTTTCCCATGTCAAAATGAAGGAATCTTCAAGCAGTACACAGAAGAAGTACTCATCTTGACTCAGGTTGGTTTGGTTTTCTTTACATCATCAATGAAATACGAATTTCAGGCGTTTTAGAATTGGTGAGTTGTGATCATGTAGAATGAGCCTAAGCTCTTAGCTTCCTGCATCAAAAAGAGGTTCATCAATTTCCGGCCGAACGTTTGATTAGTTTGATTATGAGTCGTAGTTGTAGCGATTATCAGCCTATCAAGGAGTGAAACTACGACGATTTTCATCAGTCTACATTGCAATATCATCAGGCGTATATTTGATTATGTCTCCGATGGGTCTCAATTCTCTAGAAACAAGAATGAAAGTTTCAAGCCCTAATTGTTATAATTTCAAGAAAGCTTCAGTACTGCCTCAAGCCATTAGATCCTTCCACACGGTGCATATTTCAAAAAAGTTTTCTTAACCACTTTGACAGCTGTTTGGAGTATAAATGCTTTTTATACCATGGTATACACACCCTGTTTTGAAGAAGTATATCTTGGCATAAGAAACCAATCAGGTTGTCTTTGTGTAACGAGTTTCTTAAAGGCGGGACTTTACTGTACATGCGCAGACGAGATGAATTCAAAAAGAAAGCAATGTGATAATCAATTTGATTGTGAACGATAAAATTTTAAGAGATTTACCAATGAAAAGTTTTCTAATCAAATTTCAAGGCAACACAGTTTACTAGAATTGATTTTAGGGCTTTTAGGGTAATGGGCATCATAAAGAAACCAAATCATGAAATTTCAAGCCTGAAAGCAATGTGACGGCAGAGTGAATTGAACACCTCAAAACATTTTAAGAAATTATCCTGTGTTAGTCAAAAGAAAAGTTTACGCCTTTTCTTTGGCTGTGAAATAAAAGATCTGTGACCAATTCTCAATACTAAAATGTTAATCTAATCTACCAGGCTCTTTTGTAGAATAGCTAAAAGATCTATACTTGTTCTTGTTCCCATGCATGACCTTGCAGAATTTTATCCAATTTTTTGTGTTAAAGCATGGGTGATAGGACAGTGTGTAGCAATTTTAAATTCATATCAGTAATGAGCAACCTGTACTTGATTGTTAAGTGATACTGGACGTGGCACTTATATCGGTGGGTTTTTCACCTGAAATCCCTATATATGGATCCGTTTTTAACCTTAATCAGGTAGGTGGGTAGCTTCTTCAGAATTTTATCACAACCAAAGAAATTTGAATAGACGTTGCCTCCTAAAATCGACAAAATTCACAGAAATGGTTACGAAACTTCCTGAAATTCATGCTAAAGGGTTCGAAACTCTTTAAAAACTCTTTATAAATTCGCTTCGGTTAGTTCACACATTTTAAGTCATATGGCAATACTCTTGAGAAATTTCTGTATTATACTACTCTTTGCATTCATGGCATGAGTTTCCATGGTTCGAAATTAGTAAATGAGGCATTTTTCTTTCTTCTTTTATTCATTTTTTTGAGGCTCTGGTACCCAGGGTAAATCAGACTTGGCAAAGTTGTAGATCAACAATCTAGCTAAGGATATATCGAAAGAAAACCAAGAATTTTTCGAGTAGTTTTGGAGATAAATCCACTTTTCTGAAATTAACATAAAGTTTTGAAAACTAATTTACAAAGCCAGCCTTAACGGAAATATTGCGATTTGCATATCTTTCGATTGCCAAGGCCATGTAGAGCAACGTCCTTTTTACCGATTTTCGATCGACCGAATAGTATTGGAGAAAGGAGCGGAAAGCAGAGCTACTTTAAGTGCAGGTCCACCTTTATCGTAAAGCTTTATGACTAAGGTGGCTCAGGTTGTGGGTCATAGGACAGCTTTTCGAATACATTTTGGGCAATCAATTTCCTTATTCTTTTAACCGTGAATTTGGAACCAATATATTTTGTAGAATTTAAATCATGATCATTCGTAAATGCCTTGTGCCCGCCATTTAGCAGAAAAACATTTCTCTTTCCAGACCCTTATCTAGATGTCAAAATCGTTTATAGCTCTTGAAAGCTCACGTGTACCCCCTTCAAAATTAAGCTCTTTGATCATACTAGAAGCTAGCATGATAATTTCAATCTATCTCGTTGATAATCAACAGCTGAATTCGAATCTTTTTGTTGCCAATACAGTGAGATCTAACCAAACAAGTTTATTTGCCATCATAAGCATTTTCTATGAAAATTTGGCGAAATTCAACTTTCTTAACTTTTGGTCTGCAGAAACGATTAATATTGTTGCAATGCTCGCCAATATTTTAATCCCATAATCCAAATTTTCCAAGTCGAGTTTGTCGTCCACTTTGAGTCTGACTTTGATTAAAAAGGGCAGCTTGTTTTGAGGCCTTTTCCAGCTGCAAGGTCTGGAAAAGTGATCGTGTGCAATGTTTACTTGTTACTTTCCTCCTTACTACCCTTTCGCTCATTCATTCTCTGAAGTGTTAATTTCTTGCATAACGATATGACATTGTTTTAGCAACAAGGTGCAAATAAAACGCACGGCTGAATACGAGAATTTTCTAGGATTTCCTAGTAAGAGAGCTGTCATAAAGAATGGAACAAAGGGGGCCGGAAGGGATTCAGAAGTTGCTATGAAATTATTGTTGCCCAATGCAAGAAGTAGAAACTGCTTGTAATGGGATAACACACGATTAAAGGTTTATTTTGATTGATTGATTCTAGTAAATTGTTGATGGTCTTGAAAGAAGGGAACTGTAACATAAGCAATTTACCCATTTAGGATGATCCTTTCAGACAGGCTACAAGATTTGTCATGTGATCAAGCTCGGGCGCAAGACCTGAACCCGACTCTGACCATGTGCGACTATGCTTGAAAGTTAGAACAGTTGATTTCACCCTATACTTTCTTCATCAATTATGAGAGACATGCCATCTTTGTGTTCTCGTACAAGAGATGCACATTCGTCATTTTGGTTTTCTTCCCAAGGAGATTCCAGTTGTCATTATATTTTGAATGTGGAAACTAAACATGATCGAGTCCTGCTCTGTACTTCTTTTCCTGTTCTTGTCCTCGTTTGCTCTGCTTTATCATGCAGAAATTGCCACTAACTTAAGAATGCTACCTGTATAGCTGATCTTTGTAAGGTAAATTGTCCAGAAAACTAACTCAGCCCTTCCACTGTGAAGTAATCTTTGATTCATTTTATCGTCACACCTTTCTTCAAACGTCAAATCAGCAAGGGTAAATTTTGTGTTATCAAAAATACAGTTTTCCAAAAAGACAAAGCGATTTGCCTCCCAAAAGGATAGATTTCACACCTCCGAATGCACTCAATCAAATTAAAATGAACTGAGAAAGCAAATCTTTATGGTTGGCTGCGTTGAATTTGTGAAACCTATCCTCGAGGCAGTGAAATTGCTTTGTTAAAAAGAACTAAAAACAAAAGGGTATCCGCTCTACTTCACAGAATGCATCCTTTGCTAACAATATCACTACATACGCTACTTTCTATGACGAGGTCGAACATGCTTCTAGCCAGACTTATGCTGATGTGTCAAAAGCAGTCCTTCCTTCAATGATACTCTACAAACAGAAATAGCGATAGAACAATCTACTCAAAATTCACTGGAAAAGGACGTGCCTAAAATTGCGGCAAACGAAATTGGTTTTTATGCACATTGATAAATATTTGTTCACATGAATTTTCTATTTATATAGCAAATTTCGCTTTCCAATTGTTTTTTCATTCCTTTCCCTAATTGGTAAAATCAGAATTTACTCAAGCAATGCAATGGCAAGGATGCTGTACCTGTTCAAATCATGATGGTTTCCACGTGTTGCGTATCCACTGTGTTTAAGGAAGGCCTTGCAAACCAACATATAGAAGCTGTTTTCGAAGAATGACCGCAAAAAATCAGCTGCAGGATCTTTTAGCATCATCTGATTTCCCATAGATTCAATCTCTCCTGAACTGAGCTAATTTTGTGTATTTGCCATGCGTTTATGCGTATCACTAACGAGAACTTTGACCAGCTGGTCAAAAACTTTGAGGGTTTTCAAATATTTTTCGCATAGCCTTTTATTTGCTAATAGATGCATTAAAGGAAAAACAGCTTGTTTTCTTGGTTTTATCAATGCTTTAAATTGTCTTACAGGAATAGCAAGATTCAAGGAGTATTCTCATTCCCATGTCCAAATTCAAAGCAATGCTTTTCCAATTAGATTTCAATGAAAATGTTTCGCCCGTTGTCCTTATAAGCTACAGGCTAACAAACAACATAGGGTTCACGTCTTTGAAAGGGTGGCTGTAAAACGAGGGGGGTGTAAGTCCTATAAGGGGCGGATAGGGGGCTTGGTATACATGTGCCTGCATGGGATATGAGTCTATTTGCGGTATTTAGTCCGGGTTATGGGTCATGTTTTGTGAATTTTGCCTGCTTATAGGTCTGTTTTATGATATATGTTAGCATTTTATAGCTATTGTCAAACATAATGACAAAAAACCTCCGTGGAAAAGAATTTTGCTCCACAAAAAATACAAAACATAGTCTTTTCATGATACTTGTGAAAAATTTTGCTCTGTTTACAGAGTCATATTTCAAGGTCTTCAAGTGGTCTTGGCTATGGGGATTTATTTTCAAAATGTTACCCTGCATATGGGTCCTAACTCTCAATTCTCAAAGGCACATAGATACCAGACCCCCTATAGGAGTTACCCCTTTGGTGTAAAATTCTGTTACATCTTCGAATTAAATGGCTGGGTAATTTGCCATAAATCTGGTTATTGTTTGGATATCTTGATCAGTTTCTAAATGGCGGCATTTATTAATTTTGAGCCAGTAAGGTCATCAAATTTCTAACCAGAAGAGCTACGGATTTCTGCTTACCACCACGTTGTAGGCCAACATCATTACACACGGTTTTTTAACATATTGTATCAATTTTCCTCAAGTATATAGTTTATGATTTACGAGAATTTCAATCTTACTGGAGATTTTCGATGATTTCTTACAAAAATGATAAAAATAACACCATTTTCAAAATAACTAAGATATAAAAAAATTGCCACAGCAGGTATACAGCAAATTACCCAAAGTTCTTTTCAATTAATCAAATTCATCAAAAAATTTGATACAATTTTACATCTTCCTCTTTAAACATTTGAACCCTATGCTTTTGACAAACTAAAATTAAACTTTTAGAGAATCACCAAACATGGACTGTGTTATTTATCATAAATGTTTTTGAACTTATATCAAAAATCTAGTGTATGTGCAGACTTAACCTTTTCATTGCAAAGAGAAAGCCATCAAGGAAGATCCTCATTTGCTCTCCTTTGCAGTGGAGAGTAAAGTCTGCAAGCACTTATCAAAGACCCCAGGGGGGGTACTTGACTAGGGAAATGATGGGGGTGTGCGGCAAATCTCTCCACACCTGTACCCTGTCACATAAAAAATGGCCCAAAAGTATACCCTGTCGCATAAAAATTTTGCCAAAATCCATTGTTTCAAGAGAACTGTAAACAATGTCCTTCCACATGATACCCTGTCGCATAATTTTCTTATCAATTGTAATACCCTGTCGCATAATTTTTATCAGAAAAGGACACCCTGTCGCATAATTTTTACTGTAAAATGACACCCTGTTGAGCGGCACATCCCGTCAAGTCAAGTATTGGAGTACCCCCAGGGTCAAAGACTGAGTTTGTTTGTGGAATTTTTTTCTTTATTCTCAAGGAAAACTGACCATGAAATTGTTGCCTGGAAAAATCTTTTGAGCTATCGTATTGTACAAAATTACAAATCCTCAAAAAAGCCATGTTTTTATGACTTCATTTGAAATTTTTAGTCCTGGATGATTAAAGAATCAAATCAGAGATGCTTATCGCCAAACTGAGTTCTTGTCTGGATCATAGTGCAAATTTATGATATCACTTTTTGCTCTTAAACCAGGAATTCTCACAAGTGTCTCATCACAAATACAGTTTGTGATACTTATCAAATCAGGTTTTGAGATTGGAGACATAATGAAATTTTTGTGATTTTTGAAAAAGTTTCACTTTCACAGATCACTTGGAATAACATATGAACAATATTTGCCTCATTTCTCATACAGAGCTTCCCAAAGGGAACAGCTTCTTCTGAAATGAAAATTGAAGAATTTTGTAAATAGGTGAAGAACACTAATGTTTTCTAATAAAAAGTGACAATGTGCATCAGAGTAGAAGAAATTGGTTCTGTGAAAGTATTTGCAAAAAGTCAATGATTATGAAGTCAGATGTTAATAAAAAAGCTATTTATGAAATGTTCTACAAAAGTCTCTTTTTACTTTATCAATGAAAGTCATCTTGTGGTAAAATATTTTGAAAAGCAATACTTTGTATGGGAATGAAATCAACTATAATGAGAGAGCACTGCGTTAGGGCTGTGTTATGGCTAATTTTCATTATGAGCACTGTGTGATAAAAGATTTTGCTAAATTCTTTATTCTAAATACATCTAAGGTTATTGAATTGAACCTGAGCTGTTTCAGTTTCAGTTTCAGTTTTCATATTTTAAATTCCACTACATACAATTTATGAAGTAACTAAACAGACAGATAACTAAACTACAGGAATAAAAGATACAGAAAATTAATACATCAGTAAGCAAAGTTAATACAATATACATTACACAAAACAGAGAAGATAAATTGTATGGAGGGGAATTACTTTAAGGAGGAGCTCTCTCAGTAGTCAGACTAATCGAGGAGAGAGCACCCCCTGTTTTAATAGTATTTCAGATACATGTGAAGACTTTCATTGAGATTATATGACAAGGGCAGATGGTGACCTTTTTGTGCCTATTCTATGATCAATCTTGATAATTATTTTCAAAGAGAAAAGCTTTGAGTTTACGACGAAAACTAATAGAAGAGGGTGATTTTTTTATATCCAAGGGAATGTCGTTCCAGCACTTAGCTCCAAAGTAACGAACTGATCGAAGGCCATATTGAGAAGTATTTTTCTGAGTTAGAAAAATATCACTTTTAGTGGCTTGCCGTGTACCATGTTGATGAACGGATTGAACTAAATCAAAAAAAGAATGAAAACAAGAAGGAGAGATTTTATTTACACAATCATATACAAAAGAAAGCAGTTTCAATTTAAATAGATCACATAGCTTTAAAATCTTTAAATCAGAAAAGAGAGGTGTAGTGGGAGAAGTAAAGTGTTCAAACGCAATAGCCCTTATAACCCTTTTCTGTAACAAAAATACTGGATTGATATGAGTCTCATAGGTAAGACCCCAAACTAAAATTCCATATTGTAAAAATGGAGAAAATAAAGAGTTGTAAAGACAGACTAAAATATTGATGGGTAAGAAGTGTCTTACTTTGAAAAACATACCACAAGTTCTAGCCAGTTTTTTGGATAGTTCTGTCAAGTGATACTTCCATGAAAGATTTTCATCCAGAAGGACACCAAGAAATTTGACATAATGAGTCTGCTTGATAGGGAACTTTCCAATTTTGATGCTGACAGTTTCAGATGAAGAATGTTGAGGTGACTTAAAAATTATGAAATTAGTTTTATCAATATTGAGTGACAATTTGTTAACCTCAAGCCACATTTTCACTTTTCTTAATTCCTTGTTTACCACACTTTGAAGCTGATCAAGACTTTCAGATTCACAATAGATATTAGTATCATCTGCGAATAAGTAAAAGGCTAGTTTTGGGGATGAGAGAGGTAAATCATTAATGTAAATCAAGAAAAGAAGAGGTCCAAGAACAGAACCCTGTGGAACCCCACAGGTAACATTGAGATAACAAGAGTAAGATCCATTCACCGAGACACATTGTTTCCTATCTGAAAGGTAGGATTCAAACCAATCTAAGGAGGTTCCTCTAATTCCATAATGCTCAAGCTTCATCAAAAGAATACGATGATTCACAGTGTCAAATGCCTTCTGCAAATCAATGAATATTCCACAACCAAATTTTCTATTGTCTAGTGAATTTTTTATGGCTTCTGTTAAACTAACCAGGGCATGGTTAATGGAATGACTGGCACGAAAACCAAATTGTAATGAATACAAGATTTCATGTTTTTCTAGGAACTTATAGAGACGTTCATACATGACTTTTTCTGTGATTTTGCTGAAAACAGAGAGAAGAGAAATAGGTCGATAATTTGATGCTGTTAGTGGACAACCTTTCTTGAAAAGTGGGATTACTTTGGCAAACTTCATCTTGTCTGGGAATATCCCAGATTGAAAAGTTTCATTTATGATTTGAGAAAGTGGAGAAGATATCAATGGAGAAAGAGACTTCAAAATTTTCATGGGAATGCTGTTAGGCCCAAGAGATTTTCCAGATTTTAGGACTGAGATTACATCAGATATTTCAAAAGGAACTGAGGGTGAAATGAAAAATGAATTTCCAACTCTGTCACCCATAAAATCCACAGGTGACTTACTGGATCTTGGTATATTTTTAGTGATGTCATGAGAAACATTAACAAAGAATTTATTAAAAATGTTTGCAATAACCGCTGGGTCTGATGTAATGTTACCATTTGAGTCCTTAAGTTTGTTAATCACATTCAAGTTGCTTGATTTTTTAATACTTACAATTGATTTAATACCTGACCATAATTGTTTCATGTTGTTGCTGTTCTTTTGAAAGTAGTTATAGTAATAGCTGGCTTTACTTTCATTCAAGGAAACTGAAACTCTATTTCTAAACTGTTTATAAAGATCAATAAGAGACTGATTGTTGTTCTTTTTGAGCTTTCTAAGTATCCGATCTCGGATGCGCATCATTTTTTGAATTTTGCTTTTGATCCAAGGCTTATTCCTGAACTTAATATCTCTTTTAGTAAGTTTCTTCAGTGGAGCGTGAGTTTTCACTAATTCATCCAGGATAGATAGGAGTCTGTTAAACTTAGCATTTACATCTAAAGCACTGTCATTCAAGAAGGTAAGGTCAAGGTTTGCAAAATCATTAAGGAGATTTTCTTCATTGAGGTTTGAAAAATCATGTTGAAAATATGACAAATTCTTATAAGGCATTCCTGCATGCTTGACAATTAGAAACTGGGGGAAATGATCTGTTATTTGAGTCAAAATGTTACCACTTATGGTTTCATTATCTGTGATATTTGAAAAGATGTTATCAATAAGAGTAGAAGAATGTGCAGATACTCTGGATGGATGAATGATGTATGGCAAGAATTGCTTGGAGAAGAGAAAATTAACATAATTAGTGATAGGTGTACAAGAGTTGTAATTCAGAAGGTTGATATTGAAATCTCCGAGGATAAAGACTTGTTTGTTAGACACAGCTGGATTAGACAGAACTTCTTGCAGATATTCACTGAAGGTATCAAAGGATGTGCTTGGATGACGATAGGTGCAGCAAAAAAGATAATTTTTACCATTTTTATTTTCAATTTCAACCCAAACTGACTCAAAATCCGTGCTGTCCTTACTTAAATCTGGTCTAGGAATCAGAGTAAGACCTGATTTTATGTAAAGTGCAACTAGTGAGCTAGGCTATAGGGAAGGAAGCTGCAATGAAGAAGAAACAAAAAAGGTTATGCCCCTTGAAATATTTGGTAGATTGAGTTCTGTTGGAAGTTAATAGATCAAAGCATCTGTGGCACAAATCATTCTTGTACCTTTGCAAAGTGGATGATTTTAAATTTAACATACCAGTCAAATAGATACCAGGATATCATCCCTTGGGCCACAGGAATTTGACTTTTCACTGTCAGTGGTCAAATTCCCACCTTTAACAAATGAACTCCCAGGAAATGGCCCAATTTGGTCTAAAATCATCTGACATGTAGTTCAGATTCCCCAACCCTACGCTTGTATACATGATTAAATGGCTTTGGGTGGCCTGGGTGAGGGTGATATCCATGTATCATCCATATACATAATAATGGTCATCACATCTTCTGCTTTTCTTCTGGCACCAAATCAAACTGCTCCATAGTTTCTGTAACTAAGATTAAAAAGTCTAGAAAGGAATTAGATGCAACTCTGAGAGTTCTTGCTTCTTTTGCTTTGAAGACAACATTGAGTTTGCTGTCAATGACTTTGAGCTCTTTTGTGCAGCCACCCCTTTTGGGTTCTTTGTCCACTCGCAATGAGTTGAACGCAATGTCTGCATGCCTCCTTGTTGGAAATGGGATTGTTAGTTCCATATGTTGATAGGCACAGTCATTTGTACTGGAATCAGGAAGAAAGTCGTTTGCCATCTTTTCTTGCAGAATTGGCTTTTAGGCCCAGTTGCTGAAGTTAAATTTAGTTAGGCCCCAAAAGTTTTCCTCCCTGCACAGATTGGTTGTAGAGCAGCTTTTCTCACAGTTGTTTGACTGCTGAGAACTTCTGTGGGATACTCGCACCTTGAAAGCTTCGAGACCAGGCAGTTTAGCAATAGTTTGATACGATGATTATGATTCACGATTTTTCACGCCTCCTTTGTCAGGCTAATAGTTGGAAGTCATGGCTTAGAATCCCGCCCAGAATTTTAGCGTAGATGAAATTCGCGAAATTGATTGAGGGGCTCATGGGGGTGATAACTTCAAGCTTCCCAAAATTTTCAAAGTTCGGTACAAGGAATGAGTGCACGAAGGGTTCACCATTCAATTCTAACCCCTTGATTCGTAAAAGAAGCAGCTGAAAGATTTTTGGCATGTGCGCGAAAATTTTGTGCGCGAAAAATTCAATTATGCTCTCATCAACCTGGTCAGCTCAGCCATGACTTTTTCATTGTAAAACATCTTGGAAGATCCACCGGCCCGAAGGCCCTCTCGCTGTTGCAGTGAAAAGTATCAAGTAACAACAGCGCTTCCAAATCAGCTCTCAAGATGATGAAAAGAATATTCAACGAAAGAAAATATGATGTAGTTATAAAGCTGCTTGATGGAGAAGAGTTCAGATCTGAAGCAACGGTAATATGAGCAAGTTTCTTCGCAGAATGTTTTAGGCCCAAATACCGCCAAAATATTAAGGCACAATGCGTTGGTACAGAAATACTTCCAAATAACAAACAGTTTTAATTAATAACAATAACGATAAACAAAATCGTGGATGACAAATTATACAATGGGATTACATAAATTTTTCTATGGTTATGGAAGGAGGGGAGCTGTCTCATCAGAGCTTCTCAGAGTAGACAGATAGAGCAGGAGGGATCGCAGGAGGGGGCACCCTCTGCAATATTTTAAGGGAAATCATATCCTTCTTGGCTCTCTCATGCATGATTTTTTCTCACGTTGAATTCCACATCAATACAAGGAGCCATAATATTTGATCTAATTTAAAAACTCAGATTTGTTGCTTTGTGCTTAGCTTATCCTGAAAGATCTTCTGTTAGCAAACTTTGAACTTTTATCTTTCCAACATGTGATCTCTCCAAAACTGCATGTCCTTGTGCACAATTTTTGCACTGTTGTTGGAAAATTTCCAAAACTTCAATTAAAAACGCAGGATGAAAATAGAATAGAAATGAAAGATAGACATCTTTGATAAGCCCATGTTCTATGGGATTTGAATATTGTAGTGGTTTGCATTTCATAGTGGTTTTGTATTGAAAGGATCTATGAATATGATGAAGGAAAGGTTTATCTAGAAAGATTAAGGATAACCACTGGAAAGGAAAAGGGAGCAAAATTCAGAGAACATACTAAAATATAGCTATTTCTTTGAAAAACAATTTAGGGGAATCAGATTTAACAGGAGCTGGACACTTTCATTCACTCACAACATAGATTATAAAAGGAAAACCTTTGCAGCTAGAATGAAAGGTTCTCATAATAAGAGTTCTCTGATTTGTTTCACTTTAAATCACATGCTAGAGTCTGCATGGTTAAATTGAGTAGGCTAGGGGTAAAATCTTTGATGGGATACTAGTATATTTTGCTGATGGGATGTGCACTCCTTTCCCGGTGTCATTTTCGCTTCTTTTTTCTAATGCGAGGTATCAAAAGGAGATAATTTTTCTAAAACCAGTTGTTAAATGTGTTGTTTCACTACTTTATTATGAATTTTTTTTTATGTTTTGAAGTATACTCTTTGCCAATTAATTCTAAAGCTGGCTATTATTTCAAGAGAAAAATTCTAAAGCTGGCTGAAAAACTATTTTTTTGAGTGTGCACCCAGGGATGTAGGAAGCATCTCAACCTTGGGGGCATGACACTTTGAGGACAATTTTTTCCTTAAGAAAAAGGGGCATTTTCTAAAATTAAAGGGCATTTCTTTGTTTATTGCAAAATCTTGGGGGCCTGTACCTCCAGTGCCCCCAGTTCCTACACCCCATACAATTCAAAATGAAGTAGCCCCCAGGGGTAAAATTGATGGTGTTGATTGCTGGAAAAACAGAAGAACCTGAACTGATAAGTCAACATTCATTATATCAAGTATAGTAGTTTTAGCAGTCGCATCTCAAGAAAATTGTTGAAGAAAGATTTTAGCAAAACTTATCCAACTTTTCTGCCCTACTCGTTTTAACCCAGTAGACCCTCATGTACATATACTTTCCAACCTGGCCAATGGATTTGATTTTGAAAGGAAGCCCTCATGCTCAACATGAGTGAAATGTTATCTCATTAGTCAAGATAAACAAACTGAAAAGAGGGTAAACATCAATGTTTGTACAAGATTACTTTCTGACATGATGAAAGCAAGGTAAGGAATTCAAAGATAAAAAACAGACCTGCTAACAATTCTTTGTAATTTTATAGTTGAGTTCTAGCTCACAAAGATTCAGATTGTGGGCAATTCAAAACTATGGCTTCGATAACCAAAATACCCCTGAACCTTAAACTTAATTTGATATTTGAAGGTGTTTTAACTTTGCAGTTAGAGCAGCCAAGTGAATTTTGGTCAAGCCCAGTTTGAACCCAACTACTGGAGCATCATGACAAATGTTCTTCTCTACTTCTGTCATCCTAGCAGTTGACGCTAAGAACTGCAATTTCACCTTCATTACAAAAGCAAAAGGTTAACATAACATCAATTTTCCAATTTGTGATTTGAAATGCGAAAACTCCTTTTGACTCAACGAGTGTATGTCTTTTGCAGAAAAGTACTCTTGGTAGAGATGTATTGGATCAAGTGTGCCAGCACATTGGTTTAGATGAAGCAGATTTTTTTGGACTTAAGTTTGTGAGTCCCAAAGACAGACAGGTGAGTTGATGTTAGATTTAAAGGTGACCCAATACAGAATCACTATTTACTGATGTCGCATTTCGTTTTCTAGTTATCCATTGATTTTTTCGTACCAGCTGGTAGGAAGCATACGGCTGCATTCACATTGCACCATCTTTTGTAAGCGTGTAAATGCTAGTGCAGAAATCCGCAATACTAATCCCTTCCAGTGTTCAGGCTGCATAATTATTTTGCTATCTGAATGCTGTAAGGGATTAGTATGGAGGATTTCTGCACAAGCGTTTATGCGCTTTCAAAAGATTGTGCAATGTGAATGCAGCTGAAGGCTCAAATCCTTCAAATCTTGAAAAAGATGGGTGTAAAATTGTATCAAATTCTTTTTCATGAATTGAACCTCTTCAAACAAACTTTGCCTAATTTGCTGTAAATCTGCTGTGGCAATTTTTTTGATATCATGATTATTTTCAAAATGGCAGCATTTTTATTATTTTTGTAAAAATTCATCAAAAATTTTGAATAAATTTAGATCATCGTAAAGCTTAAGTTGTGCAAGGAAAATTGATCTATACAGTCTCCTAGAAAACAATAGTTTATGAAGGTCTATACCATGGTTGAAAGCAGAAATCTGTAGCTCTTCAGGTTAAGGATTTAGAAATTTGATGATGTCACAACCTATAAATTAGTAACTGCTGCCATTTTGAAAGTAATCAAGATATCAGAATATTGCCATGGCAGATCTACCGTAAATCATCCAAAGTTCCTTGCTTTCAAGCACTTGATTTCAAAGAAAAATGTAACAGAATTTTGCACTAACCTTTTCAAAGATATGAGCTCTCTGCTCTGACAGGGTAGCTTTTTGAAATATACTATTCAGGGCCTTGCACACACATTAAAACGACAAGAATTTTATTACCCAATTAAAGATGATATAACTCTCTTCATTTGCTCTAACAGCTAAGCTGGATTGATAATGTGAAAACACTGGGAAAGCAGATGGGATCAGGTGTGTATTATGTTCTTCCTTTCAGTTTCAATCTCATTGATTATATAAGTTATATAGGAGAAACCATGTTTCAACATCTTTCTGGTAGCATGATCCTGTGGGAATATTGTTGCAGGCCCAAGGGACAAAACAAGGTGATGCTTCTCTGCTGGCTTAAGTTAAAAGTGCAAATAGCATTGTTTACTTCAATTGTTTTCAAACATAAAACCTTTGTTCTAGCAAAAATTGGGGCAATCGCACCCTCTAACAACTGAATTGTCTGCCACTGCACAATTTGAAGGGGATAAAAGATTTTATGGTACCAATCTCTTTGCAAACTCTTTGACAAGAGGCCAGGTTCTGAAGGCAAAAAATTTATCTATAGGCTCAGCATCAATCAGCTTTCTCTTGACATTAATCAAGAATGTTACATTTTAGTTGTTTTTAATACTCACAAGACAACATTTCTAAACTCTGCTGGTAAGAGTTCCGCTTTCAAATTCTGCCTCATTCGAAAATTTGTGCCAGTAAAAATGTGCAACTTTTGTGTGAATGGAAGGCCTTTTTCCATAAAAAGCCTGTGACATTTCAAATTGCTGCAATGTCATGTGAATGCAGTCTAAAGTTTCAAAATATTGTCAGATGTCTCTGAAAAATATAAATCTAATTCATTATCATTTGTTTCAGGTCCTTATCATCTCGTCTTCCGTGTCAAATTTTATCCACCTAATCCAGCAGTTGTCCATGAAGACATAACACGGTAAGCTCTCCACTTACAACCCTGTATTATCTTAACCTTTACAAAAGATATCATGAAAGACACATCAACATAAAGATACTAAAAGATATTAATAACTAGAACTAGCATTACATAGTGTGTGTGTCATTTTAGGCATTGAAAACAAAGTGAACAAACATATGGAAAAAGTCAATGATAGGCCTTTCTCAACCTGTTGGCATCCCAAAAGCCAAAGTTTGATGCCTGTCTTGCAGTGACTTGTCCTTGCAGTCAGATTTGTCTGAATCAAAAGTCAGATTTGTTTGTCCGTCTCCTCCTGCCTGAAGGAATTCAGCTGCGAATTCAGTTACTCACGTAAGGCTGTTGGCGATGATTATTGAAATCATTTGATTCCACATTTCATGACATTTCACAAAATGATAGACAAATGAAGAAGGCTATGTCCTGCATTTGACATTCAATGATTGCTTGATTACAACGTAAAATTCAGTCATTGTTTTTCTTTATAGATATATAGCTTTGATTTTGTTTCCTTTTTTTAAAAAAGTGCATGTAGAAGAAGTTATGAAGTGGTTATTTTGCGTAAGATTTTCCCCCAGTTTTGATTGTTACTACTTTATTACTTTCAGATACCAAATTGTATTGCAAGTCAGAGATGATTTGCTCAAAGAGAGGTAACTTTTAAACTTAATCCTTCCATTATACGTTACTTTATTCTATCTTGAGAACAAAGCTTAAAATTTTTGGTTACTACTTCAGTTTTGAAATGACACAAGCAAGAAAGATTTGAATATTACTGTAAAAGCTCTATTAAAGACAGTCTGTCACGTCTCTGATTGGGCGTGACAAAGTCAGAGCTGACAGAGCTCAACACAACAGATTTCTTTTTAAATCTGTGTGTTTGAAACAAAGGAGGGCTAACCGTCTTGACTTTCTACAGCCATAGAAAGTCAGAGGATTACCAGCCATTGAAATTTCCTATTCTTTGGATTGGCCAAATGCGTGACAGACTGCCTTTAAGCCCTTTGGGGGCTTATTTGATTTCTGTCACTCCAGAGGAGGGGCTTAAAAGAGAGGGAGCCTTTTATGGGGGAGGGTCATTAAAAAATTGATGACAGCAAGAGATGCTTTTTTATCCATAGATAATATTTTACAATACAAGTTACTATTTACTCTACAAATTAGTACTATACGCCTGCACAACACTACAGAGAGGCAAGACCACAAGGAGCAAGAAGAGTTACTACCCCATAGCCACCAACAATTAGCAATAAAAGGCAAGACACTACCAGGACAACACACAAAGAAAATGAAAAGATAATTAATTATCTGATATAAGGTGCATAGGAAGGACGTTTGTGGTAAAGACTGCAGAGAGAAAATTCTATATATCAAGCTTATTAATATATGTTTAAATTCATATTATATACATAAGATAGCTTTTCAGCTCTTAATCCATATTTTGCTGAATCAACATACAATGTTTACCAGTCAAATACATAAATTTGACACAGTTTTATCCCAAGCCATATCAAAGTTGAGATGCGAACTTGTTTAGTGAAACAAATAGAAAATCTTTGGTAACTTATGAAATTTTATATAAGTGTGGGCTTAATAGAGAGGGGGGCTATTTAAATTTTGGCTCAGAGCGGAGGAGCTTATTAGAGAGAAGACTTAATAGAGAGGGAGGACTAAACACAGCTTTCATGGTATATAAATATATATATATATATATATATATATATATATATATATATATATATATGAACTCAGAAAAAACACATTCTTGTAAACGTTTCGGCCGAAGCCTTCATCAGTATCATCGGCCGAAACGTTTACAAGAATGTGTTTTTTCTGAGTTCATATATCTATTTCTATTACGCATTGAGATTGAGCTTATGAGTATATATATATATATATACATATATATATATTTGTAAAATTACATTTGATCAAGATGCAATTTTTCTTCATTTTAGGCTCATTTGTTCCGTGCCAATACATGCACTTTTGTCATCATACCTTATCCAAGGTTAGTAATTACTTAACTTCTGTTTTCCCATTGATGAATTATGTATGCTGGCTGCACCAGAAGTAAGTTCATATGTTTGAAAATTCCTAGTACCAAGAATTGGTCAGTTGTTTGCGGTACACTCAGTTTGCTCCATCAGTTGCTTGTAGCTGCCAAGCGACCTGTTGTACAAGCTCCCACCATTCTTTTCTGTTTTCTACCAGTCTTGTCGCCTTTGTGATTATCATCCCTGTCAATGATGTTATGCCATCTATCCAGTGAGTTTTTTTCCTTCCTTGGCTCCTCTTTCCAAATACCATACCCTACCAAGAATACTGGATCAATGAATGTCAATCAAGTTTTGATGGATGAATGAAAGTCCAAAGTATTATTGTGATTTTTCTTGGGGCTTTATGGCCACTGAAAGATAGGTAAACTCAAAGATCTCTTGTTTGGAAAATACCCGAAATAGGGCCTAAAACACTTCCCAACAATGCAAAAGTACGATTTTTCATTGGTCTCAGATGCTGCTGAGATTTTCGTTGCCATAGGTTAAGAGCTTATAGTTTGTTGATAGATTTGCTTGAAACTTTTCTGAATGAGAATTCCTAAGAAACTAAAATATTCTTAAGAATTCATTGGCAGGAAGACCATGTCACTGTGTGCAAAGTTTGCACTGTAGCTCAGGGGTGGTGGCAGAATAGGGCCAAGGGGGCCACAGCTCCTGTTGGAAGCATTTTTTAGCCCCCAGTTGGAGGAAATTATGCATTATTGTTTGAGGAAATTTGGCAAATGATGCACAAAACTGCATTTTTAGCCATATTAACCCTTCTGTTGGAAATTCCAGTCCTTCTGTTAGAAGATTTCTGGTGCCATCTTTGCGGAAGCCATGAAATATTTGGTTATTGTGCAATAGAATTGTGCCGGAGAAATTAACTGTCATTGTTTTCGTCATAGCTGAAAAGGGGGATTATGATCCCATAGAGCATCGCCAAGGTTATCTTGATGGACTCAAGTTTATGCCTAATCAGGTTTGTCTCCCATTTGTTGTGCTTATATTTCTTGAACGAGTTTACTCCTGTGCGTGAAGGCGAGTCTTTGGATTGCAAAATTCCATAAATGGTCCACAGAGATCTTCTCTTGGGACGGTGCTTTCCACTAGTTTGCTACGTTGAAAGCCTTGTTCAGCTCCTTTTTCTGTTCAATACGATTTTGTGCTTTGTCGTCTGTATTTCAAGCTTAGGCCCCGTCCACACGTATACGTTTACGTCTGTAAACGCATACATTCTTATACGTTTACACCTTGCGTCCACACGTAAACGGCGTTTCAAGTTATCCTAAACGCATGCATTCGAAAACGCTTTCCAAAGTGGATACTTTTGAAAATGCTGTTTTTACGTCTCCGTGTGGACGGTCGTAAACGCATACTTTCGTAAACGGTGACGTCACAGACTTCATATTCACCAGTCATTCGCAGTTTTTTTGAAAACACTGTTTTTGCGTTTTCGTGTGCACGGTCGTAAACGCATACTTTTGTAAACGATGACGTCATAGATTTCATGCTCATCATTCATTTCCCATTGTTTTGGCGTTTACGTGTGGACAGGCTGAAACGCTCCATAAACGATTAGTGGATCAGTGTGGACGGAAAACATCCTATGCGTTTACAAAACGTAAACGTATATGTGTGGACGGGGCCTTATTTGTTGAACTTATTTCTCTGCAATGACTCTAACAGTTGTAGGCCCCGTCACACCGCTCCACTTTTGTTATGATTCATTTTTGTTGCATCAAAGCTACCCGTTCACATTACTTCGTTTTTGTACAAAAACGGAGGGAAAACGTCCGTTTTTATACGTTCACATTGATCTGTCTGATAATAGATACGGAGCCAAAGATATCCGTTTTTGTACGTTTACATTGCTCCGGTTTTTGAAGGTCGTTGTTGGACATTGCAGCGTTTTCAAAGACCACTTTTTTGTGGCGTTTTTGTGCAGATCATTGTGTGAACACTTTCAAAAAAATTGAGGTTTTTCTCTCTGTTTTTGTACAAGAACGGAGCAGTGTGAACGGGGCCTTACTTCCGTGAAATCAGTCTCTTGTCAAATCAAATTTTTCTGTTGTACTGACAACCTTTTCGTTGTTTACCTAAATGAATATGGTAAATGCTGCCTTTTTCTTTATATCATTTTAAATGGAATCAAGGAAGTTAGATAGCTGACCCAGGCCAGTTGAAGATATAATGGATATATATATTGTATTTGGTAAATTTGACACGTTGCATTTCATTGTATAGCTAAAGAAACAATGCTGTATGTGTGTAGGGGTTTCTTTAGCCTATTTAAGCGGCCACAATATATAGCTATGTTAGTTCCCTTTAGCAATTTAAACAATGTATACTATGTTTACACAGATCCCTCTTCAAAGTAGAACAAGTATATAAAACATGACTGCAAATTTAGGACCAAAAATCATGGCAAAGGTTATTCAGTTTTTATGGCTCTATGGGATGAAGGGGATGGGAGTCAGGAGTTAAATGGTAAATTTTGTTTGAACAGACCCAAATCAAATACGCAATTAAAGTATTAAAAATTTGAGTCATTAAGGACAAGAATTAACGGACCTTTACATCTCCACTTTTGATGATATTGTTATGTATGTTTTGGTGATCCCTTAATTTAATTTGAATTTTTATTTTTTGAAGGCTGAAGATTTCCTTGGAAAGGTAGCAGAATTCCACAAGAAACACAAGTAAGACCTTCTACCGTAGCTTTCCTTCTCACGGCAAAAACAGTTATCAGTATCGGAATTTCATTTTCCCTAAGTTTTAGGCCACAAGGCTGTTGAAATGTTGTAACGTTAAACTGCTGGCCTTTCTTTACCTGTAGTCAATTAAAAGGTGAAGGTGAAGCTGCGGTTTTTAGTACCAAGCACTGGACTAACAGGTGTAGAGAAGTCGTAATCGAGTTGTGATCCCTTGCCATTGCCATCATTCTCAAGTTGTCGGACAACGGTTTCTTTCAGAACCGAAGGATATTCTCAGAAAGGTTTCTAGAAACCCCCAAGAAACAACGACATAAAGTCATTCATTAAACCCCAAAAATATACCCAAATTCTCTGGAAACATTAAAGGGTTTGTGCAAGGCTAAAAGGCTGCATTTGCACAGAGCAGAAAAATCTAGATATAGCCCATTGAAATCGATGGCCCACACGTATTGTTAATAATCGATAGCTGAAGAAACAATGTTGTGTTTGTGCATTTTCTTTGTTCTCTTTCTATATACCATTGCACACTCCCTTTAATGAATGAGAATGAGAAATAATTTTGCATGATATTACTTTATGTCGTTGTTTCTTGGGGGTTTCTAGAAACCTTTCTGAGAAGTTCCTTCGGTTCTCAAAGAAAACAAAAGTTATTCTCCCAAATGAAAAGTTGCAAGGTCTTATTGACCTATTGCGTTTACTGGCCTTCACGATTTCTCGATCTCATCACCATGGCAAAAAAATTTGGTCAATCAGATCTATTCATCACTTTAACAAAGAACGATGGATGGAAGGAGATCAGAAACTGCACCACACACAGGGCAGGGCATTTCCAAGAGCAAGAAGACATGAACAGTCTAATTTAGTAGGATAACATAGCGCCCGCCAAGTCATTTTCCATTGAAACAGTCGTCGCCTACAACTATCGATAACTTGAGAATTATATTCTAGGCTTTTGAACCTTGTTGGACCATTCGAATTATGTAGTATAGCCCAATCTACTGTCTAAGACTGCGAGACCATGGCATTTGATGAGGTTTGCTAGGCAAAGGATGGGGAAATGTGACCACTGAGAATGAACAAAATGAAATGCCTGGGGGGGGGGGAGGCAGTGATACTCAGGTGTCGCTTTGACTCATAAATTGTGACTTAATTTGCTTCACTGCTTCCAGAAGATAATACGGACCTTTAGCAGCCAGGACGGCAACGCCAGCCAGAACGTCGTATTGTATTTGACACAACCGAGTATAGTTTCCCATAAAGTACCTTCATATGTTCTTAAACAAACCAAGACAAAATCTCCTTCTTCATCTAAATACTCTGGAACCTTCCTTCTCTTTCATAATATAAGCATTCAAAATGAGCGAGTTTCACTTCGAAGATCCAGATCTGAAGAACAGCACGTTAGAAATAGCATTTACAAGTTGTGGAATTGAAAGGAAAGCTTCATAGACTCCCAAGGGAAGCAAATTCGAACATAAAACAAGGAGTCTTTTCAAGCTGAAGCTCGGAAACAAAGGGTATATTTGCTTTGTAGTTGCAGTCGCCGTCCTAGTTGCTAAAGGTCCCTAATCACAGATGCAAGTTACAAAGTTTGCAGAAACGCCTTCATAGAATCTGAAAGCCAAGAAATGCTGAATTATGATCAAATATATGCATATCTACTTGAATCATGATTTGCTTAAGAATCTAATAAGTGTACTCTAAATTTGCATATGGTTATTTTGTTCATTACATCTGGTGACAGGAATTCCATTATTTAAAGTAGCTGTGAGTAAACAGTACACCTCTGACAGCTGTTTTTTTATAATTGCTGTCCAAGAGATTTTCATAAAATGATTTTGTGGTTTGCATTTCTGAATTGAATTGAACTCCTCAAAAGCCACACTAAGCATTCTGCTCATCACCGTGATGGTTTTCAGACAAATCTAGTTACTAATACAAAGAAATTATTTTAAGAAGTGGCATGGCTATTCATAGCATGTCAACAGAGCGAGCTGTTGGAAATTTCTGGATCCTTTTTATTTATCGTGTTTTTAATAAAGATATATAAGTTTTTGAGAGGGTGTGTCAACATACATGTGGCAACGTGTGAACACTATGCACATACTAACCGGTTTTGTGTTGTACAGGAATATATAAAGCCCTAGGTCTTAGAAGTACAGACCGAGCTTGCGAGGTCTGTGCATTAAGACCGAGGGCTTTATATTTTCCTGTACAACGACAAAACCGGTTAGTATTAGTTTTATTACCTTACATCTTCTAATCTTGACTCGCATTTCATCAAACACATTTTGTTACAATCATGTCGTTTGAGTTCACTGCAAATCTCACAGGCCTAGGCCTAAAGCAGTTGCTGTGGTGACAAAAACGCGTCCTTGTATCGTATTATACAAAGCTACGGGAAACCCGCGGGAAATGTGTGATTAGCCAATAGGAATAGCGGGATTCTGTATTGCCTCGTTTTTGAAACTCCAGTCAGGTAATAAAGAATTGTAATGTGTGTGTGTAATTTTATTTCAATTCGATTATTTACAATAGCTAACAATATATACATTTTGAATAAATATATACAAGTCAACTAATCCAAATCGAATTTACAAAAACAAAAGCAATAAACAAAATAAATGAATATTTTCAAATATACATAACTAATTACAGCTAATTTGGGAGTCATTTGCAGGCACTACATTTGCAATTGGGACCATTTCATTGTTTTATCAAATCCTTAAAATTTTTCAAATTTTCTGCTGACTTTATTCTGTCTGGTAATCCGTTTCAAATTTGTGGCGCAATAGACGTCAGCCTATTGGACCCAAATGTTGTTTGGTTTGGTCTAACGTGAGCTAAGTTATCTGGATTTCTTAATGAATAATTCGAAGACCGTAATTTAAAAATGCTCTGCATAAAAGGTGGGTTTAACTGTTTCACTGTTTTGAATATCTCTATGCAAAGAATTCTTTGGCGAGCAACAAGCACCGTGCATTTATCTGACTTCAAGAGTAAGTCATTATACGAACTGATATGATCATTGTAGAGAAATCTTAGTGCACGTTCTTGTAACTGTTCAATTTTCTGTAATGATTTTGCTGATGAAAAATACCACACAAGGGGATAGTAGTTGAAATTAGAGTATACAAAGCTCTGAACAAGAATCTTTTTCTCCTTGAAGCCAATGAAATTTTTTAATCTTTTAAGAACATTTAATTGTGTCGCAGCTTTTTTGCAAAGATTTGAAATATGTGGGTCGAAATCAAGTCTATAGTCCAACGTAACGCCTAAGAGTTTAACGGTCTCCTCAGATTTGATCATCTTGCCATTAATGTTAATTTGCTCCCCACTAGTATTCGTTTGATTTTTCTTGAGCAATATAGCATGGAATTTTTCAGGGTTGGCAATCATTTCATTGTTTTCTAGCCATGATAAAGCCACTCCTGTTTCTTTTTCCAAAGTTTTTACAAGATCCGGCATGGTTTCAGAAAAATAAGCAAGTGTATTGTCATCAGCACAATTATGGAGCGTTGCCTGCTTCATGAAAAGAAATAAGTCATTTATGTAAAAATTGAAAAGGATGGGTCCCAATACAGAGCCCTGGGGTACACCAGATATAACTTCTTGAAAAGAACTATACGTATTATTTATCCGTACAACCGTGTAATAACCAAGTGAGTCAAAATGCGTGGGGCGTTGAACAAGCCATATGCACAGTACGTGAAGAAAATGTCAAACAGCTGTTTTACAACGGCATATGGCACGGATCTTTCACATATTGAATGTAAAATTCCATTACATTTTTCTGTAAATTAAAGTGCTCGAAAGGAACTTTGGATAATTTGGTGTAAATCTGTCTTGGAGATTCTCTGATATCACGATTAGTTTCAAAATGGCTGCATTTATTATTTTTGAAGACTTAACGCTTATTCTGACCTGGTAGTATGGCCATGTGGTTAAGGCGCAGCGTTTCGAATCTTGTGGGGTCTACCCGCATGGGTTCGAATACCGTCGCTGACACTACAAACCACAAGCCAGCAGCCAACTCAGGTGTCCATCCTTTCGATGTTGGTAAATGAGTACCGAAAGGCAGTTTTGATGGCATTAAGCCATAATGCCACGGGCGCACATCAGCTGTATAGCTGACCGGAACCTAGCCTGCGTTTTAACTATTAGATTTTGCTTGCTTGCTTGCTTGCTTAAGCTTGCTTGCTTGCGTGCTTGCTTGCTTGCTTGCTTGCATGCGTGCGTGCGTGCGTGCGTGCTTGCTTGCGTGCCTGCGTGCTTGCGTGCTTGCTTGCTTGAGCCACCCGACATAAGTATGATGGTATCAAGAGTCAGGTGATTAGCACACAGGGAGAAACTTTGTTTCATTTCATTTAGTTGTCATCGTTGTACAATTGCACTACGCGCAAGAAGGGCTATTTTCTGAAGAACTGTTCAACTTGTCAAAGAGATATCTTCAGTAATCGAATTAATTTCTTCAGAAATATTCTATTTCTTTTTTTAGAGGCTACAACCCTGCTGAAGCTGAATTCCATTACCTTGACAATGCACGAAAAATACCTCTATATGCAATGGATCTACATGACGCATTAGTAAGTTGATATCATAAAACATGCAGTCCCTCACATTTACAAATCGGCAATGATCGCCAACGAATCCGATCATGGAATCTACAATCCTGGACAGAAATTTTGAGAAAAAGAACCGTTTCAACGAATTGCAAACGGCTTGTGACTGCACTTGCAACTTATGCCCTTCTATCGGCCAAAAATGAAATCATAAACCAAACAAAATGACATCATCAGCCAATAATACTATTAAGTGGATAACTCAAGAATGAAACGATGTATCACAAAATTATAAACGACATTCCTGATTATTCAAAAGTGCTATTCATTTGCATCAATAAAAGTTGTTCTTCAGATCACCTGGCTCAAAAGTGCGATGTGGCCACACGCTACGAGACCCTCTATCCACATCGACATTAAAAGACTCACTTTTGCTGACAAAAATGTAGCACTCTTGAAGCCTATATATTGCTTCGTAGTTATAGTGGAGTTATCAAATGTTTTTAATTCTTTCAGGACGGCGATGGTACGAATGTTGTAATTGGTGTTTCAGAAAGTGGAATTCATGTCATTTTAAAAGGAAGGGAAATTAGCAAATTTTCTTGGTAAGCAGTTAAAATGTCATACGCAATTAGAAGGCTTTTTAATTCTTGTGTCATTGTCTTTGGCCTTTTGTATCTAACAAATTTCTGCAATGATTTGTGGCGCAGAATTTGAAAATATCAGTGAATGAAATATTCATCATAGTAAACCCACAAACGCAGCATTAACGCTGTAATCTCTGGAGCGAAAACTGTTAACTCTTGTAAAAGGATACACCTGCAGTAAACCTTGTTCAACAGGGACTCATAAGGGGTATTCTTTTGGGCATCTTCTGAAGATAGTAGAGTTTGTAGAAGCCCAAATATTAATTTTTTTGGTGCCACTTTGCTGAAAACGATAGACTTGGCAAACTTCAGATCAGTTTTTACGAAGGCCCACTTTTTTTGGTTATTCTGTTTTCGGTAGACTTAGAGAGATTATTGACGTTTTCTTTTGGGTTCTTCTGAAAACGGTAGAGATCCAAGAACTCGAATCCATTTTTGATGAAAACCCATTCTTTTGGTCATTCTGTTTTCGAAGCCAATGATTTCCTGATGACGTCATCATTCTCATAATGATTTCTCATTGCAGGTCAAATATTCACAAAGTTTATTTCAAGTCAAAACGATTCTACCTCGATATTAGAGTGGTTACAGAGGTAAATATATTAAATTTTCAATTAATGAATGCTTATTTCTCCAAAGTAATTGCATGCATTTGATATCGTTTTAACATTTTCTAAGTTTCAAGACACCTATGGGTGGCTGAGTGGCTGAGTGGCTGAGTGGCTTATGCAGTTTTCGTCAGGTGACTGAAGGTAAGCTCTGTCGAGTGAGATCAACCTCCGTATAGGTGACGTCGGAGGCCTGAGCTCATAACTCACCTCTTCGTCCTTCGGAAGGGACATAAAACTAGGGATCCCATGCCTAGATGTGGCATGCACAGTGGGCCTAAATTAGTTTTCATTAGCTAGAAATCCTGACAAGCCCACTCGAAACGAATTGAAAGCAAACATGCAAACACCTGGACTAAGTACCGCATTTACAAGTAGAGTGTTAGTTTCAAAGCTTGTTTCTCTTTGAAATGGCATTTAGTAGCTTAGACTAGCAGTATCTATTGATTGGCTAACATGAAATAACTCAGGATAAAATGCAATATTTTTGTAGCGAAATGTCAGGGAATAGCGATGATCTTGGCCTTTCTGGATATCTTCCGGCTCGTTTTCTTTCATTTAATTGCATTCAGTTAAAACATTTCGTTGAATTTGTTGTGTAAAAGTCTCCCCAGCGCGTTCGTAACTTTTTGCCTTTAAAATATACCGTTAAAGGGGCAGGGTCACGTAACGTAAACAAACTTCTTTCGAAATGACGATTTTGCAGTATTTTTGATAGGCCGTATCACAGAGATCTTCAACTATATCTCTCAAAATGAAAGTACTATGTTGAAGACGGACTCTTGAGCTTTGTAGAGAAGCAGAGGAAACACTCATATGTTGTACGATTGCAGAGATATTGGTGGATTTTTGGAAGTAACTTTCTAGTGGATTCACCCCATCCTCCAAAATCTGTGCAGAACACAATGGCCACGTGTGGGAAACAATATAGATTATAGAGATAACAGGTCTGTTTACGGTTACATGACCCTGCGCCTTTAAGGTATTCTTTGAGAACGTTTTCGTGGTGTCTTTTTGAAAAATGTCTTCGTTCTGTTTTAGACTGAATATGATGATTTAACGATTGGATTTCGATGCAGATCAAGAACAGAATTAAAGAGATTATATCGCTCAGCTATTGACCATCACACGTTTTTCAGGTAATGATTTACGAGCTCTATAAAGTCCCCTCACTAATGAACCCCTACCCTCTGAGCCAAAGTTTTCAGTAATTACCAAAGATTTCCATTTATTTAGGAAAACAAGTTTGCATGTTGAGCAAAATGTTCGTACCCAGCGTTGACACAAGTCGACAGCATGCAGACTCGAGGAAGAATGCGGATACTAGAACTGAGGGGTATAGGCAGGAGATTGCACGGACAGGGGGGGCCTTATGCTGACGAACATGCGGCCTTAGCGTTAACACACATTTACTACGTAGAATGCTGCATATTTGATATTGTTTTACTTTTTGATCAGCGAAGTAAAAATTAATGATATTGTATGGCATGTAATAACTGATTTATGTTTCCTTTATAGGAGAGACGCTTCAGTAATTGGTGACCAAAAAGTAGCATTTTTCAAGCTCGGATCCAGATTTAGATACAGGTTTGATATGAGTTGTAAAGGACAAGTTCGGGGTTGGGGAGCCCCGTTCACACTGCTCCGTTTCATGTGAAAACGGAGCAGAAGTTATCCATTTTTGCCTTGCATTCACATTGCTCCGCTGTGAAAACGGAGCTTTTCGACAACGCTATTGAAAACGCATAAATTTGAAAATGATCCGTTTTCAGTGTGAATGCTTCACATTACCTTGTTAAAAGGCTGTTGATTAAAATGGCATTAAAAATCGCGATTGGCGCCTTTTGATAGCTATTAACAAAAGGCCTTGTTTTGAAAAGGGGGTAAACAACACCATCTTGCTGGAGCAATGTGAAGACCCATCGTTTTCATATCGTATTCATTTGAAAACGGAGCAATATGAACGGGTAGGGTTTTCATCAACAAAAACGAATCGAAATGTAAACGGAGCAGTGCGAACGTAACCTAATGCTAGAAGAGAAACTTACCAACTGTCGCGGCGAATTATGAATTTCTTTCTAAACATTGACGCTCGCAATGGCTGTAATTTAAATAAAATTTCTGTGAATTTAGGCCGAATGTCGTCGCCACTTTTCATCAAAGCACGATAGATAAAGAGACAAGAAAACTATTGAGCAGTCTCGTTTTCGCTTGCTATGGCAGTCAATAAAAATTTTGTAATCAATTATGACAGCCTGGGGCTTGTCCTCACGAGGCATTTTGTAAGGCATATTTAACTGTTTCGAACTTGCTCAAGTCTTTGATTGATTTAAGATATGCTTATCTAAGACCATTATTATGGGATTATCATACTTCATTGATTCTTTACAAAGTTTTTTGCAATCGATTTTCATGCGTTAAAAACATAAAATGCCTTAAAGCTTTAAGACTTTGATGTTTTGTTTTTCAGCGGGAGAAAAACATTTCAGCAGTTAAAGAATTCATCTCACTCAAGAGCACCACCCCCATTTCAAAGAGTTTCCAGTGAAAGATTATCAAAATCTGCGTCACATACGAAGAAGGAGATGCGAGGTATGTAGAAAAACAAATGATTTGCTATGCAGAATTTGAAAATGGTTTTGATTAATGGGCTCATCGTGTTCAAGCCATAAACGTTGCAAAACACACTGAAATCTGTGGACAGAAACAATTAACTCCTGTACCAGAAAAACAACTAAATTAAGCTAAAAAACGAAATAGAAAAAATGTTGAATCCTACAAAAGAAATGCAAGTTAACCTGAAATGTCATAAGTCTATAATATTTGTTACACTTGATGATGAATCCGGAAAACGCAGCTTTGTTATAAACCTTAGAGCGAGAGCGATGTTAAGGCCCCGTTTACACTATACAGGATAGCTATCGTTGCGCCGCAACTTTCGTATCGGATAGGGGTGCTGTTTACATCATACCAGAGCTATCCGATACATGACGCTGTACAAATCGGAGCGAAAATCACTTCGCTTCGTAGGTGATATGAAAATCACTCCGGCATGGTGTTGGCATAATGTAAATGGTGCTATCCGATACGTTTCGTTCTGCAAACACATTTCTTTTCTTTGAGAACAATAATAAACAATAAAAATGGAAGCAAAGGATTAAGAACAATACTGAATTGCTCCCTCGTGATGTAAACACAAGGCCTAACTGCCATGGAATTTAAGACGCGACGATAGCTATCCGGTATAATGTAAACGGTAGCTCTATCCGTCCGATAGAGGTCACTCGCAACGAGACGCGGCGATAGCTGTCCGGTATGGTGTAAACGGGGCCTAAGAAAAGACATCTTGATTTTGGCTTTTGTGATAAAAGAAAATCCAGTTATAATCCCGTTACATGATGATGAAAACTTTTGACAGTCACATCCAGGATACGAAAGACTTTTTCACATCAAAGCTTTTATGAAATTATGGTATTGTTAGTATGTTTCGACTCTGGTTAGAGTCATCTTCAGCAAAGCAAATATGTGCACGAGGGCTTTTTAAGCTAAAACAAAACACGGCATGCGGGAGGGGAGAAATACCTACTAAGGTGAAGTAAACATCAAAACCAAGAAGAGAAACAAGTCGTAGAAATGTGAGATGAAAAACAAGACCTAATAAGGCAGAAATAGAACGGTAACAGAACAGAAAAACAAACTCAGAATAGGACCATAGGAATAGATGACGTTTGGGAGTGCAAAGAGAGCGTATCTCGTTTTATTAAAAGACTCTCGTGAATGAGAAGGTCAAAATGATTGTCTGTTTTTCTGACACTTTCAAAGTCACCAAAAGATGCTTGGTGGCCAGATTTAGAAATGTGTTCCCCTATGAACGAGAAGTTAGACTTTATCTTTTCACCTGCTCCTATTTCGACTGTTCCTGCTATAATGTTTCTGTTCCTTTTACCTGCAGAAAATTTTGGTCTGGAGCAGTAAAAACGTTTTTTGACCGCAAATAGTTAGTGGCGGATCAAACATGTACTGGTACGAAGTGAACGTAATTTAAGAAGAATTGAATGGATGGAAGACACTCAATTATATGCTCCATGTTTCATCTTCAAAAAACCTTTTAGCTATTCAGCAAAAGAGCCTGGATCGAGCGTTATTTTTATACAATTTTATACACGAGATTCGATTGAGTGGCGTTAGAGCTTCTATCACTATTGTGCACATTCGAAGATTCTACAAAATGTAGCAAAGTATCGTTCGATTGAGATTCTTTTCTAGAATAGCTAAAAGGTCTATTGGATTGCTAGATGAGATTTTGTTAACATTTTCTTAAAATGAATGCTTTCACTCAACATTTGCCATCACAAGAGCATAATGATGGACATTGCAAGTCAGCCTTTTTAGCAATGTCTTTTACCTGCTCTTCCTCTCCAAAAATTCGTTGCTCCTGACTATCTCTATCTCGTGCTTTGTCGTAGGGCTGCACAAGACATTTCTTATGATATTTAGCATGTTGGGCAATCATATCTCCACCTCCAAGCTTAGCTATAAATCTAAAATCTCCAATCAGAAATCTAAAATCTGTAGATCCAAAGTGGCACGGGTGCAGTGTAAACAAGGCCTTTTTATTTGTTTTGCCATCTCTTTGTCTCTTCACTCGCTAATTCATGTTCATAAAGATATAATTTCTCGTTTTAAAGCTGAAAAACTTGCTGCTGCTAATGCTGAGAGGGATGGCTCAAAGGATTCAAATAATAAAAGGCCCACAACTGATGGTAAGGCTTTATTCAAGTATTATTCCAGAGTGGTGGAGTTAAATATTCAGTAAAAGAGCCTGGATCGAGCGTTATTTTTATACATTTTTAAACGCGAGGTTCGATCGAGTGGCGTTAGAGCTCCTATCATTATTGTGTACATTCGAAAGTTCTACAAAATGTAGTAAAGTATCGTTCGACGGAGAGTCTTTTTTTGGAATAGCTAAAGGTCTATTGTCAAGCTTTTAAGACTGCGTTCACACGATGCCGGCACATTTTGAAAACGGTGAAAAGTGTGACGGCTGGAAATTTTGAGCTAGCGTTCACACGATACCGGAACAATTTGAAAACGGTAAGAAATTAGACGGCAAAATCTCGTTGCAAGACTTTGATGCCAAAGAAGTGTACCTACACCCTATGAATTGACCATTCTCGTTCCAAAAGCGTCTAAAAATGTTCTATTTCGTTCATTTTCAGGTGTTTACGCGATGCTGTTTCCAAAATATGTCGGGTAGAGTTCCGTTTTCAAAATCTACGGTTTTCAAAATCTACGGTTTTCAAAATCTGCCGGCAAAAAATGTGGCGTTTTCGTGTGAGCGGGAGGCCTGTCCGTCGAATTTTTCACCATTTTCAAAATGTGCCGGCATCGTGTGAATGCAGTCTAAATAGGCCCTGAAGGTTATGAATAGTTCCCAAAGCTAATAAGCGCATCGAAATATTTATTAGTTACGCAAAGACGGAGAATATCTTTGAGGATCCTCTGCTAACTGTTAAGCTTTGCTTTGTACTGTTCATGAGAAAACAACTCGGTCACAATAGAGCAGAGGCCAGAGCGGGAGCATCATCACTCGAGCGGGAAGTTCACTAGACCAATTTTTCCTAGCGCGATCTTTTGCGTAGATTACGAAGCCGGATCTATTTTGGTCGTTTAAGAGGACGTTTTGCAGACACAGGGGGTCGATGTGCAAAATACACAAAATGACCTCAGTTAACTTCGAGTGCTCCTTCTGAATCTTCAAAGGTGAAGGAGGCTTGGAATAAGAACCTTATGAACATAAGTCAATTGATAACGTTTAACCGAGCAGTTATGACCTATAAAATTGTCAATCAGCTCTGTCCTGAAGGCCTACAAAATAAGTTCATCGAAAGGTCGGTCATATCAAAATATAATACAAGGAATAGGAGGGATCTCCATGTGCAAAAACTGAAATTAGAGTACACCAAAAGAGGTTTTTTGTACACTGGCCCAATTGCTTGGAATAATATCCCACAGTCCATTAGAGATACCGATTCCATCGTACGATTAAAAAAAAACTAAAATATCACCTTTTGAGCTAACGGAAATCAGCTCCGCACGAATCCATGGAAGATCAGGCAATATATGTTAATAATTGAGAGTAACCTTAGGAAATTTGTATTGTAATTAGTTTTTCTTTTTTGTATGCTGTAACTGAATGGATAAATAAGATTAAATCAAATTAAAAATGAAATGAAACTGTATTCTGCTATTACACTTTGGAAAAAGGTTAGGATTTTATTAGTACTTGATGATGCAATCATTTTTTCTGAAAGATTTTCGTATTTCCGAAATTTAGGGAAGCAAGAAATTCCAAGGGGGTTACGGCTTTCACTATCATTTATCTTCTTCTGCCAGCGGTAGAAAACCATTAACAAGAAATTTCTTCATATCGTTTGATTGATACGAGTTCTCCTTCTAATTCAATTTCTCTCCGATCGCTAGGCGAAATCCTCAGGATATAGCCCCGTCAATCAGCCAATGGATAAATCTTCTAACCAAACCAGCCGTGATTGGCTGGTTCTTCTATGTCGATGATGCTTTTTCCTTTCACGCTTGAAGAAGGCAACGGAGATTATACTATTCTGCTATAAGCGCTTGTACGACCCTTCTTCCATGTATCCAATTCATTGTAATTTTACCTTCATTCGTTATGGAAGGACAGATATAGAATAAAGCACTGGCGTAGCTTCGTAGACTTTCAGAAAATGTGAAATTCGTTTGGCTATGCATCATAGGACAGCAACAGCGTGCAAGGTCTCATTGTTAGCAAATGGTCTTTAAAAAGATAAGGTAAATCTTATGTATGTGAACTGAACAGAACTGAAGAATTATTTATTTTGCTTCTTTGAGATAATGGTTTTTAAAGGACAAGTCCGGGGTTGATAAAATTATTGGTAAAAAGCAACCTTACCAATTGCTGAACACCAGTTGTGAGTTGTTTCTCAGTTTTGATGCTTCGAACTTTCATAAATTGGTCAATGAATCTTCGTAGGTTGGGTCAAATAGCGTCGCCATTTTGTTTTTTGTATATGTGCACGAAGGCGCAATAAGGAGTCTAGCAATCAGAGTGGTATAATTCAACACATTTGGTAGCCTCGTTTAGGTCAACGTGAAGTGACGTCATATCAAATGACGTCATTTCGCACTTCTTGGCAGATTGAAATATGTAGTTTCGCAGATTAAAAGAGAAAAGAAATTGAAACAACAGTGTAATCTCTTGAATAATCAACAATTATACCAACCCCGGACTTGTCCTTTAAAGAAGTTCTTTATACTTTACTCTATGTTTAAGTTGAAGTTTTCTCTATATTTACGTTTCTTAGATTTCACAGAGGATGATGGCAGTCCTTGCATGTAAGTGTTAGAATATTCACTTCTGGATATTGTTTCATTTTAAATTTTCTGTAATTCCACTATCTTAATTAAGTCTGAATGCTGTTAAATTGTGAAAAGACTTTCAGAAATTAAGCGTCACCTACAGGGTGTCCCAAAATCATTGTGCCCCATTTTATGGCTGCTGTGGAGGAGCAATAGATTCAATCATCTCGGTTTTACATCGTGCCTTGTGCCATAGGTCAGGCTTGAACTTAAACAAAATCCGCGACATCAAACTTTAGTTATACTTTTGTTAGCACATAATTTCTCTTAAAAACCACCCTTCACCCGCACCAAGGGAGAGTTTGCCTTTCTGGTTTCAGGGCACCTTTGCGGCTACGTTTATTCTGAATTACTGGTTGAGAGAATTTTCTTTGTCTGCAGTCACTAATCTCTTTGAATTGAGGTGTGAACCAAAGCAACTGATGCCATTGTATTACAAAATCTGCCCTTATTCAAAGTAACTTTTCTGTCTATTTTTCTGCAGCTCAAGAGACATAGTTATCATGCCAACTGACGAAACACCTTCAGTGGAAAGTGAGAAGACCCCCGTCGAAGCTAAACCAATTGACAATAACCTTGCTGTTACAATTACAATTTCTCCGCCAACGCCAATACCAGGGGGTCGTCGCTCAGGAGAAGATGGAGATTCACCCGAAAGTTATGATGTCATTGAATCGCCTGATATTGAGACAGAGGTTACTGGAAGTGAGATAGAGGCAAGTGAGGTGCCCAAAGCTAATGAAAAACCAGAAGTTCCACAGACAACGCCGGATGGCGAAGTACCGGAAGACTGCGTAGAAATAAAATTGGTGGAAAAAACGGGCGTGGAGCACTCGTTGAATGGAGATGTTAGTATTGATAAGAACTCTTCTGTTGTGACGGAAACTCAGGTGATAACGCACAGTGAAAGCAGCAGAGGAGAATCAGTCACGGAAATGAAAACGAGAACGACCACAATAACAACAAAGACAGAAGTGATTACAGTTAATGAAACGAGTGAAGAGGTAAATGATTTCTTTAGAGTCAAAATTTACCTCCTTGAATCATAGTATCGTGAATCATAGTAAGAGTGACGAAATGTAGCAGGTGACAGAATTCATAATTAATTATCGTTGCTCTGAGTATCACGACATCCCCATGGCCCAGTACATTCTACCTTGGTGATTTCCCCGGTGAAAAAATTGGAGTAAGATCAGTCCCCGGACAAGCTGTGGATCTCCCCGGTACAAACAGGCCTCACAAGTGAAAACTCGGCTGTAAGCAGGCGAACCCCGGAGAGAAATTTGAGAGAATGTTTCAACTTAGAAACAGTTCCCCCCTTGAGCTCCCCTGTGAAAGTTTCACCGTGTTTTTCGGTCAATAGGACCCCAGTGAACATCTGTCCTCTCACCGGTGCACTTAGACGGGGGTGTATCACGCCATGCAGCAGTCATCAGACAACTGTAAGCTCTACTCAGTTTTTGCAGTTTTACGTAGTCATACTGTACATCTGGTGATGATGAAACTCCCTGGTGATGAGTATCCTAGTTTAACGTCCTTTCCGAAGGACGGGGATGTGAGTTGCGAGGTCAGGCCTTCGAGGGCACCCATCCAGAATTTGACCTCACTCGGCCGAGCTTAACTTCAGTCTCCTGACGAAAACTGTGTAAACTGCACGGTCACTCACCCCGCTTAGACTATGCTTTTGTTGGTGACGTGTTTGCGTGATTTTCTTGCTCAAAATAATGTGTAATTTGCTTCCATGATAGATCGTCGTTGTTGAGGAGCAGACGACAAACACAACTACAGATACAACGCCAGATGCAACGTCGGCTGTAACAGCAGATTTAGCGACAGACGTGGCATGAATGGCAGTAAGTGTTATACTGGACTTTTGACAATGAGTCCCATGTTTCCCTGCGGTAAACCTTTCTCAACAGTGACTCATAATAAAAGAATGAAAAGGCTGACCCTGTTTTCCGCAGTCATCATTGGCATTATGATGGAATCACGGCTTCGAATCTCGAATCTGTGGGAGTTTTGTCAGTTCTTCAAGTTTAGGCCTAAATAGGGTCCAGAGTAATGTTATGAGTCTCTATTGATCGAAGCGCCATCATGAAGTCAAGGAGTACATGGGAACAAGGGAACAAGAAAGTATTAAGGGTTTGAAAAAATGAGGTTATGAATGAATTAGGCCCTGGAAGTCTCTTAGATAAATTTCACTACACAGATCCTCGCAATCGAACAATACATCAAAGGACTGTAGAGATCATCTCATTCTCGACTAACTACATGACGTTGTTACAATTCTGCTATAAAAGTTAGAAATGTTATTGACTCATTCATACAAGGTTTCACTCTAATTTGAAGCATGTCCTGCGCAGCTGTGTAAAAACCGAGATGATTGAATGTAGCCACGCAAACGGGCCTTCACAGCAGCCACGCAAACGGGCCTCCACAACAGCCAGATAAACGGGCCTCCACAGCAGCCACACAAACGCACCTCCTCAGCAGCCACACAACGGGGCACAATTTTTAGGACACCCTGTATTTGGGCTGGGTTTTTTTTGAAACATCCTGAAGATGACATCTTAAAAAGGATAAGTTCAGGGTTGGTATTATCAAGACTAGAAAAACAAACTAACCGACTGATGCCGCTAGTTATGAAGTTCTTTCCGTGTATTGACGTTCGTGACAGCTGTAAAATAGTTGGAAATTCTACGAATTTAGGCCAAACATCGTCGCTGTTTTTCCATCAAAACACGATAAAGAGGCTAGCAGCGAATAAGAGGCAAGAAAAAACAGGCCTCTTTTTCGTTGAGCGTGAGGTCACTGATTCTTGCTTTTATGACGTCACTATCCACTAGTCCTTTTTTGAATACGTGATATCTCAGAGAAAAGACCACAACTGGTGGGGAAAACTACCGCTCACCATTCATAATAGTATAGACACAATAGTAACTTCGATGCCGGGAAATACAAGTGAATATTACTCCGCCGGAAATAGCTTGCATGATCTTTCCCGAGCAGTTCACCAAGCGAAGCAAGAACACGGCCATATTGCAAAACAATGCACCCTGTATACATAAGTTTAAAATAAGAAATATGAAAAATTTATGAAATATCTTTCGAATGTCTCATAAGAGCTTCCGTGAAAAAGAAGGACCGTTTCTGGGAATCGCCGGAAATATCAGGATATTTTCCGGAAGATAGAAACATAAAAGCAGGTATTAATCCTCATAAGCAAGATTTTTTTTATTGAAAATGTAGAATTTCTTAAACCGTTCCTCTTACAACATCAGCCGAACATTTTCCGTCATTTGCTCAAAATCATACTCACACAGTGATAGGAACGGTTTATCTAAATGTGTATCAAACGTTCCTCTTGCCACATGAGCCAAATATCTTCAACATGAATATATTTCACATTACAACATGAGCCGAATATTACAAAAATTTAAAAATTGACCTTTCCTCTTCCTATAGTCGATGCAGATTTTCCGTTCCACCTGATAAAAGTTATTGGTGTTATCAGAGGAACTATTTGTACAAAATTTGCATTGACCGTTCTTCTTACTATACAGGGTGTCTCAAAAAAATTGTTCGAGGTTTGATTAAATTCTGAAAAATAACGATACGCTGAATGCACCCTTCGTTAAGTCACCCTTTTCCTTAGATTTTAGATTAATTTTTGACACAAGAATCTTGCAAATCCGCTAGAAATTCATGGAGTTACAAGCATTTGAAGCTCAAATTTGTGCGAATGCTGAAACCAGAGGCCTCGAAATGGCATTTTTAGTAAAAGCTCCATAGGCCGTCGTTTCTGTTATTTTTCAATCGTTTCAAGGTGAACCAAGTGGGATTCAAACAGGATTTCGATAGCCTAGCTGTCAAGCATATAGATGCTTTGAGGAAACAGATTCAGTCTCTCGCCGATTATGTTCTGAACCGCTGTTTTTGGACTTATGCAATGTAAGGAAATTTAGAGAATGATTGCAAGAAATAATTTACTTTAGAAATCGTATTAGGTTTGCTCTGATATCAACGAAAGGTATGACATTGGATAAGCTTCTCTTACCTCCGAATTCGAGCTTTTTGCAATACCAGTAATCTGGGGGGTCTCTGGTATCAGCTATCGCATATTTTTTATCTTCGAGAGCTCGTAACTTAATGAACTTTCAACCGATTTGCACGATTTTAGTCTCTAAAATTATTTCATAATCTTAAGAACAGGGTTATCTTTCCATGAGCTTGTTGACGTTGTCCTTATTTTTCAATGTTTTATCAAACGTCGAACAATTTTTTTGAGACACCCTGTAGTCGATGCAGATTTTCACATGAACGTCAACAAAGTCATTAACGTAATCAGAGGAACGATGTATACCAAATGTGCATTCACCGTTCCTCTTGTTTTGGTCGATCTAGATTTCACTTGAACCTGAAAAAACTTATTGGAGTTTTCCGAGGAACGATGTATGCAAAATGTGCATTGACCGTTCCTCTTACTATAGTCGATCCAGATTTCACTTGAACCTGGAAAAACTTAATGGTGTTATCCGAGGAATGATGTATACAAAATGTGTATTGACCGTTCCTCTTACTATAGCCGATCCAGATTTCACTTGAACCTGATAAAAGATATTGGTGTTATCCGAGGAACGATGTATACAAAATGTGTATTGACCGTTCCTCTTACTATAGTCGATCCAGATTTCACTTGAACCTGAGAAAACTTATTGGTGTTATCCGAGGAACGATGTATACAAAATGTGTATTGACCGTTCCTCTTACTATGGCCGATCTAGATTTCACTTGAACCAGAGAAAACTTATTGGTGTTATCCGAGGAACGATGTATACAAAATGTGTATTGACCGTTCCTCTTACTATAGTCGATCCAGATTTCACTTGAACCTGAAAAAACTTATTGTAGTCTTCCGAGGAACGATGTATACAAAATGTGTATTGACCGTTCCTCTTACTATAGTCGATCTAGATTTCACTTGAACCTGAAAAGTTTTATTGGAGTTTTCCGAGGAACGATGTATACAAAATGTGTATTGACCGTTCCTCTTACCATAGTCGATCCAGATTTCACTTGAACCTGAAAAGTTTTATTGGAGTTTTCCGAGGAACGATGTATACAAAATGTGTATTGACCGTTCCTCTTACTATAGTCGATCTAGATTTCACTTGGACCTGAAAAGTTTTATTGTAGTCTTCCGAGGAACGATGTATACAAAATGTGTATTGACCGTTCCTCTTACTATAGTCGATCCAGATTTGACTTGAACCTGAAAAGTTTTATTGGAGTTTTCCGAGGAACGATGTATACAAAATGTGTATTGACCGTTCCTCTTACTATAGTCGATCCAGATTTAACTTTAATCTGCAAAAACTTATTGTAGTCTTCCGAGGAACGATGTATACAAAATGTGTATTGACCGTTCCTCTTACTATAGTCGATCCAGATTTAACTTTAACCTGAAAAAACTTATTGTAGTCTTCCGAGGAACGATGTATACAAAATGTGTATTGACCGTTCCTCTTACTATAGTCGATCCAGATTTAACTTTAACCTGAAAAAACTTATTGTAGTCTTCCGAGGAACGATGTATACAAAATGTGTATTGACCGTTCCTCTTACTATAGTCGATCCAGATTTCACTTGAACCTGAAAAAACTTATTGTAGTCTTCCGAGGAACGATGTATACAAAATGTGTATTGACCGTTCCTCTTATTATAGTCGATCCAGATTTCACTTGAAGCTGAAAAAACTTATTGTATTTTTCCGAGGAACGATGTATACAAAATGTGTATTGACCGTTCCTCTTACTATAGTTGATCCAGATTTCACTTGAACCTGAAAAATTTTATTGGAGTTTTCCGAGGAACGATGTATACAAAATGTGTATTGACCGTTCCTCTTACTATAGTTGATCCAGATTTCACTTGAACCTGAAAAGTTTTATTGTAGTCTTCCGAGGAACGATGTATACAAAATGTGTATTGACCGTTCCTCTTAGTATAGTTGATCCAGATTTCACTTGAACCTGAAAAGTTTTATTGGAGTTTTCCGAGGAACGATGTATACAAAATGTGTATTGACCGTTCCTCTTACTATAGTCGATCTAGATTTCACTTGAACCTGAAAAGTTTTATTTTAGTCTTTCGAGGAACGATGTATACAAAATGTGTATTGACCGTTCCTCTTACTATAGTCGATCCAGATTTAACTTTAACCTGAAAAAACTTATTGTAGTCTTCCGAGGAACGATGTATACAAAATGTGTATTGACCGTTCCTCTTACTATAGTCGATCTAGATTTCACTTGAACCTGAAAAAACTTATTGTAGTCTTCCGAGGAACGATGTATACAAAATGTGTATTGACAGTTCCTCTTACTATAGTCGATCCAGATTTAACTTTAACCTGAAAAAACTTATTGTAGTCTTCCGAGGAACGATGTATACAAAATGTGTATTGACCGTTCCTCTTACTATAGTCGATCTAGATTTCACTTGAAGCTGAAAAAAATTATTGTAGTTTTCCGAGGAACAATGTATACAAAATGTGTATTGACCGTTCCTCTTACTATAGTTGATCCAGATTTCACTTGAACCTGAAAAGTTTTATTGGAGTTTTCCGAGGAACGATGTATACAAAATGTGTATTGACCGTTCCTCTTACTATAGTTGATCCAGATTTCACTTGAACCTGAAAAGTTTTATTGTAGTCTTCCGAGGAACGATGTATACAAAATGTGTATTGACCGTTCCTCGTACTATAGTTGATCCAGATTTCACTTGAACCTGAAAAGTTTTATTGGAGTTTTCCGAGGAACGATGTATACAAAATGTGTATTGACCGTTCCTCTACTATAGTTGATCCAGATTTCACTTGAACCTGAAAAGTATTATTGGAGTTTTCCGAGGAACGATGTATACAAAATGTGTATTGACCGTTCCTCTTACTATAGTCGATCCAGATTTCACATGAACTTGAAAAAACTTATTGGAGTTTTCCGAGGAACGATGTATACAAAATATGTATTGACCATTCCTCTTACTATAGTCGATCCAGATTTCACTTGAACCTGAAAAGTTTTATTGGAGTTTTCCGAGGAACGATGTATACAAAATGTGTATTGACCGTTCCTCTTACTATAGTCGATCCAGATTTCACTTGAACCTGAAAAGTTTTATTGGAGTTTTCCGAGGAACCATGTATACAAAATGTGTATTGACCGTTCCTCTTACTATAGTCGATCCAGATTTCACTTGAACCTGAAAAAACTTGTTGTAGTCTTCCGAGGAACGATGTATACAAAACGTGTATTGACCGTTCCTCTTACTATAGTTGATCCAGATTTCACTTGGACCTGAAAAGTGTTATTGGAGTTTTCCGAGGAACGATGTATACAAAATGTGTATTGACCGTTCCTCTTACTATAGTCGATCCAGATTTCACTTGAACCTGAAAAAACTTATTGTAGTCTTCCGAGGAACGATGTATACAAAATGTGTATTGACCGTTCCTCTTACTATAAGTGATCCAGATTCCATTTTAACCTGAAAAATTTTATTGGAGTTTTCCGAGGAACGATGTATACAAAATGTGTATTGACCGTTCCTCTTACTATAGTCGATCCAGATTTCACTTGAACCTGAAAAGTTTTATTGGGGTTTTCCGACGAACGATGTATACAAAATGTGTATTGACCGTTCCTCTTACTATAAGTGATCCAGATTCCACTTTAACCTGAAAAATTTTATTGGAGTTTTCCGAGGAACGATGTATACAAAATGTGTATTGACCGTTCCTCTTACTATAGTCGATCCAGATTTCACTTGAACCTGAAAAGTTTTATTGGAGTTTTCCGAGGAACGATGTATACAAAATGTGTATTTACCGTTCCTCTTACTATAGTCGATCCAGATTTCACTTGAACCTGAAAAGTTTTATTGGGGTTTTCCGAGGAACGATGTATACAAAATGTGTATTGACCGTTCCTCTTATTATAGTCGATCCAGATTTCACATGAACCTGAAAAAACTTATTGTATTTTTCCGAGGAACGATGTATACCAAATGTGTATTGACCGTTCCTCTTACTATAGTCGATCCAAATTTCACTTGAACCTGAAAAATTTTATTGGAGTTTTCCGAGGAACGATGTATACAAAATGTGTATTGACCGTTCCTCTTACTATAGTTGATCCAGATTTCACTTGAACCTGAAAAAACTTATTGTAGTTTTCCGAGGAACGATGTATACAAAATGTGTATTGACCGTTCCTCTTACTATGGTCGATCATGATTTCACTTGAACCTGCAAAGTTTTATCGGAGTTTTCCGAGGAACGATGTATACAAAATGTGTATTGACCGTTCCTCTTACTATAGTCGATCCAGATTTCACATGAACCTGAAAAAACGTATTGGAGTTTTCCGAGGAACGATGTATACAAAATATGTATTGACCGTTCCTCTTATTATAGTCGATCCAGATTTCACATGAACCTGAAAAAACTTATTGTATTTTTCCGAGGAACGATGTATACCAAATGTGTATTGACCGTTCCTCTTACTATAGTCGATCCAGATTTCACTTGAACCTGAAAAATTTTATTGGAGTTTTCCGAGGAACGATGTATACAAAATGTGTATTGACCGTTCCTCTTACTATAGTTGATCCAGATTTCACTTGAACCTGAAAAAACTTATTGTAGTTTTCCGAGGAACGATGTATACAAAATGTGTATTGACCGTTCCTCTTACTATGGTCGATCATGATTTCACTTGAACCTGCAAAGTTTTATCGGAGTTTTCCGAGGAACGATGTATACAAAATGTGTATTGACCGTTCCTCTTACTATAGTCGATCCAGATTTCACATGAACCTGAAAAAACGTATTGGAGTTTTCCGAGGAACGATGTATACAAAATATGTATTGACCGTTGCTCTTTCTATAATCGACCCAGATTTCACTTGAACCTGAAAAATCTTAGTGGAGTTTTCCGAGGAACGATGTATACAAAATGTGTATTGACCGTTCCTCTTACTATAGTCGATCCAGATTTCACTTGAACCTGAAAAGTTTTATTGGAGTTTTCCGAGGAACGATGTATACAAAATGTGTATTGACCGTTCCTCTTACTATAGCTGATCCAGATTTCACTTGAACCTGAAAAATTTTATTGGAGTTTTCCGAGGAACGATGTATACATAATGTGTATTGACCGTTCCTCTTACTATAGTTGATCCAGATTTCACTTGAACCTGAAAAAACTTATTGTATTTTTCCGAGGAACGATGTATACCAAATGTGTATTGACCGTTCCTCTTACTATAGTCGATCCAGATTTCACTTGAACCTGAAAAATTTTATTGGAGTTTTCCGAGGAACGATGTATACAAAATGTGTATTGACCGTTCCTCTTACTATAGTCGATTTAGATTTCACTTGAACCTGAAAAAACTTATTGGTTTTATCCGAGGAACGATGTATACAAAATGTGTATTGACCGTTCCTCTTACTATAGCCGATTAAGATTTCACTTGAACCTAAAAAAACTTATTGGTTTTATCCGAGGAACGATGTATACAAATATGTCTTGACCGTGCCTCTTACTATAGTCGATTTAGATTTTACTTGAACCTGAAAAAACTTATTGGTTTTATCCGAGGAACGATGTATACAAAATGTGTATTGACCGTTCCTTTTACTATAGTCGATCCAGATTTCACTTGAACCTGAAAAAACGAATTGGTGTTATCGGAGGAACGATGTATACAAAATGTGTATTGACCGTTCCTCTTATTATAGTCGATCCAGGTTTCACTTGAACCTGACAAAACGTATTGGTGTTATCTGAGGAACGATGTATACAAAATGTATATTGACCGTTCCTCTTACTATAATCGATCCAGATTTCACTTGAACCTGAAAAATTTTATTGGAGTTTTCCGAGGAAGGAAGTATACAAAATGTGTATTGACCGTTCCTCTTACTATAATCGATCCAGATTTCACCTGAACCTGAAAAATTTTATTTGGTGTTTTCCGAGGAACGATGTATACAAAATGTGTATTGACCGTTCCTCTTACTATAGTCGATCCAGATTTCACTTGAACCAGAGAAAACTTATTGGTTTTATCCGAGGAACGATGTATACAAAATGTGTATTGACCGTTCCTCTTATTATAGTCGATTTAGATTTCACTTGAAACTGAAAAAACGTATTGGTTTTATCCGAGGAACGATGTATACAAAATATGTATTGGCCGTTCCTCTTACTATAGTCGATCCAGATTTCACTTGAACCTGAAAAAACTTATTGGTTTTATCCGAGGAACCATGTATACAAAATGTGTATTGACCGTTCCTCTTACTATAGTCGAGTTAGATTTCACTTGAACCTGAAAAAACTTATTGGTTTTATCCGAGGAACGATGTATACAAAATATGTATTGACCGTTCCTCTTACTATAGTCGATCCAGATTTCACTTGAACCTGAAAAAACTTATTGGAGTTTTCCGAGAAACGATGTATAGAAAATGTGTATTGACCGTTCCTTTTACTATAGTCGATCCAGATTTCACTTGAACCTGAAAAAACTTATTGGTTTTTTTCGAGGAACGATGTATACAAAATGTGTATTGACCGTTCCTCTTACTATAGTCGATCCAGATTTCACTTGAACCTGAAAAAACTCATTGGTGTTATCCGACGAACGATGTATACAAAATGTGTATTGACCGTTCCGCTTACTATAGTCGATTCAGATTTCACTTGAACCTGAAAAAACTTATTGGAGTTTTCCGAGGAACGATGTATACAAAATGTGTATTGACCGTTCCTCTTACTATAGTCGATTCAGATTTCACTTGAACCTGAAAAAACTTATTGGTTTTTTTCGAGGAACGATGTATACAAAATGTGTATTGACCGTTCCTCTTACTATAGTCGATCCAGATTTTACTTGAACCTGGAAAAACTTATTGTAGTTTTCCGAGGAACGATGTATACAAAATGTGTATTGACCGTTCCTCTTACTATAGTCGATCCAGATTTCACTTGAACCAGAGAAAACGTATTGGTTTTATCCGAGGAACGATGTATACAAAATATGTATTGACCGTTCCTCTTATTATAGTCGATCCAGATTTCACATGAACCTGAAAAAACTTATTGGAGTTTTCCGAGGAACGATGTATACAAATTATGTATTGACCGTTCCTCTTACTATAATCGACCCAGATTTCACTTGAACCTGAAAAAACTTATTGGAGTTTTCCGAGGAACGATGTATACAAAATGTGTATGACCGTTCCTCTTACTATAGGTGATCCAGATTTCACTTGAACCTGAAAAGTTTTATTGGAGTTTTCCGAGGAACGATGTATACAAAATGTGTATTGACCGTTCCTCTTACTATAGTTGATCCAGATTTCACTTGAACCTGAAAAAACTTATTGTAGTTTTCCGAGGAACGATGTATATCAAATGTGTATTGACCGTTCCTCTTACTATAGTCGATCCAGATTTCACTTGAACCTGAAAAATTTTATTGGAGTTTTCCGAGGAACGATGTATACAAAATGTGTATTGACCGTTCCTCTTACTATAGTCGATTTAGATTTCACTTGAACCTGAAAAAACTTATTGGTTTTATCCGAGGAACGATGTATACAAAATGTGTATTGACCGTTCCTCTTACTATAGCCGATTTAGATTTCACTTGAACCTGAAAAAAGTTATTGGTTTTATCCGAGGGACTATGTATACAAATATGTCTTGACCGTGCCTATTACTATAGTCGATTTAGATTTGACTTGAACCTGAAAAAACTTATTGATTTTATCCGAGTAACGATGTATACAAAATGTGTATTGACCGTTCCTTTTACTATAGTCGATCCAGATTTCACTTGAACCTGAAAAAACTTATTGGAGTTTTCCGAGGAACGATGTATACAAATTATGTATTGACCGTTCCTCTTACTATAATCGACCCAGATTTCACTTGAACCTGAAAAAACTTATTGGAGTTTTCCGAGGAACGATGTATACAAAATGTGTATGACCGTTCCTCTTACTATAGGTGATCCAGATTTCACTTGAACCTGAAAAAACGTATTGGTGTTATCGGAGGAACGATGTATACAAAATGTGTATTGACCGTTCCTTTTACTATAGTCGATCCAGATTTCACTTGAACCTGAAAAATTTTATTGGAGTTTTCCGAGGAAGGAAGTATACAAAATGTGTATTGACCGTTCCTCTTGCTATAATCGATCCAGATTTCACCTGAAACTGAAAAATTTTATTTGGTGTTTTCCGAGGAACGATGTATACAAAATGTGTATTGACCGTTCCTCTTACTATAGTCGATCCAGATTTCACTTGAACCTGATAAAAGTTGTTTGTGTTATCCGAGGAACGATGTATACAAAATGTGCATTGACCGTTCCTCTTACTATAGTGGATCCAGATTTCACTTGAACCTGAAAAAACTTATTGGTGTTATGCGAGGAACGATGTATACAAAATGTGTATTGACTGTTCCTCTTACGATAGTCGATCCAGATTTCACTTGAACCTGAAGAAACTTATTGGTTTTATCCGAGGAACGATGTATACAAAATGTGTATTGACCGTTCCTCTTACTATAGTCGATCCAGATTTCACTTGAATCTGAAAAAAGTTATTGGTTTTATCCGAGGGACTATGTATACAAATATGTCTTGACCGTGCCTATTACTATAGTCGATTTAGATTTGACTTGAACCTGAAAAAACTTATTGATTTTATCCGAGTAACGATGTATACAAAATGTGTATTGACCGTTCCTTTTACTATAGTCGATCCAGATTTCACTTGAACCTGAAAAAACTTATTGGAGTTTTCCGAGGAACGATGTATACAAATTATGTATTGACCGTTCCTCTTACTATAATCGACCCAGATTTCACTTGATCCTGAAAAAACTTATTGGAGTTTTCCGAGGAACGATGTATACAAAATGTGTATGACCGTTCCTCTTACTATAGGTGATCCAGATTTCACTTGAACCTGAAAAAACGTATTGGTGTTATCGGAGGAACGATGTATACAAAATGTGTATTGACCGTTCCTTTTACTATAGTCGATCCAGATTTCACTTGAACCTGAAAAATTTTATTGGAGTTTTCCGAGGAAGGAAGTATACAAAATGTGTATTGACCGTTCCTCTTGCTATAATCGATCCAGATTTCACCTGAACCTGAAAAATTTTATTTGGTGTTTTCCGAGGAACGATGTATACAAAATGTGTATTGACCGTTCCTCTTACTATAGTCGATCCAGATTTCACTTGAACCTGATAAAAGTTGTTTGTGTTATCCGAGGAACGATGTATACAAAATGTGCATTGACCGTTCCTCTTACTATAGTGGATCCAGATTTCACTTGAACCAGAGAAAACGTATTGGTTTTATCCGAGGAACGATGTATAGAAAATGTGTATTGACCGTTCCTCTTACTATAGTCGATTTAGATTTCACTTGAACCTGAAAAAACTTATTGGTTTTATCCGAGGAACGATGTATACAAAATGTGTATTGACCGTTCCTCTTACTATAGCCGATTTAGATTTCACTTGAACCTGAAAAAAGTTATTGGTTTTATCCGAGGGACTATGTATACAAATATGTCTTGACCGTGCCTATTACTATAGTCGATTTAGATTTGACTTGAACCTGAAAAAACTTATTGATTTTATCCGAGTAACGATGTATACAAAATGTGTATTGACCGTTCCTTTTACTATAGTCGATCCAGATTTCACTTGAACCTGAAAAAACTTATTGGAGTTTTCCGAGGAACGATGTATACAAATTATGTATTGACCGTTCCTCTTACTATAATCGACCCAGATTTCACTTGAACCTGAAAAAACTTATTGGAGTTTTCCGAGGAACGATGTATACAAAATGTGTATGACCGTTCCTCTTACTATAGGTGATCCAGATTTCACTTGAACCTGAAAAAACGTATTGGTGTTATCGGAGGAACGATGTATACAAAATGTGTATTGACCGTTCCTTTTACTATAGTCGATCCAGATTTCACTTGAACCTGAAAAATTTTATTGGAGTTTTCCGAGGAAGGAAGTATACAAAATGTGTATTGACCGTTCCTCTTGCTATAATCGATCCAGATTTCACCTGAACCTGAAAAATTTTATTTGGTGTTTTCCGAGGAACGATGTATACAAAATGTGTATTGACCGTTCCTCTTACTATAGTCGATCCAGATTTCACTTGAACCTGATAAAAGTTGTTTGTGTTATCCGAGGAACGATGTATACAAAATGTGCATTGACCGTTCCTCTTACTATAGTGGATCCAGATTTCACTTGAACCTGAAAAAACTTATTGGTGTTATGCGAGGAACGATGTATACAAAATGTGTATTGACTGTTCCTCTTACGATAGTCGATCCAGATTTCACTTGAACCTGAAGAAACTTATTGGTTTTATCCGAGGAACGATGTATACAAAATGTGTATTGACCGTTCCTCTTACTATAGTCGATCCAGATTTCACTTGAATCTGAAAAAAGTTATTGGTTTTATCCGAGGGACTATGTATACAAATATGTCTTGACCGTGCCTATTACTATAGTCGATTTAGATTTGACTTGAACCTGAAAAAACTTATTGATTTTATCCGAGTAACGATGTATACAAAATGTGTATTGACCGTTCCTTTTACTATAGTCGATCCAGATTTCACTTGAACCTGAAAAAACTTATTGGAGTTTTCCGAGGAACGATGTATACAAATTATGTATTGACCGTTCCTCTTACTATAATCGACCCAGATTTCACTTGAACCTGAAAAAACTTATTGGAGTTTTCCGAGGAACGATGTATACAAAATGTGTATGACCGTTCCTCTTACTATAGGTGATCCAGATTTCACTTGAACCTGAAAAAACGTATTGGTGTTATCGGAGGAACGATGTATACAAAATGTGTATTGACCGTTCCTTTTACTATAGTCGATCCAGATTTCACTTGAACCTGAAAAATTTTATTGGAGTTTTCCGACGAAGGAAGTATACAAAATGTGTATTGACCGTTCCTCTTGCTATAATCGATCCAGATTTCACCTGAACCTGAAAAATTTTATTTGGTGTTTTCCGAGGAACGATGTATACAAAATGTGTATTGACCGTTCCTCTTACTATAGTCGATCCAGATTTCACTTGAACCTGATAAAAGTTGTTTGTGTTATCCGAGGAACGATGTATACAAAATGTGCATTGACCGTTCCTCTTACTATAGTGGATCCAGATTTCACTTGAACCTGAAAAAACTTATTGGTGTTATGCGAGGAACGATGTATACAAAATGTGTATTGACTGTTCCTCTTACGATAGTCGATCCAGATTTCACTTGAACCTGAAGAAACTTATTGGTTTTATCCGAGGAACGATGTATACAAAATGTGTATTGACCGTTCCTCTTACTATAGTCGATCCAGATTTCACTTGAATCTGAAAAAACTTATCGTATTTTTTGTCTTGCAGGTATTTCATTGGGTGAACTGCAAATTGAGCTTGGAGCTACAAACCAGGACAAGCGTGTTCAGAAATAAGCGTTTAGTCAAAGATTTTAGAGGTTGTCCAAAGAAATTTTGACTCGTTTTTTGCAGCTTCTGTCTACACTTATGCCTTTTTGTTCCTTGTTACCTGTGTTCTTTGATTTTCTGATATCACTTGGTCAGCTACAACTCAAAAGTATCACGCTAAAATGTGGGTCCTTTTTTCAAAATGGCCTAAACAAGCGGGATTTTTCGTGCACTCAACAAAAATCTCTTTAAAATCTGGTTTAAAGAGCATGAACTTTGAAAAGCAACCTTCTATTACAAAGAATGATGTTATCTTGACCTGTAAATAGCATATGAATTCCTTTCAAGCAGCAATCTTCTTCCGTAGAACGAAAATAGTTCAGTCGAAGCTTCGAGGAGTCCATGCTTCATCAGCGGTTGTTTGCATGGAACAACAACAACTGTCTGAATAGTGCCTCCTGATTGGTTGAAAGCTAGTTTTAGCGACTTGATTGGTGAATACGGAAGCACTCTATGCGAGCCTAAAGTGGGCCCACTTTTTAAGCGTAATATTATGAGTCCCTGTTGACCAAGTGACATCAACAAGTCAAAGAACGCCGGGAGACAAGGGCATAAGTCTAGCTTCTGTCGAGAAGCTTGATGTAAGTTATCCCATTTTCATCCATAAGTGATAGGAGTCAAAATCAGAAGCTATCTGGTAATAAAATTCATACCAACTGGTTTAGTAGCTGTACAGGGAAATATATGCCCTCGGTCTTAATACACACACCTCGCAAGTTCGGTCTGTACTTTTAAGTCCTTGCGCTTTATATTTCCCTATACCACGGGCTGTAGGAAACGCAGAATTAGGAAAAAGATTTACGTATGATACATCGAGTTATTCAGGTGCACAGGTTCCATTTCGTCCATGATACATCGACTTGTCTCCTTTTGTGTTTCTTGAGAAAGTCAATAGCGCTTTCGCAGGAAAGTACACAGAAAAGGAGACAAGTCGATATATCATGAATGAAATTAAACTTTGGATAGCAATAACTCATGTATCATACACCAATATTTTTCCAAATTCAGCGTTTCCTACAGCCCATGCCTATACTTTTTGGGAGATGAAGTGCTGACCCTATTGCATGTGAAAGTGAACTGTGAACTGAGAACAGGTTTTAAGCAAATAGAGTAATCGACTGAAAGATGTGTCTTATGTTGTTTCGTGGGAAAGCAAGCTATTCAGTGACCCATATTTTTTTGAAAAGCGAATTTTGACCAACGAATTTTTGCTAATCTATATGTTAGCTACGCAAGTTTTGTTAGGTTACAGTAAAGTGCCGCCTTTAAGAAACTGCATTATAAGAAACTGAGGCCCGGTTTTGCTGGATAAAGTGCCTCTCTAACAAGAAACTAGCCAGGCTGATTCATGCTCAGTTTCTTTTGCGATGTTACGTTGTAGTGTCATAGTTTAAATGTCTCCAATATGTCTCAGAAATGTCTCAAGAAACTTTCAGTACTGGTTCAAAATCTTAGTTTCTTTTGCAATAATGAACATTCTTAAGAGAAATGTTTTCTTGACAATTATGACAAATGTTAGAAATATAAAATTGTTGCTTATACCATTGCATACACCCTGTTTTGAAGAAGTATATCTTTACAGAAACTAACCAGGCTTTTTCTGTGAAATGAGTTTCTTAAAGGCGGGACTTTACTTTGTATGAACCCGAAAAATAGTTTGAGAGCTGAAGACTTTTAAAGATTTAAACCTCCACAATTTTCTGGCTCACCCCGAGTGAAACACTTTTTTCGTGATATATTCACCTCTCGAAGCAAGGATACAGTTGATTGTTAATCAGCCTTACTAATATTAGAAGAGATTTAATTTTATTGGTCATAGCTTGGAGTTATTTTGAATGAGAATTTTGTTGTATATGCGACTCTTTCATTGACTCTTGGCAGAGTTTCTTAATTCAACAGTCAAGTTCTCGCAAGACTCCCGCTAATTCGTCGAACTTGAATTCGGCGACCGGTAAATTCCAGATACTCAAAATCCGATGATTTAAGAAACTCTCAGAATGATCACAGATTCATGGTTTATTTTATGGAAGCATGAGTACAAAAAACTGTGTGTTCTGTTGTAAGAAAATTAGCTTCGATTTCGAGGCAAGACAGCGCATTTATAAACGAATAAAGGAAGACGAAAACAATGAAAGAAATAGATTGATAAATGAAGTGTAACCTAAAAAAGCAAAATAAGGAGTTATTCAAGTCTGTCGCAACCTTTAAAAAGTATCTAAATTAAAAATAGATCATCAAATGATCAGTGGGAAAAAGCTATTCGCCTTAGGGAAATAATTTCTCTGATTTCGCTTTCATATTTAGAAAAACTTTGCAGGATATTTTGCGCTTTAGCGCTCTGCGCGAAAATTTAACAACATAGTGGGATCGAGGCTGTACTTATAAGTTTCCCTTCATTGTTACCCTGTGTTTTGGATACAACGAGAAGGAACAAAATGGAGGCGGTAAGTTGCAATGTGTGCAGCTAAATTTACTTTACACACAGCCGACGCTGTACTTTATGCTGATGTATTATGTAAAGGATATTGTAGAAGTACTTTAATTTATTTAGTTAGTTATTTGAGCTGTGCTTCTTAAAGATATAACATTATTTGGCCTAAATTTTGCATTTGAAAAGAGAAGCCTACCATAGATTCACACCCGAGATTTTTGCTTGGGTTTGCCGTGATTTACGACAAAAACAACAGAGCAAGATCTGTGTGTGCATGCGCGAATCTTTACAAATTTGCTCCCCCCATAGTGCAAGTATGAAAACTTATAATATGGAATGAGAAATTTACCAAATCTCTTAAAAGACTTTTTATTTGAAAAGTTTCAAGATGTGTACACTCGAAGTGCACACTTGAAGTGCACACTTCTTGCTACTCGTTCCACTGTGCACTTCAAACTTTTTCATGCACACCTAAGATCTTGTCGAAAAGTATCAGAAGGCCTTTTTATTGCCTGGGCTTCATATTAAATGGAACCACTCTGTTCCTTCACAATGTCAAGGGAAGAAAGTGTGAACTGGTTTGAATGAGACTTAAAGTTCAGGATTTCTGCCAAGAGCGGTCTTCAAACAAACGACAACAATTCGAGCGTTGTTCGTAACTTTGCTGATAATTCCTCCATTAATCGAAGCCAAGACTGGTCTACTCTGGTGGAGCTCAATAAATCCACCCAAATACAATAATGTATACGTAGGAACTAAATGATACAGCCTTTTGCAAGCACTGCACATAAAGCCTAAGATAACAAAGTGCCATATCCTAAGGCATGCGAATGATTGAGCTTTCAGGATGACAAGAGCTTTCACAAGCCTCTTGCGCCTGCTCCCTTGACTAAGTCTTACGAAGCCATAGCTGTTCTCTCTCTAAGTAACTAAGTTGCTCTTTATATACACTTTAATGTAAGAAAATAACAACATGAGGTAACACAAAAGAAACCTAAAATATTACACGTGATGACAATGAATGATGTACATAATTGTATAGTCGGCTGTTCCTAAAGGGTCACTAAACCTACGATAGAAACTTAATGAGGGTCATAAAATCCTACGATGAGTACAGCCCAGGATGTGATAGGTATTGCAATGAATGCTGATAGAGCAATATTCTGCACTCACACAGCCGCTTACTTAGCATTCCTATGATGTCATGCACAGATAGCATTGAAAACAATGAAAAGTAAAAACATGAATGAATAAATAAGATGACTAGTACTTTAATAATTTGCCTAGAGTATGGGAAAAATAAGCAGTATTACAAAAGGATCAATTAATTTAAATAATCAGTTGGAGACACAAATGAATAATGAATCACCAAAAACCTTCAGAGTGCAGAAATGTTATAACCAGACTGGCAAGTTTGTATCTTGCGTATGCAAGTTGAGAGATGGCCTAAGTAAGGATTGTGTGGAATATTCATTGTCAAGAACAGTTGATTAGAACAATAGATCTTTTGTTGATTGCCAACTGTGTGGTTCAGGTTGAAAACTGTGCAGAATTCTGCACACGCAATTGTGGCACATTGCACATGCAGTACAGACTTTCCAGTCTGGTGTCATTATAAAAAATCAATGCATTTGATTTTTATTTTCAGCATCATGGTATCATATATGGTAGCTGACCCTACACCCATTAACGTCAGGATGACTCTTAGCAGTGATAACAATGATATATAACTGACCTCTTTATGGAATAGACCCCAAGGGGTATACTTGATTGTTAAGTGATAATAGATGTGCCACTCAGATGGGTGGGGTTTTTCACCTGAAATTCCCTACACATTGGTCTATTTTAGCTTTAATTCTGGTAGATGGGTATCTGTCTCCGAATTTGTGTCACAACTGAAGAAATTTGAATAGACCATGCATCCTCAAATCGACAAAATTCATAGTATGGTACAAAACTTCCTGAAATTCATGCCAAAGGGTTGGAAATTCTTGAAAAATTCTGTCATGCAAATAGGTCCTTTTGTCAAAGTCCAGATTCACATCAAGTCATAGTCACAATCAAGTGCACCCCCACCCTTTAAATTTCATTTCAAGGTTGTCATATATGTCATAATGTCATATGGCAAACATGGATCAAGAGCAGCACTCTAAGCACATTAATTGAATTAGATACTGAGAATGCTAGTTTATAAAGAATAATGTTTATAAAATTGTCAAGAAATTCTCCCTCATCACCAGTAAGAACTTGGAAAATGAAAATAAAACTGACAACAATGGATGCTATATAGATCAAACCTTTTTGTTTATCTCTAACTGTCTTCCCCATTCCTATAAGACAAAAACTTATGTCTCAGAAGCTCATTTTGGCCAAAGTTTCAAATAAGTGCCATTTCTGAAGGTGGAGGTGAAGGATGCCTTATTTTACTGTGGACGCTTGTTCAAGGGGGTGCTTATGCAATAGTTTTCATGACAGGGTGCGTGCTTGTTCAAATGGGGAGCTTCTTCAAGGGTGGCACTTTTTTGTGAGGATTTACAGTACTGATTTACTAGTTTGAAACTAAACTGAATCTGCTCTTCTTCAGCAAGCTGAGAAGCAAAGCAAAAAGGCTGGAAAGAAACCAAAAGACAAGAAGCCAAAACAGCCAAAAGCAGAGGCAAGCAAAGATGCTACAAGTGATGATGTTCCTAAGAAGTCAAAGGCTGAACAAAAGGCAGAGAGAAGAGCTCTACAGGTACATTGCTTGTATGAAACTCAGCTCTCAAAAAACTAAAAAAAATTACCACACACCAGTCCTGGGCAAAATCATTTAAGCAATTATCTGCCTACTTGAAGGAAATTCTTTAGCATATTTTCATTCTATTTTCATTTGTTTCTTGTATCATATTGCTTGGATCGAGCTTTGCGTAGCAGTGTCAAAACATTTGAGAGGTCCCCAAAATTTTGTTTTGAATTTTTCACAAAGGTACAGGTACTGAACATAAAGATTGCCATGGACTTTGTACAGTAAGTTGCCCTTAAGAGACAGTAACGACTCTATCAAAATATGATGATTTGAAGGAAATTCAAGTACTGATGCAGATTCTTAATTCCTTATAAAAAATTCATGTAATGGAGTTGATCTTGTTTATCTTGTTGTTCTCATTTTGTTTCCTTGGATAAGATTGTTTGGTATGGTAGCTTCCACTAATGGTCAGTTTCCTATTCCTTTTATTGTCAGGAAGCACAACGTGCTGCTAAATTGGCCAAAGCTGGTGGTGAAACTGCACCAAAAAGCAAGGGTGGAGCTGAAAATCAAGGTCAGGGGAAAACAAAGCCTCCTGAAGGTATAATCTTAATTTTTGACATTGGGATGTTATTGGAATTAACATCAATAATTTGTTCCATAATCCTTTGTATCTCAAAAATGATTTGAATGTTTGATTTAGCAGGAGATGTTCCGGTTTCAGTTTCATATGATTTTAAATTCCACTACATACAATTTATTATATATACAAATAACTAAACTACAAGAATATAAGATACAGAATATTGATACATCAGTAAAAAAGAAGAAGAAAAAAATTAATACAACATATATTGAACAAAACGGAGATAAAAGATAAATTGTAAGGAGGGAATTACTTATAGGAGGAGCTTTCTTAGCAGTCAGACTAATTGAGGAGAGAGCACCCCTTGTTTTGATAGTGTTTCATATTCATTTGATGACTTACAATGTAGATTAGATGACCAGGGCGGTTATGATGAAAATCCCTGGTGCAATCTTTCACACAGGTGTCTATTGTGGTACAGTATTTTCTACAGCTTTGGAATTAAGTACCTTGAATGAATTGTTTCATCCAAGGTGTAAATCCGGCAAGTTCACAGAAAAGGGCAGATCCACCATCCAGAGTTTCATATCAAATGCAGATGGATGATGAAAGGGTGCAAAAGAGAGAAGCAAAGAAACTAGCAAAGCAGCAGGTATGCCTTACTTCAGTTTTTAGCACTGGAATATATCACTGTATAGCTTTGACTAGGAAGCCGAACCCATGTAGAGCTTGGTGCCTGGCTGCCTGCAGCGGCTATCACTGATCAAGTGGCATGCTTTGCGCGCCATTTTCTCTGTGCCAATCATCCTAAAATGAACACATTGAAATATCATGCAGTGGATGTAAGAGAGACCAAAAGTCATCGAGACCAAGACGATTTTTAATTGTCAAGCATCTTAAAGATTGATGTGCATAGAACATATTGGTCTCTTCACTATTCACCCATGCCAAAAAATCATTGCATTCTTAGCCTTCTACCAACTGAATGTTGTTTTATTTTGCCTTCCACTTTGGCTAGTGTAATTAGCTTCATTTAACTGAAATTACTAAAGGTATGGTATTTTGTGTCTACTCAAATTCAACTTAGGGTTTGATTTCAGATGTTACCCCCATCCCCCAGGTAGATATAGCTTTTGATACATTCATTGGCTTCTTTTAGTCACAGTTTGTCCAGTTCTTGGCTTCATGCTTTTTCAGAATGCATACATAGAATTATTGGCAGGCAAGTCATAGATTTATATCCTTGTTTTGAATTTCTTTTGTATCTCAAAGGTACCTATCCGAAGTAGAGTTCAAAAGAAAGTCAGTTTATTCTCACATTTGCACCAATATGAAAAGGACACATCACTCACTAAAGAGATCAGGTACTTCCTTAACTATATATTCTTTTGTGAAATTGCTTCTCAGGAGACTTATTAAATGTTACTGACTTGATGACCTCTAATTAAAGGGCCTTTCAGTGATTCAAAAGAGCTTGAAGTTTACCTCTTGTAGCTATGTATTTATCAGTTGACATATGTATTTATCAATTGACAGTACCCTGAATATGAACACGTTTTTTGACAAGTGTTACAAAAAGGCGTCCTCTCGACTCAGTCTCCTTGCAAAACTAAGAGGAGACCTTGATATGAAAGCAGCTAAGGCTATATACCACCAAAGTATGATTTTACCAACGTTCACATATTGCGGTATCTTCCGACTCTGCAACACAAGAACCCAATCTGAAAAGTTGGATTCCTTCCACAATAGAGCCGAAGCCATTGTAAATAGAAACTCGGTCAACAGAATCACACTGCAGTCTGTTACCAATGCCAACAAGAAACGAGCTTGTACCCTTGTCAGGTCATGGCTAGATGATAAAGTCATCGATCCTTTCAAAAATTACTTCCAGCTGATAGAACATTCGATACGGACAAGAAACAGTTAAAAAATAATACGTCTGCCAATGATTAAAACAGAGTACGCCAGAAAAAGTTTCTCTTTCACCGGTGCTAAAGAGTACAATATGCTCCCATTGGAAGCTCGTGAAATGCCAACAACTGATTTTCTTACTTTTTTAAAGAAACATTTTAGCTGAGATGCGAGGACACTTTTATTGTAAAATTGATAAGTACTTTTTATATTGCTTTTCTTTAGATTTGGTTTATGCTTAGGTTGCACTCTTTAATTTATACTGGACACACATTGATAACAGCTTCTCGTAAGTTGAAGTGTCTATCCAGTTTAAATATTCGAAATTATTGTTATTATTTATTATTATTATTAGTTATCCCCATCAAATAGAAAATGCATTATCTAGATTCTGAATTTTGTTAAAACTGCCTGTTTTGAGTTAACTTTATATCAGGAATCGGAACACATGAATATATTAACAGTACTGTACAATACTGACAAAATATATTGCTAGGTTAACAAAATTATGATATTCTCGTTTATTTCTAGATTCAGTTCTGAAGCAAAGCCCTTTTATGTTTCTCCATGAGCGATAGGACACCCAGTGTGTAACAGTTTGAAATTTGTATTAGAAGTGAGCCACCTTACAGTGTTTTTGTTTTGTTTTGAGCTTATTTTTACTTGGTATACAACCACCTCTCACTGTTTCGTAATTCTGAAATTTTCGGTAGTGAGCCACTTAGGGCCTGTAAAGTTAAGGTGGATCTGCACTTAAAGTGACTCACTACCGAAAATTTCAGAATTACGAAACAGTAAGCGGTGGTTGTATACCAAGTAAAAATATTTTCAAAACACAAAAAACACTAAGTTAAGGTGGTTCGCTTCTGATATAAATTTCAGCCTGCTACACACAGGGTGTCCTATCGCTCATGCCTGGTTGTGAAATCATCACTTCGAGATCGAGTGTGAAAAGCATAATCCAGGCATGAGATTTGTTCTTATTTTTGATATTCTTCAGCTTCATATCTGGTGCAATTCACCCAGTGATTATCCGACTTGGGCTGCAGTATGCTGAAGGAATCATTTCTGGTGCTAACGCAAGATGCATTGCACTTCTTTATGCATTTAAAAAGGTATATCTCCTTCATATTCCCAGCAAATCATTTATCATAAAGCCTTGTTTTAGTCTTGCAAATTTGATCAAAGATAGCATGATCGTTATTGCATTCCTCGTTCCTAGTTGCTCTAACTACTAGTCCTTTGGTTTGTTGACATTGTGCATTGTCGTATATCATTTTTTCATTTCAGGTTATAGCTGACTACACTACTCCACCATCAAAAGAAATTTCAAGGGACCTTGAGTCGCGAATTAAGCCATATATCAGGTAAGTTCCTCTGTTTTCTGTGTCTGAAAAGATCCTGTTTCAGAGAAAAGTCCTGTAAATCTACCATATTCTGTCTGCTGTTTTAGACAAGTATATACTTGACTTCTACCGGGTGAGTCAGAAAAAACGTGGGCGTTTGACAGACTGTGGCGTCGCATTGAGCCACTCGATTATCGTAAACAAAATTTTTCGGTGCAACCAAGAGTCTAACTTAGATCATAAACCATTCCCGATCGAAATCGGTCATTTGATGCATTTTTTAAGAACGATTTTCTTTGTAAGACCCTGTATGGAAGTCTTGCAAACTGGTGAAGTCTTTGACCAAGCCCCTTCAGCATTTTAGCCTTGCCAGAGTTGCAGGTACACGTTGTATTATCAGGGGATATTGGAAAAGTTAATTCTGGTTCACACTAGATCGCTTAGGTTGCTAAGATCGTGCAGAAAGAACCAAAAGACAAAGACTCAAGAGTCTGAATCCTTTGTCTTTTGGGTCTTTCTGCACAACTCTGTGAATCAAGCTTTAGGAAAAAATATTGTCTGTATGAAGTTCCATTGCGATTTACATAACATTTATCTGTGTGAAAGAAACCTCTTCACAAGACAAAGAAGCACGCATTAATGTCATTCAAACGCATGCTCAAAACAAGACAAGTTATGATAAGACTTTCCAAGGGAGAAAGAAAATACTACCTCCTAACTATTCCATTCTCCCCTGATAATACAACATGTAGCTGTAACTTTGCTAAGATAAAATGCGAAAGGGGCTCAGCGAAAGATTTCAGCAGTTTGCAAGGTTCCCGTACAAGGTCTTACGAAGAAAATCTTTTTTTAAGCAAATGCATCAAATGACCGATTTCGATGGGGAAAGGTTTATGATCTAAGTTAGACTCTTTGCTGCAAGGAAAAATTTAGTTTATGACAATCGGGTGGCTAAACGCGATGTCACAGTTCACCAAACGCCCCACGTTTTTTCTGACTCACCCAGTATGGTATTCTGTCTTCAGTTTTTGAAACATCTTGGAAATCTCTTTCTTCAGAAAACATCTAACTAAAACGATCAACGTTCTGCCGTGTATCATGCCAGTCCTGTTGATAGTGCTTTGAATGTAGGCTTATTACACCTGTTGCAACTACTGTTTATATCTAATAGTTTAGATAAGAGATTGGCAGATACCATCATAGCAACAGTTGAGAAATATTTAGATAGGCGACAATATTTCTCATTTTACTCTCTTAGGATGCCTAACCATCACTTTAAATTTCGTAGTTTTTTCTAGAGTCGTTGATGTGCTTTTGCAACATATCGTTAATTTTCCTTTATCGGTTTCAACGTAGTTATTTCTCTTCAGCTTTCTTGTCCAGTGCCGTCCATTATCAGTTAGTATGGGAAATGCTATCAAATACCTTAAAATGAAAATCACCCAGATACCTCCTGGCATGCCAGAGCAGCAAGTAAGTATTTGCGTAGCAATGGTAATTTCTGGGGGTAAACGACGTTGGTTGGGGTCATTGGACATTTATACCAAAGTTACAGAGTCTTTCTAAAGTTCGTTTATTAGTGGAAGAAAGTTGCCATGTGGTCAAAGATGGACGTTATATAGTTGATATAAAAGGGTAGAAATATTGTATCATAGCCTGGAATACCATTGCCCTGAACCGCCACCTTAGCACATTCTCCAAGTTTTGGGCCTGTGTTCAAACTTACAGAAATAATCAAATCTTAGACTTGTAAATGGAAAGAAAGTGCAAAAATGAATTCATCAAAACATGAAAAATTGCAATGTACACCATAATTATGATAAGGTAAGATAAAATTTATTTCGAACTTTGCGTTCATCATCATTTAAAATCACAACAAGTAAACAGGTACTTCTTTACACAAAATGCTATAGCAAACAAGAGGTCCTCAGAGAATATGAAGCAAAAGGCAATCCTTAAAATGGAGTAAAACATTAAATTCCCAAAAATGAATTGCCGGCTCGTTATTCTTGCTTTACTTTCGTATTAGCTTGTTTCCCGTAATTTCTACTTATGCTGAGAAGAACTTATCAGATGCACTTGAAATGTTACGTTGAGTGATTCGTGAAGCTTGAGTGTATTCAGTCTGACATGACTCAATGCCTTTAATGATTGTTTGATTTGATTGAAAAAGGTAACTTCTGATCACCATTCAAGATCATTATTTTATTGGATATTCAATAGGCGAAGGACTCATTACTGGAATACATCGATACATTTATCAATGAACGAATTGTCTTACCTGGAGAAGCCATTTCAAAAACATATGCGATGACGAAGATCAATGATGGTGACGTCATACTTACATATAGTTGGTGAGTTATGAAAATTTTAAAATTCTTTTCTTAATTTTCAGGAAAGTCTCGAAAATTCTCATTTTGAAACGTTTTTAGGAAGAATCGTGGTTGGCCACAGTCTTTGAACTGTTAATCAAAAACTTTGCAAAAGCCAGGGGCGGATCCAGCCCAAAGTTGAAGGGGGGGGGGACAATTTGCAGATTGGGCGCCAAAAATATAGCAAAAAATAAGCATGCAGCAGGCGCGCAGAAATTTTTATCCCTTTATTCAGGAAAAATTCTCTGGTTCTTTTCCCACATTCAGAACGAAACACGAAAAAAGAGTGCATTTGGGAGGATAAGGGACACCCTTCTTGCCGAAAATGGGGCCCCAAGCTGAGTTTTCATCATGACGGGGGGGGGCAGTTGCCCCCTACTGCACCCTCTAAATCCGCCACTGGAAAAAGCCATTTGATCCTCAGAAGAAGTCATTACTGTTTTGTTTTGTACCCTTTTCGAATAATGTCTCTTTTTTGAGAGTGTAATTTAATCGTTAGAGATCTGATTATTAGGTTTTATCTTTGACAAGACAACGTCTTTTGGAAATAAGACTGTAGTAGATGCAGGATTGTAGTTAAAAGAAGAAAGGTAGGTTATCAACAAATGTCTGCGGATTGTTTGAAGTTTTTAAGAATTTGGTATTAAGAATCGCAGTTCAATTTCCGTTTCAGATCAGTTGATGCCTTCATGATTTTGTACTTTTCTGTTTATTTTGCAGTTCATCGTTGATCGTCAAAATATTGAAAGATGCCCATGATTCAGGAAAGAAATTTCAAGTTATTGTTGTTGATTCAAGGCCAAAATTTGAAGGTGGTTTTTTTGCAAATTGTATTTTATTTATACCATTTGTTTTACTATTTGTCAAGTTGTTTTCTCTTGTTGAGTGTTGTTTTCATGTGAAATCGTATAAGATCTGCGGACATCAGTAATAAAAAATGTCTCTTTATTTGCCTTTACATCTTGCTTTAGCTGAAAGCTGCCTTTTTAGTTGCATACTGACTATATATTTAGTTCTTATTTAGTTGCCTGCTCTCTGTGTAATGGCCACGGGGTAGTTATTGTCTGTTGCTTCCCTTGGTATCGTCCTTGCACTTTAGTAAAATAGTTCATATACAGAGTCTTGAGCACCTCGTTTTTGCAAAAACATCAATTGAATAATAAAAGAAGGTTGCATTGCGGGAATTATATTCCCTTGTCCTGAAAAGAAATGTTCTTGCTTTCTAACAATGCAAGGTAGCGTCGAAACAAGAATTGCTGCCCTTTTGGTCACGCTGTTAATTTGTTTCTTCGCTTCTTTTCAGGCCGTGAGACTATTCGAAGATTAGTAAAAGCTGGTGTCAAATGTTCATTTGTCCTCATCAACGCTGTTTCTTATATAATCAAGGAGGTAAAATCATGAGTTCTTCGACATTTTTTCCAAAATATTTCTTAAGATCTGTCTGTCGTTTTATCTATGCGTTTTTCGTTCCTTTACCACTTTCAACTCGTGATGTTTTGATCCACTGGTTTTCAGGATTTGATTTTATGGTCCCCGTTATTTTCATTTGCTTTTGGTATTTTATTTTATTTCGTTACTGGTGTATGATCTAAGACACGAAGAGGCAAGAGTTAATGATCTCATAGCTACTGATTACTAACTTAGCTTACTTGCTCTAATTTTCGTGTACTGCGGGATGTCTCAACTAATTGTGCCCGTTTCTATGGCTGCTGTGGAGGAGCTGTCGACTCAGTCATTTTGATTTTTATAAAGTTGCATAGGTCAGGCTTCAACTCTGACTTTGAGACCTTGTGTGAGTCAATGTGACAAATGGTTGCTGATTTATGGCACAGGAAAGGCAAAATAAATGGTTGCTTCAAAACAGCACTTCTATTGCTCTCCGGCAATGTCAAAATCGAGTAGGTTTTCAAAGAAAGGGTTCCAGCGTCGTATTAAGATCTTTCCTAAATCGTTTAAACAATTAGTAGTGTTGTCTATTCATAAGAGAGCACTTTCTACCGTTTAAAAAATGTTTTGCAAATTTTAATACGATGCCAGAACCCTTTCTTTGAAAACTTAATTTATTTTGACATTGCTGGAGAACAATAGAAATGTTATTTTCTTACGCAACCCTTTATTTTGCCCTTTCTCTGCCATAAATCAGCAACCACTTGTCAGATTGACTGAAACAAGGTCGCAAACTCTAAGTTGAAGCTGGACTTATGCAACTGTGCATAAGCTGAGATATTTGAGATAACCTCATATTCTCATCATATGATAGTATACGACTGTACTTATTTTTAATTTTATTCTTATCATCTTATTTGTTATACTCATTTTCTTTTCTTTTGCGAAGTTTATTTAGCGGCCCAAGCTAGATAAGCAATGCTTTACTTGGGTCGCGTAGAATGCAAGTACCTTTTTTCACAGATGTATCGTACATTGTAACAACTTGTATTTTACGAATAAAATTGAATTGAATTGAATTGAGTCTACAGCTCCCCCATATTAGCCACACAAGTGGGGTACAATTTTTTGGGACACCGTGTGGTCTTCAGCTTTTCAAGTTTTTTCCTTGCTTCCAGGTAAACAGTGTCTTTCTCGGCGCCCATGCATTATTAGCAAATGGTTATGTGATGTCGAGAATTGGATCATCAATAATAGCAATGGTTGCTAAAGCTAACAATGTTCCTGTCCTTGTTTGTTGTGAAACATTCAAATTTTGCGAAAGAGTTCAAACAGATGCATTTGTGTTCAATGAGCTTGGTATGTTTGGATGGCAATTGTTTCTTAATTGTTTGAAGTATATGACGTGAAACTACATGCTGTCAAAAATTAGCGAATGATTTTTCTGCCCTCATACGGTTGTCTTCGGCTAAAAGACGGACCAGATACATTCAAAGAACATACCATTACGCTAAAGATGGCGACGAGGAACTTTTTACTAAGGTGCATTGCGTTCTCATTACGAATCCTTAACGATTCTATAGGAATTCGATTAAAGAACGCAATGCTTCTTGGTAAAAGTTCCTCACTGCCATCTTTAGCGTAATTGTCTATTGACACTCTCTCCAAGCTCCAAGTCTGCCCTATCTGTGTACAAATTTTCGAGCCATTCGATAGGTTCAAAGGGTATATAATAGCTGTTTCGTACCTGTACCTGGTGCACACTTCTCTTTTTAGGTGACCCTGATGATCTTGTCGCAGTCCGAAAATCAAAGACAAGCAACGCACTTGAAGGTTGGAGAGATATTACGTCACTTTATTTGCTGAACCTTGTTTATGACGTCATGCCTTCTAGTTTTGTGGATATTGTTGTGACTGAATTAGGTATGATCCCTTGCACTTCTGTGCCTGCTGTACTTAGGATGAGGAATCCTGAGACAACCGTCGTGTGATTTGAATTTAGATAGATTTTCATCAAAATTTTATTTATCAGAAGCTCAGATGCTGCTCCTATTCATCCCTTTTTGTCTGGCTTTAGCCTCTGTTTATAATTTATGATCACAGGAATGAAATCTTTAAAGACATTGTACAATAGACCGTTTACTTCTTAATAAAGAAGTTAGGATCGAGCGTCCAAGTCTGGTAAATTTGTGAAGGAACACAAATGCATCACCCCCATTCTCCATATAAACGCTACTAGCTATAATATGACAAGTGAGTAGAGATCAGTTGCTTTTTAGCCGGTAAACAGGCCTTTCACCGAGCTGTGAAGGTGGAAAAAGGGAGGGAAGGACCTTTAGGAATGGGCTGCATTTTTTAATTCCGTCTACCTAATTTGAGGTAAAAGGCTTTTTTGTCATTTTTCCTTCAGGTTGATAATCTGAAGTTCCACAATGGTGTATTTTACTAGTAACACTTATGATTGATCAATAACACCATTTTCATCATTGCGGTATTGAAATTTGGAACAAACAACAATGACCTCTCAGACCTCGGATCGCGTATAAGGAACTCACAAACGTAGCCTATTACTACAGGCTCTCTTTTTCTCTTTCTTATCACTTTGAAGCCTGTACACAGGCTAGTAGCTTTAAAGTTCTACGATTTAGCGACATGATGATATTTCAACTGAAAAACTGTTTGAAACAAAGAAGATACTGTAATTAAAAAGACAGATTGCAATGCAATGGTGAATGTTGCTTTCATTGACATCTGAATTTAAAGTGATTAGCGATCGCAGACAATGGAAATTCTCTTAACCAGTAAATCAAAGTAAATACGGTCGCTAAAGTTGCCCCACACCAGTGGGGCAAAAGTATTGCCTTGTACAGGCAATAAGTGGTTTTTCATAGCAGTTTCGTGCTTACAACGAAAGAAGAAGGGTAAATCTAAAGTTCTGTCTCGCGAATTTGGTTTATTTGATCCAGAAGCGGAGTAGAAGGCATTATGATTCTCGAGTATTAAAGGGAGTACAAAGACCAGCATGCTTTGCGCGAATTCAGCAACTTGCTCTGCGCAGCTTCCAGAATAACGGACTGCATGAAATTCACTAAAACAGAAACAAACGATGGCAAAGGCTGCTGGTCTTTGTACTCCCTTTAAATGAAACAACTACCACGCAACTCCTGAAACAAATAAACAACATCCGCGAGGTAGATATTTAGATTTACCCTTCTTCTTTCGTCTTAAGCACATAACTGCTCTTGAAAATCACCATTTGCTTGCATAAGTTTGCACGAGTTTGCTCTACTGGTTTGAGACAACATTTGCGGCCGCGTTTGTTTTGATTTACTGATTGAAAGAGTTTCCTGTGTCTGCAGTTGCTAATCGCTTTGAATTAAGGTGTCAATTAGAGCAACAGGCGCTCTTTTATTACAAAAAAATATGTCCTTGTTGTTGTAATTCTGGAAATCAAGATGTCAAAGATTGCCAGTGAAGACGCTTTACCAAATATCTGAAGTTTTTTTTTGCCATTAAAACAAACGAAAAATTCATCAACTAATCGTGCAATGTTTTCTTTCTAAAATTTGATGTCTATGGTTGATTTATGGCCTTTCCTTGGCTTTCTCCATGCCTGGTCTAACTTCCCATGCTGAAGATCATTTTCGCTAGTATTTCCAGCTCGAAAGAAAGGATTTTACGCAGGGAAAGCAGCCCTATTGGACCTTGGATATTTATATGAATACATTATTAACATTACTGATACAAAAAAGGGTTATATTCCAAGAAAATTTACCTTTACGATTCGGTTATATATTTATGAAATATAAGATACGAAAGCTATTCAGCCATCATAATGATGGAAATATTTATTTTCTAAGAAAAATCTCAACAATGTCAGCAGGTTAAAAGATCCGAAAGGGTATGACTTCTCGACACACATCGAAACAAATACTTCAAAATATGGGAAACTATTCCTTAGGCAAAGTTCGATGAAAATGGTCGGAATTTTTCTTCCCTTCGGAGCAATTTACAATGCAATTTACAGTAATAACACATGGCAATTCCCAGGCATCCAAGTCTACTTAGAGCCATACATCCTTCAAAGAGTTCAGCGTCCTAGCTATGAAACTGAAGACAGAATGATGTCTCCGGGCTATATCCTCGAGTACATGGGAAATTTGAAGTGGACGACTACAATGCTTTAATGAATCGAACTTGCAGGGCTTCTTTAAAGTTACACACTTACTTCCACAGTTTTTGCCTCCAAAGCCAGGAGGACACAAACAGTTGTAATTAGTCTCATCAAAATTGAAATCTGGATATGTGCCTATTTAAACATGCTGAAACTATGTGCGAACGTCAAACGCTAGAAGACATTCCTAACAACATAAAGATATATAAACAAATCTGCTCTCTTTGGCAAACAAAAAGATAATATTTTCAAACTATTCGAACACGTTCTCCATGCAACAAAGAAAAACATCATTTCGCAAGCAGGCTCGAACCTTTGGCCCAGCTTGTTCGTTTGACTAGGGCTAAGTTCATGCATATGCAGTTGTTCCAGCATACGTCAATGACAGGACCACTGCTGAACGTTATTCAGGCCAAGGCCTTTAGCTTCTATATTACAGTCAATACTTTCAGCTAACTGCTGCAAGCTTCAGATTACGCATTCATCTGAATTCTCATTTCTAATTGCACACCTCGGGCCACTCTAAATCACGTTACTAAGCGACAAGAGGTCGATATTGTCCTCTAGATATCTCACAGTTTCGTAGACTTTGTTTTGGGTATTCTACTCTTTTTACTCCTGTTAAAACTAAACTGTCTTTGCTGCAGATATCTATTATAGAATTGATGCCAGTTATTTCTCAATGGATTTTGACCCAAAGATCTTGTTTGTGCATTTTGTAGCATAGGACCACCAGGGTATGCATAGTAATTGTATCCTTGGTAGGACCGCGTAGCTGCTGGAGCGTTATATTCTGCGTAACGTTGCTGCATTGCTTGCGGCGATACTGCCTGCGCTGATAATGCCCGCAGCTGTGCTTGAGCTTGTCGTTGCTCCATACTCCTCATATACGCATTTGTCTGCGGCGTATAATTAACAATATTCGGACTACCGACAGGAGGTGATACAGCAGCTTGAGGAGGCGAAACAACACTGCCCGGAGGCATTGCATCCCTGCCTTGAGACGTCACCGCATCAGGAACTACGGACACCATCCTAGCCATGGCGGCATCGCTTCGATCTTTTGGCATTTGGTTAACAACAGCTACAGCGCCACCTGGGGAACCATTATCCGGTGCTATGTGGACCACTGAACTTTCCTGCTCATTTTCATTTGACTCAACTCCGTCTTTGCTTGTTCCCAAGCGATGCTCCGCTCGTTCTTTAGCTTGGTGTATTGCGATATCTTCGATTGGTATGTCCATCTGGCCTGCTTTAACGTTCGATGGATGGTTGATAGGTGGCGCAGCAGCCGGGCCTGCTAAACGATTCTGTTCATTGTCCTTGTGCTTCACAACAACAACAGCAGGATTAGCTTTCTCAAGTTTTCCCATTGGTGGAGTTGTTCTTGGCGGGCGTTCATAGATGACCATTGGTGTTGGAGTTAGAGGCTCGAAATCTGGTGAGGTAAACATATGTAATGTATGAAAATTCGCTTCCCCAGATAACTTGAGAAAGTTATTCACAAAATTTTTGGTTGATAGAGAACGGTTTTTGCGCTCATCAGAAACTGGTCTTAGGATGCACGGTTACTAAAAGTGATCTTTGGCCAAAAGGCTTCATTTGTAATTAGGACTTTTTTCGTATTATGATTGAATGGATATCGTAGTTAAATAAAATGAACACTAAACGAAAAAAATGCTTTTCTAATCGCGATGCAAAACCAGATTTATGACGATGAGTCCCTTATATCCCCGCAGTAAACTTTTCTCAACAGGGACTTGTAATAAAACAGTGGAAAAGCTGACCCTTTTTTCTGTATTCATTTAGAGAATCATGAAGGTTTCACGGTTTCCAATCTCGAATCCTGTGGGAATTGTATTAATTCTTCAATCGAATCGAAAATTCTATCACATTTACACCACAATAATACTAATTCACAAATCTCGCAAGCTGATTGGTACTCCAGGAAGCTCAGAATTTGGGCCTAAGTAGGGCCAGGTTTTTTCAGAGTAACATCATGAGTCTCTATTGACTGAAGCGCCGTCAACAAGTTAAATAGCACAGGGGTACAAGAGACTCATAGACATAAGTCTATAATTAAATCAATGCTTTTTTAGATTTCTTTTGAATACCTGGCGGTTCTGTTGGATGTAGAATTTGTTCCTCTTCTTCAGGTGTTGCAAATGTATATTGTCCTGCAAAAAATGACATCACTTATTTCAAGAGACAACAAATTATCACTGAATGGTCAGTGATACGATTGATGTACTGTATCTACTTTATAAAGAATTTTTGTGGCTTGCCGCTGTATGGAAATTTATGTGGAAATCATGAGCGATAGGACACCCAGTGTGTAGCAGTTTGAAATTTTATATCAGAAGCGATCCATTTTAACTTAGTGTTTTTTAAACTTATTTTTACTTGGTATGCAATCATATTTCCCTGTTTCATAATTTAAAAATTCCCGGTCGTGAGCCACCTTAAGTGCAGATCCACCTTAATCGTGCGCTTTCTTTGAAATCGTACACTTACTTTCGCAGTTCTTGCCTTCAAAGCCAGGAGAACACAAACAATGGTAATTGGTCTCATCAAAATTGAAGTCTGGATGCGTTGTCCCATCTAAACATGTTCCATTGTGATAACATGGTGCAGAAGTGCATGCTGGGAATGGAACTGCAAAGGCGAAGAGAAAAGTTAAGGTAAGAGTGATTCTTTTATGCAGCCTCGTTCTCAGGGTGTTCTTACTTCTTTTTTTATATATGCATCTAAAATTTTACTATACAAGTTACGTCTACATCCTACGATACTTTCTAATTACTTTTCAAACTATACAAACACTACAGGGACAGGACCACAAGGAGCAAAGGACAATGACTTCCCTGTGGCCATTAACATAAAGACATGCAAATAATAAAAACTAAATGAATAACTACAAAATACAAAACATACGATTTAGCACTATACACATTAATACTCGAATCCGTTTCACATTTGATGTCAGGCCAGCATAGGAGAAAGATGCTGAACAACAGGAACACAGGACGAGAGAACAGCAACGACAGCAATTGCTACCATCACTGATCCTCCCCCAGCGTTCCTATCCCTCAACACATTGCGCATATGCTGTCAGGCTAGGGTTTCTGGTTGTCATACGATAATTTGAACTACTTTGGATTAGTATCAAGAAGTTTCCATTGGCAATTCGTTGCCTAACATTAAATGTGAAACAGACTCACAACAACAACAAAAACTTACTTCATACGCTGATCACGATGCCGCATGAACGAACTCACTCTGAGGACGAGATTGTCTTTGACGATAAATTTTGAGAAGGTCTTTAGAAGAAGGCACTTCTCCGAATAATTTACATGAGAGCGAAATAAGAATTGTGATAGTAGTGATGCAGTGTGTAATGCTTCTTTTATCCTGTTACGTTCCGTCATGATGTGCTACATCGAGTTATGTTACTTATGTTGCTTCAAGTCATGTTAGGTTGATTGGGGTGGGGTCTCGATATGTGAAACCACGTTATGTTACATTATGTAACGTTGCATTGCGTTATGTTGCGTCACTGTACAGTGTGGTACGTCACTGTACATCTTGCTTTATTTTGTGTTATGTTATTTTACGTTATGTTCCGTTAAGTTATGTTCTTATATGTTATGTCATGTGGTATTATTCTATGTTATATGCTATGTTTGTTATGTTTTCCTATGTTTGTTATGTTGTGTTACGTTACATTACGTTGCATTGCGTTTTGTTATGTTATGTTATGTTGTATCATTTTATATCATGTTATGTTGTGTTATGCTATGCTATGTTATGTTATGTCACGTCATGTTACGTTATTCTTTGTTATGCTGTGCTATATTTGTTATGCTATCCTATTGTATCACATTACGTTACATTGCGTTACGTTTAATTACGTCATATCATGTCATGTCATGTTAAGTTACGTTATGTTATGCTATGCTGTGCTATGCTGTGCTATGCTATGCTATGCTTTGCTATGCTATGCTATGCTGTGTTATGCTGCGTTATGTCATGTCATGTCATGTTATGTTATACTTTGGTATACTATGCTATGTTATTTTTATGTTATCCTCTGTTTATAATGTTACGTTACGTTACATTGCGTTATGTCATGTTATGTCATGTCGTGTTATGCTACGATATGTCATAAGCCGAAATGATTGGTTATGTTGTTTTGTTTATGAAAATTATGAGTGATATGAGTCAGTCGATCAGCCAATCATTCAATCAATCAATCAATCAATCAATCTATGAATCGATCAATCAATTACTAAATAGCGTTTTCATACCTTCGCAGTTCTTTCCACTATACATGACATTACAGAAGCATTTGTAGTCATCCAAATCTTCAAATTTGAGATCTGGATCAGTATTGCTTGCAACGTCAACGCATCGGCCATTATGTAGGCAAGGTGCTGAGTAGCATGGCGATGGTCCATGTAATGTAACTATGAGAAAAATCGTGAAGCAAGTAAAAAGGTTTAGTAAGGGATGCTTCTTTTGCCCTTATCCCAACAAATGCAAGAGGACTTGGAACATGCATCTGCGAATTTTTAGGTGAAGCTCTGTAATTTTCATAAAGTCCCAGTTCCAGTAGACGGTGTTTTCCATGCTTAGGTTGCTCTCCCATAAAAGCTGTCTGGCTTGTAGATGCATTGAAGATTATTAAATCGCTGTCAGGAATAACAGAACTTTGAGACTTTGAATGGGATACTGGCTTGCCGAAGACACCACAGAACTGATGTAAAGCGAACGAGAATTTTGGTGTACAAGCAGACAAGAAAGAGATTTGTAACTCCAATGATGTTTCAGAGACTGCCATTAACAAAATGAAGACCTCATTGTTTCATCTGTGTATAGGAATCATGCAGATTCATCTCCTGTAGCAATTCAGAGAAAAACTTCTTTGAAGCGAAATTATCAAGAACGAGGTTTACACCATACGTTATGCTCAAATGTGGAAGTAGACTTCGCTCCATATAAAAGAGGACAGATTGATGCGTTCTGAGAATGGTGTCAAGTGTATTTGTTGACTTGATTCAAGGCCATTCGTAAAGGAAGTTTTTTTTAAATTCTGATTTGTAACCCTGCATAGAGAAGCTTGCAAATGAAAACCAAACATACCTTCACAATTTCTGCCAATGTATCCTGGCAAACAATTGCATTTGTATCCATGTGAATCAAAACTGACTTCTGGCAGCACTGATGGATCCAAGCAGCTACCACCATTTTGACATGGATGAGACCAACATGCGTAATGTGGATCTAAAGGAAGAAATGTTACTTGAATGAAACTGTTGTTGGAAAAAACTTCCCAGAACTGCATCGATATGTATTTCGAGATGATGCACTGTCTTTTGCTGAAAAGTTTTTCGATTCGGTTTGCTATTTGTTTAGTGCTTCTCCATTCTCGATGGCCCCAGTAATTTATTTTTTGATATAGCAACTAGTAATTTCTTTTAGTAATATGCTGTTTTCTGGCAAATGCCCTTCTAAATTCGATCGTACAGTGATGAAATCTGGTAAGGCCAATAGACGTCTTAGCCCTCTCTCTTTTGTATTCCAACTTGATTCAAAAGGTTCCAGAGTTCGATGTGGAAATTTCTTTGGTTACATTGTCTTATTTTTTTGAAAACTCGTCAGTAGGTGCTAAATATATAAATTTATTTTTTAAATGTATGATCCTGTAACGCAATGGTGTAATCTTATCCCTGTCTCTGACTTTGCAGCCTGAACATTTAGGCGAACAGGGCTCGATCCCAGGTAGACAGCCCACCACTTGAGCGCCGTGACAAGGGGTCGCGAATTCGATTAGGTCTTTTTATATTTTGCGATCCAGGAATTGGCAATAAAATAATGCTACTTCAACCTCGCTTCATCTTGGAAGTAAAGTCTGTTCCAGTTGCTACCCAGACCTTTCTATTTTGAAGACCCTCTCTAAAAAGTCCCTTTCATTTTGCTGGGCTTTGCTTTTTTGAAACTGCTCTCAGTGAAGTGAAGGTGAAGGTCGAGGGTGAAGTTGCGGTTTTCACTGCCAAGCACTGGGATCGCAGAAGTAGCTAAGTGCTAATCGATTCTGCTACCCCTTGTCATGACGCTCAAGTGTTGAGTTTCGAACCCACTCCGCCAGTTTGTTCTGGCTGCAAAGTTAGGGGATTACACCACCGCGCTACAACACGTTCAGTGTAGCAGTTGAATGTCAAGGCATCTCACTACCAGTTCTCGTTATTTTTTGCGATCAAACAGTCTATAGTATTTAAGGATAGTTTTGATTCTACTTACACTCGCATTGTTTTCCACTGTATCCATTTTTACAGTAGCATTCATAATCATCTGGATGCTTCATATTTTTTCTGTATTTTTCATCAGATGCATCAAAACACGTGGCATTATTGAGGCATGGGACTGAACTGCATGCTGCAAGGCTGGTTTCTAGAGTATGAATATAGTTCACGTCAAGTCATTGGTATGTTTGTGTCTTTACAATTTCCTTATCCGTGAGATTGTATAAGGCTCCCTTTGTAAGATTATAGGAAGGTGCTTTGCTAATTTGGTAGCTATTTGGCAAGTATTTTTGTCCGTTTCTGTTTCGCTATGTATTCTGTGAAAAACTGTTATTGCTTGAGAATTAGGCCCCATGCAAACTAGCAAGCCTAACCAGCTTAAACAAAGCCAGGTTATCAAATTCTGTGTTCTAATTGGTCAATCCAACAAATCAAATGCATTTGATTGGTTGAAATTTTAACGTGGTTAAGATAAAGCTGGTTAAAATGTGTCAATGTGAATGCAATATTATGATATTATACTGCCAATGCTTCTGATTTCATAAAATCAACTTATGTTATTTAGTTCTGCTTGTTAAATCTTTACGGTGCCCAATGTTTCTTCAGAAGCACATTTCAAAAGTTTGCCAAACAATTTTACTCGTTAATGCAGGGCTGCAAATTGGCTCAGTACATAGAGAAATACAGTAACGGTGTTCAGGAATGCAAACATGGACTAGAAGAAGCCCCTGGTGCCCAACCTGTTCTCAGTTGCGAACACTTTGCCAAACACTAGGGGAGGGCAAAGCTATTGTTTCAGTTAAAAGCATTGTTTTTTATTATAGTTTTCAAACAATAAGTAATTGTTCTCCCAATCATTAGGACGGTCATATCGCTTCCCATCTTCTTGTGTCTGCCACGGCCTATTATTTTCTTAACTTTTTTTCAAGTATCTCGTTATTGCTAAGAAGCCGGTCCTAAGCTTTCGACTTGTAAATTTATGATAAAATGCATATTACCTTCACAATTTTTTCCCCTGTATCCTTGTGGGCAGAAGCATTTGTAATCAGTATGTTCAACAAGGATGATTCCCTTTGATCTGCTGTTTGAATTATCAACACATAAACCATTATGGCGACATGGGCTGCTTTGGCATGGATTGAAAACTGTGAAAGGAAAAAGAATGTTTCAAGAAAAGATTCGCCGGTTTCTTTCCCAATGACATCTTTTATCGTTGTCAAAAATTACCGGCAGTGATTTGATACCAAGTGACAACGGTCTTTTTTGTTACCATCATGATGTTGGATGTTCAGTTAGGTGTCACTGGAATCTGAAATACCTTGGTGCAGAAACTAGCCAAACAATACTCAAGATTATGATCTGTTTACCTTTCGTTTTGAATTCGTATCAAACTCGAACACCTGTTTCTTTGGGGGGGGGGGGTGAATAACGTCTTTCACTGGTTATGCCATTCAACAATAGAAATCCCACCCATGAATATGTAAAAATTTCTGAAAAGTAGAAAAGCTATACACATACATTCACATCTTGATCCTGTGAATCCGCTTTTGCACTGGCATATAAAGATTTTCCCATCTTGTCCAGGAACGCATTTTCCACCATTTTCACAAGGATCTGGACTGCATATGTCACCAATGGCTAGAACAAATTTTCGCATAGTCTTAGCTTGAAATTTTCTTTATTTACTAGTTACTTGAAAAGCCTAGCCTTGCATAAAATTTCTTGCATGACCTGTAGCAGATCATTGCCCTCATCGTTATGAGGACCTGTGTTACGATTTTATGCATGGTACAAGGGACATGCGTTTTAAGTATGGTAATTCCAAGAAAACATTTAAATTTGCATGTAATTGTTTCAAGCATTCAATGTTAGATTAAAATTCAACCCTTCAAAATGTCTTGATTGTTAAAGAACATTTCTTTGTTCTTTGTCCTTTACAGTCATTCATTGGGTAGAAGGAAGAGCACTGATACAGAACACAAGAAAGACTGAAAATAAAGGTACTCACATTTGCATTTGTAGCCATTGCCAATAAAGCCAGGTTTGCATACACAATGTCCTTGTTTGCAATGTGCATTTGTACTGCAACCCTCGCATTTATCAACTGAAAGATAAGACGAAATCCTAACTGTTGGTTACGAACCGACTGACTAGTGTAAGCATCTCTTCTTCCCATAATGAATCGCAAGCAGTCTTCAGATTTTAGTAAAAGTGCATCTATCAAATACATGCAGGTTATAATTACACGGAAAATCAAATTAGATCCAACCAAATCTGATGGTTTCAATCTTTTAGAATGTCAAATGGCATGTCTTTGTAAAGCAGAATTAGTGAACCGAATGCAGTTACTTGGTAGTTTTTCATGCCAATTTTCTGCACAAATTTTGTTGTCCTGTTGAATTTCATTTTATGACCTAGTCAAATGAAGACAAGCTTGACTGTTTCCTTGAACTCTTTTCGAATTTTTTTATTAAAGGAAAAATGATGTTCAGTGCCATTCAAAGTTTTGCAGTGCTAATTTTGCTTTTACGGAAATTAGTACTCTATTGGCCCAGGGGGGTTTACTTAATAAACTGAGCACCCGGCGATTTGTCTGCCAATAAGGCTTCATTTTGATAAAAAGATATGGGACAGGATGATTCCCTTTGCTTCTTTCTTCCGGAACACGTATGTCCTCCAAAAACCATTAAGTTATTTTCACGAGAGCCATCAGTTTCCCGAATCGTATTCTAAGGCAAGGTCGCAAAAGATTTTTCTGGTAGGCACATCCCCATTGTTTTCCTCTAAGGTACACCCCCCTCCCCCAGGCCGGGTCTTTAGGTTATGAGTAATCGGCGTCGCCAAAATTTTACATCAATCACCTGCAAGCCTGTGAAACTTTTCTTGGTTTACACTGCGTCGAGATAATATTCCATATTTCTTTATCTTATAATACGGAATTTAGTTGTTCGTTTTGGAACTCACCTTCGCACAGGTTGCCACCATAGCGTTGTCTACACCGGCATTCCATACCTATGTTGGTATTCACACATTTTCCACCATGTTGACAAGGATTCCCATTTGCACATGAATCAAGTTCTGTTGCAAAAGAAGTCAGAATTATGGCTTTAGCTTCATTCTGTTTTTATTGACAAAATTGAAATAGTGCAGAGTTTTTGAATTTGCAACATGAGATATTTCATCTGTTTTTATCAATGTGAGGAACAAGGAGAGATTGAAATGTTTTCGATTGCAGGGTTATGAATATCACGTGATATGTGAACTAAGAATAACGCCGTTTAGGTTGAGGACGATTTAAATGAGATTTCGCCCTCTATTATACTCATTTGTTTTCTAGTAACGTTATTTTTCCAAGCATTTCTATGAAAGGACCTGAAAGGACCTGAGACATGCATCATGCTTCTTCCTGACTGTGGGCACTTTGGCAGGAAATAGCAACAAATAATAGAAAGAACGATCCATTTTCGTTGAAACAATCGTTGTTCCAATGATGTTTAGCTGAATATATATCGTACACCTTCTATTTTCGTTGGCCAAAAGTGTTGAAACGACAAGCAAGAAAATATTTGAACAGTTTAAGAAGTTTGATCAGTCTTTTTTAGGAGCTACCTTCCGTTCCTTTTCTGACCAATCATACCTCCCTGCTCTATGGTCCCAGTCACCTTTCTTCGTTTGAAAATGTATTTGTTCTGTGGGAATCATCATGGAATAAAGTAATCAGTAGACTTGAGAATGCTTTTATAGTCAAGATATAAGAACCTAATCTGGCTGACTTTCAAAAGTTTAGGTTCTTATACGCGGGTTTTTACAGTATCAGATTTGAGAATGCTTTTGTTCACTTACTCTCGCATTGATATCCTCTGTAGCCTTTTACACAATCACAGTGATATCCACGTACATTGTGGGCAAGCCTGCATGAACCTTTATGTAAGCATGGACTTGGGTCGCATGGATGCAGGTCTACAAAGGATATAATTCATTAAATTAGATCAATTATTTTGGTATCTTAATGACACTCGCCATCTCCTTGCTTTAAATTTGCTAAAACATCAAACTTTGAATCGTTCAAATTATAATGAAATATTAATCAAATTTTGGTCAAACATGAATCACATTTTGTGAAGTAAATTGCATAATTCCAAGGCTTCAAGATGAAAACTGATAGAATGGTGTGATATGCTTTGGCTCATTTCAAAGATTGAGAAGTTAATAAAGTTTTTCAAAGTCCCAAGTATCTACTCGCAAAAATAGCACCATTAAAGAAGCTATGGTATTTCTAAAACATAACGGCAGATGTAAACTTCCATGCTCCTTGTGGCAAGGTAATTATAGCTCATCGTTGTATCTTTATGAGAATTGAATAGAAAAGTTTCTGATAGACCTTTCCTATAGATAGATATGTCATAGGGTCATATTGAGTCGACAGAGTAAAACTGCGTAAAATGACGTCATCGAGCAATCTTGGATAAGGAAGTGTTTGGATATATAACCTTTTTGAAATGATAAATCAAGATTTTAAGTCCCAAGGAACAAAATATCAGGTGTTGCCTAATTTTGGAATCTGTCGCAGGGAACTAGGTGGGCACAGAGCTACCAGTTTCCGTGCATGCGTTTGCAGATTCTGCTCTGTCTATAGACCTTTGAGCTATTCTGAAAAGGATCTGAATCGAACGATATTTTGCTGCATTCTGTAGAATTTTCGAATGTGTACAATAGTGATAGAAGCCCTAACGCCACTCGATCGAAGCTCGCGTATAAGATTGTTTAGAAATAACGCTCCATCCAGGCTCTTTTGTAGAAAGCTAAAAGTTCTGTTGCGTCATAATATGTTTCATCTCTGGTTCCTAAGGTCCGTAGCTGACCGCAGGTACTGTAGCTTAATCTGCTTTGGACCATCCTGCAGATCTTTTTTTGTCATTGTTTGTAATGCATGTTCTATTATACCGTGGCCTTTTTAACTGTTGATTTTATTGCTTTTGCACTTCAATTGAAAATGAACATGAACGACGAAGATCTTAGCATCAATAGAAATATACTCGAACTGATTGTAGATTTCTTCCACTAAACAGGTCGGCTTGATTAAGAGCCACAAAGTCATTTTCTTTCTTCTTCTGTTTCCGTTTGTTTGTATTTTTATCAGTAAAATTCGTTAACGTGTAGCTTTTTGTAATAGACCTTTTAGCTATTCAGCAAAAGAGCCTGGATCGCACGTTATTTTTATACATTTTTATACACGAGATTCGATCGAGTGGCGTTAAAGCTTCTATCACAATTGTGCACATTCGAAAATTCTACAAAATGTACCAAAGTATCGTTCGATTGAGATTCTTTTTCAGAATAGCTAAAAGGTCTATTGTTGTATGGTCTTTATGTAGTGACCCTAGGATAGTCATGGGCTGTTGCTACCCAGGTTACCGTCCTTATTTTGCAGTTAAGTACTTTGTATTTATTGTCTTAGATAATTCGTCTTTGTAAATTTTCATTAAGAAAGAAATTGTCTATTCTGTTTCAGGAGTCAATAGCGAATGAACTATGAAATTCTCAACATGACGATTGATCTGAAGTACGTACCATCACAATGGAAGCCTGCATATCCTGACATACATTGGCATTGATATCGATTGCCTCTTGGTAAGCAAATACCTCCATTCTTGCAGGGTGAATTTTGACATGGGTTCGCATCTGATGAAAGCAAAGGATTTAACAAATTTTCAGAAAATTGAGATCAAATTTTGGATTTCCTTGTAAGGTATGTGAAGATGTTTGCCTGCCTCATACCTGTTTATATGAGGAAAAACACCCCACCTGCCATACCCGGGGCTGAGAGGTGAGATTCCACCTTCCAATAAATTTCTTTGTTTTTTCATTTCGCATGTATATGACAAACGCAACACCACCGGTATAGTGAAGTCCCACCTCACAAGAGGTGGAATCTCACCTGGGTGAGGTGAAATTTTTCCATATAAACGAAATACCACCGGTATGATTAGGTGAAATGAAATTATTCGTTGATTCTTATTGGTCAATTCATTCTAATTTCATGGAAGAGAGACTTTTACTCTACTTCGCCTCTCTGCCCCGGGACTGACAGGTGAGGTTAAAATTCTCATATTAAGAGTGGCTGAAATTTACCTCACCTCACAGCCCCGGGTCGGGCAGGCGAAGTGTTTTTCCCCATATAAACAGGGCCTATGTATCTAGAAAAAGAACTTCGTACATGTAAGCACATTTCTGCGTGCAGACTCAAGGGGCATTTCACTCCCAATAAATGTCGTAAACTTTTTTGTAAATTGCTTTTGCTTTCAATGGAAATCCTTCTGAAATCCATAAACATGATTTTGCACTGAAGATTGTGTACATTTCTTTGAAGGAGTGAAACGCCTCCCACACAGAACCGTCTCTAGGGCTCGTATTTTCATTATGTTGTCTGTACATGAGTGTCAGGACACTTTTTAGGTGAATCAGAAGGTGGTATTAATTTCTTTGCTTACCTTGAAATGCCATTAAATTCTCTTCATTGCCATTAGCAGCCTCGAAAGTTCGATTTCGAGACGGCTGCGTACGTACAACAATGCGCAGGAGATGACAAATGTCATTTAGGCCCAAACATTTTGAAAGCACATTTGATGGAGCTCTTCAGTTCAAGGCAAGAAAGTTTTGCTGAGAAAGGCTGCTAATTGCAAGGAAGAGAATTTAATTGTATTTCAAGGTAAGCAAAGAAATTAATACTACTTTCTGATTCACCTAAAAAGTGTCCTGACACTCATGATCTGTAGTATGAAAAAATTTGGCTTGTAAGTTTTGATGGTATTAGTCTTGGTATTTGAGTTATTATAACATTGTGATTTACTTGTTTTAACGTTTTATTCCTTTCAGTTAAATCCCAATTCTTAGATGTCTTAAAGGATTCCACGAAAAAACATTCATTGGTTAACCTAACGAGATGGTCACTTGCCTGACAGGTAAGTGAAGCTGTTTTGTGTACTTACTTGCTTTCTGTCTTTGCTTGACTGTATCCAGTGCCCAGGACAATGAGTGAACTTGTCCATTTTGATTATCAGGTCTTAAGAATATTCATGCTTTATAAGAGCCAATGATCCTGACTGTATAAGCTCTAAGATTTTCTGTGGCTTTGAATTGCCAGTGGCCTAATTCATTTTTAAATGTTTATTTCAGCGTTCATTGGTATCTTTTAAAATCAAGGGAGTCACTGTTTGAATCTGTTTAAGGGTCTGTTTCATCCAGCAGCCTTGCACATGTCGTCTCTTGGTTTGCCTTTGTTGTCGCCATTTTTATGGGCCATGAAGACGGTGACAAATAAAGGCTAGCCAAGAGATGACACGTGCAAGGAATGCTGGATGAAACAGACCCTTTAGCCTGAGGCTGTCAGGGGCTCTCCTTCTACTCAAAGGAGAACGAAACGAAAATTTTTCAAGAGATTTTTGACGGATTGAAAAAAAAAATTTCCTAGAAATTCCAATTTCCATCCAAGTTTTTTTTATAGATTATGAATACAAAGGTCCACGTTCCCTTCACACCGTCAACCACAACCGTACGTTTCTGATCGTTGAAAATTTCAAGCTTTGCACGTATGAAATTTGAAGTGTCCACATGCCGTAAATTGCCGGTGCATCTTCTCTCAATGTATTGAACGAATAGGAAATCTGAACGGATAGGTTGTTTGTTTGAAAGCCGTGTCACTTTAAACAAACATGAATCTTTCGAATCAGCAATCTTTCTCTAGATAGATTTGACGTTCCTTCAAGTTTTCGGCAATGTACTATAAATTTCGGTCTCGTCCGTTTTTAAAGGATACTCATTTTGAACTTTTCGAACATTTCCTTCTCCTTTATATCTTTGATTGATTTACTTACGTTTTATATATCTTCTTCCTTTCAGATTCCCTATCCGTTCGACCATTCCTATTCAGCCCAAAACAGAGGAGAATGCAGAGAAAACAATATTTGTAAGTTTCACCGAAAATTTTCCATCAATTTCACTTCACATGTTGTATCTACTTACACTATCTACAAATGTTAGCTTTTTAAGCTTATTAACTTTCACGATCCCTTAGGGATAACATTTATTATTATTATTATTTAACTACCACACAATAACAAAAATTAGATTTAGAATTATCAAAAATGTTTTCAAAGGTTAGAAATTAAAAATGCAGCAGGTTTACAAATGACAGTATGGTTGATTTTGTTGATTGAATTTTGTATCAAATTAGATGTCACGTGAAAATTCTCGCGAATTGATAACATTAAGGGGTCTTAATGAACAATTCTTGCGTTATTTGCAAATCTTTTGTGACATTTTATTTGAAACAGATTTTGATGTTCATGATTAGTTTGTTATTATGATTAATTTATTCCTGAGAGGTCTCAAACGAAATTCTTATTAAAGTTTAAAATAATGTGATTCAAAAGTGTGTCCAAGATTTTATTAAAAGCGAAATCTTCAAAATTTCTCGAGAAAAATGTTCAAATATAGGTTCAAAACATCAGAACTGTTGCAGCACATGAAGTTTTTTAAATGACTGTTTCGTGATTTTCGTTCAAACAATGTATTTTTTGGAAAGTTTTGTTAAATTAGAATAAAAAATTGTCAAGCGTCAGCCCGTCCCCTAATTCTCTTCGAAAATTATCGGTGTTTTGATCAACACTTAACTGTCATTTGGCCAATGGCCAACTACCAAATTATTTCGCGCCAACTAACCCCTTTTAAAATGAAAATGCTTTGACTTACGCTGACAGTGTGCTCCTAGAAATCCAGGGGGGCATTCACAGACATACAAATTGTGCAGTGTTCGTTTCCTGATCTCCCCATGCCCTGTAGCTTTCTTTGGTATACGGCTTCGCTTTGATATGCGGCCTCTCTTTGAATTCTTTGCCTTCTGATCAAGCACAGCCTTGACGACATTCTTAGTAATCTCCTCAACAGTGGATGAATCAATCTTTTGACTTATCTCCTTATCATGTTTCTCATCACTGAATGAATCGACCTCTTTTTCATGTTTCCCGTGAGCCTTTGCTTCATCGTCATTGAGTGATTCGACCTCTGCTTGCAAGCCACCGCTGTGGCTCTTGAAATGAGTTGCTTCTGCGTGGACATGGTCGCCATCTTCATAGAGATGTGGATGATGCTTTCTGTGGCGCTCCACAGGATCATCATCATCATCATCATTGTATTTAAGATGAGGGTGGCGTGCCTTGTACTGATGCACAACCTCCTCCTCATCGTCATACTCATGGCGATGCACGGCCTGCTGTTCTCGCTCAGCGGGGAGCGTTCCATCAATCGGCCGTGATACATGTTCCTGCAACGTTTCCACGTGAGGCTGCTTGAAGCCGTTGCTATGCTCATGCCACAGACCATGCACGTTTTCATCATGAAGATGGCTGTCAGCAATATCAGGCCACACTGTGTGATGATCAGAATCAAGTCTTGGTAGAGTTTTGTGTATTTCCTTGTGTGGTATATGTGTGACTTCGCTATTTGTTGCCTGGTCATGCTCCTCGTATAGATCAGGGTGATGGTGCATGGACAGGTTCTCGTCACCGAGAGCCTCTTCTTCAGGCTCAACAACATCAACAACACTTTCATCGGCTCCATGAAGAAGGCCTTGAATTGCTCCTTCGTGGAGGTGAAGTTCGTTGATTTCTTTCAAATGGCTCTTACATTGGCCTCCGTTGTTGCATGGGTTTGGGACACAAGGATCCCATTCTGAAAGTCAAGAAGCACAGAATTAGAAAATCTCGAATACTAAGATTCTGAATAGATACCAGTACTTCAGCACATCCCAACTGAACACTTGTGACTAGTCAAGCATTTCCCAGTTTATTGCACATCATGTCATTCTTCTAAAAGAAAGATTCATGTGAGAAGATGGAATGGTTCATATGTGGTATTTTTCAGCGCCAGCAGTCAATTTCATGTGCCAGTGGTTGAGTTTTTAAGGCGAATAACTTACAGATCAGCGACTTTTTTGATTATGCGAGTTATGTAAAAAAATTGAAATAATGCTTTCCTAAGTGTACCGTTGATACTTAAAAGGGACACGTGGCGACTTATATCTGACTTAGGCCCTGTTTATATGGGGAAAAACACCTCACCTGCCAGACCCGGGGCTGACAAGCGAGGTAAATTTCAGTGACTGTTTACATGAGATTTTTCACCTCACCTGTCAGCCCCGGGGCTGAGAGGTGAGGTGGAGTAAAGTCTCTCTTCCGTGAAATCAGAATGAACTGACCAATGAGAATCAACCAAAAATTTCATTTCACCTCACCATACCGGTGGTGTTTCGTTTATATGGAAAAATTTCACCTCACCTAGGTGAGATTCCACCTCTGGTGAGGTGGGATTTCACTATACCGGTGGTGTTGCGTTCGTCATGTAAACGCGAAATGAAAATACAAAGGATTCTTTTGGAAGGTGGAATCTCACCTCTCAGCCCCGGGTCTGGCAGGTGAGGTGTTTTTCCTCATATAAACAGGCCCTTAGAGTGGCAACTAAAATTATACATGTGTGTTTGGAAATAAGTCTGAATTGGCTTGTTGATATTTTTTTTCGACCTATACTTCATTCGTTTCAACCTTGACAAACTTCATCCAGCAACATGTGTATCTGGAGCAGGAGGAGAGATCCATGAAAAAATTCATTGAAATTCCTTGCACAAGTAGAACGAGAGTACGATCAGATTACTAGTTGTAGCATGCAGCAATAGTTGAGGGTAGTTATGATAACAGAGTGATAACAAAATGATAACATAGTTTGAATTACCTGAGCAATCGTGTCCATGATATGGGAAAGTACATTCACACGCGTATCCATGTTCTGTATTTGATGCGATACATGTACCCCCATTTTTGCAAGGATTCGGAAGACATATGCTTTCTACAATTAAAGAAAACTGTAATTTTGAGTCCTTTATCATACTTATGAACTTTGTAAGGTTTTGTTGCTCTAACAATGTCGATATTTTCACTGCTAATCTATCTGTATTTACTGGACACAACTGAAATCGTCTAAGAAACTGTCCTACCTTCATCATAATTTTCAATTTTGAAGCTTACTATGTTATTTGTCATTTAACTATTTCATATGGATTTAAAGGCTAATAGTATTTCGTAGTAAGTCTAGGTTCGTCTCAGATGACAAGTATACAGCTTCTGCTAAACAGCACACTTTCATATCACAGAAATTGCAATTGCAAAATTGACAATTTCTATATTTCCTGTCCCCAAAAACTTAATCTTTACGATAGCAAAGTAATCTTTATGTCTAAATATGGAGATTTGATACACAGTCAGGTTTGAGTAAGATTTACTAATTCTTTGGAGACTCACACCTGCTAGAAAGGTTGCGAGACCACCTTGATACTTATTACATTGATCTGTTGTAAATTGTACATTTCTCTGACATCGATGAAGGAATTTTCGAGTTATAGAACTAATAGCCATTTACGTACGTTCACACTTCTTTCCAAGGAAACCAAATGGGCAGTGGCATGAGAATGTTCCAATATCTTCAAGGCATTGTCCGCCATTCATGCAAGGATTGGCATCACAGAATGCTTGCACTAGAAATAGTTAAATGTTTATACAAAGACTTAAGTTAGCGTTGAAGTAGACTCATTGCATGAGTCTCGGTATTGATCATTGAATGGCATAGTTATCGCTCAATTAAAAGGATCAAATAAAAAGAATTACATTGTAAGTCTAGCTTTCAAGTTCCACTATGAGCAGAATTTGCCTACGAAGATAATATCAACTTTTTGCGGAATTTCGTCGATTGAGCGACGACCATAGATCGTAATATTTAAATTTCACGACTTTTTGCTTTGTTAGCATTTTGTGCGTTGGTGAAAATTCAGAACAAATTTAGCTATTTTGTTGTCTTTATTTTCAGATTTGGATCGCAGATTTTCAGGGCTAAAGTTTTTGGCTGCATACTATTCAGAAAGCAGTTAGGGCGCAAGATGTCCAGAGGGAAGTTGGAAAAACACCGAATGGCTCTCTTGCCTTTCCTAAGTTGTATTTCATTCACTTTCATAAAGTGCACGATGTATAGCCTAAGCCTATGCCCTGTTGCTCTGCAAACTTTAACTCCTGTTTAGACACGCATTTCACCTCCAATATACACTGCATGGTGTAGAAAGTTCAAAATAATCTATTTGTTTGCTATACAAAGAATAAAAATTATTCTACAGGATGTCTCAAAATAATTATGCCCCGTTTGCGTGGCTACTGTGGAGGAGCTGTAGATTCAATTATCTCAGTTTTTACGCAGTTGCATTGGTCAGGCTTGAAGTTAGAGCTTGAGACCTTAAATAAGTCAATTTGGCATGTGGTTGTTAATTTACGGTGGAGAAAAGACAAAATAAATGGTTGCTTCAAAACGGCACTTCCTTGCTCTCCAGCAATGTCAAAATCAAGTAAGGTTCCAAAGAAATGGTTCTGGCGTAATATTGAAATTTTGGCCAATTATTTTAAAGGATTAGGAATGTTTTCTGCTCATATTATGAACAGAAAACACTGCTAACCCTTTAAAATGATTAGCAAAAATTTTGATATGACGCCAGGTTCCTTCCTTTGGATACATACTTTATATTAACATTGCTGGAGAACAACAGAAGTGCTGTTTTTCAAGCAACCACTTATTTTGCCTTTTCTCTACCATAAATCAGCTACCACTTGTCAGATTGACTCAAACATGGTCTCAAACTCTAAGTTGAAGCCTGACCTATGTAACTGTACATAAATCGAGAGAATTGAATCTACGGCTCCTCCACAGCAGGAACACAAACAGGAAACTTTTTTGGGAAACCCTATATATACCTTCACACAATTTTCCAGCATACCCAGTCGCACATTCACAAATGTACTGATTTTCACCTTCATAACATCGACCCCCATGATGACACGGATTTGGATGGCAGTAACTGGAAACTGCAAGTGATAAAAAGTGTTTCATTATCAATGTCTATTCCTAAAGATTTCCGAAAATGATAGACATAAAGCGTTGAAAGTTGCTTAAAGTCTTGTTGGAAGAAATTAATCTTCATTGGCGTGATTGGTAAGAAACATGACACTTTTTTGTATGTGTTGCTACGAATCGTCGACTGTAGACTAAGATTTTGCGTATGGATAAAGCGTATAGCCTTGAAGAACAAAAATTAAATATTTGAAGAATTCAGGGAAAATTTTGGATAAAGTCAAAGAGAACGATGTTGATGGTTAACATAAGCAGTGGAATATTTAAAGTAAAAAATAGAATGATTCAGACAATTTTCAAACATTAGAATACTGTCGAGCTCTTTTCTTTACGACCTTGTAGAAACAATTTACTCACTCTCACAGTGACTTCCTCTATGACCATCAACACACGAACAAATGTAACCAGTCTCTGTGATTTGACAAGTTCCACTGTTTTTGCATGGATTTGTAGAGCATGGGTTGATCACTACCAAGAAAGAACGAGAAAATTACATTGGATTCTCTAAAATACCGGATTAGTAGGAACCCGCATAAGATAACCAAGGTTTTCTTCAGGCAGCCTGCGTGAGGCTCTTGAGTAATGGAAACCATAATCAAGTCCCGCCTGTAAGGTTCTTAAATAATGTGCTTGTGATTGGCACCGTGTTTTGATTTTTCTGCAGTGTTTTGATCCCAAGGCTTCTTCGCGAATTCCAAGGGTGGCTATCACTTATGATTATCAATCGATAACACTTGAAGAGCGAGATTCGAGCCCCCCCCCCCACCCTTATCCATGCCAAAAGTTTCATGCAATGAATTGTCACACAAAGTTTCAAAGGTGCAATGAACAAGAGATTAAATATTCCGGCCTACAGTAATAAAAAGACCAAGAAAGCTTCTTCAGTGGTGCAAAGTTCCCAGACAACAGACTTTTAGCTATTCTGTCAAACAGTTTGGATCGAGCGGGTGATGTTTTATATATTGAGATTTAATTGAGTGGCATCAGAGATTCCATCAAAATTGTGCAAATTCCAAAATTTACATAATGTATAAATATCGTTTGATTTAGATTATTTTTTAGAATAGCTAAAAAGTCTATTTCCTCTGCAAAGTTTAGGTTTTCCAAGTTCCTCGTTTCAAAATAGTTTTTGCCATGTGTGTTGCACGTGGCATTCTGTAGTTCTGAATCTAGAAATTGCTGTCGTGGATAAAAGTACTCACACTCGCATGAAGTTCCGTGATATTTGATTGGACAGAGGCAATGGTATGATTCTCCATTGTGTGTGCAAGTTCCGCCGTTCAGGCATCTGTTCGGGAAGCATTCGTTGCGTACTGTAAACAAAAATTGTAGTTTAAAGTCAATCAACAGAGTATTTTATGTTCTCGATAAATGACAACAAGGGCAGCATCCCCCTAGGACACCAACCAGACAGTTAATTTCTACTTACATTCACAAAGATCTCCAGCCCATCCTTCAGTGCAATTACAAACTGCTATTCCTGTCTTGATTTCACCACAAAGACCATTTATGCATGGGTTAGGTGAGCAGGGGTCCTTTTCTGGAAATAAACGCAAATTTAAGTTATCATTTCTTGAGATAGATTTTCTATAGTAACAATATGTGGTCTTTGATTTGCAGGCTCGAGGAAATGTGTGCTGCTAGCAAAGAGATCGTTCGAGTAACGAAAGCAATGGCAGAGGTACAGAGCAGCCAAACAGATAGAGTTAAAGAGTCATTTGATTTCAAAGTCCTGAAAATTGATGTGAATGTTAACTGCGAGAGTTGCACTGAGTACTCTGGAACCGTGCTTCCTTCAGATCATCGCTGGCGGACCAAATAGACTTTGCAAGAATCTGTAAGTACTTGCTTGTGATCAAACGAGGACATATTTGTAAGATAATAGCATCACTTGCTTTTGCTGATACTTAAATTCAAAGTGGTTCGCGATTGCAGACAAAGACAATTCTCTCAACCATCAATTCAAAACAAACAAAGCCGCAAAAGTTCCTCTGATTCCCAGGTAGCTAGCACGCTCAAAGCTTTTGCCTGGGTCGGGAATTTTATTTGTTTCGTATGGAAGACGATTTTGGAGGCGATTCAGTTCTCGTTTCTTTCGTATGAAAGTAAAAGACTTGCTGCTCAGCTTCTGAAGCAAAAGTAAAATGTCCTCGGTAGATGTTTAGAGATGTTCTCCTTCCTTCGATATATGCTAATGTTTGCTCTTATTAACTATTTCCGAAGTACACAACAAGCGAGCTAGGTACCTGGGTTCAAGGAAACTTTTTTGGCTTAGTTTGTTTCGAATTACTGGTTAGGAGAATTTTCTTTGTTTACTATCGCTAATCGCTTTGAATTGTAGTGTCAATCAAAAGCAACTCATGCTGTTGTGTTACAAAATCTGCCCTTGTTCTTGTGATTTTTATGGGGATTTTTGAAGATTTTTGGGATCTTCAAAGAAAGTGTACAGGATTTTTGGAGTTACGTGCCCCTTGCAAATGATAGTTAGCTGAGAATCTAAATACCTTTACATTCTTTGCCACGGAATCCCTCTTGGCATATGCATGTATAAAATGGTCCTCTTTCGATGCATTTTGCATTATTTGCACATGGGTTATGTGAACATGGGTTCAGTTCTGAAAAGAGAGATAAAAGTATCATGGAAGTCATCTTGGAAACGTTTATCGTCGGTCAAGATAGTATAGGCCATTGCTAAAGCGAAATTCGGACAAGACAGAGTCATATCCAACAGTGATGGAAGAAAATACTCATGTTCCTGCGAAGCAACGTCAACCTAAAAGTCTTCCTTCCATCTAAATTTTTTCGTGTCACATATTTCAAGGCTTCATTTAACTATTGTTTATCACATCACCTGAGCAGTAGAATAAAACCACCAAACATTGCATTTTCTTTTGTTCTGTCCTTTCCTGCATTTCTCTCTGCATTTTCAATTTATTCTCTTTCCATACTGTCTTCTTTCCCCCTTTCCATTTTTGTCCTTTCTCATCTCCTCTTTCTTCTTTCGTTTCCCGTCATTTCTCCTTTCCTGCCTTCCTCGTTTCTCTCCGTTTTTCATCCTTTATTCAGCTTGCTCTTTTTCTTGTTCTTGTTCTTCCCCTTTCTTCTTTCAAGACAAGTGAGCTCACTGCGAAGCTGCTTCGTGCACTATTTCCATCTCTGATATTAACAAAAGCATACGCTTTGATACAAAGAAAAACTCATCAAGCCTTTAAAATGCTTGAAGTCAAACTTACCTTGACAAGTCTCTCCTTTGAAACCAAGACCGCAATTGCATTGAAAACCAATGTCTGTCTCATGACATTTGCCACCATTGATGCATGGGTGAGAGACACAGCTTAGGGGAACTAAAATATGATGCAGATAAGTAAAAATTGGTGATGAAGGCTGGTCAGATGAAAAATCTGAAATGGTATATTAAATTCATTTCCGTCGCTTCACATAACTTCAAGCAACTTGTGAACTCTAGTCTGCGTGCATCCCCTACTGTTTCCGTTGAGTTGAAATTTCCCGTTGAACTGAATTCATTTTCTGACGCCAGTAGGGTCTGCGAACCAGCGAATGAAAGCCTGTTCTGAGTCACGTGCTGAAACGAATGAAACTGTTTTCATTGGTCAATAAACAATCTATCATCTTGCGAAGTACTTCATGTGGGCTTTACTTCATCCTAATTGCAAAATGGCGTTGTCGAAGAGGAAAGTTGCCTCGCAAGACAATGGATTGTTTATCAATCAATGAAAACAGTTCCGTGTTTTTGCGGAACCAGCACGTGACTCAGAACAGGCTTTCATTCGCTGGTTCGCAGACCCTACTCGCGTCAAAAAATGAATTCAATTCAACGAGAAGTTTCAACTCTACAGGAACAGTAGGGGATGCACGCAGGCTAGTGAAGCCTGTTTACACAATCATATTCTGTGATCACATAAAATCAAAGTTACTGTGAAGCAAATTTTAGTGAAAATAGTCGTGTAAACCGGCCTTAAGAATCCAAGGGATGCACTAAATATAACTTTAGATACGGGGACGTGCCATCGGGAAAGATATCGATTTTCCAGATATTGGTATAAGGAACGGTATTAATTTTACAATGTGGTATAAGGAAAGGTATCGACTTTTAAAATGTTGGTATGAAATTAAGATTGAATATACTTTTCGAATAATTGGTGTAAGGAATGGTTGTATTTTGGAAGCGTCGATGGCACGCGTCCCAACAAAATCTGGTCAAGTGTACTCCCCTCCTCCCCCTCGGGTTTATGGCTATCTTCAGTGATGCTTAAGGGTCAGATAAAGGCAAATGTTTTTTTTTTTATATTCATAATTTCAAACTATGGGGAATCCGATGGCAATAAAATTTTTTAGCTTTGCGATGCAAAAGGATAAGTTTGGGGGGTTTTGAAAAAGGGCACTCCTTCAAAAAACCGCGTGATGATAGAGGCCTGGAACTAGCTAAGTCATGACGTGGAATGAGTCATAAGAAATCCATCACTTGAGAGGCCCAAGGCACTTGAAGAAGTAACCGTGAAGAACACACGCCGCGTGGCAGATACACATCGAACAGTAAACAAAATAAATTTTGGATGGCGGCCAATAGCTTCTCTGATATTTCCAAAGGTCGAGTATTGAGCTCCACACCCTCATAGTTTTCCCTCGATGCAGAAGAATGAATTGAACACAGTCAGACCAAGCTTCCTGTGTTCTGCTCTCCTCAAGTGGGACCGACTCTGAAATGGAAACATAAAAACATCATTTGAATTATTCTAATGCAAATTAGTAATTGAATATTGATTGTCTTTAGCTGTGAATGGCTGGGTCAAACCATGGTATTGATCAAACATTTAACTATTGTGTTGTTTCAAAAGACTACGGAAAAACAAGCCTTGATCTCCCCAGTGTTGGGATTCTTCCTCCTCATTAGACCGACAAGAGCCTATCGAAGGCACATTTGTGTGGCTTCACGAATAGTCTGTAAATACAAAATATATTGTAAGAGGCACCACTGGCCACCTAAAAAGTTTGCAAAGAACCAAAGAGCTATCGAAGAAAAGGAAACATTAATGTGGAGAAAGAACTTGCCCTTACCTTATCCATGAATGTGATAACATGGCCTAGTCCTGATATGGCAAAATCCGATGTCATCATGTTCGAAGAGTGGGTGAGTGCATCCTTCGATTTCAACTATAATTTCATGTTTTGCACGTCGAAGAGTTCTCAGAAAGGTGCTCTGGAAGCCAGCTAATGCACTTGTAGCAGCCAATGAATGTTTAAAGTCGTTAGGATTGAAATATCTTGTGCAGACCCCCAATGTTTTCGTTGTTGCAAGTCGTACGGGTTTACTCTCCAAGTCAGTCCACAGCTCACTGCTGCGACAAGTCTGTCCGCGCCAAAGTTCGGAATATATATTCTTCTCTGCACAAGCTGACGTGCTACGACGACAAACTACCTACTTTCTCGGCGTTTTTTGTTTGAGATAGTTAAAATAAGTAGTCATTTCTAACTTTCGTGACTTGACAACCGGTGAGTGCAAACAGACTCCTCCATTCCCTCACAGCTTTGCAATGACTCGATCGACTCATTCCACGTCACGCATCTGCTAGATCCAGGCTCTTTTGCTCGCGCGGTTTTTTTGGAAAATTTGACTGAAAAACGGAATTCGACAGGCGATTTCGATAGGTTCCAGAACTCATATCGAAATTTCGTTTGAAATTTTGAAATCTCCAGGCCGTAAATGATCGAAATCAATAAAAATGTCTTTTGCCTTTATCTGACCTTTAAACGACGAAGCTTTATCGATTAATTTAGATAGATGTTCAACATGATTAAGTTCTCTGATAAAGATGATTGGAAAATACGTACGATTACAGTTAATTCCTTTGTATCCATAAGAACAAATGCATTTATAATCAGAGCCAACTTGAACACAGATTCCACCATTTTCACAAGGGTTTCGCTTGCATAGATCAGGAACTGAAAAAGAATGGATATACCAATCAGATAATTTACCAAAGGTTTGATGAAGACCACAAAAATGGCGAAGACTTAGTATTATCCAGTTGTTGCGGAACTTTTGATACCGATAAAAATCTTGCAGCTTAATTGAATATTTCAAAGCTAATTTTTAGGTCGTTAATAAATTATCGTCCATGGCTGCCTAATTCTGTCGTGCAAATATGTATATTTTTGTGTGTCAAGGTATTTCGTTTTGAGGACGTGCAATGCAACAAACTTCATGACAATAGATTTAGAAAACACAGGCAATTTATAGAAAGCTAATCGCATGGTATTTGTCTTTTTAACGGTCTCTACAAGCCAGCGAAAAATTTATTGATGCACGTCGAGGGTAAGGGTGAATTTTATAAAACAAAAGATACGGCTCTGTTAAAGACAAAAGAGATTTGACAGCCTCAAGAAAAGATTTCACACCTTAAACGCAGCCAACCATAATGTTTTACTTTCCCAGTTCATTTTGATTTTATCGTTTGCATTTAGAGGTGTGGAATCTATTCTTCAGCGCAACCAATCGCATTGTTTGATGGGAGACCTAAATCATTTGGATTACAAAACGTAGCGTTGCTTAGAAGTTGTTGTCTTCCATAGGGGGTTCATCTGGGAACTTTTAATTCAAAGTAAAAAAATCACCTACTTCCACAATCTTCCCCATGGAAACCGTCAGTACACTGGCAACTATATCCATGGTCTGTAACAATGCATGATGCTCCATTTTTGCAAGAACTTGCTGGACATGATGATTGTTTGGTTGTTTTTGTTATTATTGTTGCTGGAAGAGAAAAGATGTTCTTTTACTGGCAAAATAAAAGACTACATGAGTAGTAGTTTCATTATTGATTTCAGGAATAAATTAATTAGAATTGTATGCCTTCATATCAAAATCCAAAGATTTTCTTCGGATTTTGCTATCAGTAACAGCTTCTGCTAAGTATGTACTTTGATGTCAGATTTTAGAAATTAAATCATTTGAAATCTGACACGGAAAAAGCTCTTGGATTCCTCTCTTCGACGTTTACATCACCTACCTCATCTTATTTGATGAGAGTAGACTCATAAAAGCTACTCCTTGTCTTTTCCTACCTCCTATATGTCACGCCCGTATACGCCACGTAACGTTACAAAATTTCCTTCCTTTGCTCCTATTTTGCAAATACTAGAGGTCTCCTTACACTGAAAGCAAAGATGTTTGCTTTCTTTAAATGATGATTTCCTTCCTTACAGCTTCAGTGAGCCTCATGCACTCCAGCTCAACATGAAGTCCTGTGAAACCTGTAGGCCGCAAGCTAAGTGGTACGTTTCCAATGTTTCAGTCCCTTGTTTGAATTTGATGGACTTTTCTAAATATTATCTGCTATTTTTCCATGTGTAATTTGTCTATTTGTTTGGAGGAAGGTACTAAAGGCTGTTCCAAAAGAGATGTCAAGTGAGATTTGCGATAATGCAGAATGGTTGATCTAAAACTCGTGAATCGTTTTTATTCGCGAGCATTTCCACGTGACATCAAACTTGAGCAGACTTCAGTCTAATAAACATTGTCCGTGACTGACCCTTTAAGTCTCTTTGCCTGGTAATTAAACCATGAAAATGGCCGGTGGTGATTACTAGGTTGGAATATTCAAAAACGAGGTTTTAATTCTCGTTATTAATGGTGTTTTATTCGAAATCTTACTTGTATTGCAGCTGCAATCCTGACACGAGTATCCTTCCTTGCAAATACATTCAAATGTTGTTCCTTCTTCTTTACAAACACCTCCATTCTTGCAAGGATTGTTCCTACACAGACTGATTTTTTCTGTAAAGAATGGAATATGTCTCGTATGATAGTTAGGAATATGATTATCCACGATATGTGCTAAATCACTATTTTGGCTAGTTTGCACTTTAGCGGACACACTTTCAACATTTCCTCGTGTCTGAATGTTGCACCGAATGTGAATGTTAACCGCATCAGTACTGAGATTAAAGCATACCCAAACTATATTAGCGGGGGTTTGGGGGCGGGAGCCCCCAAAACTTTGGAACCAAACGAATACATAGATTGCCGGTCCTTGCTGCAGATTTAGGCCACTTTTAGGTCATGTTGACGTTCTCCAGTAAGTGTGTGTTGTGAATCAGTCGAATCACGGTTAGATTTAGCATTATCCAATTAGATGGTAGGATTTTAATCACTATTGTTAAGGAAGCCAATCAGCATGTAATACTAACAATACAATTCAGTTCAACGTCTGTTTTCCTTGAAAGCTGTGTCCGCCAAAGTGCATTTGTCCCACTATTTTTTGTTAACTTTAAAAGCTGATTTTGCAATCCTGTTAAAAAGATTATCATGGTACAGTTCCAAGTAGCATCACAGATTTGTGAATAATTTTTTGACAGGTTCGTACGATATATCTACATGAGCTAAGCTTTGCAGACAACGATTAGTCTTATTTCTTACAATGCTCTGTTGATTTTTCAGGAAGTTTCGGCTCAAGATATTCGAAGAGCACTACAACTGCATGCCTATCAAAGGAAAGATGACAAATTTTATTTTCTGGTAGGGTACTGGCGGGATTTATCAGGCACTTAAGGTTTGCAAACTTACCAATCAAAATCAATTCAACCAAAGCAACCAAAGATATTTAATAAACATATTTCAAACATTCCGTACAAAGTTTATGCAGCTCGTTGGTTCATCATTTCACAAACCGAATTGTGTATTGCGAAGTATTTTGACCACTCGCGGAGGTTAATTTCGTGCGCTGTCGTGATTTATCAGGCAACTATCATTTTCACCTATTTGAATAAATCTAACCACTAGAAACACATGAAAACATGAATTCCAAAGACTTAACATCCTATCTGTACCATATCACTAGCTATATTGCTCTTTAATTGACTTCAACATGCTGGATTCTAAGGAAGTTTCTCGCAACTTTTCAAAAGTTCAAAGGTCGGCCTAAGCGTAGAAAAGATGGACGCGCGAAGTTTTTGGCCTAACCCTGAGATACTCCGATGAGCCTCGTGAGATAAAACATTGAGTAATTGGAATGATAATCACATAGAATGATAGAACAATGATCCAGGAAAGTTCACAAAGACTTATTTTTGATTTTGAAATGTTTTAGTCGTGTCTCTGGCTGTTGAAAGCTGCGTGTGGCTGATATATCCCGCTGCCTGATAAATCCTGCCAGTACCCTACGTTTGATTTGAAACTTTAGATTTTTCCGTGTTTCATTTGAGCTGATTTTTAACAAACATGCTACTTTGGCAAAACGTGAATGTAAAAAGAAATCCAATTTTATCTGATTCTTAGCAAAACATTAGCTGATCTGACTTATTACATCTAGCCAGAGTCAAGAAAAGTTCTAACTTTTATCTTGATACCAGCTTTCGTAGGTAAAATCTTCCTCGATTTATCAGTTCATGAAGTCCAGAACTGCCAGATCTTTCAAAGTCTCTACGTTGCTGATAAGTCTTTGATTGATAAATTTGCCAAAATAACCCAAAGATTTCCTCCACTGTATCTAGCAACCTCCAAATTTTGTTGACGCTTTTGAAACTAGACCCTTCGGAGTTGATTTGATTTTTCTTAATTTTGTGTAGCCTGCTTGTAGCCTCAACACTCCCAAAACACTCCACAGCAGAAGTGTAGACTTTCGCTGAAGATTGTTGAAACTGTGTACCGGTAAATTTATGAAACAGCCTCTTAATGGAATTAATGTGCAGAAATTGTTGATGGCCTTACCATCACAGAGTGTTCCTTCATAATCTGCTGTGCACTGGCAACTGAATCCAGCTTCTAGCTCAACACAAGTTGCACCATTTTGACAAGGATTTGAGAAACAGGATGCTGGTACTAGAGAGATGAGAAAGGAGTTCTGTTGTCAATGAAGCTGATATCACTGTTTAGTTCCCGTTGAACAAGGTTTGCCGCTGGGATACAAGGGACTCATCGTCATAGGTCTTACAATCACGCAGAAGTTTGAGACTGTCTGAAAGTTGAATTTGGTCTCATCAGAAACCATAGATTCACCATTCAACGCTTGAAGTTTTAGGAAATTTTAAATTCAATTTTATTTCAAGTGGACTATGACTCCAACCACTGCACAGTAGGGGAGACAGGGGCTAGTTGTAACACTTTTATTGTATGTCACCTCCATTGAATACCCGAGGCAAACCGCGGGGGGGGCGCAATTACTTGAAGGGGGGCGCAAGCACGGGAAAGTCCTGTTTCTGACTTTGAGGGTCTTTCAAACATTATATGCAGTTTTATTTTCAGTTTCATTGGTTTAAATTCCACCACATACAAATACCAATGCATAACAAAGGCAGATTTTGTAAGACAATAGCATCAGTTGCTTTTATTGACACCTAAATTCGAAGAGATTTGCGACTGCAGACAAAGGAAATTCCCTTAAGCGGAAATTCAAAACCAATGAAGGCGCAAAGTTTCTCTGAAACCCAGGTAGCTATATCGCTTGTTGTGCATTCCAGAAATGGTTTTTTAGAGCAAACATGAGCGCATATTGAAAGAAGGAGGATATATCTAGATATCTAAGACGGGAATTTTACTTGTTTGGTGTAGGAACCGATTTGGAGGCGATTCAATTCTCGTATTTTTGAGTGCAATCAAAGCTCTTGCTTCTCAGCTTCTGAACATCAAAAATAAAATGCCCGCTGTAGATGTTTAGATATATTCTCCTTCTTTCAACATGCGCTCATGTTAGCTCTTAAAAACCATTTGTGGAATGCACAAAAAGCGAGATAGCTACCTGGGTTTCAGAGAAACTTTGCGGTTTCGTTTGTTTTGAATTTCCGCTTGAGGGAATTTCCTTTGTCCGCAATCGCAAATCTCTTTGAATTTAGGTGTCAATAAACGGAACTGCTGCTATTGTCTTACAAAATCTGTCCTTGTTCCAATGCATTTGATAAGATTACAATAATTATGAAGTGACTTAAAGGACAAAGATAGATAGAAAATACGTAAGTAAATTGAAGGATACAAGACTGGAGAATTTGTATGAAGGGGAATTTTGAGGAGGGACTCCCTCAGTAGCTAAGCTAATCGAGGAGGAGGCAACCCCTTTTCAAAGTACTTTTTAAAGAATTAAGTCTATAAAGAAACATGAAAGACTAGGAATGAATCGTGACTATCTATGATCAGCTTTGATAACCACTTAGGAAAAAGGAAGATTTCAGTTTTTGGTGAAAGATATTGAGAGATGGTGATCTTTTTATGCAACTGCGTTGCTCCGTGAACAATGAATATGAAAATATCTTACTCATGCAGCTAGGCCCTTTGAAATCTGCAGCACATGCGCAAGTAAAGCCTTTATCATGAAGCGTACAAGCACCATCATTCTTGCATGGATTTGGTATGCATGTTACCGCAGGAACTGAAAAAAATATAGATAAAAAAGAGATGAGGATATGATTAACGAGCTGTGATCAAAGTTAACGAGTTGCCATGAAATCTATGCCAAACTTTTAAATTCGTCATGTAAAAAATTCATTGCCTTATTTTTTCAAATAGATTGCTTGATTACGCTAAAGATGGCGGCGAAGAACTTTTTACCAAGATTCATCGCGCTCTATAATGGAATCCCCATAGGTTTGTTAACGATTCCCAATTAGAACGCAATGCATCTTGGTAGAAAGTTCCCCACTGCCATAGTGTAATCGTCTATTACACATCTACATGTGCCTGAGTAGATGTGTAACTGTCTCCTGGAGTACTAGACATGGAATTGCCTTTTGAATTGTTGTCATTAACCAAACCTATGTTATACTTACTTTCGCAGTAATGTCCATGAAATCCTGGCTTACAACTGCACCTTACTCTTGAATGTCGATGATGGATGCATGTACCCCCGTTCAAGCACAATCGATGGTGATTACATAGGTTATGATGATGATGATGACGATGACGATGTCCAAGTGCGATGAGATCATCTTCTGGAACGCTCAGTAGGTCAGTATCGCCCAGATCTGGATGTGGTCCTAAAAATTGGAGAGGTAAATTGTATGTTATGTTAGGGTATACTTTAGTCATGAAACCTGGCTGCTATGATCTTGGCCTGTTATGTTCCTTAGCCATTCGGGAACCATAGTGAACCGTACTGCTACGTTTGTGAGCCGCATAATGCAAAAACAATGCTGCGTTAGAGTGAGTGCTTTCTTTGTTCAGATACAAGTCTATTGGTGTAAACCTCATACTTTGCAGCCAGCACAGTCAGGCGGACGGACTTCGAGGGCAGCAGGAGCCAACCTACCCTGAGGACCAGAAGTCTACTACCCAGGGTAGCGCCAACCACTTTAGCATCATGACGAAGGGTCAAGGATTCGATTAGGCCCTCGTTACTCCTGTAATTACAGTTGCGATCCTCTACTTCATCTTCACCATTGCACACTCCCTTTCCCTTGCACTTTTGTTTCTATGGGCTGCCAAGCGCGATTCTGTTTTTTGAAATTGGCTAGATTTACATTGATAGTCTGAAGAATCAAGGAACGATTCACCCCAGGCAGCAAGAATGGTATTTCCGTATCAGGATTCAAGAACTACAAATCATTAAATGACCCTTGAAGAGCAAAGTATGTGGCCAGTTTTGATGGGGTCATCTGGGGTAAAATGGGTAGGCTGGGGTAAAAACGGGTAGTGTTGATTGCTGGAAAACGGTAGACCTAGAACTGATCAATCAACATTCACTATGTCAAGGAGGGTAATTCGAGCAGTTGTAGGTAGAGGGAGGCTCTCAACAAATATTTTGGCAAAATATATCCAAACTTTTCACCCTACCCATTTTAACCCAAATTTGCCCATTTTACCCCAAGTAGACCCTATCTTTAAAGACTGTCATGAGAGAAACAGTGTAGCAAAGATACTGTACGAAACCTACCATGGGCGTATGAAAGTTGCTGAAAATCATCAGGAGCAAGACTTTGAAAACTGCTAGGCAGATCGACTAATTCAGCTCCAGGCGGCATTGACCGTGGCGCATTATTTGCATCCCCAATATCATCAGACACAATGATAGGACTATGGCTTGTTACGCCATACATGTTACTCCGTCTGTAATTTGCTGTGGGAACACTTTCTCGAACTGCTGCCCGATGAACTTGCGGGAAAAAGTTACTGTTAGCAAAACGCTTGCCGGCGATTTTCTTTATTCTTTGCGAAAACCATTCTGGGTACAATCTCAAGTTTCGTCGTTGGATCTCAAAGGTGTTTGTTGTATTAACAGCTCGAGCTCCATCCTGCAAACTTTGTTCATTTGTTTTCAGGAAAGATCCTTGCGGAACCCCATTTTCATTTCCACTTATAAATACCAAGCATGAAGACAATACGACAATGAACAGACACAACCACATAATTACCACAGTTAGCTAAATAGTTTTACATTAAGTTGCCATTAGATCTATCTTTACCATTTTTGCACGAGCCAGTGGAAAGTTAGACGGAGAGGCAAACTCAATCGCGGTACCCGCACAGTTATCCGGATGACTGGGCCTGCACAATACTCTTTATAGCAAACTGGTGAACCGTTGCACGTGACATACACCAGGTCATCTTTGAAATTCTTTGTAATTGTAAATAAACTGAGTTGAAGATTCGATTAGGCTGACTAGCAATTAGCGAGAAATTGAACTTTCACGCCTTTCGAGAGAGCAGAAGTTTGGTCACGATATCGTCGTTGGTAGCTTAGGCTGTCATTTCAGTCTAGGAATGCAGAAACAGTTCTACTTTTGCATCTGCCAAATGCTTTACTTAGCTTCTGGAGACAAGAAGTTTGGAATGCTATTAAAGAGTTTGTTATCTCACTGTTGATTAATTCAACTAGTGTCTCGTACGCAAATAGATTTGTTGTCCGGGTGCGCTAAAAAACTATCTACGTTTAGCAGGCCATGATGAATCGTCCACTAGACCGATTTCGAAGATTCATTAACTTAATCTTCAAAAAAAGCCTGCATTAGAGTGTAGAATTTCTCACATTTTGTTGTCTGTTATTACAACAATAATTGAGTTTCTTAGCAATGTTGTTTTCAAAAGCACTGAAAGCGACCAAAAATCGTCGATCAAATTTTTTAGTGACTCAGCCATAATTAACAAAGAGAAAAAATGTTTCATGATGATTTGGAGACTCCGATTTGGGTAATTTTTGTTGCATGCGCGTTGATTGAACGACTGCTCTGTTCCCCTGTAGTTACAAAACAAAAAAGTGTTGTGCAACTCTCAGTAAGGGGACTCCCTGTTAGTAGGTGACGGGGGCGCTGACACCTTTTGGGTTTGCGAAACGCTGTCAAGCATACCTTTGGGTACGGTAATATAGTTGCTGATGAAAAAACTTGACAAAGTGGGTTGCAAATTGAGTTCTCACCAAAATATTGCAGGGCAGTAGCCGAAAAGCTACAAAGCCTCTCGTTTTTACTTACCATGAACATTAAGTATATTTTGGAGGTCTAAAAATGTCCTAAATTTAGTATATTTTTGGGATTTTCAAAAATAGGCTGTATCTGACCCCTCTGTCACATAGGAATAGAAGTCCCCCTGGGGCGCAAAGCCGTTCCTTGCATCACAAATGCAACAAAACTCTGTGTGCAGAACGACGAACGTGCAAAGCTGCTGCGCACAATTTGCCAATTTGTGTGCATTTCCTACAACCATGGATCTCCCCCAGTGCCTACAACTCATATCGTATTGGGTAGCCAGGAGCCTTTGTTTATCATTGCCTTCCTCACCGAACCATCGGTTATAGATTCGCAAATTTTTCAGATATATTTAAGTGGCTATCCACTCTAGTGTGTCACTTTTTAAAACCTGCTTTGTAAGAGGAAACAGTATTTGTAGATGTAGTAGAACTGGTACCCCGGGTGCGAGGCGAGACTCTCTTCCGAAAGAAGCTGTCTCATTTTCTCTTTGAGTGAGTCTGGTACAGTAGTGTCCCGCATGTATGAAACAATGTTTTCAATTTGAGGTCTGATTTGTTTCTTATAAAATGACATATAACGTTCAAATCAGGGCAAAGTTTCTTAAGTTTCTTATTAGAAAAAGCTTGTACTATCAATTAATTACCAAGACACAAGCTCCACTGTCATATAAACTACACTATTTTAATGTGTATTTTTTGTCAATTTTCTCTACCAAGAAAAGGTACAATTATTCCAGGAAAATGCTTTTTGCTTCACTTGCATGTAAAATTCTTGTTTTCATTTGAACAAGTAAAGTCTGATTCAACTGCAAAGCTGAATTTGTTATGCTTTTCAGGTCTCTAATATATGCATGGTTTTTGAATAAGAAACAAGCCTTTTTTAGACCTGCACCAGTTTCTTATAAGAGGGGGTATTATTTTAAAAATCAAGGTCTGGTGTTTCTTAAATTCATGTTTCTTATATGCGGGACACTACTGTACCCAGCGTAGGCAAACAGTGTTTGCCCCTTAGGACCTAAATGTAAATATCATACTGTACCCCTCGTAGAACTAGATGCACCATCAGTAGGTCCAAATATAGCCCTAGAGAGTATGTCATAAAATCAAGATATGATTGAGAAAAATCTTCATAAATATTGCCCAACAAAGTCTGCACGTCATGCAGTGTTTCAGACGAAATCAGTCAAACCAGTCGAAAAACGTGTTCGTTTAGTTTGATGCTTCACAAATTATTTTTTGTTCACAACTACCGAAAAAGTTCTGTTTAGTCCTTTGGGAGCTTATTTGATTCTGAGAATTAAAGGGGAGCTTAAATGAGTGAAAGCTTGTTAGAGAGGGGGCTTAGTCAATTAAAAGGGATATGAATGAAAGGTAGTGCTGACGCATTTGTTTGGACCACTATGTCCACAACTCGCACATCCCAACCCAAGGACACACCCTCAATGTGCCCAAATTTGGCAGTCGTAAATGAGTCATGTGATTGTGAAATGACTTGGCAGTGCGCATTACAAATACGCATGTTATTGTTTATTCAAAAACATTCGATTTCTTTATCGGCCGCCATTGCTGGAGCTGTGAGCAATGCTGGCGCACCTCTTGCCTAAACAGCATTAAACTTGCTGGAAGGCACCTGGAATTATGGAAAAGAAATTGTTTTACTTCTTCATCCTTTCATCGTGCTTATTCGTGCATCTACAGTCATTCCCAACCAAGAATTCCAAGCAGTTGACAAGAAATCATGACCGACATGCAAAGGGCCTAAGGTTAGGCCTGAATGCTCTTGAGAGGCTTGAAATAAAGCTTGGACGATTTGCTAAAGGTTTGTCCTGCACAGTGTGTAAAGTTGCAGCAGGGCTTTTACATGCATACTTAGAGCTTGGAACCACTGAGGAAGAGATTGTAAAAGGCCTCACAAAACTTTGCATCAATTTGAAAATCGAAGATGTTCGAGTTTGCACCGGGATTATTCCGGAGTTCAAAGAAGAAGTATTGACTGTTTTTGATATGGCAGTTGTCACTCCTGATGATATTTGTGGCACTATTCTTGGTCCAAGCTGTGCTTCGGCTGAGAGTGCCTATGGGCCATGGAATGTCACTTTTCCAAAAGGAAAAAAGAGGCTTTTGCGGAGTGCCGGTGAAATTGATCGACCAAAGGTAAGTTTTATTAGGACTCAGGAGTTGTTTGGCAACATTGGTATTGCATTGCGAAACCTGCCGTGCGCTCTGAGCTATTGTCAAGACATTTTTTGGCAAGCTTTGTGATTGATCACTTTCAATGCCAACACCAGCTGCATCCATACATTCCATGGGGTGCATCCTACATTCTGTGCATTTTAAAAGATAGTAAAAGACTTTTAAAAGCTGGAGCTTTTGCCAATAGAAATTGAAAGTATTCCAGAAGAACAGTAACCCTTTGGACATTTGATTCCAAGGCAAGAAACCAATCATTGCGCATACCAAAACCTCATACCAGGATATTCAGCAACCCCCCTTTGCCTGGGGTGTGCCAAACATCTTTTGTGCCTCACATGCTTATGTTTAGTTCAGGCTCAAAATCTCAGGCTTGGTTACCCCAACCAAGGTAGGCTGGCACAAACCCACCCACTGCAGAGGTTCAGCCCTTTCTTTGCCAGATAAATCCCTTCCAGTGTTACAAAACCCACCAGCCAGCCTAGGTCAACTTCCCTTGGTGGATTCAGGGCCGCCGAGAGCGAGGCCGGGCCCGGGGAAACTCTTGGACACGGGCCCCTTTCTTGACACTGATACCAGAAATGCTTAACTGGGAGAATTTCGTGAATATTTTGCGGTGACGTAACGAGGGCAAATTAAGTGGGGACAGGAAATGGGTGGTGTGGGGGCGAAGCCCCCAGGAAAGTTTTGGGGCCAAGCCCTCTACTTTGGCTTAGAATGCATCTCCCAACATCATGCTTGCCAATGGAACCTTTGATTATTTTGTGACAGTTATTGTATGAATCAAAATTTGAGGATCGGAAGCAGCATCCTTCACTTTTGCTTAGAACGAGGGACATTTCATTACTAAAAGATCACAAACAATTTTGGTACAAATCATTTTGCAGGCAAGAAAAGGCCATGAAAAATCCATACAGTTCCTTTTGCTCTGAAAACGTCTCGCAAGCTTTTTCGAGTGAGTGAAGTGCCCTTTGACTTAGAAGGCATCCCCTGATCCAAATTCACCAAATGCTGAAATGGACGTTTTGGCAACACAGTTAAATTACGTAATCTCGGCGTAATCTTCTAGCATTTTCTCGGAAAAATTCATGCCTATCCTGTGCCCCACAATCTCTCTTCGGTTTTCAAGAAATCTCGAGGACCATCTTTCAGCAAATAGGGGTGCAATTTCCCCTCATACCCTCCATGTCACCATGTCACTGAAACGGTGGATCGCTTTGATGAAGTTTGAGAATAAAATGCAAAGCAATGTCTAAAGGAAGAACGCGGACAAAAATTGCTAACTATCTGGCAGAGCTTATTTATTCGAAAACAACAGTAATGTCACGAACAATAGTTCTTGTCGCTTGTTCTCAAATCTCAATTTGATTAAGGAGCAGCCTTGGAATAAATAATGAGCTGAGGCCCGTAATGTTATTGCTAAATGAAATGGGTAAAGAGAGAGTTCAGTTTTCCGGGCCAATTGTGGGCTGGGGCCCAGCTTGATGACATCATTACATGAAAACAAAGCCTCTGTTTTACGGGCCCCTGTTGGGGCCCGGGCCCCAGGGTAGTTGCCCCGGCTACCCCCCTCTCTCGGCGGTCCTGGGTGGATTAACCCTGACCAGGTGAGATGGGTTTGCTGTTTGTAGAATTTCTTAATTTGATGTTGTTTCAGCTCAACCCAGGGTTGTGAAAATGCTTCAGAGTGGTTAACCTAGAGTCATTGTAACTGAAGGGAAAAGGGGAAAAGCACACAAAAAGCCAGCTTGCCACATTGTCAACTAATACAACTCACAGAGCTACTGAGGGGTGGCTTCCATGACCATGCCACACAGGTGCAATGGGATTATCAGCAAATTATTTTTTCATGAATCATTTTGAGCAGACATTTGGATGGATACTAACCTTTCTTTTGTGCTTATTTGAATGAAATGAGAGCTCTGGCATTACTTTAATTAATGAATTTATTGTTCTGAAAGCTTTGAGATAGATTTGACTGAGATTTCTAAAGTGTAGAGTTTCCCAATGGCTGTGGAAACCAAAAACTGAAAAGAAACCTTGCATCATTGACCCATTCTACAGTTGATCCTAACTTCGTTTCACGAGGAATAAGTAAAAAGCAAGCATGTATTATGATTGATCTGAACTTTAGTTACAAACTTACATCCTCTAAGAATCAAAATGTGATTTTTGAATGGATCTTTAGATTTTGTAACATTATATCTGTTACTTGTTTAGGCAGGCTCACCAGTATCAAAGGTCCTCCAGATATCCGATACCCATGTGGATGAACTATATATGGAAGGTGCAAACACCAAGTGTGGTGAACCATTGTGTTGCAGGAAGACAGATGGCAAAGCACGTAAGTGGATAGGGTTTTTAAGTGTAGAAAGCAGGGGGAATGTTTGACAATTTTGAAAAATCAGCCGTTTTCTGACAAAGATCCACCTTAACCCTATTACTACCGGGGGGGGCACAAAGTGCCCGCGGCGCAGATTATTTGATGCAGTGCTGTCAGTTTGAGAGATATATAAAGAAACTTGGTGACTTTTCCTCAAATTTAATATAGTAATTAAAAATTGAAAATTTTTTTCAAAATGGTAGACACTGATCACGTGACCAACATCTTTTCAACACGTGGTCAGCAGTAATAGAAAAGAAGGGACTCTTATTTTTCCAGAATGATCACAGATCATTGACAACACTACCATTCAATAGATGTTGATGAGAGCTTTCAGATGATATATAGTTTTATTCATTTTCGATGATGTCAGCAATTTTAAACTTAATGACGTCATCAATGTCTATGACGTCATATAAATGATAACAAATGTATTAGAAAAATTTTTATGACCTAAAAGGATTCTCTTATTTGTTATACATCATTTTGAGGTATTTAAAAGTATCTACATTGACAATTAGGGGTTTAAATTAAACAATGAAAAACTGGTGTATATAAATAATGAACATATAATATATATAATGAACTTAAATAGATATTATGCTATGAATTTTTTACTTAATAATGCTTTGTGATACATTTTAGTCCATTTAAAAAGGAATAGTCAAATAAAAACTTAAATATTGTCAATTTTGCCAACAGCAAGCAAATACTGGAATTTTCCTCAATTATGACATCATTGTGACGTCATGGATGTAATGAAAAATAAAAAGTAGCCTATAGTGTAGATTTTGCTACTGTACACCATTGTACCAAGTTTCGTTCTCATATCTGCAATGTTGGCGACTTTACGGAGGGGGGCACATTGTGCCCCCCCCCGGTACTACAAGGGTCCAAAAAGCCCGGTATTAATAGGGTTAAGTCAGGCAAAATGTTGGTTACAGCAATGAACTCTTTATTTGGTAGCTGCCCTGGAGATTTTATCATCCTGATGCTTATGAGAGGAACACTAAAAAATTTTACTAAATTTAAATTATTTAGCAGCAGGCCTTGGCAAATCCCTGAGCCAGGTTTGCAGATGAATTGTAATAGATCAATGGTTTTCATGCTAGTACATTTTAGGGCTCCATGTTCTTCTGGGTTACTTTGCAGGCCACAAAAAGTTTTATGAGGGCCTGCTTATCAGGCTACTTTGGGGTGCTCTTCTTCCCTGGTAACAAAATATTTAAGGGGGACAGAATCAGGGAAAAGCTTCTGAATTTTGCAACGAAAGCCAAAAAATTTCAATATTCCTTTCATCTTTCTTTCCACTTTAGCCAAAGGTGTCATTCCTGCAGGAAAATTTGGATATTACACTTGTGATACACCAACTGTTATGTTGGACAGTTTATTCCAGCACATAAAAGACAACCATAAGGATGTGAGTTTTTATTCTTTATTTATTGCAAAGATGAATCTTTTGAGTAGAAATATACTGAATACTAAGTAGATGTTTTTGTCAACATTCAAATAATTCAGTAGATACAGTATTCCAAATGCTATTTGAAATTTAGTGGACATGAGAATTCCTGTCGTTTCAAGCTATCTGGTTTGTTTTGATTGATTCTCTAAAGTGCAGGAAGTTCATCACCATACAATTGCATAAAACTGCAAAAAATAACTTTTTGTGAAAATTCACCATTTTATGCATTATTTTAACTCAAAAGATTGTTTTTTAAGCAACGATTCCACAGTCTCTCTTCCTCATGAAAAAGAAATAGACATGTAATCCCTAAAGTTACTTTGATCTCGGATACAAACAAAAAGCATGAAGGAAAATGTTATGTCCAGTACTATAGTCAGTTGTTTTCAATGGGTGGTGTTTGAAAATTTTTACTTTTTGTGATTGGGTCACCAGGTGCAGTCTCGGGGGTATTTCGACCTATCATCTGACGGGGACGTGCCATTTTGCCCAAGAAATTGATACCCATAATTTCGTAAATTCTGGTGGATTTTAGGGTCATAATTCTGTAAATCGATGAAGATCTGGGCCATAATTCCGGAAATTATGAAAAATTCCCTGAAAAGGATGCCCATAATTCTGTTAAATGTCTAAAAATTGTGAAAATGCTACCCATAATTCCATAACGGTTTAAAAAAAGTGCCCCTAAAAATGGCACGTCCCTGTACCATGAATTACCCCCTAAGTTACCCCCCCAGGGTGCAGTTACTTTGCCACAAGGCATGATGGATATTATGTTACATGGAAACACTTGTTGATAGTTAAACAATTGTTGCTATGGGTCAGTTTAATCTAACTGTGAATTGGCATATTGTCTTGTGATTCCATCCAGAATGCAAGTCTTGTGACTATCATGATACTGCAATTAATTCAGATCCCATTTCATCCAATTCAGTTTGTTTCTGTTTAAGATTTAAAACCAAGATAAGATATTTGAACCCTTTCTCAATATGTCATAACCAGCACTAATCATGATAAATTGTTCCACTATAGATTGAGTATATCATTTGGACTGGAGATGTACCAGCCCACAATGTATGGAATCAATCAAGAACTGACCAGGTTTGTTTGCACCTAAAATCTGAAATAATGCAGGTTTCCCAAACCCTGGACTTTGCTGCAAGTGACTCTCTTGTCAGCACAGGCCTAGAGCAGCAGAGGGAGAAAATTCAGGTGGAGAAAGAGACTTGTAGAGCCAGGAAACTGAAAATGAGACTCCTTCGCCATATACAGACGGTGGACAAGATTCTGTCCACTGGCAAATCCTCTGATGTAGGCAAAAGGCCAATCAAAAGAGCGACACGTGTTGCAGCATAATGGTGATAAAATCCAATCATTCATTCTATTCAATTATAGATCTCAATCAAACGGGCCAGTTTCGCGAATGAAACGTAGAGTCAATCTAAGACCCCGTTTACACGATGCCGGTAGAATTTGAAAACGGCATAAAAAAGTGCCGTTTTGGCCTCCCGTTTACACGATGCCGGTAGAATTTGAAAACGGCATAAAAAAGTGCCGTTTTAGCCTCCCGTTTACACGATGCCGGTGGAATTTGAAAACGGCATAAAAAAGTGCCGTTTTGGCCTCCCGTTTACACGATGCCGGTAGAATTTGAAAACGGCATAAAAAAGTGCCGTTTTGGCCTCCCGTTTACACGATGCCGGTAGAATTTGAAAACGGCCTAAAAAAGTGCCGTTTTGGCCTCCCGTTTACACGATGCCGGCAGAATTTCCAAATTCTGCCGGCAGAATTTTGTTTCGGTTAGCAAAACGGCAAAGTTTGTAATTCTGCCGTTTTCAAATTCTGCCGGCATCGTGTAAACGCACTTTGCCGGCAGATTTTGATGTCGCTTTCGTCACGAGGCTAATATTCTTAATCCTCCCTATTGTCCTTATTGTCGTAGTTGTTTTATCTATCTTCATTGATTGATTGATTATTAACATCAGTTGTTATTGTCTATGGACTTAGCATGAAATTCTCCCGGCATCGTGTAAACGGGAGGCCAAAACGGCACCTTTTCATACCATTTTCAAATTCTACCGACATCGTGTAAACGGGAGCTTATTTTCCAAGGTGGCATGAAATTCTGTCGTTTTCAAATTTTACCGGCATCGTGTAAACGGGGTCTAAGAAAATCTCCGTTCACTTCACAAGAAAGGTCTTTATCGCCATAGAGTAAAAGCGTTATCGCCGTAAATTTCTTCTTTTCCTGGTTCTTTTTCCATTTTATTTGACAATTTTACTTTCCTGAAATTGTACTTCAACCAGCATCCTCGCCTGCAAGTCTACTTTGTCCCGATGGCTTGCCAAAAAGGACTCATTGGCTGCGGTCACACTAGGCGGTTTATCCCGTTGTTTCCTTTCGAAAAAACGGCCTTATAAGTTATAACGCAACGCTACTGTATGTGACCGCTCTTCTTTTTCACATACAACGCTGTTACAACGTTGTTACAACGTTTCGTTCTTGGGGCAAGGCTCTTTAAAAAACCATAGTGTCCAAAACAACGGGATAAACAAGGCTCTGACCTAAATTACAGCGTCATTTAAGACAAATTAACCAATCATAATTTACCAAGGTAATCACGTGAAAATTACTTTTGTGCTAAAATAGTTAGCCACAACATCAGCAGCTTTGCAAATGACGTGACCGGTAGCGTGTGACCGGGTATCTTCGTATCGTTATAACGCCGTACTTTCCGACGTTGAAGATAAATTTCAAGAAAGTGAAACAATTCAGATTGTAACGAGATAAGATTCTAGTGTGACTGCAGCCATCGTCTATACCCTTGTATTTTATATCCCAGCCGATGCAGTGCCCTAAAACCTATAGTCATGCAACATTTCTTATTTCTACAGATAGCAGCATTGAAATTTGCAGGAGAGAAACTACTGAAGTATTTTCCAAAATTAAAGATTTATCCTGCTTTAGGAAACCACGAGGCTTCTCCTGTCAACAGGTTTGTCTGTTTGATGTTTACGTTGTAGTGATTACATCTCTGTAAATTCTTTCGCCCTCGATCTTTGGGAAGATATTATGGTATTCAATCATGTATAACGATTGCAAGAACAAGCTACTGAAAACAACTTCATTTCTTTTCACTACTTCATCTTTACATGGTTTGGACCAGATGACCACTTGTCATTCCTTGCTGTGGCCTGCATATTGTAATTTATCAATTTTATAGTTGATTTAGTTTTTATATGAATATAAAACGCCAGTGCATCACTGCTAGCCTTAAATTTTACGGGTAAAGTTTTTTTCATATATCAATGTTAAAACTAAACACAACAAGATTCAGTATTCTGTGCCGTGTCGTCTGTAACAGGAATGTACATGACGTCACCTCTGGTGCTGGGTATGAAAGGCACTTGACAATTTCTTTGGAAGGTAATTTTGATTTAGTATTTAAGCACTCTGTGTGCGATGGCACCATCCCATTTTGACGGGCGCTTGCTTGCACCAGTTTAAGGTTAAAGTCTTTATGAACTGGTCACGAAGACAGAACATTACAGCGTAAAGAAGACATCTTTATCTAGTAGCTATAGATAGAACAAGAATATAACTGCGAAACAAATTACCGAATTTAATTTAAAGATGCGCAGGTAAGGTAAGCCAGTGCAGAGAAATTGTAGGGTCGCGTATCAACGAAACGTTTTAATTACTTCTAAATTTCTTTTCCTTTTCTCGTAGTTTTCCGCCACCGTTCATCAAAGATGAGCATTCAAATGTCTGGCTTCGTGAAGCTCTTGCTGATCTTTGGGGGCACTGGCTTCCAGCAGACACGAAACCGACAATACTGAAGTATGTTTGTTAGCTTTGCGTTAATGTTTGATGATTTCCTGCGGTCCAAGTTTGATGTCTTAAATGTGGAAAATTTTCTGCAGGTTGTAAAACTGTTAAAGAGCATCATAGATAAAGTAGATGATGACAGAGATCGGAGTATTGGCAGGGAAACGGAGCTTGATTAGAAAACGAAGAGCAAGAATTGCGACGATAATCATGTTCATTTGTATTATTTCATTCCAAATCCAAGTATATTACGAGAAATCCATGTGACAAATCCGTGTGACAAATCCGATAAATTAATAAAGACTAGGCCATATTTATAATTATTTACGTTTCGAAGCAAACTTGCTTCATCATCAGAATATCAAGTTTCCAAGAGCACGAGGCTATATTTATATCGATAAAGACAATGAACTACCAAAAGTGCGTTTTTTTACAAATCCTACGTGAAAAATAAATAATGAGGTACACCCAGAGGACAGTACCTAAAACAGAGCTAAGGGAATAGAAGACTGCTGAGAGTTAAGCGACGGACGATCGCGCAAAATTAATAAACTTTCATGAATGAGCAAATCAAAATCATTATTGATCATGTACATGACAGAGATCAGTGCCTGTGATTTCGAGGTGTTATTTCCTCATATTTATAAACAATCCTTCAGATGATTTTCTTCTTGTATTGTAGCGATGTTTGTAGGCATCCTCTTCCAATTTTTCATTTTGACAGGCATTTAGGCCCCAAATCACCGCGAAATATTATTCTCGTTGTCTACTCATGTCGAATCTGTAGAAAATTTGATTCGGGGTTTTTTCCGGAAGAAAAAATGGAGAATCTCACTTACTTATAGCTCAAGAAACAGAAGACTAAAATGTTTACGAGAGATCTTAGTACAAAATGTTGGCTTTTAGCTAATCTTAGCTGAAGATTAAGCCGTAAATTTTCAAAATCAGCCCAGTGTAGTGTCCAGTGTGTGACCCGTCATGGCCTGTCAAAAGTGGATGGTTTTCTTTTGGCGCAATGTGGGAGAAGTTCTTTAATGACGAATTTGTGACACAATCTTTCATTATGCTCCTTAGTGATTCAAAATTTGTACTATTTCTCTTTAGGGGCGGATATTACACAACTCTTGCAAGAAAAGGACTGCGGATAATTTCTCTGAATATGAATTATTGCAATAATATGAATTGGTGGTTGATGATAAATAACAAAGATCCAGCTGGACAATTGCAATGGATGATTGGTGTGCTGGAACAAGCTGAGAAAGATAATGAAAAGGTAGGAACAGTTTCTACTTTTTTTTGTTTTGTAACACAAGCAAACACTTGGATGCAATCTCCTCACTGCAATGGCAAGCATGTGTTTCGAGGCATATATGAGGAACATTGCGGGATGCAGTATTACTAGGGTAGTTAGAGAGGCACAAGAAAGGGACAATTTGAGAAGATTTTGTAGATCTTCCATGGTAGATCATCTCAAAGATTCAACCGTTAAGTGATGATGATGATGAATACAACTAATTCTTTGTGTTCATAACTCATTCTTTCGAATATACCCTTCCTTTTACTGTCGTTCCGATAATCTTAGCTCGCTTGATGACGGTCTTCGCTACACGTTGTTGAAATATCATACTCAGTTCAAAGTAAAATTGATGTTTTTTGATTATTTTTCAACTCACTTAAGTTTCAGAAACTGTGCATATCTAACCAGATATTTTCAACCACACAGTCTTATTGGTTAATGCGAAAATGTAACGGTTTTCTCTTTAAATGGACCGTTCGGAAAAGTTCTTGTAATTGACTGAGCTCGTTTCAGCTAGTCTGTTAGGCTACGTGTTTGCTATTCTAACAAAACAGAGTCTGGATGACCTAGTCTGTGACATATTCCTTGGGAAATGCTGTCATATACAATATACGATTGCCTATGTTTTACAGTTAGTTTCCTGTGCAGGTTCACATCCTTGGCCACATTCCTCCTGGCAGTGGAGACTGTCTCAAACATTGGAGTTGGAATTATTATGAAATAATCAACCGATATTCGCACGTAATTGCGGCTCAGTTTTTTGGTCATACACATCATGATGAATTCTCAATTTTCTATCATGATGCAGATGTCAAACAACCGTCAAAGTAAGTGTAAATTCTTACAATTGTTTAAAATCCACCTGAAAACCGATGTCAGTCCAGATTTCGGTAAAGCAAACTTTCTCGTGAAAAAATATTGAATTCGCGGACTTTTGCACTTAACTCGTCTATCGAGTAATTTTTATCTGGATATGAAAATTACAATACATGCAGCATTTGCATTCTAATACAAATATACAACACTATAGGGACGAGACCACAAGGAGCAAAAGACAATGACTACCCTGTGGCCATTACCAGACATGCAAATTGATGAAAATTATCTAAATTACATTTAAATACACGATATTTAGTAATGGTCGGTAATGGTCAAGAAAGTATGGTAATTTTTAGAAATTTAGTGTTGTGTTAAACTTTTGTGATCGCTCGGGCATACCTTTCATATCAACAACATAGCACGTTGATCTTTCATGTGAAATGCTATCGAAGATTTAGAAGAGTGTTTCATGATGCGATGACTATATATTCAACCAAAGAGCACTATGAAGAAACGGTAAAAATACTTGTCCCTACTGGTACGTTATGGCAGGCCAATAGACATTTTTAGCTCTCTCTACGAATGAGTCCGGATTGAGCGATGTTTTTAATCATTTTATATGACAGGTTCGATTAAGAGGCGTTAGAACATCCATCATTGTGCCCATCCGAAAATTCTTGAAATGGATAGAATTTCTTGCTGTTGAGATTCTTTTTCAGAATAGCTAAGAGTTTGTTGGATGCAATGAAGATTATTCTGCCTAAATTAGTTTGAAATTGTTCTAATGATTTTTGTTTCAACAACTCTCTGCTCTTTTGAATGAATCCGTTTAATCTTCATTTTAGCATTGCTTATATTGGCCCCAGTGTCACCCCATTTACCAACTTGAATCCAGGCTACAGGATTTATGAAGTTGATGGTGACTATGCAAATAGTACTCAGGTAAGGCGTCGTCCAAACAGCTTCCAGGAACGAATCTTTTTTATTCTTAAATTCTGCTATACCAAGATACTCAATGACAAGTTTCATGTTTTTGAAGGATATCAAGAAATATTTGATGACGATAAAAAAGAAAGGCATTGAAAGCTTTCGTTAGAGTCAACAGGGTGTCAAAAAAAATTGTGCTCCGTTTTTATGGATGCTGTGGAGGAGCCGTAAATTCAGTTTTCTCGGTTTTTACGCAGTTATATAGACCAGGCTTAGAGTTTGAGACATTGTTTGAGTCAATCTGACAAGTGTTCGTTGATTTATCGCAAAGAAAAAGCCCAAATAAGTGGCTGCTTCAAAAAAGCATTTCTATTGTTCTCCAGCAATATCAAAATCAAGAACCAAGCAAATTTCCAAATATAGAGCTCTGGCATCCAATTAGAATTTTCGCTACATGCTTTAAAGAGTTGAAATTATGATCTTGGCTTTATGATTTTGTTCTGCTCTCTTATGACTGGGCAACACTAATGAAATTTACTTTATTTGACATTATTTGAGAACAGCAGGAGTGCTGTTTTAAGTAGTCACTAATTTTGCCTTTTCTGTGCCATAAATCAGCAACCATTGGTCAGATTGAGTTAAACATGGTCTCAAACTCCAAGTTGAAGTCCGACGTATGCAGCTTCATATTAACTGAAATAATTGAATCAATAGCTCCTCCACAGCAACCACAACCGCACAAACGGGGCACAATTTTTTGGGACACCGCGTAGATTGCTTTTATTTGTTCTTCAGTCCGTTAAGCTCCACCACTAAGAGCTTTATGATTTTCAGAAAATGGCCTAAAATGGACCCTGTCTTATTCAATAGCTTGAGTTGGGACTGGATTGGCCTGCCAGCATTTACGTTTCTTTTAGCAAAATCAAAGTGAAAAAATATCTTAGACGGTCAAAACAGTACTTCCACTTTACATACTTAGAAGTGCTTCCTAGCTTAATCAGATCCATCCTCTTAAGTGATATTTGATGACGTATCTAATCTGCAGGCTAGATATTTTCATGCTGCCTTTCAGGTCGTATTGGATCATTTAACATACATCATTGATTTGGATAAAGCTAACAAAGAAGGTAAAGCAACATGGGAATTGGAATACAGAGCGACGGTAAGCTAACCCCGTATGCTATCCCTTAAACTTTCGTATTTTGGATACACTTGTTGAATTTGTTCTTATGTTATTTTCATATGAATGAATCAGTTTCCTTTCATTTTGAACAATGTTTCAAGAAAAGTTACTCCAACAATCATGTACATCGATTTTCCAGGAAGCTTATGGTACGAAAGCGCCAGTTCTCCCGTCTGTTTGGAATGATCTGGTCAATAGAATGCACACGAATAACACTTTATTCCAGCTTTTTAACAAGTGAGTACTTAGTGCAAATTGATTCTATGCTTTTAGGCGTTTCTCTCTTGCTGCCTTCCTCCATTTCTCGTTGATTGATTGATCCATTGATTCATTTATCAATTCACCCATCCATCCATTTATGCATTCAATAAACCGTTCATTATTTCATGCTTGCATTCATTATGCATTCGTTTACTCATTCCTTTAAAGACTCAATCTCCCGGATCCATCTCCCTTTAAGACTCCATCTCCTTTATGATAAGATAATTGCTGGGGCAAGTTTACAGGAATGAAATTGTGAGGTGTAACCCCCTTCTAAGAGAAGATATATCCTTCTTCTTCCCTCCTCCAAGAAAGTGTACCTCCTGCAGGGAATACCCTCTCAAATGAGCAGCATGTTGTATTTCGAAGCGCTGGAACATTCGTCAGGAAAAATTAGAATGAAATTTAAATGAGGATGAAAGAAGCTGTTCCTACGCTCTTTGATCTTCGTGATGCAGAAGATTCACTTCTGAAAGTCTGGATGCCTAAAAATTATTTCAACTTTCCCTCTTAGATTTTTCTACAAATCTCACCCTGAACCCTGCACAGGAGCCTGCATAACATCAACTCTGTGCCGACTGAAGAGTGGGCGATCCTCAGACGATAAAGTATTTTGTAAGTTTGAGAGTGAAGCTCATTATAAATGGTATAAACAGTTTAATTATAACTTGAGGAAATGTTAGAGTTGATTTTTCTCAGCTCATAGTATTTTATCATAGAAATTTTCGAAGCTCTGCTATGTCCCTAATCATAATCATTCAAGCACTTTTACTGAGAAGTACTTTTACTAAGAGTATAGGTCAGGGTTTGGGAAAATTTATCAACTGATGTTTTACCAGAAAATTGATTACTTGTCTGAAAGTGGGTGTTAGCAAACCTTGGCCGATCTGTTTTCTCGAAAAAAAGTGCTATAACAGCGAGATTCCATGAATTTGCCATAACCCACTTTGCCCCACTGTGACCAGTTTTGCCCCATCTTGCCATAATTAAGAAGTGAAGCTCATTGTGTTAAGGTAGATAGACCAGTTTGCTCTAAATTTTACCCCCTCTTTGACCTGCCTATGAAAGAAAAATTCATTTTCCTACCCCCAAAATGTAACTAAAAATATACAGGTGACTGGATCTGTTTTTGAACTGTAAAGACGTCATTCATTGCCGTAAAACCTCTAATAAGCCCCGGGGGCTTATTTGATTTTGGACACCCCAAAGGGGGGCTTATAAGAGAGGGGGGCTTGTACACAAAGTCAAATGACAAGGCTGTACATGATAGCTTTTCAGTTCTTCTACCCATACTTTGCAGATTCAAGATGCAATTTTGCGAGTCAGATATATCAATATTCAACACATTCTCTGTCCAAAACACTATCAAAACTAACAGGCAAGCTTGTCTGGCGAAATTTGTGGAAAATTGTTGGTAATTACTGGAATTTGAAATAAGTTGGGGGGATTAGTACAGAGGGGCTCATTTAAGATTTCGGCTCAAAGGGGAGGGCTTATTAGTGAACGGGACTTAATAGAGACGGGGGGCTTGATAGAGCTTTCACGGTATTTCGAAAGTCGCTTGAATACAGTTAAATTGAACTGAATTGGAAGATTTGTTAAATACTTCATCTATGGGCTGGGGATAGTGGTCTCAAATGGATTATGTATGCATATAGATTCTAATTCAGCCGAAAAAGAGGTTAAACGACATTGAGGCTTGACATTACTCAAGTTACGCTTAATTCTACAGGGACCTAACAGAGTTTCTAGTTGTTCAAGATTTTAATTGTAATGGCTTGTTTGATAAGAATAATTGTTTAACGTTGTTAGAATGTTTCTTCAGTTATATAATAACGCTTCTATTACGGACTGCAGAAAACGCAGAATTTAGAGAGAAGATTTGCGTTTTATAAATCAAGTTATTCCCATCCTAAGGTATCATTCGTTAACGATTTATCGACTTGTTTTCCCTCCGTTTTACTTTTTCTGCGATGGTGCCATTCTTCTCTTCATCCTTATGCGTGACGGCAGACTGAAATAAACTCAAGGGCCCTGGAGAAAAGGATACAACACTTGAGTGGCATTGTTTCTCCAGAGCACTTGAGGTCATGTCAATCTGCCGCCACGCACTGGAATTAAAAAGGCGCCTTCGCAGGAGAATTAATTACAAACAGAAGCAAAGACGAGTCGATATATCGCACACGAAATGATGAAGTAGGATAGGAATAACTCGATTTATGATACGAAAATCTTTTTCTAAATTCAGCGTTTCCTACAGCCCGTGCTTCAATTAGTTGAGTGACAAAACTTAGAAATGATCTTATCCCCCAGGCAACTAACGTTTTCGATGAGGTTTGATGTTGCATTCTTACGTGTTCAAATAGGAGTATGGTGTCAAGTAGATCTAATTTTTTATTGTCCTATGTGGTATGGCCACTTTCAGAAGAACCGCTACCCTTCAATCGAATGATTTTGTACAAGAAATGTGGTTGACACAAGATCTAGGGTAAGTTTTTGAGCTTTGGACTTTTTGACATTAGACTCTGTAGCTGCCAGATGCGGACGTCTTTGAAAACGCAGATACTTTTTTATGTTTTGGAGCTTTCCAATTTTCCAGCCTCTTCGCTCAGAAGAAGCTGCTTATTGAAGACTAGCTCCCCGAGAATAGTTTGCATCCTTGCATTTCCATCATTTGTGAATATGCTCACATAATTTTGATTCCCTTCTCGATGTTCTTTTCCTGTAGGATGACCTTCAAAATCACTCGTTTCAGGTTGTCAGTTTCAGAATAGAACGTGCGCAAAATCTCTTGAGACTTGCGAAAGTTTTGATGATGATTTCACCTTGCAATTTACATCCTCGAGCGGAAGAATTATGCTGGCATCTTCTTGACTCGCGTCTTCTTGCTAAAAGAGCCCATTATCAAACTGTTTGTAACGTTAAATATTTCGAAAATTCGACATTTTCGAAAGTATGACAATTTTGTAGATTTAGGACAATTTGAATTTACTTTCCAACCGATTTTGATATTCCAGCAGCTCTTCCTAGGGTGATATAGTTTGTCTCATATTAGGTATCAAGTGAAATCCCCCGCGAATAGAAGTAATCAAAGTGCTTTGTATTATTGATTTCGCGTAGTCGCAAGTCTCACGTGACGTCTAAGTTTGAGAGACTGACTGTAATGGATATTATTAAGTTTGTAATTAATAGAAAATGAAAAAGATATACGCTAGACGTTCTAACCATTCTAACTGATGTAATATGACTAGTTGACATGGCACGGTTTTAATTGTTGCATATTATGCCAGAATTTGATATGGCAGCAGTATTGCATCCGAAGGAACCCTGTCGTCTAATTGTGAACAAATCTGCAAATTCCACTGTCTTAGGCACGTTGGGGCTTGACCCCAGCCAGACTGATGACTTTCGGCTAAGTTTTGCTCCATTGAATTGAATTGTTATTTGAATGGGTATAGTGGGGGTATCGTTGGGGTAAATGGAGCGAAAACAAGGACGAATGTAATAAGTCTAGACCCTAGCCACCTAAAACTAACGGTCCAAAATCCAGTTATAACCGGGCAACCGCAAGAAATATGAATGTTTTGTTTGTTTTCTGTGATGTACGAAGATTTATCTTCAAAACAAGTCTTTCATTGTGAGAAAAAGATGGAAAGTTTGTGTGACATTCCCACGGGGAAGGAGGTTCTTCAATAGTAGAGGTATCTTAAGGATATGCCTCCCTCAAGGGTATACTTTTTTTGCAATTTTTAGTCCAGCCACAGTCTAGCCAATGGTATCATTTTTGACAATGTTGGTCTAGGGAACGGTCATGCGTTCAGCGTAAGAAATGTAGGTATCTTTTTTTGAAAGATAGATATTGTGATAGTTGCAGATGTAATTTCACAAAGGTTGTATCTGTCTTTACTGGTTAAAACAGTGCTCAATGCCATGAAGGCAGAGCGAATTATGGATACAGTTTTATGTGTCTTCATCCTGACAACTCATTTTTTTGTAACTAGTAAAAGAAACAAAGCAACCTTTGAAAAAATTTACGAATTCAAACCAACAATTTAGAGATAATCCTGACTCAAATGTGGCTTGCAATGAACCTAGCCAAGAGAATAATATTTCCATATTAGTCTAGCCTAAGGTACCATTTTGAAACTGTGGGCGGCACACCCCTTCTCGAGATTTAGCCCTGCAAAATCACAATTTGGGGATGGAGCTCCATGGAAGTTGTCGTTTTCCCAAAGTTTATAGCTATTCATAAGGAAGTTGTAATTGTCTGCTAATTTCACGCTCCAGTTGTATTCATATGGTTGGTTTTTTCAAGAGGTTAAAGTACCTTTTACTGCCATGCGAAATCCTTGCGATCATCTGGAAACCAGGCTTTAATAATCCCTGTATCTTATTGGATTAGCTGAGAACCGGAGCTAGCTTTTGGTGTTTTGAGCTTGTGCGCAGCAGCGCAGCACTCAAATCAGTCGTGTATCTCTGCCCCGTTCCCGTCCGTCTGCGCTTTGGTACCCGTAGGTTACCTGCAAACTATAGCAGCGATCAAAAAGTCTGAAAACAACGGCTTTGTTTGTAAATTAAGCCAGGGAAATTCGAAAAAATCATATGTATTAGTTTTCCTTGCTTTATAACCCAGAAGACTGATATTCGCAGAACGACGTTTCAGGTTTCGAAGGATGCTTTTGAAGCTTTCACAGTGGACCAAGGAATGAGATGATAATTTTTGTTTATTCTGTCACATGCTTCACTACACGTGCAGTCGTCGTCTTCCGTCGTTCCTGTAATGCTGCATAACTTCTGTGTTGGCCTAGTCGGCCTCTGCTTTGTTGCCTCGATAACATTCTTGCTGTTTCAAGGTAAGCAAAGCCATGAGGCATCTGAATATCAATGCTGCCTTCCGTCCTCTGCGGAGGAGAAATTGTGCGTTTCTGTGGAGCCAAGTAATTCTATCTTCCGCAAGGCGGCGGCAGTGAAACCGCCCATGCTCCTATGTTTTGCAGAGACTTCGTTCTAAAGACGTGTGATAAATCAGCTCCCGCATCGGGAAAGAAATTAAGAGGTCTTTTATTGGTGAAGTGTTCTACCTTTCATAAATGATATTGACTTGCAAAGTTGATGAAGAATTTCTAATGATGTGGGCATCTATCAGCAAAGTTGTTTGATGTGTTAGTAGCACTTATCGCAAGGTACAGCGAACTTTTCTTCAAAATACTTTGAAATGAGATTAATTATAAACGGTTCGCTCAAGAGAGTTTGTTTGCATTGAACATCCACCTTACTTGGCTCTCCTATAGGTTGGCTGCCTTGCAATAGATAAAGGTTTGTTTGCACCCATTACAAGTCATGTGGTCAATCTTTTGATAAAACATCTTTTGATTTCTTAACATATTTCGTGTCATCCAAAGCTATGTCATGAGTGCAAAAATAGCAAAATACTATAACTTGCCAAGAGTATGGTTACATGACTTGAAATGGGTAAGACAGTCCTAACCCGATTTGTCTACGCTTATCCCGCTGCTTCTTATTCCTTACCATTCCAAGTAGCGTTTTGGAGAAATCTATTTTTCTTTGTCATGTTTTTTTCTTCTTTTTCTCGTCTCAGATCCAAGAAAACAGCAAGAACCATTATCATACAAAGCCAAGAAGGAAACAAAGCTTGTTCCTCCGCAGAAGATTCCATCACAGCCAACATCACCTCCGAAGAAGCCTAAATGTCTGAAGAATGTTTTCTCGGATATCCTTCTGGTAATCATCTACAACCACCCATTATATGATAGTGCAGATCTTCTTCGAGAATTTTACAAACCAGTCTTTCCGCATATATATGTTTGCGGGGCACTCCTTAATGTAACTTATGATATACACTCCTCTGCGATAAACAAAGGAATATACGGGTATAAATGCCTGGCTGATGCCATCCATGCACATCAAGGCTTTTCAGGCTACTTATACATAAATGATGATGTTATTGTAAACTATTGGAATCTCATAAAATTTGGATTTGATTTCAGCAAGATTGGGGAATCCTCTAACCAATTCGGCAAAGTTAGCATACACGAAGCAATGCCTACGAACTGGTATTGGTGGATATCCCCCTATGGTTTCAAGAATTGTAAAAGCGCAATAAACGAAATCAAACTGTTATCAGAAAGCTTTCAGTTTTATAATACGTCATGGAAAAATTTTGAATTCAATGGACGAGGTGACCATTTTTGTCACAACGGTAGATCTGACATCGTGTACATTCCAGGACTTCTTTCAAGAGCATTTTACGAAATATCCAATGTATTTTACAAGTATCATTGTTTCCTGGAAATTGCAGTTCCAACAATTCTACGATTTCTTGCAAGGGAGAAAGATATTTCGACATTACATGGCATGTATTTGCCTGGGGATGTACGAAAGAAGGACCCACGTGTTACAGACAGTAGATATTTCTGGACTACTTATTTGAAGAAAGCTTCGCTTTGGTTTATTCATCCTTTTAAGCTGCATCATTACGAGGATCACAACAGAGATTTGAATATTGAACTGATGAAGAGAATCATGATACGAAAAACAAAGGAACTGACTGATTGTGCTAAAGAAGATGTTATTTTGAGCTTATAGGTCATTTTAAATTGCCCTTGTCTGTTGCAATCCCGGTATGTCAATTCAAGGGGCCCAAGTGTAACCATGGGTGTTTGTCTATGAAATCCCTGAGAATGGGGTCAGAACGTCCATTGAAGCTAGTACAGAAAGCCAAGAAAAATTGTAATGATTTCTGCTTCCAAACTTCAAAGAGTCTTCTTCATACGTCTAGAGAAGTAGAATTACAAGTTAATAACATTCTCTAGGTCTCTATATTTCTCGCCCTTCTTGATAAGCTCCGTCGTATATACTTGTCAGAGAATGTGTTGTATTATTTATGTTGTATGTGTTGTATGTGTTGTTGTATTATTTGTGTTGTATGTGTTGTATTGTGTAAGGGGTATTATTTTCCACATTTTTTAAGAGAAAAGCCTTTAAAAGGGGTCGACTTTTACAACCAAAGGCAGAGAAAAGGATCAACTTCAAAAGTTGCTAGACAAGCATCATCACACTTGAACCCCAAGAGATGACCCACCGGAGTTGCAGTGTACCATATGAGTTAAAGATACGTTAAAAACACGTATGCTGGACTGTGAAGTAGGTAGAATGTACTCGACTTTCTGGAAAATGCTGGCAAGAGGTTTGCATGGGCACTAGAACACCACGTTTCATTTTGGTCCATGATTTACTGCAAATAACTTACATTTGTGTTGAATATAAATTTCAACGTCTAGTAGAGATCACGGACCAGAATCGAACACGAAATTCTATTCTTTCTTACTCCCATACATGCCCCTCACCAGCATTTTCCTTTCTACTGGGTCTAAGTGACCAGTGATTTGACCAAAAATAATTTTCACATCTAAGTACTCTCAAGTACCGAATAAACGGGGGGGGGGTGAGAATAATCGGGGGGGTTGGAAATGGTTCGATATAACAATAATTGGGGGGCTGGAATAATCGGGGGGGGGGTGCCTGGAGAAATATGAAATAGCCGTTTCTTAGGTAAACACGTATCTGTTATATATCTATGTGAACAATGATGTTACTGATACATATACTTTTGAACTCTGGTTCTGTTGAATGCACTTCTTGAGACTTTTTCTTGTGTTTATACAGAAATTATGTCTAATATCATTTCATTTTTCCAAAAATTAATAAAAGGGGGGTTGGAATAAGAGCGGGGGGGTTGGAAAATTTTTCAAAAATTAATAAGCGGGGGGGGACGATTATTCGGTACTCGAGAGTAGTGATGGTGCCAGGGAAGAGCTGGGGGGCTACAGTCTCCATCGGAAGCGCCTAGCCTCCCCTCGTTGGAGGAATGCTTAGGTTGTCAGAGCAAATTTGGCAAAATGATAAACGAAACTGCATTGTTAGTCATTTTATTCTCCATTTCGGTTGATTTCTTGAGTCAACCCGTCATCTAAGTTATCCATTGATTGATAAATAACATCTTAGCTTTGAATATCTGCAGCAAGCGTTTTCCTGAGGATATGTTCTGGTGGCTTAACCGCAAATGCTACGAAGGAGCTGCCACACAGCCACGTCGAAAAAGAGTTACAAAATGAAATGAGACAGGTTGTTCGGCGGCTGGTACAACTCTTTGGACTAAAATCAATGATGGACACTTCCCAAGTTCAGAAAAGTGAATTTACAATAGATTATTGGAATAACAGATGGAAAGAGGGCCAAACAGGCTGGCATAAGACTGTTACTAATCTGTATGTATGGTTATCTTTGCATTTTTGCATTTAGGCTTTTCGTAAATTTGAATTTGCCGGTTAGGCCCAGACTAAACAACAACAAAACAATATATCTGATACGTGTCATGTGTTAGGGGCAGAAATTGAGTAATTGCTTTGTGGGTCGACTTTCGCGCAAGTTCCTTGCTGCGAATTGTTGAACAGTGAGAGCAAAAGACTCCATTTTCTATCTCCTTCCTTTCACGTCTTTGTCATGCTTTTAGAAGTCTTACGAAAAAAGTGAATACTTTTTTTCAAAATATAGTTCGGTATCTCATACAAAGTTGAGATTTTCTTTAAAACATAGATAATGCCTTGCGCCATAGACCTTTTACAGCTTTTATTTCTACGAAAGAGCCTAGATCGAGCATCAGTTTTATACATTTTTAATCACAATTGTGCACATTTTCGAGCATCCTGCAAAATGCAGCAAAATGCCGTTCGATTCCGGTTCTTTTCGGAATAGCTAAAAGGTCTATTTCTGCACTTGCAAATGACGTCTTTGCAAATGACGTATTTCAAGCAACGCAAATAAGCAAATTGTGAAATTTGACACACTCACCGGAGGTGATTGGATCATCATCATGACAAGGCAGAAACTTCTCTTTCCAGTTCGATCTGCACTAAGATTAGTACACGAAATTCCTCAACATATCTAGCAAGGTTACACAGTATTTCAGAAATTTGAGAACAGATAATTAATTATTTTGGACTGGACCAAAATGGATTCTGCGAAAGTTCAAGACAGCAATTTTGCAGTTGAGGATTGGGCAAATGCTTGGGAAAAAGGATACAGTGGAGGATGGCATTTGAATTTTGTGCACCCGTGAGTGGATATGCTGAAGAAGCTCATAAAAGTACCAGTCGACAGCATCCGCTGCCACATGTGATACGAATTGGGACAGTTTAAATTATACCTGATTCACACTAGAATAAAATCGCTTTTATAGAAATGCATTTAAAATTCAACGGAAAAAGTGTCGAAATAATTTTCATAGATTTTTGTGGGTGCCTATTCCTACGAAGTCATTTGGATAGATCAATAATTTTTATTTGATTTGGAAAGGGAAGGATAGCTCACTTTCTTCATACTCGATTACTTTGGCTGATATGGAATGGATGATAGCCGGAAATCTATGCTTCCTGCAATTTTTTGGCTTGGGAACATCGTTTTTCGGATTCAGCATAAAAAATTACCTAGGATAGGGTTTCAGGGCGTTTGTCTAAAAGATACTGCGCCATTTGAGCCACACCCCCTTTTTGTGCGTCTGGAGACCAATGACATTCAGGGTCGTGTACAGCAAGTATTGTGTAATCGCAGCATGATGATGCAAAGAGTTGCATCGTCATCATATTACCTGCAACTGCAAGCAAACAAAAACATACGAAGGAGAGATCGGCTGGACACTACGGTACGGCCTACATACTGAAAATTTGCATTAGGAGGCACTTTGCATCAGAATGGGTGATTCTGCTAAAGTCCAAAACACCAATTTAGCAATAGAATGCTGGAATAATGCTTGGGATAATGGACACACTGAATGGCATATGAATAGAGTTCATCCGTGAGTTTCCAGAGAGAAGATTGAGTTCATCACTTGATTTTGTGGTTCTTTCTTACTGACAAACTTGACTAATTTCAAGAATGAAAATGGGGATTCAGGTCGCCTGCTGGCCTGGAAAATGTTCATGTTCTGGACCACGACGTTTCTGCGCTATGGGAAACGCCCCTCTTATTTCTGAGAAACGCCCATATTGTTCCTGAGCAGTCAGTCCCAGACTACCAAACTCCTCCCTTGAGAAAATTGGCATGAACAAGCTCAGACAACTGGGTGGGGACATAACCCCCCAGTTCTGCGAATGAGCCGACATGACACCACATAGCACCACCATTGGAGAAACTTGTTACTGTCAACATTCCTGGTAACTGCTCTTGTCAGCACTTCACAACAAATTTGAACTTTACAACTGTGCAAGTTCATTCACATTGGGCAGTTGCCTCCCAAACAACTTCTCAAAATACAATATGAGAAAGCCTAAATTACAGAATCTCAGCCACGATTGTGGCAATTTTCCGCACCTAATCAAACTTTTGACTTAGTGATGGAAAATCAAAGTGACTGAGATAATAGTATTTTGAGAACCTATGATCTTGTGTAGTTGTAAGTACAAATTTATCATGAAATGATGACCAGAACAGATACCAGGATGTTGATATTCTTCACTAAGTTTCTGAAAGTTCTTTAAGTCATATTGTTCTGCATTACCAAAACCCAATATCTGCTTATGGTTCTGTTTTATAAGAAATACCTGTTTCCCATTTCAGTGGCCTTGAGAAGTATTTTGGAAGAATGGTTGGAGATGAAAAGCAGCAAAGAATCTTGTTTCCCCTTTGTGGAAAATCTCTTGATATGAAATGGTATGTTCAAAGTCAAAATTATTTTTTCTATGAAATAAAGACAAAGATTGTTGTAGGTTTTATCTGCCTGAGGTCATCTGATGATTTGCTGTGATCAGTTTGAGACAGGGGTGCTCTTGCCTTCAGACCTCTGTTCCCTTTCTGCAATTTGGGCACTAGAGCCCCCAGTTATCTGAGTTGCCTCCTAGTTGGCTGCACGAAAGAGTTGCTTTTCCAAAATCCAGAAGCACTTTCTTTCAGAACTTGAAGTCCAGTCAACAAGGTTATTTTCATATTAGCTAATTGTGCTCTGGACGACAAATTCCTGTGATTGTAGCACTTTATCAAAGCAACTGCCATCACCACAAATGCCAATTTTTGGGGGAGAAGTTTTGTTGGCAGATATTCCCCATTTTTCCAGTCATGCCTCATCAGATGAAGTAATTTTGGAAACTTACCAAGAGAGAACATGGCATTGCAGGATTGTGTTTGGTGTAGACTTTCAAATGGTACTGTACTTAAGATATTCAGTGTGTTGTTAACACAGACCCTATTCAGTTCCTCAATGTTTTCAAATTTTGCAGGGTTGCAGATCAAGGACATCATGTAACTGGAGTTGATGGTTCTGACAAGGCTGCAAAAGAATTTTTTCAAGATAACAACATTGAGTACAAAATGGATGCTATAAACATGGCCCCAAGAGGAGCACTAGTTTTTTCAGTAAGATTATTTTCTAAATCCTTCCAATGATAGTAGGCTGTTGGAATGGGTCCTCAGCTTTGTGGCTTTTATGGTACTGTAATTTTTAAATAGTCACCCTAGCTGAATATACAATTTGCAAAAACTTTGCAATATGATTGCATCAAGTATGCTCTGTTGTTCTTTAAGAGTTTGCAAGTTTGCATGGAGTTAAGTCCAAATTGGCATGCTTTCAGGAAGCTTCAAGTAAACTGATGCAAACTGCTTGGATGCAAAATTAAAACTCCTTACAAACATTTTGCAAACTCCCCAATGCAAACCAAATGCAAGCCTGCCTTTTACATGGGAATGCTTCCTAAGTATTCCCGCAGTTTCATTTCCCTTTCCATTTCTCAAATTGTAATGGTGTAGTGTTCCAAGTTGCCCCAAAATTTTTTTGATGTTTGATTAGATATTGAAAAATATTGATAAATACAGCATATAACAGGCATGTTGAAAAATATGATGAAATAAACAGCATGTATGGTAAAATTGTCCTGTTGATAAGATCTCTTATAAATCTTAGACATTCTCAGCAATTGTTTTGCAATGAAGTCCAAAATTGAGGTCAGAAAGTATCCATATGTTAGATATGATAATTAAATTTTAGACACCTGGAATCTTGCAAATTCGCTGAAAATTCTGTGAGTTACTAGCTTTTAAAGATCAAGTTTGTGCAAAAGCTGAAACTCTTCACTGATTCTTTTTTGTTTAGTCTCTGGATGGCAAGATAAAGATATTTGTTTGTGACATGTATGATTTCAGAAGGTAAGATGACGAACTTTCAACAGTTTACCAATTTCTTTTAAAAGATATTCAATGCCCAATATCAAAAGATGTATCTTTACAGGATGTTTTTATGAAAGATGTAAGAAATTGAAAAGATTATTCTTTGACCAATTGGTAAAGTTTCTGAAGAGAGTCTGCTAGACATATTGAGCTGGTAACCTTTTGCAGGCTTGAAATGCATCATTCAAAAGACCAGCAAATGGTCTTCCTATGGTGGATGGAAAGATGCACAAAGTTGGTAATGTCCTTGTTGATAAAAAACAAACTATCCTGGCTCATTGGAGCCTACATTTATTCTGAGTTTTTTTTAATGGTATATATCTGAAGTTTTCTTCAAGACTTCCATGGGGGGGGTTACTCCCATACTTGACTTGACGGGATGTGCAGCTCAACAAGGTGTCCTTTTATGGTAAAACTTATGTGACTGGGTGTCCTTTTCTGATAAAAATTATGTGACAGGGTATTACAATTGATAAGAAAATTATGCGACAAGGTATCATGTGGAAGGATGCCTTTTAGAGCTCTCTTGAAACAATTGATTTTGGCTTAATTTTTATGCAACAAGGTATACTTTTGGGCCATTTTTATGCAGCAGGGTACAGAGTGTAGAGAGATTTGCCACACACCCCTGTCACTTCCCTAGTCAAGTACCCCCTGGAGAAAGGTTGTCATAATTTTACTGTCACTTGACATGCAATAATTTTTGAATGATAAATTTTTTTATCACTGAGAAATGTCAAGGGTTGAATTTTTCAAGTAGCTTTAGCATTCATGTTTGATGATATTCAGATTGAATATCTTCATTTCCTCATTAATAGTACAGTTGCTGGAGGACAGTTTCATGGAGCATTTGACCGAGGAGCACTTGTTGCAATCAATCCCAAAGACAGACCAAGGTACTTTTGGTGTTAAAACATTTAAATTTTTCCCAGTTAAATCTAGTGTGTAATAGTGGAATTTTAGACTAAGCTGTTATGTGACCCTCTAGAGGTTATTAAACAGGAATTTTAAGATTTTATTTGTTCTCCGTTGAGTTTCAGCAACTCATTTGTTTATCTCTAAAGAATGGATTTCATCTCTTCTCTTAAGATTTACTTTATTTCATTTGTAAACACAAAAAATTTGGTAATCATCTGAATTCTAATTTTTTTGCTATCACTATTAGACATAATTTTAAGATTTTATTCGTTCTCCGTTGAGTTTCAGCAACTCATTTGTTTATCTCTAAAGAATGGATTTCATTTCTTCTCTTAAGATTTACTTTATTTCATTTGTAAACATAAAAAATTTGGTAATCATCTGAATTCTAATTTTTTGCTATCACTATTAGACATAATCATTCTGTCAAGTCTCTTTCAAACAAATTGTTGAGTCAATGACCTTCAAATCTCATATGGCATTCACACTGACACTGCTTAACTAGCTTCATCCTCCCTTTATCCATAAAGTTAAATTCAACCAATCACATGCATTTGATTTGTTGACCAATGAGAACCATTATCCATAATTCCACAAAAAGGCTATTGACACCCATAATCTTGGAATTGAAAATGGTACATTCCATACTGCCAACATAATAAGATACCCACCCCCTATGGGTTTACTTTAATCTTGGTTGTTTTTCTGCCACAAAACATAAACAATTGATTCTTAAAAATTAATGTAAATTCATTAAAATGAATTTTGGCAAATCCTCGCACTTTTTGTAGATCACTGATAGATGCACTAATGACACAACTATGAAAGTGAAATGGCCTTTTTCAGTGCCAAGCGCTGGGATTGCAGAAACAGAGCAGACCTAATCAAGTCCGCTCTGCAACACTTGTCATGACGCTCAGGTGGTAGGACGCTTGGTGCCACCAGGTATCAAACCCATTCCGCCTTACTGTTTTAGCTGCAAAGTCAAAGGATTACACAGTTACACCATAACACCTTCAAACTTTTCTCTTCCCAGATATGCAGAATTGATGGCTGATCTCATATTGCCTGGAGGAAAGATTTTGGCGGAATGTTTTGAATATGATCCTACAGTCTATGGTGGTATGAATGTTACATTCTATTTTCAATATATAGACTTTAAAAATTACCTTGTCACCTTGTTACCTTGTTACCCTGTCACCTTGTTACCTTGTCGCCCTGTTATCTTGTCACCTTGTTACCTTGTCACCTTGTTACCTTTTTACCTTGTCACCTTGTTACCTTGTCACCTTGTTACCTTGTTATCTTGTTACCTTGTCACCTTGTTACCTTGTTACCCTGTCACCTTGTCACCTTGTTACCTTTTTACCTTGTCACCTTGTCACCTTGGTACCTTGTTACCTTGTAACCATTGTCACAATTTGCTTCAGAATGAGTGCATGTGAAAAACAGTTTGTAAAACATCAACAAACTTTCTCAAAGCATCCATACACTTTAATAGATTTTCGACAAAGTTTGATTTTCGAGCATCCTTTCCTAAACCTATTTGGCTCAGTCTGAAATAAACGTGAAAAACAAACGATTGCTTCATGCTTCATTCACTATTGCTGCTATCAAAAAAGTAACTTTTTCTCAGTCTCAGCAAAAGCTTGAACTTCAAAAGTCTGTAACTCCATGAATATTTACCGAATTTGCAAGATTCTGGTGTCTAAATTTACTTTAAGATCTCTGGAAGGGGTATCTTTGCCTGGAGCCCGTTCCTTATATCATAATGTTTTAATATTTAATCAAAACGTCGAAGAATTTGATTGGACAACCCTGTATCTTTCTCTAAACTGAATGGATTTGAGATTCAGGTGAAACTGCACTTAAGGTGGCTCACTTTCGAGAATTTCGGAATTGCGAAACAGTGAGAGGTGGTTGTGTACTGTACCAAGTAAAAATAAATTCAAAACACCAAAAAACACTAAAAAGTTACAGTGGCTCGCTTCTGATACAAATTTCAACTACTAGACACTGGGTGTCCTATCGCTCATGCCTTGATGTGAAATCATCACTTTTAGATCGAGCGTGAAAAGCATGATCTTGGCATAAGGTTCATTCTTATCTTTGATATTCTTCAGCTTCATATCTGGTGCAATTCACCCAGTGATTATCTGACATGGGCTGCAGTATGAATTACTCCATTAAATCTTTGCGGCTAAAACTCTGTTTTTACTGTATTAGAAATTTAGAATTTTCATTATTTTTGTCCATAGGTCCTCCTCATCATGTTCCAGAACAGCATGTTCACGAAATATATGGTAAGCAGAAGTCTTTCTTGCTTTTTTAACGATTCCGTTTCAACGAGATGCTTTGCACATGCCGTGTCTTAGCTTTCTTTTGTTGTCATCATTTGCATTGCCGATGCCATCCATACAGCAAGAAGAGGTTCTATTTCTTTGCTCGAATTTTTAAGACAATGGTACGAGGTGATATCAGTTGTGCTTACCATCACGTTACATCTTGCTTTATTGCTTTCCAGACAAGAATTTCAATGTGGATCAACTAGAGAAAGAAAGGGATATGACGCCAAAGTTTAAAGAGCAATGGAACATTGATGTTATGCATAAAGCTTACTATTTATTCACCAGAAAATGAAATTGACAATAGCTTAATAAAACCTTGGCCGTGAGCCTCGTTTAGACTGATTAACAAGGACAGTTTTTGTAATGCAATAGCAACAGTTGGTTCAATTGACAACTGAAAACAAAAGAAATTCTTTCAACCAGTAAATCAAAGCAAACACGTCCCAAACGAGGCCCCGAAACCATGACGGCAAACTCTCGCCTTGTACAAGAGAAATGTGGTTTTTGAGAGAAATTATGTTCTTATGATTAAAGAAGAAGAGTAAATCTAAAGTTCTGTTTCACGGATTTTTTTATTTGGAGCTGTGTGGCAACTGTTTCATTCAAGCTCTAAATATCCGAGAATTATGATGCCTTCTACTTGGATTCTGAATCAAATAAACAAATCCGCAAGACAAAATGTTAGATTTACTCTTCTTCTTTCGACATAACTTCTCTTGAAAAGCACCTTTCGCTTGCACGATGCGAGAGTTTTCCCTACTTGTTTTGGGGAAACTTCTGCGGCTGCGTTTGTTTTGATTTTTTGGTTGAGAGAATTACTTTGTCTGCCGTGACTAATGTCTTTGAATTGAGGTGTCAACTAAAGCAACTGCTGCTATAGTATCACAAAATCTGACCTTGTTAGATTGATTAACAAAGTCCCTTGCAACCACGCAGTAAACCTTGCTCGAGAGGGTTCATATTGAAACGATCAAGTTTTTCAGATCCTGTCGCCTGAAGCGTCATCACCAAGTCAATGACTAAAGGGCACAGGGAAACAAGGAACTAACGTTATCGGTCTCGTCCTGCAGAGGGTAAGGTCCAGTGGGGCGATTTGACTAGAAATTCGACCTCAAATTAGATGTCAGGTGAACGCTTCCGCGAATAAAAACAATTGAAGAGTTCTGCGTGAGCAATTTTGCGTCATCGCAAATCTCACTTGACATCTAATGCAAGCCGACCGAAGATTTCGAATGACTGCAACTTAGGCTATGATGGCGCATTGGGGAAAGCAATTTCGCACAGTTTTCAATGTATTCTCTGTATTCTTAAACGCACAATGCATGGAGGGTGCAGTAGATAGCCGGTAAAATATTTTTTCTATTGAATTAGATTCTATGTTCGTGTCGTTTGTTTTCATTTATTACCTTCGAAGTCTTTTGGTTTAACAAAATTTGATGATTGATTTGAAAAAGAATCTATCATCGACTTTTATCAGTATGCTCCATAACAGTATTGCTCTTTCAAAGCAATCTTCGATTGCATTGTCAGTTGACTTAGTAGTTTTTCTTATGTACCTCAAAGTGAACTGAAGTCTCGAAAATTTTTTCAAAAGTTCCAGCTTCAAAAAGGGAAGACGAGACGCGCATACAGTTCTTCCAAGGAGCGAAACCTAATGGCCGATTCCTCTCAGTAGAAATTTCCAAGCAAACCTAATTTTACATAATAAAAGTTATGTTAGGCGTAACATTCAATTAGAATTTTCAGTCCGCTCGGAAAATTCAACTCTTAATTCATACTCAAAATTCATTCTCAGATATGAGCGTCTTCCGTGCAAATGCACATGGCTCGTTTTCTGAAGTTAGCCTGCGGACAGGCCCAAATTAAATCTGAAAATGGCACAAAATATGATTGCAGGTTTTAGACCTTATCCCAAGGAAATCACTCTCAAGCAAAATTTTTCACAAATCTGGAGGGGTGTCCATGTGATTAATTTAGCAACAACATAGACGCTGCGGAGGATGCTGCGTCACTAAGCAACTTTGAATACAAAATGGTGGATGGAGTGCTCAAAAATCTCATCTTAATTCATCGAGGAAAGACGGCCTTCTACGTTGAAAGAGATCAATAAATTTTCAAGAAACAAGTAGTTTAAAGATTGAGTAACACTGGAGCATTCCTTTGCGAGTCAAATACGTTTATTTTAGTGGAAATCACAAGCCAAATTCAGCCCAAGCCAAAATTTATTAGGCCCATACGAACTTCTGTGGCCTAATAAAATCGTAATACAAATATGAGCAAATCAAGAGCTGGGAAAGAAAAAGCTCCACAAGAGAAACCTCCACAACCTCCAGTTACAAATGATGTTGTTCCTGGAAGATTCAGTGAAAATGATTGGTAAATATTGATAACTTTAGTCCAATTGCAAAAAAACAGCATTGCACTTTTCCATGAAATCATGAATCTCTGGTTATTTCTCCCCCTGGCCTGGCCAAGGCGCAGTAAAATTTTATGAAGTTTGTAAGAAGGTCCCAAACATATTTGCAATGAAATATTGTACCTAACAAAATGGTCTTTTGGGTTGAGCAAGGAATGAAAGCAAATGAATTAAAAAATTTTGTTTAAATGATGATACAAATGAGAGAAGTAATGGAACGAATGGCCCGAAGGAATTTTATAGAAAAAAATTAAAGCACATCTCTGCACCTGGGTCTTGAACTAACATAAATCTGCCATAAGAAAGAGCCAGACTCAAAAAGCTATTTTGTTATTAAGAATGACATTTATCAAATTAATATCATCTGAATTCTGCAGGAGTCATCTGCTTGATGAGGAGACAGAAGAAGACTTTATAACTGACATTTTACAAGAAGTAGTTTCAAATGCACTTGATTCAATCTATCATAAAATTGTTCAGTCTAAAGTAATTCCATATACTGTGAATGCTGCAAGAGAACTCTTATTGGAAACTATAGAGGTAGGTTGTTATTTGATCTTCTTAATGAGTGAAAATGATTGGAAAAATTTATTGTGTCATTCTTTTCTGCAATAGGTTTGGTAATTCCAAACCTACCAAATTCTGAAAATGGTAGACTTCTCAGAGACAGAAGCAATTTCCCCAGTCAAACACAAAATTCTTCAAAATTGCAGGTTTCAAATTCATCCTGAAGAGAAGAGGTTTTTCAGTTGAATAAGAGGGAGACAAGTCTGGTTCTTGGCAGCAATGCAAGGCAACTAGGAAATTTAATTTGCTTCTTTTTGAAATTTATGATGTCTAATATGAGATAGACTTGCACTCCTTTTTTGTCTCTTTTATTTTATTTTCCATGTTAGGGCTGCAGAGTTGCTGGATTTTTGCTATCAGTGGCATTCATCCTTGTAGAATAGTAAAGTAGTTTTTTAAGTAGCTTTAAAGTAGCTTGCATTGTAAAATTTGATTGAGTATGATAAAAGCAAGAATCTCTCCAAAGCCTGCCAAACAAATCTTCTGCCTTTTAAGGCAGGAGGCTCATCTGACCTTTAGAACCTGCCAAACCTGCCATTTTTGGAATTTGGGAGTAAATCAAACATGAATTTAGAGTCTACCAAGTCTGTCATTTTTTAGAATTAGTACCAAATAAACACCCCTTATGATTTAAGCAATGTCTAAGAGCAGATCCTTACAAGGTGTGTTCTTTTACTTTAAATGATATTCTATAAACATTTTTTTTTTGCAGTGGCAATTTTTGGTGAAAGATCCTGGTGAAACTGGAGTAACTGAAGATGCAACTTGGCTTGAAGATGAGGGTATATTGATGTTATTTTTCTTTGAATTAAGTAAAATTCATTACCTTTTTCAGATGTAATTTCTATATGGTAACATAACTCTACTATTTGTATTATTGTGTTTGTAGTCATAAATGAAAATTTGATGTCGGCCATCTTACTGCAATGAAGCCGCAGCTTTTTTGGATTTAATTGTTGTGATACCCGGATTCTAAGATTTAAAACCCCTTGATATGGCTCAAATGAATCTTTCTGCTGCAAGGCAGAGGGGGCGAAAAAAATTGTTTGTAAGCAGCCTATTTATCAAGCATTAATTGGATGTCAAACACAGTTACTGTAGGCCTTGCCTCTAATGGTGTGGAATATTCTTGAGTGTGGAATTGAATGATTTCAATCACCATCGCAAAATGGCTGTAATGAGTGTTCAAGTTTCCAATTCCAGGTGAACAATGATGAAAGTACTGTAGCATCTGAATAGTTCTCAAGACAGGGGGAGACATGCACAGATCTTTGATTTACAATTAGCAAATCTGACTGCAAGTACTAGCAGCTGTGAGACAGACAATGTCATTTCATTTATTTTTGGATTTTATAATGCTGCTGGAGTGATGAAGGCCTATTATCAACCTTTTCCATATGTTGGTTTAATTTGTTTTCAATGCGCAATATGTCATAATCACTGACTAATCCTATTTCTAGCTATATATTACTTAATAGTTTTGGAACTGAATTTGAATTTCAGAGCCTGCACCTCCAGTAACTGACAGCTGGGCACAAGGAATTGTGCCAGTGGTGATGAAAATCCAGCATCTTGATGCAACTTTAGAGGAAGAAGAGAATATCAATGAAACTGATAATACAACTGACGGCCAGCAACAAGACTCTGATCAAAGGTAACAATAAAATACAGCGTGAAACTGGCTCACCTGGTTTAAGTTTGACTGCATGTACAGTAATCAGGGCCGCCAAGAGGGGGGACCAGAGAGAGCAATTTGTTCCAGGACCTTGGGGTCTAGGGAATCTCTCAAAATAGGATACTCCCCTTTCTTCTGACCACTTCATTAGAGCCACATTTTGCAGCTTTGTTCCTGGGCCTCTAAGCCCTGTCAGTGGCCCTGGATGTCATATAATCTATTAAAAGAGTTTGCTGTTATGCACTGGGTGATGTCTGGCAAGCTGTGAAATAAAGCATATTGGCCAATATTCAAAACTAAATGCCAGGAATCAAAGCTGACTAAGATGTCAAAATTTTGTTTTGATTAAAGAACTCATCTTTTAGACACAGATTTGGAATTTGCTTGTAAGGGATTTTTATGAGAAAGAGAATTCCATGCTTGATTCTAGTCCCTGATTTATTTACCACTGAAATTTAAATCCTATTCCTGATGGAATGTACCGAATATGCGGTAGACCAGATAATCCAGTGCCGGGTCGCCCATTTTGAAAAATCCGGATCCGGCCAGAATCCCATTTGAACTCCTGCCAACTACTTGATTTTTGAAAATTTCATTTAGAATCAAAAAACTTGCAGCAGATGGCAAGGCAAGTTGTGAAAATATGAATGAAGCATACAGAAGAGCAAATCATGATATGTACTTTATAGTAAAAATGTAAAAGTTAGGTACAGAACTATTTGTTAAGAAGACCAAATTTCCTGCTACGATCTCCTTATGAAGTTGCAGTCATCCCAAGCTATAGTTCAGAAAAAGCAATGGCATCTTTGTTATTATACAAAGCTGTCTTTCATTTTGTAATATTTTTTCAGTGCTTGTAAACTATAGCACAATATAACACTATCATTTCTTTAGTTTTTGGCCATCATGAAAGAACTTTGTTATGAAAGAAGTATTCATGCAACTTTCATGACAAACTAGGAGATAAAATGTATTCTTGGGGATTCCAGAAACTCTTCTCATAAAATTTATGAAACTCCAAATAAATTTTATAATACTAATTGAAATGATTCTGATTGCTAAATCCTGTGCGCTTCTTTGAGGAAGAAAATATGTTTCGCTTTGTTAAATGCTTCAAAACATAAAACTCTTAGCAGCAGGAGCCTACAAAACTGTTTCATACCTTGTTAAACATGTTATCTTTTCATTTTTGTCACTCCTCTTAATCTTGGGTGAATAGTGAAAAGGTCATCTGATATAGAATAATCCGGCTCCGGCTGGATTATCTGGCAAAAGGAGACCGGATTATGAATCCAGACCAGATGAACCAGGTCCAAATTTCATGAGAAAAGTTGGGTAAATCCGGTTCTGGTCAGATTCTGAAAATCCTGCTCTGGTACACCCTTAATTCTTGAAGATGATAGTTGAATTAACTCTAAATTTCAATAGCAAGTGAATCGATGTCTGTTGCAAAAGAAACTATTTTCATTTTTTCAAGCAAATTCACTTTCAGATCACAGACAGCTTCAACTAGCATACAAATCAATGATGCATCAAGCACAGTAACATCACAACGGAGGGAAGAGGAGAATTTATCTACAGCCACAAAAGATGTCCCTGCAATGCAGCCTAAGCCACCTTCAAAACCTAAGGTATTTATCTTGTTTCCATACAGGCAACCAGGCTCCTATTCAAAGGCCTGTAAACAATGATACCATGATTTTGTAATAAATCCAGTCAAAAACAAATGCCTCTATCAAGTCTTTTAAAGTGACGTTAAGCAAAATGTGGAATAAGAAGTCTCTTTGAAAGTTGAATGTGTATATACATCTGTCTTTTAGGATATACATAACATTATTACCATACAGGGTGTCTCAAAAAATTTGTTTGACGTTTGATTAAATACTAAAAAATAACGATACGCTGAATGCACCCTTGGTTAAGTTACCCTTGTCCTGAGATTTTAGATTAATTTTTGACACAAGAATCTTGCGAATCCGCTAAAAATTCATGGAGTTACAAGCATTTGAAGTTCAAATTTGTGCGATTGCTGAAGCCAGAGGCCTCGAAATGGCATTTTTGGTAAAAGCTCCATAGGCCGTCGTTTCTGTTATTTCTCAATTGTTTCAGGGCGAGCCAAGTTGGATTCAAACAGGTTTTCGATAAAAAAGCTGTCAAGCATATGGATGCCTTGAGGAAACAGATTCAGTCTCTCGCAGATTATGTTCTGAACCACTGATTTTGGACTTATCCAATGTAAGGAAATTTAGAGAATGATCGCAAGAAATGATTTACTTTAGAAGTCCTATTTGGTTTGCTCTGATATCAACGAGAGGTATGACATTGGATAAGCTTCTCTTACCTCCGTCTTCGAGCTTTTTGCAATACCAGTAATCTGGGGGGTCTCTGGTTTCAGCTATCGCATATTTTCGATCTTCGAGAGCTCGTAACTCAGTGAATTTTCAACCGATTTGCACGATTTTAGTCTCTAAAATTATTTCATAATCTTAGGAACAGGGTTATCTTTCCATGAGCTTGTTCACGTTGTCCTTATTTTTCAACAGGCTCTTTTAGCAACAAGACGCGGACGCCTTTGAAAACGCAGCCACTTTTTCATGTTTTTAGAGCATTCTAATTTTCCAGCCTTTTCCCTCCTGGAAAGCATCTCAACGAGAGACAAATTCCCCAAGATAAGTTTGCATTCTCGCATCCTCGCATCGCATCTCCTCGCATCTCGATCTCGCATCTCGATCTCCGATAAGAATGCATTCTCGCATTCTCGCATCGCATCTCCTCGCATCTCGATCTCCTTGACACCGTTAACGAAGTATTCCAACTACACAACATCTTAAACCTGCCAAATAAAACCCTTGTGCAAATAATGTTGTATGGTGATAAAAGTTTTACTCATGACCAAAACAGACAAATTTTGGAATCAACGCTAAAATTCATTCATTCATCAGAGCGCTTTTTGTAGCACCATCAATGCAACTAGGTACATTAATCTTTTATCTCATCCTTCTCTATTAATCTTTAACCTTGTTATAATATCATAAATGTATTGTAAATATATCTATGTTACTAAAGACTATACCAAAAACCTGTCAATTTTTTATTTTTGATCCGGCAAAAGTGTTATCCAACCTCTGAGATCTGTTTCTCCCTATGAAGGGAACAGAACTTTGGTATAGCCTTCAGTGTCTCTATTTTGTTGTTTGTTAAAGATCATTTAGGGTAGCCATGCCTATCATGCTCCCAATGATATCGTTAATGTAAATATGTTTCGTTAAATTGTAAATTTTTAGATTGTGTATAAAAAAAAAAAAAATCTCCATCATTTGTGAATGTCTTCATATTGCAATTAGTTTCCCTTCTCGACGTCCCATCTTTTGCAGTGCGGCCTTCAAAAATATACTTTTCAGGCTGTCAGTTTCACAATAGAACGTACAATAAGTCTCTCGAGACTCGCAAAAGTTTCGAAGTTGATTTCTTTGTAATTTACAGCCTCGAACAAAAGAATTATGCTGGCGTCTTCTTGACTCGCGTCTCCTTGCTAAAACAGCCTAATATTTGATCAAAACGTCGAACAATTTTTTTGAGACACCCTGTATATCATACCAACCATACCATACCATACCGTACTACATACCATATAAATCTGTCTTTTAGGATATACATACCAGGTCAGGGGAGCAACTCTGTTATGAAAGCTGATTGGCTGAAAACATTTGAATGTGATGTAATGATAGGGCATTGTTATCTAGTAATGCTCGCTCATTATGTCACAGCCCAGCTTTGAATTCAAAATACAGATTGGGTGACAGGGGGAATCTTTGGTGCCGGTACCAACTCACAAGGTACCAGGTTCCACTCAAATTGAAGGTATTGGTACCACCAATTTTGGGGGAAGGAGCTAATAACTGATGATTAATAATTGTCAATATGAGGAATTCTGAAAAGAGGTCTACATCAGATTTTTTGTGAGACCAATGGGGAAGATTTAACTACTCCTGAACACGTCACTATCGCATCTGTGTCACTGTCTGTACTGTTAAAAGCTAAAATTTGATCTTGGAATCCCAAAAACATCCATTCACGAAACTGTTGTTAGTACCAGCTCATATAGGCTTGGTACTGGTATCCCTATTTTCGGTACCAGGTTTCACCACCTTTGTAAAATCTTGTACTATGTACCACCCCTCTGGTACCATGGCACCACTACCCTGCCACCCCTTCGAAATATTCTTGGTTTGTAAACCTTATCCTTATATCATATTTTTGGTTTTCAGAAACATAGATGAAGTCTTAGCTTCAAAAGTGATTCAATTTCTTGTTTTTATGTTTCAGAAACAAACAAAACCGACCTACAAGCCACATAGAGGAAGGGTGCCGGCGTTCAATCCAGTCACAGTGTCACCCACTGATGATGATGAACAAAAGAACGCGACAGATAAAACTCAGTCAAACGGGGCAGCACTGATATCAAGTGACTCCATTTTTAAGGTAAGTAGCAGAATGTGATATTCTGTTGTTATCATCTCAGAAATCACATCGTTTAAATGCAAACTAAAACACCACTTGCAGTCTACTGTTTGAATGTAATATTTCGCTCCATTCAACAGCTTTGATTTTACTCCTTTTTATTTTTATCATGTAGGTATTAGCACTTGTAATTAGGTTATTTTAGGTTTTAGCGCTTATGCTTAGATTATCTTACCAAGGTATCATTAATGTTGTAAGTTTTTAACACGGCCCCCTGTAAAGCAGTCTTAAGCCTGGTTTCCATATGATCGTAACAGTCGGTGACACGTCGTTGAGGCAGGCTCAGGGACACATCGGGGACAGTTGCGTTAAATGGAAACATTTTCTTAGTGATGTCTCCAACGTCGCCGATCAGACGGGGACAGTATGGGGACGCATGGAAAGACTTGAGATAAGTTTAAAGCCTGGTTTCCATATGATCGTAACAGTGGTTGTTTCCATATGTTGCGGACTGATTGGGGACACGAGGCTGATGTGTCGCTGTAGGTCGCGACTTTTACGATCATATAGAAACCAGGCTTTGATGGGGCCAAGTTTCTGAACCCCATCACCTACTAGGTGTAGGACGCACTACGAACCCTGTGCAAATGTGTTGTTTGAAGTCAAATCGTCTCGAATCATGTTGACTGCGCTAACCTAATTGCTCTAACTTTCCACAGGCCCATAATGAAAGGCTTGCATCCAAAAAAGACATAATTTACGATTTCAAAGGCAATGCGATTCATGTACAGAAGTTGAACATGGACCGCTTACCATCTCACAGGTAACTTTTCTCATAATATCAGCTTTTGCGAATTGTTTGGGATGCCGCAGAAGAAAATCCCCCTCTCCCCCTTTGTGTCGATGCACAGTAAAAGAACCCTGTTCTTGTGAAAGGTCAATTTTCTATCACTTCTTTCAAAAATTCAAATGCCGCCATTTTGAAAAGGATAAAGATATCAAAGAAACTTCTGCGATAAATCTACAACAAGGTACCTGACAGAGCAGACACTGCTTGAAATGACGTGATCGAGCAAGTTGAGATAGGGAACATGGTTTTTGAAACGATAAATCAAGATTTTAAGGCCCAAGGAACAAAAAATCAAGTATTGCCTAATTCTGGGATTTGTTGCAGGCCCGGGGGTAACTTAACTTGTCTATGGTACGGGGTTGTGCCATTTTTAGGGTACCTTTTTATGATACTTTCCGGATTTATGGGTATGGTTTTCAATAATTTTTTGCATCTTCCGGATTTATGGGTATAGTTTTCTATCAGAATTCATTTATTGGTGAGCTGTTTTGGCATTCCCGGATTTATGGGTGTGATTTTCAGAAATTTTCCAGATTTATGGGTATACTTTTGAGAAATTTCTCCGGATTTATGGGTGGTATTTTAACGATTTGAATGGCTTAACCCCGTATCTTGAAAACTCAAGTCACCCCCCCCCCGGGGGGTCGCAGGGGAGTCAGTGGGGTCAAAGTAACGAGTTTCTACTCATGTGCACGCAGTTTCTGCTCTGTCAACGTACCGAACGTTCCTCCGTTCCTTTCAAACAAATCAGTTGAATCATTTTTTAAAGAATTTTACACCCACTTTTTCTTAAGATTTCAATGAGTCCTATGCTCATCTTTAGCATAATCCTCTCCTAACACAGTAAGCTTATTACTGCTTCTAATTCTATTGTTAGAGTGAAAACAAAGTTCGCCGTTGTCGACCCGTTAGAAGAAGAGTTTAAAGCGAAACTTGCAAATAAAAGACAACGATATAACTTCTTACGAAATGGTGGAAAAGATACTCAAAAAGAAGTTGCTGATTCGATTACTGATAATGTCACGACAAAAGACAAAGAAATGAAACTCGTATCACCGTTGCCTCCACCGTTGGTAAGTAATTCTTGAATTAGGCCAATGAAAAACTTGCTTGCATGCAGCACAAAATATGTTTTCTTTAGCAGAAACAAGCACTTCTGATCACAGACTAGCACTTCAAATACTGGACGAGTCGAAAAATGTTCACTGTTATTGATATCATGCAAAAATTGTGAGACCGATTTGAAAGAATACACTTCCTATGCCTAAAGGGCTTAACTTATTTTTGAGAATTTATTCATAATGTAAAATGTATTCTCTTCATGTCAATGAACATCCCCGAAAAACTAGCTTAAAACCATCAGTGATTGACGCTGAACGTGAAGTTGCGTTTTTCAGCGCCAGGCACTGGGCAGAGCAGACCTAATTGAGTCCGCGACTCCTTGTCATGATGCTAAGGTGGTGGGGTCCTACCGGGTGTCAAACCCACTCCGCCTGACTATTCTGGCTTGAAAGGATGTGAAGTTCTGCGTTTTATGACGACCAACGTTGATCTTTGAAGTTTAGAAAGGAATAATTTGCTTTTGCACTTTTGCAAAGAGCTTCTTTTACGGTATCAGTTTTTCGATGTGAAGTTCTGCGCTTTATGACGTCTAACATTCATCTTTGCAGTTGTGGATTTATAGATTATGTTCTTTTCTGCCAAATCTATTTATAGATTTAAATATTGATGTTAAGAGCATGCTTTGTTCTGTGTTTAGCATCGCCCCTGTAAGTGTTGATAAAATTGATTATTATGATTAAAAAACATCAGGTAGAGATCTTTCAACGGACTAAAAAGTATCTTGATCCAATGCATTTTATCTTCAACCATAGTGTGTTCTTTGTGCAGGTTGACACCATTGATGTATCTCCTGGTGTTGTCATTAAGGAAAAGGGTGTCATAAAGAGAGGTCTTAGGCAGGTACGACTCATTTCTTTCTATCTCTTACTTCAAATTAGTTCTCAACATTATTCTTTACTCCTGTGGTGTATTTTCAAAAGGTACTAAAGAAGTAAAACTTTCAACCGTCTTGAAAGCTTGGCCCCAGAATTTCCTGAAGTTTGAGCAAAGAACTAATATCCAGCTGCCTTGTTCCAGGTGCTACAAAAAGGATCAAGTTTATTTTCAATATAGTTAATATCCTAGCCATGGCTTTAAATTAGAGAAATTTCGTACTCTTCTGAGCTAACTGGTCTTGACTTTTTGTGAGTGTGGTAATGAATACAAATCTGTGGTGAAAAATGTAGAATGAAGAACTTGGAAAATTTTCAAACATTTCTGGAGAGAAGCGGTTAATTGAAAAGATACATCACAGTGCAGAAATGATTCTTTTCTTTCTCAATAGCCACTCAACCAGTACTACTCGAAAGACGCTGCGCAGTTGAAGCCTCTCGGAAGCATCTCAACGAGTCCACAACTGAAAGCAAGAGAAATCCCGAATGATCCAAAATCTGTAGTAAGAACCCTTAATTCAAATAGACCTTTACCAGCAATCTCTACCAGAGACTGAATCCAAATGTTTTATATAATATTTAATATTTTCTCCTCATAAGTTGTAAATACATTTCTCAGGCTTTCAGAATGTCTCTTTATCGTTTGATCATCTTCCAGGCACATTTTCACTGCCTTTATCACTTACAATTTTGCAACAAAAATAAGTTTGTAGCCTTACTTTCTGACCGAAATTTGGTATCTTGAAAAAGGGCCCAGTTTTGGAAAAAAGTAAAAGGTTGTAGGGCTAATTTTTGGCCGAAATCCGGTATCTTTAAAAAGGGCCTATTTATGGTAAAATCAAAGGCTATAGGCTTACTTTTTGACCGAAAGCCGGTATCTTGAAAAAGGGCCTATTTTCAGAAAAAAGCAAAGGCTATAGGCTTACTTTTTGACCCGAAACCGGTATCTTGAAAAAGGGCCTATTTTCGGAAAAAAGAAAAGGCTATAGGCTTACTTTTTGACCGAAAACGGGTATCTTGAAAAAGGGCCCATTTTTGGCAAAAAGCAAAGGCTATAGGCTTACTTTTTGACCGAAAACCGGTATCTTGAAAAAGGGCCTATTTTTGGAAAAAAGCAAAGGCTATAGGCTTACTTTTTGACCGGAAACCGGTATCTTGAAAAAGGGCCCATTTTTTGGCAAAAAGCAAAGGCTATAGGCTTACTTTTTGACCGAAAAACGGTATCTTGAAAAAGGGCCCATTTTTGGCAAAAAGCAAAGGCTATAGGCTTACTTTTTGACCGAAAACCGGTATCTTGAAAAAGGGCCTATTTTTGGAAAAAAGCAAAGGATATGGGCTTACCTTTTGAAGAAAAACTGGTATCTTGAATAAGGGCCCATTTTTGGCAAAAAGCAAAGGCTATAGGCTTACTTTTTGATCGAAAACCGGTATCTTGAAAAAGGGCCTATTTTCGGAAAAAGCAAAGGCTATAGGCTTACTTTTTGACCGAAAACCGGTATCTTGAAAAAGGGCCTATTATCGGAAAAAGCAAAGGCTATAGGCTTACTTTTTGACCGAAAACCGGCATCTTGAAAAAGGGCCTATTTTTGGAAAAAAGCAAAGGCTATAGGCTTACTTTTTGACCGAAAAACGGTATCTTGAAAAAGGGCCTATTTTCGGAAAAAAGCAAAGGCTATAGGCTTACTTTTTGACCCGAAACCGGTATCTTGAAAAAGGGCCTATTTTCGGAAAAAAGAAAAGGCTATAGGCTTACTTTTTGACCGAAAACGGGTATCTTGAAAAAGGGCCCATTTTTGGCAAAAAGCAAAGGCTATAGGCTTACTTTTTGACCGAAAACCGGTATCTTGAAAAAGGGCCTATTTTTGGAAAAAAGCAAAGGCTATAGGCTTACTTTTTGACCGGAAACCGGTATCTTGAAAAAGGGCCCATTTTTTGGCAAAAAGCAAAGGCTATAGGCTTACTTTTTGACCGAAAAACGGTATCTTGAAAAAGGGCCCATTTTTGGCAAAAAGCAAAGGCTATAGGCTTACTTTTTGACCGAAAACCGGTATCTTGAAAAAGGGCCTATTTTTGGAAAAAAGCAAAGGATATGGGCTTACCTTTTGAAGAAAAACTGGTATCTTGAATAAGGGCCCATTTTTGGCAAAAAGCAAAGGCTATAGGCTTACTTTTTGATCGAAAACCGGTATCTTGAAAAAGGGCCTATTTTCGGAAAAAGCAAAGGCTATAGGCTTACTTTTTGACCGAAAACCGGTATCTTGAAAAAGGGCCTATTATCGGAAAAAGCAAAGGCTATAGGCTTACTTTTTGACCGAAAACCGGCATCTTGAAAAAGGGCCTATTTTTGGAAAAAAGCAAAGGCTATAGGCTTACTTTTTGACCGAAAAACGGTATCTTGAAAAAGGGCCTATTTTCGGAAAAAAGCAAAGGCTATAGGCTTATTTTTTGACCGAAAACCGGTATCTTAAAAAAGGGCCTATTTTTGGAAAAAAGCAAAGGCTATAGGCTTGCTTTTTGAAGAAAAACTGGTATCTTGAATAAGGGCCCATTTTTGGCAAAAAGCAAAGGCTATAGGCTTACTTTTTGATCGAAAACGGGTATCTTGAAAAAGGGCCCATTTTTGGCAAAAAGCAAAGGCTATAGGCTTACTTTTTGACCGAAAACCGGTATCTTGAAAAAGGGCCTATTTTTGGAAAAAATTAAAGGCTATAGGCTTACTTTTTGACCAGAAACCGGTATCTTGAAAAAGGGCCCATTTTTTGGCAAAAAGCAAAGGCTATAGGCTTACTTTTTGACCGAAAAACGGTATCTTGAAAAAGGGCCCATTTTTGGCAAAAAGCAAAGGCTATAGGCTTACTTTTTGACCGAAAACCGGTATCTTGAAAAAGGGCCCATTTTTGGCAAAAAGCAAAGGCTATAAGCTTACTTTTTGACCGAAAACCGGTATCTTCAAAAAGGGCCTATTTTTGGAAAAAAGCAAAGGATATAGGCTTACTTTTTGACCGAAAACTGGTATCTTGAAAAAGGGCCTATTATTGGAAAAAGCAAAGGCTATAGGCTTACTTTTTGACCGAAAACCGGCATCTTGAAAAAGGGCCTATTTTTGGAAAAAAGCAAAGGCTATAGGCTTACTTTTTGACCAGAAACCGGTATCTTGAAAAAGGGCCTATTTTTTGGCAAAAAGCAAAGGCTATAGGCTTACTTTTTGACCGAAAAACGGTCTCTTGAAAAAGGGCCTATTTTTGGAAAAAAGCAAAGGCTATAGGCTTACTTTTTGACCAGAAACCGGTATCTTGAAAAAGGGCCTATTTTTTGGCAAAAAGCAAAGGCTATAGGCTTACTTTTTGACCGAAAAACGGTCTCTTGAAAAAGGGCCCATTTTTGGCAAAAAGCAAAGGCTATAGGCTTACTTTTTGACCGAAAACCGGTATCTTGAAAAAGGGCCCATTTTTGGCAAAAAGCAAAGGCTATAAGCTTACTTTTTGACCGAAAACCGGTATCTTGAAAAAGGGCCTATTTTTGGAAAAAAGCAAAGGCTATAGGCTTACTTTTTGACCAAAAACTGGTATCTTGAATAAGGGCCCATTTTTTGGCAAAAAGCAAAGGCTATAGGCTTACTTTTTGATCGAAAACGGGTATCTTGAAAAAGGGCCTATTTTTGGAAAAAAGCAAAGGATATGGGCTTACCTTTTGAAGAAAAACTGGTATCTTGAATAAGGGCCCATTTTTGGCAAAAAGCAAAGGCTATAGGCTTACTTTTTGATCGAAAACCGGTATCTTGAAAAAGGGCCTACTTTCGGAAAAAACAAAGGCTATAGGCTTACTTTTTGACCGAAAACCGGTATCTTGAAAAAGGGCCTATTATCGGAAAAAGCAAAGGCTATAGGCTTACTTTTTGACCGAAAACCGGCATCTTGAAAAAGGGCCTATTTTTGGAAAAAAGCAAAGGCTATAGGCTTACTTTTTGACCGAAAAACGGTATCTTGAAAAAGGGCCTATTTTCGGAAAGAAGCAAAGGCTATAGGCTTACTTTTTGATCGAAAACGGGTATCTTGAAAAAGGGCCCATTTTTGGCAAAAAGCAAAGGCTATAGGCTTACTTTTTGACCGAAAAACGGTATCTTGAAAAAAAGCCCATTTTTGGCAAAAAGCAAAGGCTATAGGCTTACTTTTTGACCGAAAACCGGTATCTTGAAAAAGGGCCTATCATCGGAAAAAGCAAAGGCTATAGGCTTACTTTTTGACCGAAAACCGGCATCTTGAAAAAGGGCCTATTTTCGGAAAAAAGCAAAGGCTATAGGCTTACTTTATGACCAAAAACCGGTATCTTGAAAAAGGGCCTATTTTCGGAAAAAAGCAAAGGCTATAGGCTTACTTTTTGACCGAAAACCAGTATCTTGAAAAAGGGCCTATTTTCGGAAAAAAGCAAAGGCTATAGGCTTTTTTTTGACCGAAAAACGGTATCTTGAAAAGGCCCATTTTTTGGCAAAAAGCAAAGGCTATAGGCATACTTTTTGACCGAAAAACGGTATCTTGAAAAAGGGCCCATTTTTGGCAAAAAGGAAAAGGCTATAGGCTTACTTTTTGACCGAAAACCGGTATCTTGAAAGAGGGCCAATTTTTGGAAAAAAGCAAAGGCTATAGGCTTACTTTTTGACCAAATTGGTATCTTGAAAAAGGGCCCATTTTTTGGCAAAAAGCAAAGGCTATAGCCTTACTTTTTGACCGAAAAACGGTATCTTGAAAAAGGGCTATTTTCGGAAAAAGCAAAGGCTATAGGCTTACTTTTTGACCGAAAACCGGTATCTTGAAAAAGGGCCTATTTTCGGAAAAAAGCAAAGGCTATAGGCTTACTTTTTGACCGAAAACCAGTATCTTAAAAAAGGGCCTATTTTCGGAAAAAAGCAAAGGCTATAGGCATTTTTTTTGACCGAAAAACGGTATCTTGAAAAAGGCCCATTTTTTGGCAAAAAGCAAAGGCTATAGGCTTACTTTTTGACCGAAAAACGGTATCTTGAAAAAGGGCCCATTTTTGGCAAAAAGCAAAGGCTATAGGCTTACTTTTTGACCGAAAACCGGTATCTTGAAAAAGGGCCTATTATCGGAAAAAGCAAAGGCTATAGGCTTACTTTTTGACCGAAAACCGGCATCTTGAAAAAGGGCCTATTTTTGGAAAAAAGCAAAGGCTATAGGCTTACTTTTTGACCGAAAAACGGTATCTTGAAAAAGGGCCTATTTTCGGAAAGAAGCAAAGGCTATAGGCTTACTTTTTGATCGAAAACGGGTATCTTGAAAAAGGGCCCATTTTTGGCAAAAAGCAAAGGCTATAGGCTTACTTTTTGACCGAAAAACGGTATCTTGAAAAAAAGCCCATTTTTGGCAAAAAGCAAAGGCTATAGGCTTACTTTTTGACCGAAAACCGGTATCTTGAAAAAGGGCCTATCATCGGAAAAAGCAAAGGCTATAGGCTTACTTTTTGACCGAAAACCGGCATCTTGAAAAAGGGCCTATTTTCGGAAAAAAGCAAAGGCTATAGGCTTACTTTATGACCAAAAACCGGTATCTTGAAAAAGGGCCTATTTTCGGAAAAAAGCAAAGGCTATAGGCTTACTTTTTGACCGAAAACCAGTATCTTGAAAAAGGGCCTATTTTCGGAAAAAAGCAAAGGCTATAGGCTTTTTTTTGACCGAAAAACGGTATCTTGAAAAGGCCCATTTTTTGGCAAAAAGCAAAGGCTATAGGCATACTTTTTGACCGAAAAACGGTATCTTGAAAAAGGGCCCATTTTTGGCAAAAAGGAAAAGGCTATAGGCTTACTTTTTGACCGAAAACCGGTATCTTGAAAGAGGGCCAATTTTTGGAAAAAAGCAAAGGCTATAGGCTTACTTTTTGACCAAATTGGTATCTTGAAAAAGGGCCCATTTTTTGGCAAAAAGCAAAGGCTATAGCCTTACTTTTTGACCGAAAAACGGTATCTTGAAAAAGGGCTATTTTCGGAAAAAGCAAAGGCTATAGGCTTACTTTTTGACCGAAAACCGGTATCTTGAAAAAGGGCCTATTTTCGGAAAAAAGCAAAGGCTATAGGCTTACTTTTTGACCGAAAACCAGTATCTTAAAAAAGGGCCTATTTTCGGAAAAAAGCAAAGGCTATAGGCATTTTTTTTGACCGAAAAACGGTATCTTGAAAAAGGCCCATTTTTTGGCAAAAAGCAAAGGCTATAGGCTTACTTTTTGACCGAAAAACGGTATCTTGAAAAAGGGCCCATTTTTGGCAAAAAGCAAAGGCTATAGGCTTACTTTTTGACCGAAAACCGGTATCTTGAAAGAGGGCCTATTTTTGGAAAAAAGCAAAGGCTATAGGCTTACTTTTTGACCAAAAACTGGTATCTTGAATAAGGGCCCATTTTTGGCAAAAAGCAAAGGCTATAGGCTTACTTTTTGATCGAAAACCGGTATCTTGAAAAAGGGCCCATATTTGGCAAAAAGCAAAGGCTATAGGCTTACCTTTTGACAGAAAACCGGCATCTTGAAAAAGGGCCTATTTTCGGAAAAAAGCAAAGGATATGGGCTTACTTTTTGAAGAAAAACTGGTATCTTGAATAAGGTCCCATTTTTGGCAAAAAGCAAAGGCTATAGGCTTATTTTTTGACCGAAAACCGGTATCTTGAAATAGGGCCTATTTTTGGAAAAAAGACAAGGCTATAGGCTTACTTTTTGACCAAAAACTGGTATCTTGAATAAGGGCCCATTTTTGGCAAAAAGCAAAGGTTATAGGCTTACTTTTTGATCGAAAACCGGTATCTTGAAAAAGGGCCCATTTTTGGCAAAAAGCAAAGGCTATAGGCTTACTTTTTGACCGAAATCCGGTATCTTTAAAAAGGGCCTATTTTTGGTAAAATCAATAGCTATAGGCTTACTTTTTGACCGAAAACCGGTATCTTGAAAAAGGGCCTATTTTCGGAAAAAAGCATAGGCTATAGCCTTACTCTTTGACCGAAACCGGTATCTTGAAAAAGGGCCTATTTTCGGAAAAAAGCAAAGGCAACAGGGTTACTTTTTGACCGAAAACCGGTATCTTGAAAAAGGGCCTATTTTTGGAAAAAGCAAAGGCTATAGGCTTACTTTTTAACCGAAAACCGGTATCTTGAAAAAGGGCCTATTTTCGGAAAAAGCGAATGCTATAGGCTTACTTTTTGACCGAAACCGGTATCTTGAAAAAGGGCCTATTTTCGGAAAAAAGCAAAGGCTATAGGCTTACTTTTTGACCGAAATCCGGTATCTTTGAAAAGGGCCCATTTTTGGCAAAAAGCAAAGGCTATAGGCTTACTTTTTGATCGAAAACCGGTATCTTGCTAAAGGGCCCATTTTTTGGCAAAAAGCAAAGGCTATAGGCTTACTTTTTGACCGAAAAACGGTATCTTGAAAAAGGGCCCATTTTTGGCAAAAAGCAAAGGCTATAGGCTTACTTTTTGACCGAAAACCGGTATCTTGAAAGAGGGCCTATTTTTGGAAAAAAGCAAAGGCTATAGGCTTACTTTTTGACCAAAAACTGGTATCCTGAATAAGGGCCCATTTTTGGCAAAAAGCAAAGGCTATAGGCTTACTTTTTGATCGAAAACCAGTATCTTGAAAAAGGGCCCATTTTTGGCAAAAAGCAAAGGCTATAGGCTTACTTTTTGACAGAAAACCGGTATCTTGAAAAAGGGCCTATTTTTGGAAAAAAGCAAAGGATATGGGCTTACTTTTTGAAGAAAAACTGGTATCTTGAATAAGGTCCCATTTTTGGCAAAAAGCAAAGGCTATAGGCTTACTTTTTGATCGAAAACCGGTATCTTGCTAAAAGCCCATTTTTTGGCAAAAAGCAAAGGCTATAGGCTTACTTTTTGACCGAAAAACGGTATCTTGAAAAAGGCCCATTTTTGGCAAAAAGGAAAGGCTATAGGCTTACTTTTTGACCGAAATCCGGTATCTTTAAAAAGGGCCTATTTTTGGAAAAAAGACAAGGCTATAGGCTTACTTTTTGACCAAAAACTGGTATCTTGAATAAGGGCCCATTTTTTGGCAAAAAGCAAAGGCTATAGGCTTACTTTTTGATCGAAAACGGGTATCTTGAAAAAGGGCCCATTTTTGGCAAAAAGCAAAGGCTATAGGCTTACTTTTTGATCGAAAACCGGTATCTTGAAAAAGGGCCTACTTTCGGAAAAAACAAAGGCTATAGGCTTACTTTTTGACCGAAAACCGGTATCTTGAAAAAGGGCCTATTATCGGAAAAAGCAAAGGCTATAGGCTTACTTTTTGACCGAAAAACGGTATCTTGAAAAAAAGCCCATTTTTGGCAAAAAGCAAAGGCTATAGGCTTACTTTTTGACCGAAAACCGGTGTCTTGAAAAAGGGCCTATCATCGGAAAAAGCAAAGGCTATAGGCTTACTTTTTGACCGAAAACCGGCATCTTGAAAAAGGGCCTATTTTCGGAAAAAAGCAAAGGCTATAGGCTTACTTTTTGACCGAAAACCGGTATCTTGAAAAAGGGCCTATTTTCGGAAAAAAGCAAAGGCTATAGGCTTACTTTTTGACCGAAACCGGTATCTTGAAAAAGGGCCTATTTTCGGAAAAAGCAAAGGCTACAGGCTTACTTTTTGATCGAAAACCGGTATCTTGAAAAAGGGCCTATTTTTGGAAAAAAGCATAGGTTATAGGCTTACTTTTTGACCGAAAAACGGTATCTTGAAAAAGGGCCCATTTTTGGCAAAAAGCAAAGGCTATAGGCTTACTTTTTGACCGAAAGCCGGTATCTTGAAAAAGGGCCTATTTTTGGAAAAAAGCAAAGGCTATAGGCTTACTTTTTGACCGGAAACCGGTATCTTGAAAAAGGGCCTATTTTTGGAAAAAAGCAAAGGCTATAGGCTTACTTTTTGACCAAAAACTGGTATCTTGAATAAGGGCCCATTTTTGGCAAAAAGCAAAGGCTATAGGCTTACTTTTTGATCGAAAACCGGTATCGTGAAAAAGGGCCTATTTTTGGAAAAAAGCAAAGGCTATAGGCTTACTTTTTGACCAAAAACTGGTATCTTGAATAAGGGCCCATTTTTGGCAAAAAGCAAAGGCTATAGGCTTACTTTTTGATCGAAAACAGGTATCTTGAAAAAGGGCCCATTTTTGGCAAAAAGCAAAGGCTATAGGCTTACTTTTTGACCGAAAACCGGTATCTTGAAAAAGGGCCTATTTTCGGAAAAAGCAAAGGCTATAGGCTTACTTTTTGACCGAAAAACGGTATCTTGAAAAAAAGCCCATTTTTGGCAAAAAGCAAAGGCTATAGGCTTACTTTTTGACCGAAAACCGGTATCTTGAAAAAGGGCCTATCATCGGAAAAAGCAAAGGCTATAGGCTTACTTTTTGACCGAAAACCGGCATCTTGAAAAAGGGCCTATTTTCGGAAAAAAGCAAAGGCTATAGGCTTACTTTTTGACCGAAAACCGGTATCTTGAAAAAGGGCCTATTTTCGGAAAAAAGCAAAGGCTATAGGCTTACTTTTTGACCGAAACCGGTATCTTGAAAAAGGGCCTATTTTCGGAAAAAGCAAAGGCTACAGGCTTACTTTTTGATCGAAAACCGGTATCTTGAAAAAGGGCCTATTTTTGGAAAAAAGCATAGGTTATAGGCTTACTTTTTGACCGAAAAATGGTATCTTGAAAAAGGGCCCATTTTTGGCAAAAAGCAAAGGCTATAGGCTTACTTTTTGACCGAAAGCCGGTATCTTGAAAAAGGGCCTATTTTTGGAAAAAAGCAAAGGCTATAGGCTTACTTTTTGACCGGAAACCGGTATCTTGAAAAAGGGCCTATTTTTGGAAAAAAGCAAAGGCTATAGGCTTACTTTTTGACCAAAAACTGGTATCTTGAATAAGGGCCCATTTTTGGCAAAAAGCAAAGGCTATAGGCTTACTTTTTGATCGAAAACCGGTATCGTGAAAAAGGGCCTATTTTTGGAAAAAAGCAAAGGCTATAGGCTTACTTTTTGACCAAAAACTGGTATCTTGAATAAGGGCCCATTTTTGGCAAAAAGCAAAGGCTATAGGCTTACTTTTTGATCGAAAACAGGTATCTTGAAAAAGGGCCCATTTTTGGCAAAAAGCAAAGGCTATAGGCTTACTTTTTGACCGAAAACCGGTATCTTGAAAAAGGGCCTATTTTCGGAAAAAGCAAAGGCTATAGGCTTACTTTTTGACCGAAAACCGGTATCTTGAAAAAGGGCCTATTTTCGGAAAAAAGCAAAGGCTATAGGCTTACTTTTTGACCGAAAATCAGTATCTTGAAAAAGGGCCTATTTTCGGAAAAAAGCAAAGGCTATAGGCTTTTTTTTTGACCGAAAAACGGTATCTTGAAAAAGGCCCATTTTTTGGCAAAAAGCAAAGGCTATAGGCTTACTTTTTGACCGAAAAACGGTATCTTGAAAAAGGGCCCATTTTTGGCAAAAAGCAAAGGCTATAGGCTTACTTTTTGACCGAAAACCGGTATCTTGAAAGAGGGCCTATTTTTGGAAAAAAGCAAAGGCTATAGGCTTACTTTTTGACCAAAAACTGGTATCTTGAATAAGGGCCCATTTTTGGCAAAAAGCAAAGGCTATAGGCTTACTTTTTGATCGAAAACCGGTATCTTGAAAAAGGGCCTATTTTTGGAAAAAAGCAAAGGCTATAGGCTTACTTTTTGACCAAAAACTGGTATCTTGAATAAGGGCCCATTTTTGGCAAAAAGCAAAGGCTATAGGCTTACTTTTTGATCGAAAACCGGTATCTTGAAAAAGGGCCCATTTTTGGCAAAAAGCAAAGGCTATAGGCTTACTTTTTGACCAAAAACCGGTATCTTGAAAAAGGGCCTATTTTCGGAGAAAAGCAAAGGCTATAGGCTTACTTTTTGACCAAAAACCGGTATCTTGAAAAAGGGCCTATTTTCGGAAAAAGCAAAGGCTATAGGCTTACTTTTTGACCGAAAACCGGTATCTGGAAAAAGGGCCTATTTTCAGAAAAAAGCAAAGGCTATAGGCTTTCTTTTTGACCGAAAAGCGGTATCTTGAAAAAGGGCCTATTTTTGGAAAAAAGCAAAGGCTATAGGCTTACTTTTTGACCGGAAACCGGTATCTTAAAAAAGGGCCCATTTTTGGCAAAAAGCAAAGGCTATAGGCTTACTTTTTGACCGGAAACCGGTATCTTGAAAAAGGGCCTATTTTTGGAAAAAAGCAAAGGCTATAGGCTTACTTTTCGACCGAAAACCGTTATCTTGAAAAAGGGCCTATTTTCGGAAAAAAGCAAAGGCTGTATGCTTACTTTTTGACCGAAAAACGGTATCTTTAAAAAGGGGCTATTTTTGGTAAAATCAAAGGCTATAGGCTTACTCTTTGACCAAAAATTGGTACCTTTAAAAAGGGGCTATGTTTGGAAAAAAGCAAAGGCTATAGGCTTACTTTTTGACCGAAAACCGCTATCTTGAAAAAGGGCCTATTCTCGGAAAAAAGCAAAGGCTATAGGCTTACTTTTTGACCGAAAACCAGTATCTTGAAAAAGGGCCTATTTTCAGAAAAAAGCAAAGGCTATAGCCCTAAGGCTGATTTCCAGTCAGTGGAATTTTCCGAGCGGGCGGAAATTCTAATGTTTTCGATAAAAAATTTCTTCCTGAAATTGAATTGATAGTTACGGCTGAGCAACCATTCCGCCTCTCTAGCATTCCGCCGCTCAGAAAATTCCGCTGACTGGAGATTGGCCTTTATGTTTTGGCCGAAAAACAGTTTCTTCACAATAGGCCTATTTTCGGCATAAAGCAAAGGGTTCTGGGAAAATTTTGCGAAAAAGGTGAGTGTTTAGTCGTGGTTTAAGGTGAAAATAAGTATCTTCAAAATAGGTGAAGTTTTTCTTTAAAAATGGGTGATATATGAGTTCTTCTAAAGTATGTACAAATACAGTCTTGCAGGACGGACGGGACTGAAGTATGCATTGTGAAAAATAGACGGTCTTGTGGAAAGAAAGTTCGGAAGAAATACGCTTGATCGGTTCTCAAATTATCTACCTTCATTGATTTCTTTCCTTATATTAATGATTGCAATCAATCCTGTGCATAGCACGAAGAAATTTTAAAAAAGTTCTTTCCAATGAAATAAAAAGAAAGAATTGTCCATACAATTTATTTCCCGGGAATTCTTGAATCTCGAAAAGTTTTTTCCAGTCCATTAATTCTTTCCAGCATTTGTAACTGCAGAGCTTTGAGGTACAAAATGCCATGTATCCACTGAAATGAGAAGAATCATAAATAGATCTTTGTATATATTTGGTAGAAATGAGTAAAGGTTGAGACGGAAACACGACTCTCGTGCTAGCTTTGGCATGGAGTTGCATCGAATCCCTGAGCGCTTTCAGAGAGTTAACAGTTGGTGATTTCCCTAAAATGACTCATTAATGGTTCATTTTATACACATGTAAGTTTTGTTTGCTTTCTTCGCCTTTCTCTGATTGGTACTCCTGTTTGATTCATCACCAAACTTTGATTTAATCACAGAGTTTCAAATACTTTTGCTCTACGGTATGGGTGAGTTGAAAAAAGGCCCGGCGTTTGAGAGGCTACTGCTATATAAGAAATGATATTTTGCAATGTCTGATAGAATAGGTAATATGGTCAATTATGTTTAAAAATTTTTCTTGGCTAAAATCGGTCACCCGGTTCTGATTCTGTAAGCGACTTTCTAAAAACGATCTCTTTGAGAAACCATGAAAAATGCCAAAATTGAAAGCAAGTTTCCTTTAGCATGCTCCTTCGTCATGGCGGGTTGAAAGGTCTTTCCCCTAGTGTGAATAACTTATTCAGGGGGATTCCACTCCCAATGAAGAAAAAATACAAGAACAAATCCAAGAGTCATTATTGCTAGGAAGGAGAACAAAGAGTAAGCTTGCTTGGTGTTTTCACTCATTTTTGCAAGTCTTCGAAAGGGTCTTCCTGCAGAAAGTCTCCAATTTCGACGAGAAGAAATGAATGATCAAAGTGGGGTAAATTACTGAGCCTAATCTGACACATTGGGAATAAAGCAAGGCAGTTTTCAATATCATTGCTTTGATATTCAGGGAGTAGGATTTTTGGAAACAGCAGGCGTTTTTATCAACTCAGCCGGTAGATCAAAGACAAAAATGTTTTCCAAGGTATAGGCGATTAGCTAATCAAAAGCATAGTGCAGTAAAATCACGTCTTTAAGAAACCACTTTACAAGGAACTCATATTCTGAATTTTTTGTAAAACAACGAGAGAGCAATTTGCTAACTGAGAGAGAAGAATAACATACTGAAAAATGGGATTTCTTAAAGGCGGGGCTCAACTATATGACAAAGATTTCTAACGCATTATCTTGTTGAAAGAAAATTAGAACGAGACAGCAAAACCGAACAAATTCTGGAGAAAATGATATACGAATGATGGTGAATATACCTTCGGGTGGAATTTCAGCTGGTTTCCCTCTTGCAGCAGCCTGTCAAGCATAGAAACATCATTTTTAATCAAATCAGAAACAAGCAAAGCTGAAAGTTATCAGTCGTGCAAGATACATCTGCGTATAAGAACCTACAATTCTGGAAGTCAGTCTGGGTTCTTGTTAGCTTGTGTGCAGACTCAACTGGTTTTCGGAGAAGTTTCTCCTCCGGCAAAGTCTGCGAATCAGCATAGGCATATATTGATTTAACTGGTGTGTGCATAAACAAACCTAGCCAAACAATCCCATTGTGTCGTGGTTTTTGATTACTTTAATCTTATCCTTCTTATGGATGCCCCATTGAGTCTAATGGCAAACACCACAGTAAAGAAGGAGGTACTTGATATTTTTACTAATTTTCCCATTACCTGTGCTTACTGATTCCACTTTCTCAATACCAAATATCTGCAAGACGCCTTGGCCTCAAATAACTCTAAACTAACAGACAATCCTTAATATGGCTTCTGGATATATTTATGAAATCATTGTAAATTCTTTTTGAAATATCTCAAAATTATTCCAAAAGTATTTTATGCCATAGGAACATGAGTATTCTATCTTAAATTTACAAAAGTTAAACTAGGAATTATATTACCTTTGCCAATATTTGGTTGGCTGCATCTGGCGATATTTTAAATGGTGAATCTTCTACTGAGACATTGTCACTAAAACATAAAAGTAGATACTAATGAGAAATATCAATAACCGCAGGGGGGATGGCTCAGTGGCAGTGCGTTTGACTAGCTATCTAAGCGTTCGTGGCTCGAGTCCTTGCGCTCCGAAACCTGATAAGTAGCGCGAGGGAGGGTTGCCAACTCTCTGTAGTTGCAGGCTGAATGAATTATGAGGTATGGTCAAATCGAGAGGAAGGACCTGGACACTGCATCGATACGCTTAGCTTTCCAGTATCCAGCATCTTTGGAGAAACATGAGAGGAAAAAACAGCAGAATTTCGAAGTTAGCAATATCTATAGTTTCTGTCTTCATTGACAAACATCTCTATATTTTAATTCACGATATTTACCGTATAATTCTAAAGCTTGATAATTTAGCCTTTGTTCAAAACAGAAGATCATAAGCAAATTTTGTTTGATTCGCTCTCAACGAAACTGAAACACAATGTGCCATAAGAATAGGGTCAGCACTTCGTCTCCCCAACAATAACTACAAAATATTCTACAATACTAAAAATATAATACCACGAGGTGCAAGAAATCCTGTGGCTTGAGGGAGGAAACGAAGAAAAAAGCAGCACTAAACAGGACTATACTCGGGACTTAGTGGCTGCTTGACGGATGGTAAAAATTTGAAGAAATTCCATCAAATCGAACAGTCTCATGGATAAAATGTAGAATTAACTCAAGGATATTTCTAGTGATTTCATCAGAGAAGTTCTTATTACCATACATTAACGGTTGCGTTAAAATCTCGTTTGAAGGGTGACTGACTCCAAATGGTCGTACTAATGCAAGGACTGCAGCGAGATCTCGTCGTTGAATGTCAAAAGATGGACAGAGCAACAGAAAATGCTCCATCTCCTCAATACCATCGTTGTAAAGGCACATTGGGTTTATAGCATCCCTAAAATAAGTATAATGTCTAACAAATGTTTAATGTTTAAATGCAAAAAAATACGAAGATCATCGGCCTCATCAACAAGGAAATTTCACGTGCTTGCAAGCAAAAATGTGTGTGCTTAACATTATGAAGCCTAAGATAAAAGACACTAACGTAAATAAGGCACAAGATTTAAACTCACCAGGAGATATCATCAGCAACTGTGGGTTTTGTTTTGATCAATTTTTTCCAATGTTCGTGGGTGCTCAAAACTGTTTTGATTGCAAATTCTTTGTCTTTTGCTTCGCCATTAAATGCAAATTGATTCTCGGGTTTACCAGCTGGGATTTTGTACAATTTAAACCATTCATGAGTTGCCTAGAAACAAAGAAAAGCATCAGAAAGCTAGACTTCATCATGGGAGAAGATTTATCAAATTGCCATGCCATATATGCGGTAAAAGCTCTATTAAGCCACCCCTCTATTAAGCCCCCTTCTCTGATAAGCCCCTCCCTCTGAGTCTAAATTTGAAATAAGCCCCCCTTCTCTCTATTAAGCTCCCCCCACTTATACAAAATTCTAGAATTTACCAAACATTTTCCATTTATTTAGCAACATAACCTTGCATGTTAATTTTGGTATGGTTTGGGGTAAAAACTGTGTCAAATTTATGTATTTGAGCCGTAAAATTGTATTTGATTCCACAAAATATGGGATCAAGAGCTGAAAAGCTAGCAAACATATCCTTGTCACTTGATTTGTGAATAAGCCCCCTTCTCTAATAAGCCCCCCTCTTGAAGGTCCGACCCTCCCCTGGGGGCTTAATAGAGCTTTTACGGTAGAGCAAGGGGAGGAGGTCAGGAGGAGGTCCCCTTATTTCAACTAAGTATTTCATTCCAAGCTGTACGCCTAGAGAGATGGAACCCTTTTTGTGTATTCAAGCTTACTAACCTCTAGAAGTCCAGGCATGTGTTGTCTTATTCCAGAAATATCTAAAAAGAAGGAAACGCTTTTATCACTTAAGATAAATGTTGACTTAACCTTCCAATTTCAAAATCAACATTTGGATGGCAAGTAGCCAATTACTTATGTATGTTAAAAAGTGGCTAATAAGTTTTACCATGTGATTGTGGGCGATTTGCTGCGCTATAAAGATTGTTTTATCTCCAGTCAATTTTTCTCAAAACAAACTGTATAGAAGAAATTCGGATGCAAAAAAGACAAGATATTTGGCACACTGAGGCCTTTCTGACTTACGTCTTCATCAGAGTGTGACTTACAAAACTAAACTGATTTTAAGATTACGTTATGCTTATATAGACTTATATAGACTTGGACCTGATCGACAGATGGATTGACAAATTTTCGAAGGCAAATATAATATAAATATAGAGAGTATGTGTGGTTACTAATTAATTTAATTAGTAACCACACATACTCTCTATATATATATTATATTTGCCTTCGGAAATTTGTCAATCCTTCTGTCGATCAGGTCCGAGTCTATATAAGTCTATATAAGCATAACGTAATCTTAAAATCAGTTTAGTTTTGCAAGTCACACTCTGATGAAGACATAAGTCAAAAAGGCCTCAATGTGCTAAATATCTTGTCTTTTTTGCATCCGAATTTCTTCTATGCAGTTTATTTGTACAACTTTCTACCATTATTTCTCAAAACAAAATGTCACTGTACTGAGTAATCATCAAAATGAAAAGTTACTAAAACCTTTCACTCCCCCTTGAAAATCCACCAAACTATCTGCGAATCGAGACATGCACATGCGGAAAAGAAAGAGACTTAGAAAATTATTAGAAAGGAATCCAAACAATTCAGTTTGGCTACAAAGGGGCAGTTACATGTGAAGTTCCACAACAGATTCTACATGGCACTTTCCAACAAAAACAGGCCGAAATGTGAAAGCACGTTCACTTAACCTTTGTCTTCATTGCAATTCCAACGAAATTAATTAAGCAGTTATTCCAGTATTATTCAAGAAGGTACTCTACACCTTTAAGTTTTAGAGCCATTTTTAGTGGATTTTGTCAGCTTTGAAATGTAAATTATCTCTTCAAGCTTCAATGCAAGATTGCCATTTACAATTTCCTGGCAAACAAAATAAACTCAATGCACAAGATTATTAAGAACAACTTCGATGCAAGAAGATGGAAACATGCAATTATCACTTGCAAAATCTCCATATATGAATCAAAGTTTAGCCTAGGCACTTTCAATGGACATACAGTCCTAATGCATCATCCAGTGTCACATTCAACTGCCCTTTTCAGTAAAAACACACCTTGGCAGTCTTGCGTCAACTGATAAAGTGATGAAACTCAACTTACCATTTATTTTATCAGCAAGTGGATCCTTAACATCAATCACTAAAATTTTCCAATCAGTTTCACCTTCATCAATCAATGCAAATGTACCCAAAATCTTCACTTGTTTGATTTCACCTCGTTGAGCAACCTAAATGATAGGCAAGATCTGCTAATGTTTTGATGGTGAGAAAAGACAAGAATGTCAAATCTTATCACTTTGTGATTTGTGTGAAAGTGCAGTCCCCTTTGACAGCCTACAATAATCGTACACGGGGTCAAATTTGATGCCCAATAGCTTAATCTTTCGCAAACATCTAGAATTAGATTCTGGAAGTTTTGTAAATCTTTTAGTTTTATAATCCAGAGGCCATGTATTTACTACAGAACTTCACAAGGAGCTGGTCAATCAACAAACATTTGTGCAGCTTATTGTAACCAATCGATTTCTAGATCACCATGGCACCAAAAACAAGTATTCCCTCTGTCCATCAATATCAAGTCTTTAGAAAATTTGATCCATGATTTTGGATTGCTTTCAGTATTTTCTTGATTATAACTCAAGAAAAAGAAGAATAAAAATTCACACAAAATCCTGGAATCTAACTCTGGATTTTCACTAAACAATGAGTTATAGATTTTCAAAATTGTTCCAGTGGAATACAAATTGTGGCCTGTAAAAAGTGGATACATAGTCCTTTTGGCACAAACTGTAGGCCAAGTAAACACTTATTCCACAAGGAGTCTCCAGAATTCCTATAAACTCTTTAAATTTTGTCAAGCCAGAGGAAACACAAAATTCTTCCTTTCAAAAAAAGTTGTCATAAATGCTAACAGATTTTCCCCGGTGAGAAAAGGCCTTAGAAAAGAATTCAGACTGCAACTTGAGCAAGTTTGAATGTGTTTATGATGCACAAGAATACTCTCTTGTGTGTAATAAAAACTCCTTACTTTTTCACCAAGAATTAAAAAGCCAGAACTCCAAAGCCACTCATCCTACTACTCCTTCAAAAATTGGAAAAGTGTGAATAGGATAAAACTAGCAAATGAAACATATATATATATATATATACCTTGTGTCCAATTTCACAAACATCAATTGGGTCATTATCTCCTTTGCACTTTGTGCTGTCATCAACTTCATTAGGATCTTCCCAAGTCTAACAAAGAAAATTAATCAACTTAATTGAGAAGTAAAGCAATCATTTGCTATGCAAAGATATATGCTGTACATACACTGAAACTTCTATCAGGACCCTGGAAGGCAGGGGTGGAACCAGTCACCAAAAAGTGGGGGTGGATAGATGAATGGAGTGAAGGAAAAACGTGGGTTGAGGAGTGCGACCCCGGAAAATTTTTAGGAACACACCCTCCAGAACATGGGAACAAGCCCTTTTGCAAGACAGGATAAAATTTGTGTTCATTATTGATTTTTGACACAATAGATTTTATTTACAAGCCCTAATTCACTTCAAACTATGGACAAGGATGTAAAAAAATCCTCAGATGTTAGATGAATACTCTAAAGATCTAAGAAAGAAAATCAAATAGGTTTGGTTGTAAGCTGCACAAACCACTCAACTATGCCTGATCACTAAATGGCAAACAAGGGAAAACAATTACCAATCCTAGAGGAAGGAAAAATGACAACCCCCAACCTTTTTTATTGAATTTGGATGAATTGAAAAATGATAGGCTTATTCAATGTTGCACTTACTATAGATAGAAGGGGCTTGTTAGAGAGAGTGGCTAAGTAGAGCTTTTATGATAAGGGTGCAAGGATAGCAGCATACATATCTCTGTTAGAAAGAATGACCAATTAAAGTGAGCAAATTAAAAAATTCTCATAATTTTATTGTCCTCTGGTATCAATCTTTGAAGTTGTTAGAGCTCTTTATGTCAAAGCCATGAAAACATATCAGGAAGATTCTACACCTTGAAAAGGCAATGCCCACCTAGCTCCTTTGCTATCAGTGCCATACTAAATGAAGTCCTACCTGTGGAAGTGCGCCATAGTTCCAAATATATCCAGTGTATGGAAATACGTTGTTGACAAATCTTACTTTCCCTTTCTTTATGTCTTGCATAATTGGATTCAGCTTTTCTTTCTTGTTTATCTGTTTTCAAGAAAGTACATTCTTACTGCTACTTATCTTCTTACTGCTACTGTACAAGTCTACCTTCTGGCAACCAAAAGATTTTTTTTTATTTATCAATCTAAAACTTTAAAAACAACAATTCAATACAACTACTGTGACATTTGTAGCGAGGAAAGACACAAGGTCACCGGGTCCTCACTACAAATGCCACTTACAATTTTCTACAAAATATCAACGGTAGCTTAAGGTGGTTGCAGGAGAAAAAAACTTTCGGAATTTAAAGATTATCAAATAAGTTAGAGCTTTTCTCCTGCAACCATAAAAAACAAACAAAACAAGAACAAGAAACAAAAGCTAAATTGAAACTGAAGTACCCCCAAAATCTGCACAAACAGCCCACCCCCCACCAAACCACAAACACGAGAGCACCGGCAGGGAGAATGATGCTGGACGCGTCAAAATATGTCCATTTTTGACAGGCCATGATAAATCACATACAGCACTAAACCAATTTTGAAGACTGAAAAAAAGACTTCATTTTTCATCCACTTGCTCTAAGGGCCAAGATATAGACTTTTAGCGAGTACAAGCTTGAATCTAAAATTGTAAGGTATTGGATGTCCTAGAATAAGTACTGTGCTCCTCTTTGAAAAATTAACAAAGTTTGGTTGTACTGTATATATAAATGGCCAATCTTTAACTTCTTTTTGGTATGAATCAAAGATCATACTATTTTCTGAGGCCTTGTTGCTGATCATGTGATTGGTTTGAAAACGAGCAAATTACTGTAGGTTCTTCTTACGCTGTCTTGTTGTGATGAGTACTACAAAAGGATCAAATGTCAGCAAGAACAGCAGAGTATCGTATAAAGGAAAGTGAAAAATCTCAAAATAATTGTACAGTATGTTAAGCAAAGCTTGCAGTGCTTTGACTTTAAAAGCACTGCTTAAAATAAGGCGTTATAACAAGTCATTTTACAATATAATGAAACAAAAATTCTCAAAATGATGACAATGGTGATGAAACAAACAATTTACGATAAGTTTGATAGTTTAATAGAGCCCCGTGCAGTTGGAACATTTAATTCTGATGATGAAGGAGGGAGAATTGCTTCGAAATGTCAATTAATCATGGACTAGTCAACATCCTTTTCTAATTTTCTAATAACATTGGATATGTCTTGATAAATTTTGTCTATCTTGGATTTGTCTAACTTGGAATTGTCAAACTTGGAATGAATACAAATATGATTATCGTTGCAATCCTTGTTCTCCAAAGTTTGATAATCAAATGTGGTTTAATTTTTCTAAATTTGAGTACCCTTTTGAGCAATCTTGTACTTTTTTGTTATTTTTTTCTTAATGTCACACTAAATGTAGAAATTGTGAGAAGAATCTGCTGTATGTATTATATTCTTTTGGAGTAAAATAAAAAGTTCTCATCCTGAGTAAAAGGCTGCTACTTTCTGAGTGGTCTCATTGTCACTTTTGTTGCAATACACAGACTTTGTGATTCCTCTTACCTCCAGTTTTGCATTGGTCCATCTTGGTATCTCTACTATCATGTTGAATATGTTTTTCTGTGGGTATAAGAATCAACAATCAATCTATTGACAAAAATTCATGAACATCATAAAGAATCGAAATATGAAGCTGAATTGGACTGAATAAATGTAAGAACATAACACTTTATGAACCCACCTCTTTATTTGCAAATAGTGGAATATCATGAAATGATGACACTGGACCATTTTCACCTCCTTAGGTAAGAAAATAAACAATCTAATAATTTTCATGAAGGACATCTCTTGCAAAGTGAGCCTGATTGATTTAATCACATCTTTGTTTGCCTGCTGATACATTTGTAAAATTCTCTCCAGAAAGCTCTTAGTAAAACTTGTTATTCTGCAAAAATGTAGGGCAATAATTCAGTAAAATGTCAGAAAATTGTGAAAATAATACCCAAACTTCTGTAAAGTCTTTGAAAGTAACCCTGGAAAAGGTACATCCACATCCACATTGAGATTTTGCATTGCACGCAGTTGATTCCTCTGCGCCATGCACTTTAGATTTCAGCCTTAGTTCCAGCCATCAAATTTTATGCAACACAAAAACAGAAAAAATAAATCCATAGTGTAGTGACACAAGTACAGCTGTCCAAGGGATAAGGATGTAGGAAACAGCCCAGGGTGGAATCCAAGCAGCCTGCACCAAAAAGATCTCCAGCGTGGAGTTATGATAATCTATTGTTCTTCCATTGTTTTGGGAAAATCTCAAGCTCAGACTTTGCATGGTTTCCACGGCGGGCAATATCCCTTGGGTATTCTGCAAAATTTCCAATCTGAGTGCCCATACCACAAAATAAGAAAACACCAAAAAGCCCACCCCTCCTCCTCCAATTGAGCAATGTCAATGACACGCTCCCAGTGCAATTTTCACTGAGCATGTCTGGATTACACCGTGTGTGTTTACTTGTGTTTAACTTTTCCAAAGTACATATCCTAAGATCTACTGCTTGAAATTTCTTCGCGTGGGCTGGTCTTTCTGTGATTTGTGCTCAATAAAGGGCCTAAATAAATCCACATACATTTTGCAAAATCAACTGGCCTTTGGGCAGTGGGCATACTTACTTAAATATATTTTGTAGTCTTGTGTATGAAGTGAACCACTTTCTTGAACAGAGTAGGCCATGGTAGAAAAACGTGCAGCTGTTCTTGAGCAAAAAGACTTGAAATTAGGAGATTTCCTCCTAACAATTGACAGCCACAGAAGAGAACTTACAGTGCGAATGTACAACATGGTTATAGAACATAGCCTCGTTTGCGCACTGAAATTTGAATAAAAGGGAGACCTCAAATGTCATCATCCTGAAAAATTAAGGTGCTTTTTGTCACCCAGCGTCCCTTGCAGGCAAGCCACGATTTCATACTGCCTTTGTTGGGGATGCTGCCAGTGACATTGCGAAAATCTTTGGGAGTTTCAAACCCTAAAAACAGTGGTGGCTCCACGGGAGGAGGACTGGGGATTTGCCCCCCCCCAAATCACAAAAGTCGGCAGAAATTGTCAAAGAAAAATGGCATAAAATTAGTTGGGTATAAATACATTTAGACTGAAAAATTACGCCATATCCCCCTCACTTCGCTCAGATATTTCAGAGCTGGTGCCGGCGCGGCACTGTCTTAAACAGTTGTTATTACTGTACAATGTCAAGAACATTTTTGAGTGATCTGGGGAAAATTGAATCCGTGAATTGAAAAAAGTTTTTTAGCTTTTGAACTTCAGACAGGGCTGCTTCTTAACTTTGAAAAATCAAGTCTACCATCTCTTGTAAGCTGTTTCCTTATGGTAGCAAAATACGTATACTCCGCTCACTGGATTTAAACTGCGACTTGTAGAATTGTAGCAAGTGAACCTTGATGACCAGACGAGCCATAACAACTGCGTAAAGTACTTGTGTTGGGAAAGATGACAAATACTGTCCAGCTGCAACGTGTCTCAGCCTCTCAGGGCGAATTATGATTTTCCTGATCCATCAAATCCCGGTCAAGTGAAGTTGTTATGGTTTCCCAGAACCTGTGAAGCTACTTTCGTTTCTAAGGAACCACAACTCTTCGGAATCGAGCGGTTCTTCTATTTTGCTTGACGTTGACAAAGCAACTCGTCTGCTAATATGTCAACATTGAGATCCCTTTATTCTTTTAAGAGAAACTACTTTCAAAAAACTCAATTCTCACAATGCCAGATAAAGAAACTCCTGTGCAAGGATAATGTAGCTCAAGAAACTGTTTATTTTGCCTTTATTTTGGTAAAGCAAATCCACTGCTTCAAAAATGACTTCACCTTAACTTCTCGAAATCTGATAATGTTGATAAAATTTCAGGGCTGGCTGAAATCCTCAGCCGTCAAAAAAACATCAGCAAGAAGTAAGTATTTTGTATCTGCAAGAACTTGTATTATGAATGTTGTTTCATGCCATTTTGAAACGTAGCTGCAGAAGCTAAATTCTTCAATGATCTCCAAAGTCAAGATGATACACAAAATTAGCCTATGAAAATAGAATAATGATTATTCTTTTAAAGGCAGTCTGTCACGCATTTGATTGGGTGATTTGGACAATACAAAGAATAGGAAATTTCAATGGCTGCTAATCCTCTGACTTTCTACGGCCATAGAAAGTCAAGGCAGTTGGCCCTCCTTTGTTTCAAATACAAAGATACACAAAGAAATCTGTTGTCTTGAGCGCTGACTTTGTCGTGGCCAATCAGAGAAGTGACAGACTGCCTTTAAGAGATCCTTTTTTCCGGAACAAGTTTCTTTTATCTTATAACACCTCCGGAGGGACCATTATGGAAACAAGGTCATATTGACCTCTTTCATGCTATCCCTGCCATTTTTAACTGGGGTGTTTTTAAACTTCATTTTCAACTTTTTTGCTGTAAACATCTTTTTCCTGTAATTAGACCACTTTCCTTTTATCAATTTATATTGTAATTTGATTTTATGGCAGAATTATACATACATACATACATGCCATAGAAGAAAAGAAATCATAGACGTAGGAACTGGGAGCACTGGGAAAAAGTGACCCCAAGATTTTTGCAATAAACAAAGAAGTTCCTTTTCTATTTTCAGAAAATGGCCACTTTTTTCAAGGAACAAGGTGCTCTTGAAGTGTTGTGCCCCTAAGTTTGAGAAGCTTCCTACGTCCCTAAAGGAAATTACATCATAATCCTGGCACCAAGAAGAGGTATGAAAAAGTAGGGATCTTTACTACTGAAACGTAAAATTTTTAGTTGAAATTAAGAAACTTTACATGATATTTCCTGTGATATAATAAACTTAAACACAGAAAAATTTGACTAACGCCGGACTAACGCAGTTTGGACTTTCCCAAGTCTCTCTCGCGTTTATAAAAAAATGCGACCTGAAAAGTTACCGCTGCGTAGGAGGGAAGGGAAACTGTTAGTTTGCTTGTTTTGGTTTCTTGGACGAGGAAGAGACTTGGACATGTCCACCGATTGCTAACTTTGATAAAAAAAACGATGAAGATTTTTAACTTGAACTAGATAACATTAAAGAGATTGAAAACTCAAAGAGAGGGTCAAATACAAAAACTGTACCTCTGAGATATTCTCGGAGAGTAAACCTGTACCAATTTCAAAATATTGGGGTAGGGTCAATGACATAGATTTAGTCTTTCATGGGTAGTTCTAGAATCTGCACCTCCGCATACAATACCACAAAACTAAAGAAATGCGAATGAATATCATAAAATACAGAATATCTTCGTTTCGTGCTCGGTATGTCATTTCTGGGGGTCCAAGTGTAATGACCATGAGTGTCTGAATGAAATCTCTGAATCTCCGAGAAAGAGCTGAATTTTGATAAGTCTAGGACAGTGAAACCAAAAAAAGGGTAATTTCTTTGTTCTTTACAGGAAGGGCTTTACATTCATTACCACATTTCATTTTACAAGAGGCTGTTTTTATTCTTTTCATACCTCTGAAGAAGTAGAATTGCAAGGAAATAAAATTATCTCCTCAGGGAAGGGTCTTCCATAGTAAAGGTACCCGAGGATGTGCAACCCGCAAGGGTAAATTTTCTCGGACTTCTAGTCTAGCCAAGGGGGTATACTTTTGGGCGATTTTAGTCTAGTTCAATCTAGACAAGGGTATGCTTTTTGGCAATTTGGTCAAAGAAATGTCAAAATTCGGTAGTTCCTGGAAAAACCCAATTTTTTAATTTTTGGTCAAGAAAATGCGAAATTTGGCAAGTTTTGTCTAGAAAGCGCCAAATCATGGCACTTTTGATGGAGAAACTAGTCTAGCCAAGGGTATCATTTTCACAAAAATTGGTCTAGCCAATGGTTCCATTTGAAACTGTGGGCGGCACATCCCTACCCGAAATTTAGTCGAGAACCCCTTCCTCCCGCGATTATCTCTAGGCTTTGATATGTCCAGCCAGGTGTTTTTCACACTGGTTGACGAACTCCATCTGATATGTTTCTTTGGCTAATCCTGGAAAAGGGGCCAACATTTTCCAAATATTTCAGGGAAAAGCTCGTAAAGGGGGTTGATTTTTTCAAGCAAAATCTGAAAAAAGTGTCCACTTCAAAAGCTGTCAGACAAGCATGGTTACGCTTGGACTTTTAGGGTTGACTCACTGAAGTCTCCTGACATAATAGCCCTTGTTGATAAAACCAATTTTTGTTCCTGTAATGTCTTGCTTCAACCTGTCCTTGTCGCCTTTCCCTTAACCAACTTTTTACGCAGACCTGGGAATGCCACAATTGAATTGGATCCAAATATGGAAAGCTTTATGCTGTCTTCGGTTACCACAGATTGCTGATATAGGTTACACTTTCGGTGCACCAGTTGATACGACCTGAAGGCCACACACAATTTATCTCTTATGCAGCGGTCCAAGCAGCCCCGGTAATCGACCTTCTCAAATTTTGCACTTGGGGCTCCTGCAAACTCCGCAGACTTAATCAGCGTTATTTTTGCACTCTTTTTGATACTGTCGGTGAAAATCACCACCTTACTGCCTTTTGACTTTTCCAGGGTGAAGGTTCCAGCTTCATACAAAGAGCATCCTTGATGCCGACGTCTTGTGTCTTTTTTCCAAACCTACGAAAGGTAGAGAAATCAAGTTATGATTTGTATTATTTCTAGCAATGAATGTGATTCGTGGATCGAATGCCTTTTTGCAACCATTTCTCCGTTTTCTTACTTTTTATAGCAGTTATCTTTATACGTTTGGTTAATATAAATGTTCTATTTAATGTCTGTCGTGTACATGGGCACAGGGCTGTCATAGTATTTTGCCCCTCGTAGTATCAAATCCTTGAAGCATAAAGTTGTTTGATCCTATGAAACCTAGGGTATTTGATGCTCTAGGAAGACCAGGGGGGCTGATTCAACCTCCTATTTTATTTCTGTTCCGGAAAGCAAGAGCCTTGAAACTTTGCATTTGTATAGGACATCATGAGACGATCCCAAAAATGAAACATATTTTTACATATGTCATGTGACCTGCCCATGACGTTAAGCCGCTTCCCGGGATAGACCTCTTTGTCGAGATCTCACCTCATACCTAATTCAGCGAGATTCCTCGGTAGGCTGGATAAAAATTCTCCAAGTCTCGCTTTGACACGGGTGCAATTTCTGTTTCTGCAAAAGGGTTGGAATTTCTCCATACGAACAAAAGATAAAACGTGTCTGGTCTACCGAGCGAGCCCTGCAAACTGGCTGGCTGGCTGAAGAGGACCAAAATGAAAGTGACATACCGCTGCCACGCATTCCTTCTCTCCCATGCACACTTGGATGCATTTTCTTACATCATGGTCAGTACCAGTGAACACTGCAAACGCTTTGCCTTTGAGTGCAACATCCTTGAAGTATACGTAACTCTCAAGTTTCTTACAATCAAATACGACTCCTTTATCTTTCAGATGTTTGCAGTACTCAGCTCTCGCTGTTTTGATTAGCTTCGATAATCTATCATAGTCTTTTACCAAGCCTCCCATAAACTTCTTCGAAAAAAGCTCTTCAATTTCCCCCATTTTGAATTTAGTGGGAACTGGCGAGTCTTTGACGGTTGACGCCCAATCATCCGTGCTTCCATTGGCAGGCGGCGGCGCACCAACACTGATTGTTTTCGTTTGGGTCTTGCTTCGAAACTCCTGGGCCTGTTTCTTCTCGTCTGCACTCAAACTTGCCTTTCCCGCAACTCTTGCAACGCCATCATAACTAGCGCTTATGGAGACACTGAAAGACTTCTCCGACAAAGAACTGAAATCACTGTTCGTCATTTTACTCTCGTAGATTAAGCGAGCACCAAAGGTAACTTCTTTTAGGTAATGTGTTCCGTAATACTCGAAAAAATTGAAAACGTCCTGTTTTGTTTTGAGAGTTTTTGCTTTTTCGATGAATGACTCGTCAAGTGGAGGGGGCTTCACTTCATCCATTATCGATAAGTAATAGTCGCATTTTGCAATTGAGTTGATGTAAACTGATTCTTTGGAGCTAACTTCATTTGATTTCTGCTTATACTCTGCACTCGCAGAAAATTCAGCATTCCAGCCTCCACCTGATACCTCCGCAGAGGCCTCTAAAGACTTAGCAAGCTGGTAGGAATCCCTGATGGTTTCAGAGGAAAATGACGTCACGCAAGAGATATCAGGAACAACAGTTAGGCCTTTAGGAATGCTATATTTACAGTCAGCTGTGTGTTTCTTTCCATTATAGTCAGCTTTGAAAATGGGCCTAGTCAACCCGGGGTCATGTCCTACTGCCATAGGGTACCCACGAATGATATTATAGCCAAATAAAGCGTAGTCGATGTCCGGGAACATCTGCTTGGTGCCGGATAAACACCCTTGTGGACCGGACCATTGGGTTGCCTTCGTAGCTTTTGCAGCCGCCGCTACAGCGGATGCATTCTTTGTTAATCTGTAGTTCCCGACCAGCAAGTACACAGCAACTGCTGCAGTTAGGACAGCTATGACAACCAGGGTACAAATAGGCGATATTCGACATCTGGCCTTAATATTTGCCCATCTTCTCTTGCCTCTGCCAAGGGTTTGAATATCATCCATCGTCATCACTGACACTGTGTCCAGTGAATGCTTTATGTTGCTCACACTTTGTTTCAGACGAATGTTTTCTTCGAAAAGCTCAGATTTGTCTTTCGAAGCCATTCAACGGCCTAAAAACAGATCGAAAGTGCATTTTTGGTGACATATGGCAACTAATACTACAATCAATCCGACACAGTTAAACCAGCTTTATCTGGACCAGTTTGAATTTCAACCAATCAAATGATTGGATTTGTTGGATTGACCAATCAGAAGGCCCTGTTCGAAAGCCTGGTTTAGTTGAAACTGGTTTAACTTGCAGTGTGAATGGGGCATAAGACAAGAATCCGTTTATATTGTACCGGCATACCTTTGGGTCCGTAACGAAAATGTAACGGATCGGCAACAAGGGCAGATTTTGTAATACAATAGTAACACTTGCTTTAACAGACACCTCAGTTATTTTAGAGCAATTAGTGACTGCAGACAAAGGAAATTCCCTCAATCAGAAAATCAAAACAAACACCGCCGCAAGAGTTGCCCAGAAACCAGTAGGGGAAACTCTCGCCTTTTGTAAATGAAAGATGGTTTTTAAGAGAAGTTATGTGCTTTCAACGAAAGAAGAACGGTAAATCTAAAGTTCTGTCTCGCGGATCTTGTTTACTTGATTCAGGTCTTTTCGGTTTTTAGGATCGTGCAGAACGACCAAAAAGACAAAGGATGCCATTCTTCGAATCTTTGTCTCTTGGGTCTTTACGCATGAACTTGACGACCCAGAAGAACCAGTGTGCACCAGGCTTGAAAAGATTGCCTTTTACACCAAGCAGTCAATTTCGCCTGATTTCCGTGTAAGCGATTGGTAAGAATCATGACAATCTGTCAATCATTCCATTCAATATGTCAAAGGTGAGTGATATCTGCATAAACTTGACTTTGTCACTGTGGTTTTGTCATGCATCCCAGGTAGTTATCTTTATTGACAGTTACCACAACACGGATGTGGAAAACAAGAGGCTTCTTTGATTGTCTAAGTAGTAATGACATTTTAATATCTTTCTTCTTGACACTTTAGGCAAGGAAGATATGTTTTAGTTCACTTATGAAGGAGATATCAGGAAGCAAGGAGGTTTTGATCAAAAGAAGATCAAAGGAAAATGACAGAACAAACAAAGGAAGAAATGCTTAGCATATGAAAGTGAAGGATGAAGTTCTGAAAGGCCCCAAGATTGATGTTTGTCATTGATTAGTTTCACAGTTAGGTTCAAGTATACCTGACAAGGGCAGATTTTGTAATGCAATAGCATAATTTGCTTTTGATTCACACCTGAATTCAAAGCAATTAATGATTTCAGACAAAGGAAATTCTCTCAACAAGAAATGCAATAAACAAAGCTGCAAAAATTTGGTCCGAAGCCAGCAGGGCAAACTGTCGCTCTGTGCACTCAAAGTATTATTTTTAAGAGAGATTTTGTGCTGATAATGAGAGATGAAGGGTAAATCTAAAGTTGTATCTGGTGGAATTTGCTAATTGATTTGATTTGATTATAGAACCCGAGCAGAAGGTTTTTAAATTCCCGCGTAATGCATCTCGTAGAGCTCAGATAAAACAATCACCTCATAACTCCTGAAATAAATGAATAAAATCCTCCCGACAAAATGTTAGATTTACCCTCCTTTTTTCGCTATGACCACATAACTTCTCTTAAAACCCACGTTTCGCATGCACAAGGCAAGAGTTTGCCCTACTGGTTTTGGGGTAACTTTTACAGCTGTGTTTGTTTGAATTACACGAGATAGTTTCCCTTGTTTGCAATCGCAAATCGCTAATCGCTAATCGCTTTGAACTCAGACGTCAATTATGGATACATTTTTCTGACTCTCCCAGTAAGCGTCAAATAAAAACAAGGGCAAATTTTGTAATATAACTATAATTGACAGCTCAATTCAAAGCGATTAGTGACTATAGACAAAGGAAATTCTCTCAACCATTAAATCAAAACAAACACGGCTGCAAAAGTTGGACAGAAACCAGTGGGGCAAACTCTCGCCTTGTGCAAGCGGCAGGTGGTTTTTAAGAGAAGTGCTTGTATCGAAAGAAGGAGGGTAAATGTACGGGTTTGTTTGGCGGATTTTGCTTATATGATTCAAGAGCTATGTGGCAATTGTTTCATTTAAGATCTAAACGCGCGAGAATTAAAAATGCCTTCTGCTCGGATTCGGAATGAAAGAAACAAACTCCGCCAGACAGCAACTTAGATTTACCCTTCTTCTTTCGTTGTACATAACTTCTCTTAAAAACCACTTCTCCGGTGTACAAGGTGAGAGTTTGCTTTACTGGTTTCCGAGAAACTTTGTGGCTTTGCTTGTTTTTGAATTACAGGTTGAAAAATTTCCTTTGTCTGCAATCGTTAATCACTTTGAATTGAGGTGTCAATTGCAGCAACTGATGCTATTGTATTTGTATCACGAAATCTGCCCTTGTTTTGCCACATACCTAGAATGAATATATCAGCTGCTTGTGAGGTCTTGGTTATGGGGTAGTCTTTGTGTTCAAGTAGTCTTGTTGAAGTCTTGCGATGATCAAGTGTTGTTACAGGTTGCTTTGTCTTGGAAAAGTGGCAGTTTGTTTGTGAATTGGTGGTATTTAAATGCCAGCTCTTGTCACCTAAACTCACTACAAATTGACACAAAAAGTCATTTTTGGCATTTTCATGTCAGAGAAGTTAATGTCAAAAGGATCATAAGTAGAAATTTTGCGAAACGAGGCTTTTCGCGAATCATACGATTCTGTATTTGGTATCAATATGAACAAATTTGGTGATGAATTGAAAAGTAAGAAGCAGATCAAAATGACAGGACAGATTCATCTGGCAGGTACTGGGTAAAGTTATTTCTACAAAAAACAGAGCGAACTATAAGTTTAACAGTGAAGTCAATGGACGTAGGAATCATCTGAAACTTGGGGGGCGCACCACCCTTTGAGGGCATTTTTCCTTAAGAAAAAAGGGGCATTTTCTAAAAATGATAAGGACACTTCTTAGTTTATCGCAAAATCTTGGGGGCACGTGTCCCCAGTGCCCCCAACGCGTTCCTACGTCTATAGCGAAGCCAATCAAAGTGCAATACATGAAATCGAGCTTCTAAAAGCTTTACTACTTGCTATACTCAAACATGTGTCTCGAGTTGTGATAAACATTGTGAAATATTGAAGAAGAATATGAAATCAAACATTTTGCAATTTCACTGGTTTACCGAAACTGCTGAAACTTCAAACCTTCGTGTCAAAACTGCCTGAATAATGGGTAATAAGAAAACTCCTTTTAGAAGTTGCATTCAGCAGTTTGCATTCAACATTGGTTCTGGGTAGGACACACAAGTCAGAAAACCTTACTAGCTATATTTCCAGGAGAAATTTGTATGAGATTTTGCCGTATTCAAAAGCAACCTAAAATATGGTAAAGATCGTTGAAATTTGAAAACGCGGAGATGCCAAAGTCTTCCACTATCTTTCTTCTTTATAGAAACATCATTTGATAAAAAGCCAAACTACGCATATTTGGGACATTATGGCTCTTCTTATTCTACAAGACATGATCAAGCGTTGAGAGATTTTTGTAGGAAAGCCGTATTGGAATTTTCGCATCCTCTAATTGTTACGGTCTCTGCCTTCCTGTGTTTATTTCGATTTTCTCATATGGCTGATAAGAACCATTTGAAACAGAGAATTAAAAGTTTAACACATTCATTACAAATATCTTCAGCAGACAAACTGCTCTCTGTGCTAACCTTTGTCCCAAAAATGCCTCAGTGTCAGCATAGGCTCCAAATCTTCAAATCGGTGTAAGGAAGCGGATGTATAATTCAATGGCTATTTGTTTAAACTGATTGACTTGAAAGATACTTTAGCCACTTTTCCATGGTTCTACCGTTGGATTGTCCAGAAATCTTGAATATTTGTCGAAATTACAGCCTATCCTATATCCAACTCATTTTATAATGTGACGTCATGAAATTTTTAAATCACAAACCAGAAGAGTGAAAGAGTTTTGCTTGACACCGTATTGTAGGCATTACATTTAGCTCCGTTTTTGGGGTGGATTGATGTGAACGCAAAGACAAAAACGGAGCTAAACAAGTCCGTTTTCATACAAAAGCGGATTAGTGTGAAAGTGGCCTGAGTGAAGTTGAGGCAGGGAGCGCCGAATCTGAGATGAGTTCGGTGCTCCCTGAGTTGAAGTTCCTACAATAACTTCCTTGTAAAAATAGTTTTACTTGATACTCACATGAATGATTTCTTAATTTTTCTTCGGCAACTTTTGAAAAAATCGTATCTTTTTGATACCCTCAAGTCGAACATTCCACGCTTCATCAGTTCCTCTTTCCTTTTGCTTCGCATATTCCAAAATGTACCAAGAATTTGGTGTTAAACTGCAGGAAGAGCTTTAACACAGCAATAGAATCCCTTCTTTTGGTATTTACCTCCTTTTGGCATTTTGAGAACCAAGAAAGTGCTGCTTTTGAGGAAACCACATTTTCAATTTTCCTGCGCCATGAATTAGCAGCCCTAGTAACGACGCTACGATCCTTTCTTGTTTTCAATAAAAAACTTACCTTTTTTGACAATGCTGGAGAACAATAGAAGTGCTGTTTTTGAAGCGACCACTAGCTTTCCTTTTTATCTGCCATAAATCAGCAACCACTTGTCATATAAACTCAAACAAGGTCTCAAACTCTAAGTTGAAGCTTGACCTATGCAACTGGTTGAAAACCGAGATAATTGAATCTACAGCTCCTCCACAGTAGCCACGCAAACGGGGCGCAATTTTTTTCAGCCACCCTGTATTTGGAGGCTTATTTTTAAAATAGATTCTGAGGTGGGGGCATATTCGAGGGGGGGGGACTTATTCGAAAAGGCGGGAGCTTGATCAAAAACATACGGTATTATTAACGAAGTGAAATCATGATTTGACACCCACTGCTCGCCTGGATGATAAAAACCTAAAGCATCTTTTGCGTAGAAAATTCAATTAAAAATATGACGCAAAATGACGAAAATCAAAGATGATATGACTTTTGAATTTAATGATTCATTCATTACATTTTGCGAGAAACTGTTTCTCGTTTACAGTTAATTGATTAAGGAAACAGAATTCAAAATCAATTAAAAACTCTGCAAAAAATCAGGTTTTGTAAGCGAAAAGAAAAACAGTTTCGGCCATGTAAGGTTTGAGTTGTCTCCTTCCATGCAATTCAAAGAAAATGGCCACGCAACGCGGAAATCTGCAATTCAATTAAACATGGACATTTGTTATTGATGTTTCAAAGATAATTTTGCCAGAACTTTCTAGCCTGCGTACATACTGGGGCTCGGGCAAAGATGATCGGGAGGAAAACATAGTCTGCTTTCTCTAAACAGTTCAATTTGAGCTTTCCCCCACTCCTCGAGTCTGCACGCAGGCGAGAACCTTCCAATGAATCCAAAACCTTTTGAAGTGGTAGCCATGGAGGTGCACAGGGGCCACAGAGAGCAACTTACTCTCCTAAAGTGGCAAGAATGCTCGATCTAAATCTTGCAGTGCCCCAATCTTTAGCCTGCTTACAAGTTTGGAAATGCCTCTCCTGATCTAAAAAGTGACATAAAATAGAAAAATACTGTGCAATATATTTATCAAATTCCGTCCAAGATGCTTGAGTTTTTATCCAATGCATTCAAAAAAATATTTATCATTCTTTCAAATAATACTGAGAAAAAGTAAAGTTTTACACATACTCATGTACAGATAGGACACACAAATCGCAAAATAGCAATAGTTGTGATTTAATGACTCGTCATTGTGTCGATTTTTCGCATTCTACTTTCGTCTGAAGTCAGAATTTTCCTACAAATTTCATCATTTGTCGCCAGCACAGAAGTCGATTCTTTGCAGAACTTTTAAGTGTACTCTCGAGTGCCGAATAAACGGGGGGGGGGGTGTGAGAATAATCGGAAGGGGGTTGGAAATTGTTCGATATAACAATAATCTGGAGGGGGCGTATAGAGAAATTGAAAATAATCGTATTCTTATTCAAACACGTATCTTTTATGAATTCATGTGAACAGTAATGATACTGATACGATTACTTATGAACCCTGGCTCTAGACTTATTACATTCGTCCTTCTCTGGCTCTAGTGAATCTGCTTCTACATATACATGTAAAATTCTACATGGTAGCAAGAAAAAGTCTGTTGCTTGTATGATTTACCATTTAGTAACCTGAAGTTAAAACAAAATCATTATATGACAAAATTCTCTCTCTCTAGGATTAAGGAAAATTACGTTAAATTCCTTTCAATGAATTCAGTTGAAAAGAATGGGGGGGGGGGGGGTAAAAACAGCATTCGACACGAATGATTTTCAAGTTTTGCAACGATTCGATGCCATGCTTTATTCGTCATATTGTCCACGTCATAATGATCAAACAGACCCTTATTTCGTAAAATTTTGAATTTGAAACTCTTTCCTTAAACATGGACAATATCGCAGTGGAACATGACATCGGTACAGTGTCAATTTTGCAACTGTCAAAGCGAGCCATATAAATACAAGCTATGAAATAATATACCTGACATTAAAGACGCAGCTCCAAAAGAAAGACACAGCTCCAAAAAAGGAAGGTCTTAGAAGTTACAACAAAGTCATCGGAACATTGAAAAAGCTCGCTGTAGTCATAAGGATAGGTATGTGACGTTGTACACGCTTTTTTAAAAGAAACTGGTTTATAAGAAACTAGTACTAAGATGTGCAAAATTTTAAGAAACTCTCTGAGAAGTAGTAAGAAACTTTTCAAAGTTAAAAGCATCGTTGAACCTTTATTCCTGAGCAATATCAACTAACCATTTGCATTTTCACCATGACAGAACACTGTTTAATCCTTTATGATGTTTTAAATGTCAAGAAACATATCTGCCGCAGTGTTAGCGACCACATTGCTAATTCTGCATTCAGAAATATAAGAAACCAATGAAGAAACTCTAAGTGCTAGAATGGACAAAAGTTAATGCTAAATTAAGATACTTTTAGTATTATGGACTGTCCTAATTTCTTAAAAACGTGTGGTGTCCAAATAAAAATTGCTAGCGAAGTTGCGATTGAAAAGATCGCCAAACGCCAAAATTCGACTATCAAACATGTAAGAACATTTTCTATTTGATTGCTTTCGTCAATGATCTAAATATATTTGAAGATGGTGAAATTTGGTTTCGTTTGGGCCAGTACTAAAAATTTCTTCAAATCTATCAGATTTTGAGTACTCTGAGTTTCTTGTGAGTTTCTTAAAGGCTCTACAAGAATCTTCATGTTGATCACTACCTATGTTTTCTTGTCAACATTTTAAAACAAAGTTGTTTGAAGCCTTTCCAATGTTCAGACAATACTCAAGTACTCTCAAGTACCGAATAAACGGGGGGGGGGGTGAGAATAATCGCGGGGGGGTTGGAAATGGTTCGACATAACAATAATCGGGGGGGTTGGAATAATCGGGGGGGGGGGCTGCTTGGAGAAATAGAAAATAGCCCTTTTCTTAGGTAAACACGTATCTGTTATATATTTATGTGAAAAGTGATGTTATTGATACATTTACTTTTGAACTCTGGTTCTGTTGAATGCACTTCTTGAGACTTTTTCTTGCGTTTATTCAGAAATTATGTCTAATATCATTTCATTTTTCCAAAAATTAATAAAAGGGGGGTTGGAATAAGAGCGGGGGGAGGGGGGTTGGAAAATTTTTCAAAAATAAATAAGCGGGGGGGACGATTATTCGGTACTCGAGAGTACATTCCAAACAATATGATACACGAAACAAGTGAAAATAGAGAAAAAGATGAGAAGGATTTCTTTCGTCAAAATAGTTTCTTAAAGTTACATTATTCCAGGACTGAAAGTTCCTTAATTCTTTAGTGATATGACAGTTGAGTTTCTTAAATACAGGTTCTTCTAAAAAATACGTGTGCCGTTCATCTTGCCATGAAGGACCATCATATTGAAATTCTCATTATCCTTCAAGTGGGGGTAGTAGGGGCTGACGGTTTGCAGTTTCTAGCTGTTTTTGGAACGGTTTAACGGTCTTTGGCCGTGAAAATGACGGTTTTACGGTTCCTCTCTTTCTCAACGGTCTCCAGATTTCTTTACTAAATATGATTCGAGGAGTCGAATTATCACAAAATTGACAATAAAAGCTACGAATCATTGTCCAGTACGATATAATTTTGTGTCAGTTCTACTGATTTTCACCTTTACCAGCGATTTTCAGACATTGGAAGTCATAAAAAATGATAACGAGGCAGTCGTCTGCAGCAGAGAACCGAAGTGGTATGTGCAAAGCACGGAAAAATGTGAAAACGGTTTCAGCTGAAATTTCAGGCGGTTTTACGGTTTTTCTGATAAATATTTTGGCGGTTTTACGCTTTCGTTGACCCTCTACAACCCTCACCTTCAAGTCTACAATAGTATTTTGCATTTCCTTCTGATATTTATGACCTAATGAGAATCTTGATTTGCCGATGGAAATTGTTCGGGTTATCATCAATGCTCTTTGCAGTATGCTTCAAAACGAGGCAGCCCTAAAATGAGCTACATTTGCTGATTTTAGAGCCAACCACAAGATCAGCTATGTCTGAAAAGTAAATGGACATTTTTCTATTCATACAACATAATTACAATATATCTTACATACTACTATGTACACTGGAGTAAGCACGCCTCAGATATGCATTAAAACTACGATGGAAAAGCGCAAAGCGTCGGAACTATTTTAGTCTCAATTTATAAAGTCAGCACATAGAAGATATCTACGCATTTTCATGAAATCAAATAATCTTTATCCAGGGCCGAAGCCAATGGGGGGGGGTGGCTGGGGGCGGAGCGCCCCCTGAGACCATTTGTCGGAAAGTTGTGCACTCTTGTCGTAATTTTTGTGATGTAATTGACTAATTTTTGGCAGATTTTGAGGAGTAATAATGCATAAAAACATGAACTCATTAATGTTAAAACATAAATTCCAACAGAAATTATTGAAGTTATGGCATCTTTTTAATTGATATTCACAAATTGTGTTGGATTACGAAATGTGGGCAAATTCTAGTTCCTGAGGGGCTACATTGGTCATATAATGCATAAATTTGACGTATAGTCCTACAATTGTTGTTGTTGTGGTTGTTGTTGTGGTTGTTGTTGATGGTTTTTTGTCTGGTACCGGCCCTGTCTTTATCCTTTTTGGGTGCGGAGACTCGCTGAAAATACGTTCGTTATCTCGAGTGTAATGCGTCCTCACTCTTGCATCAAGATTAGAAAAACTTGGTTCAGTTTAATTCCATCAATGTCCGCTCATTATTCAGCAATTTTTACATTCCCATCTAAGTTTTTTTTTTGTTTTCTTTTTGGGCTTGTCCGGATTTCTAGCTACTGAAAGCTAATTTAGGCCCACTATGCATGCCGCATCCAGGCATGGGACCCCTAGTTTAGCGTCCCTTCCGAAGGACGGCGAGGTGAGTTGCGAGGTCAGGCCTCAGAGGTCACCCATCCGAAATCTGACCTCACTCGACCCAGCTTAACTTCAGCCACCTGACGAAGACTGTATAAGCCACTCGGCCACTCACCCCACTCACCTCACAAGTGCTCAAAAGGGGTGCAAAAATACTTGTTTTCCTTCATGTTTTCCTTTTTTTCGTTAGTTTTTTATTTTTGAGGCTGTTCTTGCACCAAATGTCAGTCACACCCCGTTTTTTTATTCCAATATAAAAATTTACAATGAGTTTTACGTTTAACTATTCCTTTCTAATTACTATACAACACAACAAGTACGATACTATGGGGAGCGAAAGACAATGATTACCCCATAGCCAATGTAATGAGACATGTAACGTTTAACAAACTACAGCTACACCATAAATGATTAAAACTAATGTAGAATGTACTAGGATTCTGTTCCACATCAGCTGTCAGGTCAGGGTTTGGACACCCCGTTTCCGGGTCACAGTTTGATGGGTTTACGGACACTACACAAATTCTTTGAAAGTTTCTTTTCCGTTAAATTTCCCATTTTGGTCTATTCGAAGAGATAAATTACAAAAAATTCGCGCTTTTTTCCAACCCGGGAAAGTTTCCTTCTGTGAAAGCTTCTTTTCTTAAAGTACGATTCTTTCACTTCCAGGATATAAAAATGGGTTCAAAAGATAACGGTGAACTCTTCGAGGAGAATATACGACTGAAGCAAAGCGTAAATAACATAAAGAGATCACTTGACGCTGTGTCAGTGGAGTCAATGGATGACATAAAGGCCTTGGAAATACGCAAACGAGGCCGTTGCTATAAAATCAAGAAATTCTTGATGCGACCGGCCTTTCTGCTCATGGTAATAGCATTGCTCATCGCAGGGGTCGCTATGTATTTCATGATTGTGAATTACAAAACCTCTAAGGCAGGTTTGAAAGCATCGAATACCGCCGTGGCGAAGGCACAAGTTGCAGCGAAGAATGCCAAAGATGCTGAAGCAACAGCGGCTGAAGCGGTCGCGAGCAAAACAGCCGAAAATGGTCTACAAGGATGCGGTTCTGGTACCAAGAAAACATTCCCGGATATTGACTACGCTTTATTTGGCTACAACATCCTTAAGGGGTACCCTATGGCAGTAGGACACGATCCTGGGTTAACTAGGCCCATTTTCAGAGCTGACTATAACGGAAAGCAACACACAGCTGACTGCAAATACACCGTTCCTCAAGGCCTAATAGTCGTTCCTGATGTTTCATGTGTGACGTCATTCAGCTCTGAAGTCATTCGAGATACGTATCAATTGACAAAGTCGTTGGACGTTTCGGCTGAGATTTCAGGGGGTGGCTGGGGAGCTGAATTTTCAGCGAGTGCTCAGTATAAACAGAAGTCAAATTCAGTTCAATCGAAAGAGTCGGTTTTTATCAATTCAGTTGCAAAATGCGACTATTACCTATCGATAATGGATGACCAACAACCGCCTCCTTTGGACATATCATTCATCATGAAAGTGAAAACGCTAAAGACGGTTGAGGACGTTTACAAGTTTTTTGAATATTACGGAACACACTATTTGAAGACAGTCACGTTTGGAGCTCGTTTGATCTTTGAAAGCAAGATGAAGAAAAGTGACTACAGTTCTATGAAATCTAAGAATATTAATGTGGCTATGTCTGGAAGTTACAGTGGTATTGTAAGAGTTTCCGGAAAATTTAGTCTGAATAAGGACGAACAGAAACAAGCGAATAATTTTCGACAAAAAACTGAAACGAAAACGATAAGCGTCGGTGCTCCCCCACCAGCAGATGGAAACACTGCAACTTGGGCCTCAGAAGTGAAAGAAACACCGGTTCCTACCAGGTACAAAATGGGTAGCATTGAAGATCTTTTCACAAAGAAATTCATGGGTCATTTGGTGAACAACACCGACGACCTTCACAAGTTAGTTAAAGCTGGCAGAAAAGGTTACTGCAGATATCTTAAAAGGAAAGGCACGGTAGATTCTTGCAAGAAAATTCAAAGCTATGTCAATTTCAAGGATGTAGCATTCGAACATACAATATGGCTCAAACAATTCAAAGGGGAAGACATCAACGATTGCGTCAAAGGTTGCTTGAGAGACAAGAGATGCGTGGCTACGGTATGTTCAACTCTTTTTACTACTGGGAGCATACAGGGCCTCCGACAATGGGGGCCGGGGGGCCATGGCACCTTCCACATTTTTGCGGAATATGCAGTTCAAAAAATTGTTAGTAACCGCCGTTTTAATTCTCTTTAAAATCCTATGCTCTTCAACATTTGAGCAAATTACCTTGCATCCATTCGATTCAACCGGTTTCCACTGGAACTGTTTGTATGACAAATATCGTCGTCTTTGGCCTAATCTAAACGAAGTTAGTGAATATGGCAAACACTAAAGTAAAGAGAGAGGTACATGTTATTTTTACTAATTAGTCCCCATTACCTGTGGTAACGCTTAAAATACTGATGACATACATAAAAAATGCTCTTTCTCGAATTATGGCGAACGACCTGAAGTTCTCTTCGATCTATTCAGTTGAAAGAAATAGGCAATGACATTTCACAAATTTGATTTCAAGGATTCCCAAAGATTCGAACCCTAACATGGACAGTTATGAAACATTGGCTAGTCTGCACTTTAGCGGACCAGCTTTAAAAATCGGCAGACTATGTGTCATGGTGTAAGGGTTAGGGTCAGAGTTAGGTTTTGGAAATGGGGCTTTAGGGTAAGTTAGGGTTAGTTTAGGGTTAGTTAGGGTTACTTAGCATCAGTTAGGGTTAAGTTAGGATTAGTAGGGTTAGGTTAGGGTTAGTTCCTGAGAGACATGACATAAAGCTGGTCCGCTAAAGTGCATTCGTCCCGAAACATTCTTCACAATCGCCCTTGTGACGAATGTTTCAGAATTCTCCTTGCTATTTTCAGAATCACCCTTCCATTCAGAATCGCTGTTGCATTCACAACGAGCCATAGGACACGAACTGAGTAGATTGGGCCTAAGCTGGGGTGGTACTCTCGTAGTGATTTGGCCAACGTAGTTAATTCAGTTCGCAAGTAATATGTAATGAATACTCACTTTGATTCTTCTCTGTCATATCCTAACCTTGCTATTCCTGCGAAATACAGCCAGTAACGGAGCTCGATTCCCCTTCCACGACAAACATGGCGCCTTTCCTGTCGACGGTTTGCAAAATGTGTTTTCGCGCCTCCGCACTCACCTTTTCAAACTTTTTTGAAATGGTGCGTGCGGAGGAGCGTAGTGCAGAGGTGCGAAAACACATTTTGCAAACCGTCGACAGGAAAGGCGCCATGTTTGTCGTGGAAGGGGAATCGAGCTCCGTTACTGGCTGTATTTCGCAGGAATAGCAAGGTTAGGATACGACAGAGAAGAACTAAAGTGAGTATTCATTACATATTACTTGCGAACTGAATTAACTACGTCGGCCAAATCACTACGAGAGTACCACCCCAGCTTAGGCCCGATCTACTCAGTTCGTGTCCTATGGCTCATGCATTCACCAGACATAATGATTTAATCATTGTTTTCTTCCAAGGTTCATAAGAATCAAGTTTGGGGAGGCATGTGTTACATATACCCAGCAAAACATTACAAAGGTGAGGGAGTGAAAGCTAAAATGGTTCTCTTCATTGATGCTATCGCTCTGAGTGACCAACCGACGTCAATGAACGGAATGTACATAATAGGGGATGCAGAGAGAGCAAGATACGAAAAGAACATGGACAAGAAAACATGCAAAGAGCATTGCTTGAAAGATTCTCTATGTGTGGCTTTCGGCTTAAGAATAGAAGCAGTGAAAAGAACAGGGAAAAAGGAGTTAGTTTGCAAATTATATCAACAGTCTGCAATAACAGAGTATAGTATGAGGTTCGATGCAGATAAACAAACATATTTTGAATTTCCCGGTTATCGCAATGACGTGAAAAAGGGAAACGAGACCATTTCAGGATGAGTTGAAGCTTGACATTTTACGAACACTAGATTTATGAAAAGAAGATACACGTATTCTTCTTAATAAGAAACTAAGAATTTGAGCCACTTTACTAAAAGTTTCTTAAAATCATCAGATTTAGAGTACTGAGAGTTTCTTAGAGGTTCACTAGCAATCGCCATATCTTTTAACTGAGCTCTCAAGAATGTTTCAAAATATAGTTTTATCAAGATTTGCCAACGTTCAGACGTTACTCAAGTACATTCGAAGTAATATGACATAGGAAACAAGAAAAAATAAAATCTAGATATGTAAAGGGCATCCTTTATAGAAAAAATTGCTTCTTAACTAATAATTTCCCGGTACTAGAGTTTCTTAAAGTCTTGGTAATCTGAGAAGTGAGTTTCTTATAAGCAGTTTCTTATGAGGAAAATACGTGTAGCCAACGACTAGACTTATTATCAACAAGAAGAAATCCATCTTCGAGTGTTGATATTTAAATAGCCATCTTTTGTTTAAATATCTATTTACATAGTCATTCGTCTTATACTTTGATGTTATGAAGCACGAAAGAGAATGTCTAAAATATAAATTATCAAAGAGGTTTTGTTTATTACGCCATCATTGCTTCCAATAAGTCCCTAGAATATGAATACCCGAGGGAATATGAATACCCGAGGGACTGGGATGGAAGCAGGCAAACAGTGAAGCAAAATGCAAATTTTGTAAATCAAAAGATCTCGGTTTACGATACACAAAGCGATTAGAGGAATAAATTTCACACATGTAAGCAAGGCATTAAAAAAATATTTTTCTTCACATGACCGGACAAAACTCATACTTAAATTTCCTGCAAGAACTATGCTCTCATTAGATGAGACTTCGAAGATGTGCTTCATTGGCCTTTGCAAAATAATGGTAGAAGCTCATACTGACAACCTTGGCAACAGTAGGAAATAAGGGAATCGCCTCCTTGCGGCTCTGTTGAGATTTTTTTCAGGGAGCGCCGAAGGCTCCCCTCCGTTTGGAAGACAATGAGTTCCCTCCCTGGTTCCTTCGACGCTCCGTGGCTTTTTTCGTTAATTTGCACCTCTGAAGAGTCACACGATAGTTGTTTCGACCGGTAAGTATTTTCTCTGGAGTAGTTACCTATCTGGTCATTCTTTCACCAATTGGTGAGTGTATTTTGAGCCACTTCATTGCAGGTATGTGTCCTCGGCTTTGAGCGGCTCAGTTTAGGCCGAAACGATCAACAAGCCTAACAGTCAAATTTTCCGAGTGGATTGGAAATCGTTGGTCTACCAGGGAAAGTGTCGCCTTGAATTGTACTAGAGTACCACGCGTGACCACCATTTGTTGTGCAAAATTCTTTCCACTCTGAAAATTCTAGTGACTGGAAATCAACCTTATTGAGCTCCTAAGAGACAAGGTAACATTAAGAGAGAGACAATATATGATAAAAAGAACGGAATAATTTGGTTACCTGGTTCTAAAATGACAATATCCTCATTTATCTTTAGATTTACCAACTTTCAGTTTTTTCTTTGAACGAGAATTTTGTGGAGTTTTCGATGTCCTTTTCTTTTGTTTACTCTGTATTTCTTCTCCCTCGGGCGCTTTCATAGATTTCTTATTCTGTCAAAAAAAGACAGGAAATCATGAATCAACAGAAATACCCCGTGATCTAAAAAAACATCCCACGATCCCACTAATAGACCATTTAGCTATTCTAAAAAAGAATCTCAATCGAACGATACTTTGCTAAATTTTGTAGAATTTTTTAATGTGCACAATAGTGATAGAAGCTCTAACGCCACTCGATCGAGCCTCGTGTATAAAAATGTATGAAAATAACTCTCGATCCAGACTCTTTTGCTGAATAGCTAAAAAGTCTATTCAAGGCGAAAAAACCCACCAAAGTTGCCATGAAAGCAAGAGGTAAACTGTTGCCTTGTTCATGCGAAAGGTGGTTATGGAGAAAAGTCATGTGTTTAAAACGAAAAGGAGAGCGATAAACCTTAATCTTTGCCTGGCGGATATTGTTCATTTTGCTCAGAAGCCGAGCAGAAGGCATTGCAATGCCTCAAATGAAATCTGCTCAGCTCCTGAACAAATTAAACAATTTCCGCCAAGCAGAACTTTTCGATTGATTCTTCTTCTTTTATGACAAACTCTCAAAGTCATGAAAACATTCTCGTGAAAACAATCTTTTACCCTATTCACACTGCAAGTTAAACAAGTTTAAACTAAACCAGGTTATCGAATGGAGCCTTCTAATTGGGCAATCCAACGAATCCAATCCATTTGATTGGCTGAAAACTAACCTAGTTTAAGTAAAACTGGTTTAAATGTGTCAGTGTGAATGCGGTATTTAAAAGCACAAGGTAACAGTTTGCCAAAATGGAAGGGCAAGAAGGTGTGTGGTGCAGTGGTGTAATCCTCTGACTTTGCAGCCAGAACAGTCAGGCTGAATGGACTCCATACCCGGTAGGACCCCATCACTTGAGCGTTATGACAAGGGGTGGCGGACTCGATTAGCTCTGCTCCTTTCCACGATCCTAGCGCTTGGTGTTAAAAAAACGCAACTTCAGCCTCACCTTCGCAACGCTTGCAGCTTTGCTTGTATGAATTCCTGTGTGAGAGAATTCCTTTGTCTGCAATCATTAATCGCTTCAAATTAAAGTGTCAGTCACAACCAATGGATGTTCTTGTATTACAAAACCTGTCCTTGTCCCTTCATAAGGAAATCATAACTACAGTTTTCAAGCTCTTTCCCCACCAAGAACCATCCTTCGAGGCATATCCCCAGTAAATGAATAATGGCGAGACCTCCCCCCTTCACAGGCCGCAAACTCAAAGCATGAATGATCTAAAGTCTTGAAACCTGTAGCTACCAATTTCTCTTCAATGGCCCAGGAGATCCAATGCTTAGGCAAGTCTCAGAGGCAGTTTATATCCAAGAACTATTGCCTACGCTGAATTCGAAAGAAGAATGGGGAAATTCCAAAATACCAGGAAAGAGACAGAACAACAACAACAGGTTCCTCGAAGATTGTGACGTTGAAAGTGTTCTGAATGCCACTGATTGACTATCGAACAATCAGAGAACGAAAACTAAGTTCGAATACAACTGATGTTTAGTTGCTGATGAGGCCTCAGAAGTGAGGCGAAAGCTTCGACAATTAAAATAAAGTGAGTGCGAGTGTTTAAAAATATATGGCAAACAAACAAAAACATAAGTACAGTCCAGAAACTAATACCTCTTTATTTTCTTCTAAATGTTCTTCACTTTTCATTGTCGTGTTCTGATCTTTTTCCGCCTCCATTGCTTTTGTTGATTCCTCGCAATCTCGATCTTTGACAATCGCTATCTCCGGTTTACCCTGACTGTCACTCGATACAGTTGTCGCCGTTTCTTGGCCAGTTTTTGGATGCGTATATGTTTGACCTTCATCAACTTTTTCAAATGAATTCTCGCCGTCAACGTTCTTTCCATCCTTGGTACCAGGTCTGCCAATGAACAGTGGGACAACGTGAAATATAACAACCATTTCAAAGTGATCCAAAAAAGTCTAAGACTAGGGTACAGAAGAAACCATCATAAAAAAGCCTGTTTTTATAAGGACCTTGGGGCTGAAATTTAATATTCTAAACCCCCTGAATAGTCACTCCCCCCAGGGATGAAACTGGGAGAGATTCTCATATGACAGGTTTCATGTCATCAGAATTCCACTGAATTTTCAAGAATTCTTCTCATTCTGATTGTAAATCTTCAATGGTACAAAAGATTATCATATATTAAACAAAGATTCTGACCGAAAAAAATTTTCTCTAGAATTGTTTAGAATTCTCGAAACTCTTCAGAATTCTTGTGCTGAAAAAACAGCATTAATGTGTGCAAGCCGTGAACTGTATATAAGAACCTTTTAAGAACCTTGATGGCTGAACTTTAGAATAACAGCCATTCACCCCTGGAAGGGCCATATGGCCCAACAGTATTCATTGGGATCTGCGAATCTTTCAGGGGGTAAAGCATTTGGAATTTTGATTGATTTGAAAGGTTATGCACATTGCATTTATCTATTGCTTACTGAATCACTGATTATGATACCCCCTGGAAAGCGACAGTCTACATTAGGTTTTCCTGTTAAGCTTAATTTTAGCCGGGCGTGAAAGGGTTAATTAAGAACCTATTCAGGCGGCCCAAGGATAACCTAGGCAATTCATGCGGGTCTCTACTTTAACAGAGTAAAGGGAGAGTAGCAAGAAACAATGGCGGTTTGAAAGGCCATTCCTTCCTTGATATCAAGACACCAAAATTGAGACATAGATCATGTCATGGCGGACAAGGTCAAATCCATTCTAAAATCTACCTGACTGAAATCAGCCACTCCATGCTGAAGTTTTGATTAGACAAAAACCCCTACAAGAAACTTCAAAAAAGGCCAAACATCAGGACCAAATTTTCCCAAAATTTCCCAATATTTCTGTGTTGGCGAACATTTCTGTACATTTAAACAACACATTAAAAGCAGTTCAGGGAGGATACCTGCTTACATTCAGCTGAGAGGACATTCCTAGATTTGACAAAAGAAACATTACAGTGGGCTGAAAGCTTCCATGCACCATTTGGACAACGGTGTCTCGACATTTTCTGCCAATATGAACCTGATTCTTGATGAAGCTCAGGACATATAATCTGAGAACTCCGCATATTCCATACACCTTTAGTGAGTATGCTAGAGTACAAGCTATATTATGCTGAAAACCCTCCCTTCCACGTTCGTAGGAGTCTCAACAAAAAAGTTCTTCTGCTGTGAATATAGATCTATAAATCAATAACAAAATAAAATTTAATAAAACAATCTCAAAATTTCGTAAAATCATCTTCTCCATGTTTTTCCTCGTGGTCCGTTGCTTTCGTGTGCATCCGCATGCTCCTTCACAGTAACTATTCACTACCACATCGTTCGCCAAAATATTTCTTGAATTAAACTGAATAACTGCTTGAGTATCTTACAAACCTTTCTATTTCAATTTCTTGAGTCGTAAGTTTCATTGATTGCCATGTGTAATCCAGGAATGTTGATTGCTAGTGAAAGAAAAGTATAATATCTTCGGTTCTATGAACAGGACTGTATTCGGTTAATTCAGTCTATAATAAGATTTGAATTTTGGAAGTTTATACAGGGAGTCCTAAAAAGGTATAAGCGTTTGAACAGTCAATGCGAAGGAGCCTTGACTTCAAAAAGTTTTACTTTCAATTCATTGTATAGATGAGATCTTCACTTAGATTTTGTAACATCACATGTCCATATCGCGTTGGTATTCGCATAGTAATTCTTTACACTGGCAAAATTTCTCAGGCAGCCTAAGATAAATGGTTATTGAATTATGCAGTTCCTCTGTGTGTAATTTACAAAAAAGTTTTAGGGAAGCTCAACAATATGTTGTTATGTGAAAGTTTGTTGAGCTAAGAAAAAATGAAGTTTGCTCTTCATTGGTTCAAAAGTTCAGCTCAAATCATTCGTTTTTATGACTCAATAATCACAACTGAAATGGAACGTAGGTGAGTACGTTACTACAGCAACAGAAAACACAATCTGACGCCTTTCCTTTAGTCCTGAAAAGCTGTCTGTGAACTGCTAAAATGCAACTGCGACCCTGGCTTGATATTTCTCTAATCAAAATAATAGTTACATTGATGAAGAAAGTTTTAAAAATAGAACTATTAATGGCCGATTTGACTCAAAATTACCTTCAAATTACTTATAGATATGTAGCGGCATAATTCAGCAACCATCTGCCTAAGCAACCTCAGAAATGTTGCCTATTTAAGTGAACTACTCTGCGAATACAGACCCGATCTGGACACGCAAGGCCACAAAATCGTCTTCAATACAACGAAAACGAAATAAAACATTTTGAAACCAATGCTCCATCACAGGAAATTCGAAATTAGTATTGCTGAAAGGCAAGTCTCGCTACAAATTTGAAATGAAATGAATATGGGTAAATTGATAAAAAACAAACACCTGCTATTTGAAAAAACAAAAACTTTGAAATTCTGAACGATAACTCACCTGCAACAAACGGTTCAGCCTGTTAAAATGACGTTCTGCAAAATGAAAATCTTAAATTAATGAATTTCAGCATTGAACAGAATAAGGCCCTTCCAAATACCTTGTTGACAAGATAAAGCTAGAAAAACGACTGCCAACTTCTAACTAAATTTCTGCATCGATCTACCTTATAGCGAGGACAATAGAACATGCTTTCTTCGAAGGATGAATATCTTCATTTGAAGGAGTTGGGTTTGCAATATCCACACTCTTTGTGGTTTCAGGTAAGAGTCTTGGATGAATCCACAATAAAGTAATCGACAGAGATCCACCGATATCTCGAATAAAGTTTCAACACATGACAGTTCTTTCTATGTCTCTGCAATTTCAAGAATATATCTTGAAAAAATGACGGAAAATCTGTATGATATAGCCAATCAAATGACTGCAATACATCGTTTCGAGAGAGGATTTTGTGCAGTGACATGAACTAGTATGCATGGCAGATTTAAGGAAAAATCCGTTTCAAGAGTTGAAAAACACGATTCTTTTTATGCTTCGGTTTTCACGCAATGTGAGTGGCCCAACATACTGCAGGGTGGCAGCCAATCAAAATTCAGTGCATATGCTATGATTTATGCCACTATGCTGTCATGTACCTGTGTATGGCAGCAAAGCTTCAACACTTTCCTTCATATTTGATAAAGTGGCAAGATCATCTGGAGACTTGGTTTTCAAGATGATAGACAGAACTGTAAAAAGAGAGAAAGAAATTGATTAAAATGCAACCCAAATACAAAGCCTTTACATGGCTAGCATCTTGAAAACTGCATGGGTCAAAGGAACTAATATTTGTACTAAATGTTTCTAAAACTTTCAAAAATAGGCAATACTTTACCACAACTTCAATGAAAAATTAGGTCCCTAGTTATGGCATGAAAAAACTGTAATTTAAAACTGATACCACTAAATTTACGGACATGCAGTAAATAATATGCTTTTGAAGTTTTTTCTTCCATCTCTATAATTTCAGGATGCAAAGTCCTTGGCTGTAAAGTCAAAAAAATTTTGATGACTTTGACAACTTTGACTTATTGTCACAACAATTCTTAAGGTTGCTAATGTAATCAAAATTTGGCAAATTTTTAAAAATTGTTACTTTTGCGTCACCCTATTTGGATACAATTAGTGGTCTAATTGCTTTTCCACAGAAAAATTCTTCACTTACCACATACAAAAAGGACAAAAGGAGGGAACGAACAAGATTAGCAACAAGTTACCTGTCTGCGTAGCACGGCAATGTTTTGCATTTGTGTTCCAATCACGCATTGATTTGAGCAGAGAATCTAAAAAAAGGCCATTTCCTCTGAACGAAATTAAATATCTAGCGGTAACTTTCATCTCAACATTAACGGTAACTTAGAAGTGGTAACTTAGAAGTAAACGGGAAGGCAGAGGAAAACCTTTTAGCTGACATTTCAAAGAAAACCTAAGCTTCAAAGAGAAATATGAAAGAAAGACAGTGGCTTGTAATTGGCTAGTGTTGGTGAAAATGCAACGATAACCTTTTCTTGTTTCTTCCAACGACTCCACCGAGTCCAAAGACAGATTCCAAAGGTGTCGTGGCGTAGTGATGTAACGCTCTGACTTTGTAACCAGAACAGTCAGGCAAATAGGGTTCGATCTCAAGCAGAGCCCCGCACTTTGAGCGTCACTACAAGGGGTCGTGGATTCACTTAGGTCTTTTCTACTTCTGGGATCCAAGCGCTTGGCGCTAAAAACTGTAACTACTTTCATCTACACCTAATGCGAACCACAGACTTAAATAGATAACAAAGGTATGCTTAAAAGAGCTTCCACAGAGGAAGAACGTTCCTCTTTTTCACAATGTGCTTGTGAAGAAGGTTACTAGGTTCCTGGGAACCGTTATGGCCTACCCGTACTGTTTGCAAATCTAAAAATAGTTTTCTCACCAATTTGATCCTCTCTGAGTCCTTCGATAACTCGTTCCATTTCACATTCTCCGTTTGCTTTCTCCAATAATTCTGTTGAAATTTAACCACATAAGAAAACGTAGATTAAGATTTTTTCAAACTCAAGAGAAAATTTGGTTTTCATCTTGTAACGGGAACGGTGTACACATCTTCTATACACGTTCCCGTTGCAAGCTGAACAGAAAAAAGGACAATTCTTTAAATTCTAGGGGGAGTTTGCTTCTCATAGAGTAACAGGAAGAGTCCATACACAATCGGAATACATCGCTCCGTTGCGTCTTGAACATAATAAATGGGTAATTTTGACCTTTTCACAGTCGAGGATAAATTTGCTTTGCATGTAGTAAACAGCGACGGCGTATATAAATTTAGAATACACCTTCCCTGTACAAAACAGAAAGCGCAATTGAAATTTTCAACTTTTTCAAAGTCCATTTTAAATTTGCTCCACGTGCAGAAACGGAACGGTGTCTATGCATTCAATAGACACCGTTCCAGTTGCAATATGAACAGAATAGGTTGAAATTTTCAACTTTTTGGGCCAGAAAATTCAAATTTCAAACAAACAAAGCAGGCCAAGAAAGTGGTCGTGTCAACCTACAGCTAGATCATTAATACTGTAGGACCATCCACCAGCAGTACGCCTAGATTAGGAGAGAGGCTTCAAGATATTCGCGTGTGAGCGAGTGTGGCATCCAACCACCACGCATTCTGAGAGGTTGATAAACAAGATTAAATTGAATTGCAAAAACATAGCTTTAAACCGTTACCTTTGATAATCGACAGAACTTTGAAAGGCCGGTCCAGAGTAATGGCTAGGCCAATTGCCTTAGTATATTTCTTTTCCCCTAACAGATTTGAAAGCTCTTGGTCTCTGCAATGAAAAGAAAATAATTGTAACATTAAAGATAAGGGGGGTTGGTAAAATCGAAAGAATAAAGAGGCGTTTTAAACCAGGATACCTTGCATGAACCATATCTCTTCGCTGGCCTTTGCTGTAACCATTTTCAAGAGCCACTAAAATGGTGACGACAAAGGCCAGCCAAGAGAATGGCACACGCACGGCAAACTCGTTGAAACAGACAGCGATGACTTAGTATAAAGTGGATGAGAAACATGATCTGTACTAAAAAAATCAATGCTCAACATTACATGAAAAGACCAAGAAATGGCCGACTACGTTGTATAAAAACGCTCCCATCAAATCGCACATTTGGTTGAGGAACATATGAAACGCCAAATAGTTTACAGTGCACGAATTTTTGATGATTACTTACTGAGAGCCTACTATAGAGTCTTACGTCACTTTCATGAATCACTTGAAATAAACCAATGAAAAAAGTTGAAGCTTGATTGACACATTGTTGTAAACAAAAAGTTGATGTTTCTCTGTTAGAAATGCTCATGTAAAATGTAACCTAGTGACTGGGTGACATTCCTTAAAGGCCAATACTAAACAATCGTTCCAATTTCATCTTCCTTTCAAATTTGTAACAGACCGTCTCTTGATTAACATACAACAGCCATTATGCAACGCAGGATAACAACCTTATTTGGTGATGATAATGCCATATTTGGTATTAGCACTGCCAGTTTTAAAATTCAACAGGGACGGTGCAGAGTCCACTAAATTAGAAAAAGAGTGTTAATTTTTCACATTTAGAAATGAAAAGCAGAGGTGGCAAGTAACGTAACGCAGAAAGGATCGAGCCGGGGGTAGAATGAATAATTATCGAGTTACATTCAATGAGAAGCTATGTGATGTCGTTACAAACTTTCAACTGTCAACTATAGCTCTCAATTACCAATTATGAACACAGGCTGTATGCAGCCTAAAAATGTACGAAGAAGCTTGCAGGATCAATACGAATGATAGTCCCTGACACGCCTTTTTCTAAATTGAAACGAAATAGGAGAAAGGTCGTTCGAAGGTTGAACCGGCAACCTGATACATCTGACTCCGAGTTAAACGAACCATGAAGACAACAATAACTGTTTCATATAGTTAGAACATCTTTATAAAGTACTCTTTGCAAAAACTGCCAAAACAGAAACATCCTTGTCTATTCATTTCACTAGAATCTTCTTCATGTGCCTGGTCTGGAACAAACATTGGCGATCATGTCTCTCCAATCACATCTGTTCTCTGTCTGTCTCAGAAGGTCGCACTTGCTGCCTGTCTTTGACAACCACGAGTTTAGACTTCCAACAAATGTTATCCTTTGCCGACCCCTGCTACGTTTTCCTTCTCTTTCCAGTAAGGGCCAGATGTTCTAAGCCTTTGTCACGATATATGTGTCCTAGGAATTCCAATTGTCTTTTTCTTATAGTCTTAATTAGTGATCTTTCTGTATCAATTTCTTTAAGAATTGATTCGTTTGACCTTTTCGCTGTCCATGATATTCTCATCATTCTTCTGATAAACCACATCTCTGCTGCCTCTAGTTTCTTTTCCATTTCTTTGTTAATTAATAAAGAATTGATGAAATAACCCGGCACTGGCTACAGCAAATCGTCAACAAAGACCAGAAATGAGTACCGAGAAGAAACACAATGCAATACCATTAATTAGCCAATCAGGAAATAAGGGGAAGGGGTGAAGTTCTGGTTGTTGGCGTCAAGCGTCGAGATCACATAAGCACTTAGCGCTAATCGATTGCACGACCCCTTGCCGTGACGCTCAAGTGGGAACTTTAACTGGGCTTGAATCTTGGCCGCGTGACTGTACTGGCTGCATTCAGTGCATTACAAGCGACAGCGCCACCATCAGAAAGCCCAGACTAAATTCGATAATCTGATACGAACATGTATAGCAAATGATTCCGTTATTCAACATGATTTTCGATTTCTCTACTACATCACTCTCCTCCACAGTGGCCATTGAACCTCTACGGAGGAGAGCGATACCAAACGAAGATTTAGCGACAAATGTAGAAAAGGTGGTGCTCCCGTGAATATAATCGGGCAGTTATGTCAACATCTGAATATTTTTGATCATACAATACCAGTGATGAAAGAAGCCTCTTTAAATACAAAATCAAGAGACAAATACCGTTCTTTCAAGAGAGGTGCTAACGAGGCACTGGCACTCCTGTGATTCAACGGCACTCCAATTTGCATGTCCATGTTCAGGTATGTTCGTTTCTTAAATTTTCTAGCAATCTATGTGAGAGCTGGGGGTATGGGGTGCGCTGTGCCCCCACAAGTTTTCAAAAGTGTCCTATCTTAAGAGCCCCTTAATTCTGTGCAGAATGCACTTTAAATGACCTTTAAGTTCTGGGAGCTGCAGCCCAGCAAGTAAAAAATTGGTTGGTAACTCTCGGAATCTATGTTCACGCAGTAGCATAGTCTGTCGAAGTGAGAGAAATCTGCAATTACTTTGTGGTATTCTTGGAGTTCTCGCACATTGCATTTAGTTTCATTCTATGTAATCAATCCAAGCTAGAACCGCTGATAGAAACGATAAAAACTCGCTAAATTGGTAGCTTTGCAAATCGAGAGTATAAATGAAGCATTTGCTGTTCATGAAACCAGAAACATCGTTTTTATATCGGGAAGTTCGTTATATCAGGCTTTAAATTTTACGATTCAAATTGGACGCAGTATATGCCAAATAAAGAGCTATATCCCTCTGTTTCTAGCACCTTCCCTCGGGTTTCAGTGATTCCCTTTAAACCATATCGCATCAACTTATTGCTTTACTTCAGAAACCACCAAGAAATAAAGATATATGTCTCACCAGTTTTCGTGACTTTTCTAATTAACTGGGTTATTCATGTCTTAATCAAATAGGAATTAAGCCGCCGTCTCTTTCGTTAACAGAAACGGTGGACGCTGCGATGTTTTTCTGAGTTATCAATTTGTCCGCAACAAATAATTGGTAACCGACCAAATTTCCGTTCTATATATGCAAACTGACGACGCACAAATTAGACACTGAAACCGGAGCGCAAAGAATTCCCCATCTTTGCAAGGAGGTATCAAAATCAGGAACAGGATGAAATTCAAATGGTTTGCACCACCAGAGACTTTGAACACGTTCTCTTATTGAAACAGGGGGCCTGAAAATGTATACTTTGACAATAAACTTTAGAAACTTTAGCGTTTGTTTGTTTTGTTTTCAATTTATTTTGAGTGGGCTTGTCAGGATTTCTAGCTACTGAAAGCTAATTTAGGCCCACTGTGCATGCCGCATCCAGGCACGGGACCCCTAGTTTAACGTCCCTTCCGAAGGACGGCGAGGTGAGTTGCGAGGTCAGGCCTCAGTGGTCAACCATCCGAAATCTGACCTCACTCGACCAAGCTTAACTTCAGTCACCTGACGAAGACTGTATAAGCCACTCGGCCACTCACCCCACAAGGTGAGTTAGGAACTCCAAACTTACAAAAAGCTCTGAGACTATGAGAGGAGATAAAACATGCTCTCCAATCAAACATAAAATCTTAAACACAGTAGGTTTTGGATTCATCGTGGCAAAAATGAAAACTCGCCAATAAAAACGAGCATCTCTAATAAGTTTAGATGGCCTGGCAATGATTAGAGAGCATTAGGCTCAGAAGTCCGTCCGAACCTACTAAACTTACCGTTTTCAGAATTTTGGGGGTCAATCAAACACAAATTCTGAGTCTATCAAAACTACCGATTTCAGAATTGGTGCCAATCAAACACACTCTTATTAAATCAAATCAGTTCTGACCTAACCTTATTAATTTTCATCACTTCTAAGCTTGGTTTAACCTAAACTGATCTAACCTGCTCATCTGCTCAGTGTGAAAACGGTATAAATTTTCACAACTAAACAAATCTCTTTTCTTTAGGCCCTACGAACATGAGCTATAATGAATCTCCTGACATCTTTCAAGAAAATATACGCATGGACGCAAACACTAACGGCGGAGTAAAAACCACGACAGACACCGACTCCCTCGTAACGATGGACGATATCAAAGAGCGTAAATCAAGAGGATGGGTGGGTTGGAGATCAGAGATGAAAAAAATTACGATCACGCCGAGCTCTTCGATGGGCTATTGGCGTAATTGTTGCGATAATAACCATTATCATTGCATGCGCTATAACATATAAAGTGACAGAAGCAGCACACAAACAGAACAAAGGGCGTCAATAACGTACAAGGATGTCTGGCAAACACCAAAATGCAGACATTCCCTGACATTGGCTACGCCTTATTTGGTTATAATATTATTCGTGGGAATCCTGTGACAGCTGGTCAAGATCCAGGCTTGACTAGGCCCATTTTCAACAGCGACTACACACGGAAACAGCACACTGCAGATTGTCAATACGCAGTCCCCAAAGGCCTCTTTATCGTCCAAGATATTTCGTGTTCATTATCATTTGATGCTAACGTCATCAAAACTCCGTTCCAGCTCTCTAAGTTTTTAGAGGCGTACGCTGAAAATTCAGGTCGAGAATGGGGTGCGAAATTTGCCGCAAACAAAGAATACAAGGAAAAGTATGTGGAGCTGGAATCGAAGAGAAAAGTTTACGTGAATTCAAAGGCAAAATGCGACTATTACTCCTCGAAGATTGATGAGATACAGCCTCCTTCTCTGGATAATTCATTTGTCAACATGGCAAGATCATTGAAAACCAAACAAGATGTTTTCAAGTTCTTCGAATATTACGGGACACATTACTTGAAAGAAATCACGTTCGGCGCCCGTCTGACACATGAAAGCAAAGTAGCAAAGAAACAGTTCAATTCACTGAAGGGCAAATACGAAAATGTTGCTGTTGTTGATACATATGCAAGTATCGCTAGGGTGGCAGGAAAAACAGGCTTGACCAAGGAGGAGCAACAGAAAGCAGCATTGTTTCGAAAGAATTCAGTAACCTCGATCATAAGTATCGGCGCACCACCCCCGGTGAATGGGAATGCTCAAGATTGGGGATTGGCGGTTAAAAAGAGTCCGGCCCCAACTAAATATAAGCTGGCCGGAATTGAGGAGCTCTTCACAGCAAAATTCATGGCCGGAAAAGTGGAGAACTATGCTGGGTTAAGGAGACTTTTGAAGAAATCAAAGAGGGCCTACTGTATGGGCTTGAAGAAACAAGGAATCCTTGATTCATGCAAAACACTGGAGAGTTACACGAAATTTCGCGGCATCGCAATGGATAAAACATGGTACACAATGCTTGATACAGATCAAACGAATTGCATCAAAGCTTGCAATGATGATGAAAGTTGCGTAGCAGCAAACCACTGGAAGGAGCGAACGCATCGCTGGCGCGGGAAAACACGTCGTTGGGCTGATAAATGCGCGTTATATAATACACATGAGTGGTCGCACACTGCCAGGGCGGCTAAAGGCAATACCTTGATTCTGTTCATTGAGAGAATGAACGCAAGGGATGAAAAATTTCAAATCAACCATGTTTACGTGGCAGCACAGGCAAGAGCGGAGACGCAAACATCATACCAACGCCAATGCGAAGAAAAATGCCGAAAAGATACCAAATGCATTGCCTATACCTCGGATCTTCTTGGAATGAGAAATTGTTATATGTATGACAGGTTCGCATTTACAGCGAACAGTATGAGGTTTAAGGGTGGGAATACTTTTGGAGGGTCACATGTAACCTTTCAGTTTAACAAGACAGTTGCATAAATGCTAAACAATACGGTAAAAATCACATATGAGAACCAACACATTTTGACTTAGCATAGGTTCCAAATCATTAGAAGGTTGATGTAGCTTCTATGACCCATTTCTTTGATTTGAACTTCCTCAAAAAAAACTTTGAGCTCTTAAGCTATATTTCAAACCTTTGAGTTTACTGAAGTCTTCAATACATTCAGAATAAGAGTGTCTTACTTCTTTTTAAAAATTCAAGAGAGATTTTGAAAGAAATTTGAAGCCATTAAAATTCCTAATTTTTTACAAAAATCATGGGATATGTTTCTCAGGAAGAAGGTCTGCTTCATTTCCTCAAAAAATTATCACAAACAGGGTGGGTTTCTTGAGTAGCATGGGCAAAAGGACAACCACGAAGATCTACTTCAACATATAATGTACCAAGACCTTATAGATAGTATGTCCCAAATTATATGCAACGTCAAAAGAGTCAAAATGCCAGCGAATAACAACAACTGAAGTGTTCTGCATCAGTAATTTTGCGTTATCGCAAATCTCAAGTGACATTTAATTTGCGACAGACTTTCAGATTATTTCACGTGAGAGCATATCATATTCATAATCGGCGCCGTTTAGAATTGAAAGAAAATGATTAATAATCTTTTTGATTATTCATTTTATGACTCTCTACTGCAAATCCGGCCATTTTCTTTATTCTAACGGAGGGGGTGACAGGGTAGTGGTACCATGGTACCAGAAGGGGTAGTATCTGGCACAACAGTTTGCAAAGATGGTGAAACCTGGTACCAAAAATGGGGGTACCAGTACCAAGCCTATATGAGCCGGTACTAACAACAGTTTCGTCCACAGATGTTTTGGAATTCCAAGAAAATTTAGTTTTAACAGTGCAGACAATGAAAAAGATGCGAAGATGACATGCTCAAGAGTGGTTTGGTTTTGGTCCCACGAGGAACTGACGTAGACCTCTTTCAGAATTCCTCGTATTGACGATAAACTGTACTATATTAACAATTATTTGCTCCTTCCCCCCCCAAAAATTGGTGGTACCAATACCCTCAAGTTGTATGGAGCTTGGTAACTTATGAGTTGATACCAATACCAAAGACTCCCCCTGTCCTCCCCTCTTAACGGTAAATGTAAAGCTAACAGATCTGCCTGGAGCAGAACCCCAAAATTTTTTGTTTCTAGCAAATTTAGCTGAGGATAATTTAGCTGCGTATTACCGATTATAAATGAAGACTTTTAAGCTCAAGAAGGGACTTTGTTCGGATTTTATGATAACACAAATAATTGAATTATTTTATCATCACACCCTTGAGAGATATCATTCTTAATAAACTTTGACATTTGTTTCGTCTTCATTTTTCAATTTGCTTTGAGTGGGCTTGTCAGGATTTCTAGCTACATAAAGCTAATCTAAGCCCACTATGCATGCTGCATCCAGGCATGGGAGACCCCGAGGCACGGGACGAGGTGAGTTGTGAGTTCAGGCTTCCGAGGTCAGACATCCGGAGTTTGACCTCACTCGACCGAGCTTAACTTCAGCTACCTGACGAATACTGTTTAAGTCACTCGGCCACTCACCCCGTTAAAGTCTAACCTTAGTTAGACTATGACAAATTTTGAAGATCGTCATATCGTAATTCTGGGCAGGGAAACCTTTGGCAAAGTTTTTTGGTCATAAACATTAAATTTACCCCGACTTTTTACACTAAAATACAAACTTTACTTTATTGAGGAAACCAAACATAGCATCCTACAACATTCATCTCATTTTACTGCAGTTCTTTTCAGCTGGAAACATAGGCCTATGGTCATTTAAGACATCACTCCGAATTCTAGCCTGATGACATGTTCGTAGTGATCGCTATTGATAGACTGATGGACGCTCTAACTACGCCTCTAGCCTGATGACATGTTCGCAGTGATCGCTATTGATAGACTGATGGACGCTCCAACTACGCCTCATGGACTTTGACACTGAAATTTGGGATGAAGTTTTCCCCTAGCGATTTCATAACTTGATATGGAAACCATAGCAACACTGTACGAACTCCCGGCAATGGTGGATGGGCCTAAGTTGCCGGCTCGAAACTCCAATGTCAAAGCAGCTCAGATTTCAAGTTTTCAGTGATATTAGCCATGAACAAAAGCCACAAGTATCCATAAAAATGTTTCCTCTATCCAAGAATCAACAAACCTTTCCCTGTTAACCAGGGGTTCCTCATTTCTAAGGCCAATTTGCTTCCATGAACTTCAACGCAGCAAGGTCGCTTGCCTCGCTTCTGATACTACACTGCAGTCTCGTTCCAGAGGGCACACGTAAACGTGTTAATCTCCGTCTCAAAATTTTATATCAAAGTCCATAAGGCCCAGATTGAGCAAAAATAAAAATGTTGTTGTTGTTGTTATTATTGTTGCTGTTGTTGCGATATCTGGGACTATGTCGTGAGGCTATCCGAATTCTTCATCAATTGGAAACGAAATGATTTGATGAGGGCAGAATTCTGAAAAGCGGTTAACTTTCTAATCGATAAAATTCGCTCTTGCCAGAAATTTCTTACTCTTGAATACAAAGTAGGTGTGTTTTGAGTGCAGGATAAGAAAATTATTTTGTTTGAAGAGACCTTATTCATAGTTTTCCTGGTGTGGATATTATCGAAAATTCCAAATGATGGAAACAATTTGGACGTAAAAAATTTGGATCAGAAAATGAACAATTCTTTGCGAGCCTTTTAGGGAATAATGGTTCTCTTGGATTTTTATTCTAGGCCTGCTGTCTTAGTAGTAAAAGGCTGATCGGTAAGGCGAAAGAACCATCTCATCGCCTCTAAATAGCAGAATTTGCATAACTGGAAATCAAACTTACTTTAGAATCAGTTCATCGTGCTTTGCTTCTTCCATTAACCTCTCCTCCTCAGTTACATCCTTGAAAAGAATGAAATAAGATTTACAGATTAGAACAATTTGGCGTTTTCAAGATCTCATGTTTTAGCCTTACAATAACCTCGTTTGCTACCTCACACAGCTGTTCATACTTTTGCTGAAAGGATCTTTCCATACTTTCTCAAAGACTCCGATCAAGCGTAAATTTCATGTCCCATTCCCTTACAAACAACTGACGGCCTTGCGAAAAGTTTGCCTCCGTGGGAAAGGAAATAAGTAATAAAGAAAGGAGCAAGGCTCAGGTTCTCAAGGTTTTGGTTAAGTTTCAGGACCTAGTTCCAAAGAAATAAGAAACTAAGCTTCATGAACGTCTTCTTTTGAACTAAAGCAAAGGATTGGTCTTGAGCACATTTCTTGTGCTAACAACCAAAAGCTCAACTTTCTGACGTTTCATTTCATTTTTTCATTTTAAATTATTTATACACGGTGGCCCCAGTATATCCTGGGTCTATCCTCGCAGTTCTTCAACTTTCAGAAACCAGATAAACCTTTCATAAATCTCAGCATTCAAAACTACTATTCTTCTATATATATATGTAGTTGATAGTATCTAAAACTTTTACCTTCCATACATTAAGCACTGAGTCACCTCCTCCTGTTACCAGTGTGTCTTCAGCCTTACTCAACGTTAATGACCATACCTGAAAAAGCGACCGATTTAAATTAAACACTTCATTGGGGTTTTCAGTTGTACATGTTATGCTCCAAAATTTTCTGGCTGCTGTGGGGGAGGCGTATCTCCAACTATCTCGTTCCATTTAGCTACATTTGATAAAGCCTCCACTTAGCGATCGAGATCTTGTTTGAGTCAATCTGACAAGTGATTGCTAATTTACGGCACAAGAAACTGAAACTAATTGGTGGCTTCGAAAATTTCTTTGGCGTCTAACCACACAATAGACGCGAAAAATGGTGGAAGTGAGATTTTCACGAAGATGTATTGCGAAGGCGAAGGTGAAGGTGAAGTTACTGTGTTTAGCACCAAGCGCTGGGATCGCCGAAATAGCTAACCGCTAATCGAGTAGGCGACCGCTTGTCATGACACTCAAATGGTAGGGCCCTACTGAGTAGCGGACCCAATCCGCCTGACTGTTTTGGTTTCAAAGTTAGAGGATTACACCACTGCGCTACAAGACCTTCAATTGCTAAGGTAGAAAGTACGAATTATGAAAATGTAGCATCCAGCATTTCAGCTGTTTTCGAAAAGTAGGAGACCTGGCACTAGCAACAAATCATTGAAAGAGATGACGCAGTAACTTTAATATCTATTTCTTCAAATGAATTGCTTGATTCTAGGTACTCAATGATCGTCTTCCATTAATGCAGTGATAATTTTCAACTGCAAAATTCGCTAATAGTTGAAATTTTCTTCGGAGTGGGGTGCATGCATAGCTCTAATATGAAAGATTCAAATCCTTGATCTGCATGCTAACAACTGCTAACAGTAAGGAATCAATGTGTTCAAGCATACCTTGTCGACGTGCTCATCTAAAGTTTTGATGCATTCATTTGATTTGACATTCCAGATCTTGATAAGTCCATCTGATCCGCTGTATTGAAACAAACAAAGATAAATGATTTATCTTCAATGGCAGCTGGTGACTAGAATTAGAGTCCTATAAGTTCTAAACAACTTTGAATAAAAGCTGGAAATTGTAGCTGAACCACAATCATATTTGCTTGCTTTCATCGATCTACATTTTACCAAAGACAGTGTTGTTGCTGCCGCGGCTGTTGCTAGGGGCAACCGAGCTGCGACACATTCTCAGGAGAGTTGCAAAGATCAGTAAATGCCTCGGGAAAACAGAACACGGAGTCCACGAACAACTTCATTGTTTTGGTTGATAAACAACTCATCTGAATGGGACAAATTCAGACGGTTTCATGGGAGATTTACAGGAGTAATTGTAATGTGTCAGGGGAGTAAGAACTAGCGAAATCACGAAGTTTTTCTACGATTGAATATAAATTGCGTAGGAAGAGAAAATTTGGAGAGATGCAAAGACCTCAGCATGTAAAATCGACGACGACGACGACGAGACGACGAGAAGGAAACGGAAAGTCGGTGAAATCAAGATGAACGAAGACAAGAGTAAAGAAAACTGAACCTATGAAGAAACAGAGTTGTGACGTTGTCAGGGACGTGAGAACAAATTTGACTGTTTAATTGATTCATTGATTCATTAGTAGGTTTAGATATTGATAGCGTCGCATTATACAAGCTTTGCATTTCAATCTTTGTTGTTCACATCTCAGTGCATTTTGTGCAGCAACAAGTGTTGAAGGTATCTTTGGGTCAGTCTGTCTGCATTATATCACTACTTGAGCACAAACAATAAAAGTGTAGCTCGTCAGGAAAACGTTTTGATAAAAATTACACATCACAGGAAAAATCGTCCATTAACTCTCATACCTTGATACGATCTGCATGCCCCTTGTCATGAACTGTAACTTCAACACTGAGTTGGTGTGGCCCTCCAAAGTCTACAATGTCAGGGACTGACTCATTAGAACTCTACGTCTCTAAAGTATGATTCTTTGAATATTGATCATTTTTGCCTTGATGCAGCAGCGTTAAGGTCTGACCAAAAACAGCAAAAGTCTATACTGCGCAGCTAAAATTAGAAATTCCCAGCGAAGCAAAGGTTTCGAGCCTGGCCAAGTAACTCATAAAACTTGACAAGCAGAACTACGCAGCTGTCCTTGGGCGATGTTTTCGACAAACTTAAACAATATTTTTGGCTCACCTGCCCATTTGTGGCATTAATTTTGGCAGCAAGTGTACAAACTTATTTGTATCACAAGAACGAATAGTTGCCAGATACTGTTACTCTTTGGTTGTTTAGCCAGGGACTCGCAATATAACATCATGAAAAATATAAACACAAGCCTGACGCAATTGAAAATATGTCACCAGTTAAAAACAAAATTTGTTATCATGGAAATAAGTTAAATTGTAATGAATTTTGGACCTACTTTTACACAAGTTAAATCCTGGATTGCCCATATTTTGATGGTCGAATCAGCTGATGCAGTTGCTAAGCATTTGTCAACTGGTGAGAATACCACACACCAAATACCTCGTTTGTGTCCCCGAAGAGTACCGTATAGACTGCCATCTGAGGCCAGCCAAAGCTATAAGAAAGAAAGGCAGACAATGTAGCAGGCATTGAAAATATACGTCAACAAATGACTTAAACCGCACAAACGAAAAAATACGTAAGAATAAATACTACACCCAAATATTTCAATTGGTGTGAAAGGGTGGATGTACATTCTATGACCTATTTCATTGAACTGAGTTGTCTGGAAGAAACTCTAGCTGCTTATCCGTAAATCTACCATTGGACTTTTCAGAAATCTTCAATATTCATCGAAATTACGTCGCATTTTGCACTTAAATTCATTTGAGGATGTGACGTCATCTAATCTTAAACCACGAGAGTGACAGACTTTTGCTTAATATGATATTTTAGATATTCATAAAATGTGGTTTTCGTGTGAATTAGTTCATGTCTCGTCAAAAAGTTTAGAAATTACGATTCAAGATTTCAGAAAAGTCCAAAGATAGAATTGTGGCAAACAAGCTGCAGTTTCTTTGAAGCCATCCAGCTAAAAGAAGTAGATCATAGGATGTGACGAAAAACTTTTTAAAGAGTTCGAACTCATACAAAATACCACTCACATGATGGGCAAAGCAAGACAAGATCATCAGGAAAGGTGAACGGAGAGAAGGCGAAAAACATCATGGCTTAATTGAGATTATCTGAGCCTGTTTGTTGTAGGACAGAAAATCAGTCGACATTTTTCACGTAATATATTCGTTTCTCTCATTTTGTTCTTACCAGAACATCCGACTTGAAGAGGATTGTTCAGTTATTCAACAAGATTTTGAACAATTTAACAATCCATTACGACAGCTGCCGAAAGAGATGAGGAGGTTATTTGCTCCAAGGCTTCTGGGTCAACAGGGCATCACAAAATACGAGACCTCCTAGTCTACTGCTCGCTTCGCTCCCAGGGACCGTAATGTCGCAGTTTTGCCCCTTGGCCTCCAAAACCTATCAGCAGGGCCCTGAATCATTACAGCTTTTCTGTTCCAATCAAATGAAATGTCCAAATTTATAAATTCAAATTACTCAGGTCACTGCGTCATTTAAGGAAATGGAACTTCAACGATTAAAGATACTTACTTTTGCAGTTTTATCTTGGGAACCTGAAGCAACGAGTTTATCATTTGGTGAAAATGCAACGGAGTTGATATCCTGGAAATAACGGAAGAACTTAAGCAACATGATACTATCGCATAAGAATGCAGCTATGAAAGATTGGATTGGAGTACGTGGATTCCCCATCTTCACCGGTTTTGCCGGGTGAATAAACAAAACAAAAACGCTCGTTGGCAAAAACACTGCTCTTTGAGTATCAAAGTAATGATATTAAAACTACTTTGTTTTATTGCTGACATGTTCAGTTATGTTCAGTGATTTAAGCGGCCTCAATCGGCCATTCTTTTCCGTGGATATGAGAGATTTTCTGTAAAATGCCCGTCTCAAAAAAATGCCAAAACGAGATCTCAAAAGGTAGTAACACAGAGGTCTGATGTCTCTGGTTCATCAAAACTTAAGCCATATGAATGAATATATAGCAAAAAACATGAAATTAAAACTAAATAGTTCGAGCAGGTAAATAAACTAAATTTAACTTTACTTTGTCATGTGCCTTTGAGGTCCAAGTAGCAGAGAGTCGTGCCAAATTGTTATCCTATCGAGAAAATTCTGATTTAACTTCAGGCATTGTACAAATGCTGTGAAAATCATTTTCCTAGCTAAAATGAGTGGGCAAATGGTTTCTTCTGTACTTCGACAGTAACAGATAAAACGTCCTTCTGCACTTCGATAGGAATAGATATCACACTGTGCTAAAACTCAATCTGATATATATATCCAGAAACACCATAAACAAAGAATGACAACACTTATGAAAAGAACAGAACCGAACAGAACAAACAGGGTAAAGGTAAACCCGAGGTGGTTAAAGATTAAAGGAATCAGCCACTGGCAAAGCACAGGGAGACAATGATATGATTGTCTCTAAAAATAGAAATTTTCTTTCGATATGAAATAGAAATTTTCTTTCGAAATAATTGTTGCTAAATTGTTGCTAAGAATAAAATTGCTTTCCTTTGCCCCACCCTCCCCCTGCTTGCTCGGAGTCACATTTGTACTTAGTCCCCTGTGTTGTAATTGCGTAGCATGTTGCAATGAGCTTTAGCAACAATTTAGCGACAATTATTTCGAAAGAAAATTTCTATTTTATATCGAAAGAAAATTTATATTTTTAGCGACAATCATATCCTGGTCTCCCTGTGTGGCAAAGAAGCACAGAAAAAAATTGGAAAAGTGAAGCTCGAAGAACGATCAATGAAAAAACATTGTGACGCCAAAGAACAAAGTACAAAAAAAGCAACACCACCATAAGACAACCGACCCCCACAGCAACAAAGACTCGACTGAGAACAACGAAAACGAGGCCAACAACAACAACAACATACAACAAGAGAATATGTGCCTTAGAAGGACAAAATGTCATTTGAAACTTAATTGACCTTATATGGACACAAAGTTTCCTGTAAATTGGGGTTGAAAATTAGAATTAATCAGTTGCTCTGAAAAAGCCCTCGTGGGTGAAACTAGTAAGCACTGAAACAAAAAATCAAAAGCGCAAAAGATCAAATTGATGCCTGTTTTCTTATGTCGTCGCTCCTCTTACATTTAAAAACTAAAAACTGCAAAAATTTTCTCAAGGGAGGTGAAGTGATGATGTCAATTTGTTTTGTAACAAATAAAAGGAATTCGTTTACTTACCTCAAATATCTGAGGTATTTTCCAGCACTTCATTGTTAAATCTTGACTGCCAGTTACGAGATAATTCGTCGAGTTTCTGAAATTGATTAGAAAATCGTAAAGAAATAAACGTTATGAATGCTACAGCAAAGGATACGCAGAATAACTGGCAAAATATAGGTATTATACTTTTACGGTGCACCTCTCCAACGGCCTCATGATGGAAAGCAAAACTAGCATTACGAAGGATGAACGCAGAGTTACAGACCAATATGATCTTTGCTTTTTTGAGTTTCTTGAATTAGACATGCAAAGGCTCTGGAAGGCTCTGATTTTGGCTGGTATCAAATAAGTGTTCTATAAATATCTTAATCTTGTCTGAAGGTTTGATGGGACCAGTTTAAGACGAAAATAAATCCAAAATAGTTTGGTGGCTCAACGAAGTTATCAACTTCTGGACCACACGCAGATCTGAATTTCTTACATGAAATATTGGACTAAACATCGTCAAAGAAGAGTCACATGACTTACTTTGTCCATGAAACAGCACCAACTGCATGGGTGTGTCCAACACCAGTTGCAACACACCTAAATGTTCTATCATCTTGTATCCGCCATACTCTGACACTATTGTCCTACAATGAATCAAACAGCATTTAAAAATCAAAGGCAAATGTAAAAGGTTATGAGATTGATAAATAGTAACAGAAAGAAGACTGATCTAAGTTGACAAATTTATTTTCAAAGAGCATTCACTCTGTGTGTGTCTAATGATATTAAATTAAATCGAAACAACGGATGTATGCGACCGAAAAATAAAAAAACTGCGGAACTTTTGGGCTGCCTGCGTTCTTTCTTATTTCGATATCATTTGATATTAGACACATGTAGAGTGAATGCTTTTTGAAAAAAATTTGTCAAGCAATGCGATCATAACAATTTCAAAAACAAACATTCAAAAATAAATGAAATGATTTTTGGCTCACCCATGACTATCTAAAGAGAGCTCTTCTACCTATAAAAGTTATGGGAATTGAATAAAATATGGCTAATGAATGGATCTAAGGCTAGAGTCACACTATACCGGATTGCTATCGGAGCGGAGAGACTTTCAATCCGTAGTGATAATGATTTGGGGTAGCAGTTACACTACGACGCAATTTGGAGCGTTGTTTATCGGACTGATACGGTGTAGTTTGAAAGTTTGAGGGCAGGAACACCGCAAAGCGACGAAGAACAGCAAATATGCGCGAAATTAAGAAATATATATTAGAGTCCAATATTTCGTCCTGCCATGCAGAACTTCTTTACTAGGGTACGTGATATCATGATGATGATGATGATGATGATTGTGACGTTGATAATATGATATTATTAATACTGACAAACCGAAATGAGTAATGAAATGGATTATGAGATAATGATAATGATGGTGATAATGATGATGATGATGATGATAATGATTGATGATGATTGATGATGATGATGATGATTGATGATGATGATGATGATTGATGATGATGATGAATGATGATGATGATGATGATGATGATGATGGTGATTATGAAAACAAACCAATGTCCGATATGGAAGTGATTCCACTCCGATAACAATCCGGCATATAGCCTCTGGACAGGCTTCACGATGATATGAAAAGGAAAATGGAGCCTGTGGGAACAGACTACACTTTTGAATTCCATACACCTGATATGAGGTACAAAAGGCTATTGTTATTCGTCCCCAATTTCGATACCACAAGCGATGAAGATGGTGTTATTGATCAATCTTACCTGTTGCTAGCTACTCAAATAAATCACTGTGGGACATTAGCATGTCAATTTCAAGAAAGAATGACAAAAAAGCCCTATACCTCAAATCGGGTATATTAAATTCAAAAATGCAGCGCATTCCTACAGACCTTTTCCTCTCTTTCCCTCCTCCACAGCTCCCAGATAAGGCCTTTTCACAAGTTATCTGGTTTAGTGTAACTGGGAGCTCATTGTTCAAAAGGAACTTTCGGGCTTCAGTTCAGTGCAGATCACTTCATTTGAAGGAGTGGAGTATATTCGTGCGATCACATGTCTCCAGAGTGACTCCCGAGTGATTTTCGTATCACATCCAGAGTGGAGTGGCTTGCACTCCACTGACCGGAGCGTAGTGCATCGGACTGGTGCCGCGTATTGTAACTCAAACCCCTGTCCAATTTTAAGTCACTCCGCTCCGATAGCAATCCGGTATAGTATAACTGGGACCTTACTTTTGAACATGATGCAATGTACTTTCCATCAAAACTGGCATCGAGCGACATAACAGTTTCTGCAAAAGAAGAAGGAAAAGTAGTTTCTGTTACGGAGGAAAAAAGCAACCAAATAACCGCTGATGTGACTTCGTTGGTCGAGCCATAAAATGATAGTGTTGGCAAGCAACTTCGAAGTAAAAATCCCAAGAGCACTTCTTTAAAACAAACCTCAACAATTCTAAGTTCTTCTTTACACTTGAATATATTTTTTATACAATTCATCTAAAAGTTCACACTACATGCTACTTAAATACACTACTTACATAATACTATACCCTCCTACTAAAGCAAAAAAACCATTTGGAGCGAAAAAACCACTAAAACAGGAAAAACGAAGATAGCACTACACGTGACGACTTGAAAGACAAAGATAGCACATACTAAAAATAGAACTAAAACGTTGTTTATTTCAAAGATAGTCTTTTAAATTGAGGGAGACAGCAGAATTTTGGTAGACCATTCAAATTTGGTTCCTAGATTCCGAGAAACCCTTGAACAATATAGTGGCTTAGTTGCGCACACTCTACTTTTTTCCATCTTTTCAATTTCTTATTAAGAGTCTGCACGCAGTCTAACTAGAACTAGAAGTTTGTACCACTAGAAACAAACACTTCTTTTCAATGATGCATCATTAAAAAGCAAGCTGAGACCAGTAATCCAAAAGTGGCTCAGGCTCATGCTATGCAAACATGAATAATTCCTAATTACCTGTGTGTCCATTGAGGATTCTACAATCCATTGTTTCTCTTTCAATGACCTTCACTTGAGGACTGTTTGTAGCAATCGATAACAAAGAGTCATTTTCACCAACAAATTTCACATCAAGAATTTCGTCATAGTGTCCAACAAACTGAAAGACAAAAGACGCGATCTGTCAAAAGGTCAACGCAAATATGTGACTTCAACGAAAATACCAAGAACTAAATTCATAACTCTATCTCTACAAGAACACGGGTTTATTGCCACGGATTCTCTGCATTAAAAAAATACGATATAACCGCAAATATCTTACATCAATCGAATTTTTCTACATTTTCTACCTCCATGACAAAGGTTATCGGACATCCAAAGCAAACTGGAGTCAAATTTGTGCGGTAGTGATTCGATTCTGAAAATGTGACGGATAGGCCTCCCATTCACACGAAAACGGCACATTTTTGCCGGAACAGTTTCAAAACGGTAGATTTTGAAAGCGGAACTTTAACCAGCACATTTTGAAAACAGCATCGTGTAAACACTCGAAAATGATGAAAACGGAATACTTTTCAACGCTTTCAAAGAAAGGCTCATCAATTCAGAAGGTGCAGACAAATTTCATTGGCATCAAATTGTTGGAGAGATTGCAAAAACTCTATTACCGTCAAATTTACTACCGCTGTCGAAATTTTGCTGGTATCATATAACGTTGGCTGAAATTTTGCTACCGTCACATTTTTCACCATTTTCAAAATGCACCGGCATCGTGGATGTAGTCTGAGATTTTACTTGTTTACGGAGATATTAAAGAAAAGAAAGCGACCAACAAGAGAACTAAGAGACTTCTTTCAACGGATAAAAATTAGAAGAACTCATACCTGCTTCGTTATGTTCAAAGTTTTCAAATCATGAAGTATGACATTGTGGTCATATGTTACTGTGACAACGCATCTAAGCACTTCGTGTAACATACATTGTACAATGGACGAGGCTGAAAAGTCTTCAGTGCGTTCACTGTGTTCGATCCCTGCAGTTGATGGCGAGGCTTGTTTGCAACAGAGGCATTTACCACCAGGGAAACTCCAAGCCCGAATGGTACCTAAAGGGCGATAGGTTACTTATGTCAAAGATATAAGGGAGAATGATTGTATCATAGCAGTGGGGAAATTCAATCTTTGTCGTAATTGTTCGTTTTCCTGTGTAACACCTTGATGCATTGTTACACTTGAACGGGGTCTAGTTGGTTTCTTATGCTTGTTTTCCAAAGCAAAGTGGGGTCAGTAAATCTATTTGACGCTATGTTATGCTTTCATAACCTTCCACAATCTAACGATTTCTTAGCTCTCCTTTATCACTAAAAACTTACGAAAGTACAGTAAATCCCCGCATATAACCCGCATATAACCTACTTTTTTGAGAGCCAGGCTGAAATTGGTTCTTATTTCAAAGATACTAAGATTAATTTCAAGGTATAAAGGTTCTTATTTGAAGGGTACCCCATATTGTCCCCTTCAGAGTCTCACAAAGATGTTCAGCTCTATTATTTGTTTTAGAAGCGTTCTTATGGACATAATAAGTAATTGGGGAGGATAATAAATCTTTCAAACCCAACTGGGACCACAATGACCTTGATAACAGCAATCAAATATCAACTTTGCAACCTCTGCAATAAGAACCTATGTTTCATCAGACTGAAACAGGTTCTTAATTGCAAGGTACATAATTTAGGAAAAACAGCCTCTAGGTTCTTATTTTGGTAGGTTCTTATATGCAGGGATTTACTGTAGACCCCTGTCGTAATTTTCTCTCTCAAGTTAAATGTACGATCAGTGGTAACAGGTCTTGGGCCTTGCCAATAAAAAACTGAGGTATAATATTCTGAGGCCGTTCATTTTTGCGCTGCCATGGTAAATCGTTCAAATTTGAGCAAAAGTACACCTGGAAAAAACCAAAATCTCTATCTGAAAAGTTTCTTCTTGGCACGTCTTACCTTTTTCTCCAGCAGTTATAAATATCTTTTCTTTTCTATCTTCTTCATTAGTGAGCCATTGATATTCAACTTCAGGGAGGGCAACGACTGATTCGATCGACTAAAGAACAAAGGCAGGGAGTTGCATTATCAAATTGGCTAATTTGCGATTGAGAGACGACACTTTCAACTGCATAGATTCTCTGACTCCATCTATAAGCATCAAGACAAGTAGCAAGTCACTGCTACAGTGTACTTGTCTGCAGTTCCTCCTGTCACTGTTGCTTAGAGCTCTAGGACCACTCAATGTGGCTCTATCCAACAACTGAGCTTCGAAGTCTGAAAATTTTACCGAAGATGAAAGCATGTTTTCTTTCATGTATTTGATTTCTTCTGCCACTAAATTTCACTAAAGCAGACCATGTAAAAATTACCAAAGGCATAAACAGAGATCTGATGAATTTCACAGGCCTACAGCAAACTTTAAACAGAAAAGAGATATTCATTCTCGTCTCACAAGCTTATTACTTACCCGAAATTTTATCTTACTCTACAATGAATTAGAAGATCTACCCTTGACCTACCTCGTAAACCGGTACCGTCTTGATCAACGATCGTGTTGTAAGGTCCCAGAAGATGACAACTTTGTCGCGACCAGAACTAAACAAATAAAGAACGTATCATTAAAGTGTGTTTTTACTCTTATGAAAGTTGGAGATAACTTTTCTTCACTAGGAATCATAAATCGCATTTTGCAGCGCACTTCTGCTTTAAGTTTGAGGAACTGTTGAGCTTCGAAGAGGCACGATCGGTCAAACTTTTATTGAAATGGTCTGCTATTCCAATTTACTCTTTATCTTTGCAACACCCACGAATAAATACTAGCTTGGTGAAGCTTAGCAGGTTTCAATATACTTCGATCTTTACCAGGGATTGTTAAATGTTTCCCTTACGATGTAACATTAAATGCATACTTTGATTTTCTTACCCATAGAAAAATGCCACAACACGAGTTTCACAGAGCTTCCAAATGTTTTACGAATTAATATGACAAAGCACAAGACTTCCTGAACATCGAGTCAAAAACTAAAAAGTAACATAAAACAGACATACCTGATCATATTTTGATTCTCTTCAAGAAAAGTTAGTGATGTAACTGGACTAAAATGACCCTCTAGAGACGACACACACCTGGCAAAATAAAAAGAGATAATCCCTTAACTATTGAGAGGAGAATACACCACATAATAACAAGGAACATAGAGTAACAAGGACAGATTTTGCAATACAATGGCAACAGTTTCTTTAATTGACACTTCAGTTCAAAGCAATTAATGATTATATACAAAGGAAATTCTCTCACCCGGTAAATCAAAACGAATACGGCCGCTAAAGTTGCCCCGAAATCTACAAGACAGAACTTTAGACTTAGCCTCCTTCTTTCGTCATAAGCACACAACTTCTCTTAGAAACCACCTTTCGCCTGCAAAAGGCGGGAGTCTGCCGCGGTTTGGGTGTCAATTAAAGCAACAAATGCTATTATATTACAAAATCTGCCTTTGTTGCACTGGGTATAAATGAATTGCACATGAGGATATTTCAGGAGAATATTTCATTTTGGGCTCTTGAAATGTTAATCTATCATTCAAAGGCTAACTTAGATGCTGTTCGGTAAACTCACTCATCTTTTAGACAAATAAATTAGAAAACTGCTGGCAAGGGGTTTGTATGCGAATGAAAATTTCACGTTCGATAGACCACTTTCACAATGACGTCAATTCTTGTAAAATACTTCCAGGAACATCACTTGCCTCGATATCATGTGGATCTAGATCTCAAAAGCGTGCATTGCTCTCAGCAACGCATGGAATAGTTTTGTCTGCGTATTGCAACATAATGATATGATGTAGATTTCTTGCTGAACAGGGAACCACATCTCTTACCTCGAATTGAATTTAATTGTGAAATAGATCTTTTCTGGTCCTTGATTTACTTGCTATTGAAATGTCGATTCAATACAATTGTCAGTTTCAGAAATAGAAATTAAATCATTATGACTTCTTATTTTTTGAGCAAACATCAATGAGGGTTTAAATAAATTTCATTTGAATGGCTTGCTCTTGAAAGTATAAATCATTAATCAGTATATCATAGTATGGCATATGTAATACATATATATAAAGTATATCAGTATATAGTGCATAGTACATAGTATAGTAAAGTATAGAGTATAATAGAATAGTATAGTATGTCATTAATGCAAGACAACTAAATCAAAGCATAACCAGAGTCCTACTTGCTTGTATTCAGATCCCATATCCGAATTTTGCAATCAACTGAAGAAGAAAACAACATCAGTTTCTCTGGATCAGGATGGAACTGGATAAAACTGAAAAGTGACATAAAGATATTTATGAATATATCCACATTACATTTCATCTATCTTCTTGAAAGAAAAAATACCATTAGGTATCATTGAACTAGCAAGAAAGATTTTCAACAGAAGAATCATAACACATACATTTAAAAAGAAAATCAAAAAATGTTTCACATTTCAAAGAAGGGAAGAGATCATTTTTTAACTCAGTTTACACTCACAGGTAATAGTAGCATCTAAAATTAGATATCATTAATAATACTAAATTTAATTCCAACTTTCAACTTGTGCAGCCGATATTGAAGACTGGAATGTCAATCTATCAGTCTAAAACTAACTGGGATGAGAAAATTTGTTTGGTAAACTCACTCATCATTTTGGAAAAATTTTCAACTTAAATTATAGATAATCATTGAAAAAAGTGAATCACTTACTGAACAACTCCTTGCGAACCACGGAAATTGTGTGTGCAGTACTGTTTAACAATATCCCAGATTTTTATTGTACTATCTGTTGAACCTAAAAGATGGAAATTTGAGTTTCAGTAGACAGGTAACACAAGACAACAGCAAAGTTTTGCATTCTATCACCGAATTCTAGATAATTCACGTCTTACGTATGGCTCAAATCTGGCCTTGACCAGGACACCCCTGGGCAGCCACCAGGCATTTGCCTGTCAATTTTCCATGGCCCCCGGGCATTTGATAATACTAAGTGCTTTTGCTTGTAAAGTTTTTGGGAATGTGGCATTTCTTAGTACTCAGGGCCAACAACAACAAGGCTTCTACAAAGAATTTTCTGCCAGGCTTCATTTGACTAAATTGAGATCTGCTAAGTACATAATACATTCATAGAATGCGATTTTTCATATGCTTACATCACTCAGGAAGTTTGCCTGTCAATTTTCCATGGCCCCCGGGCATTTGATAATGCTAAGTGCTTTTGCTTATAAAGTTTTTGGGAATGTGCCATTTCTTAGTGCTCAGGGCCAAGGCATTTGCCAAAATGATTTCCCTGCCCCTGGGCATTTGTGCATGAAATTTTTGTTCACCTCTGGGCTGCCTGGGGGGAGAAAAAGAATTGAATGATACATTAGCATGAAAAAAAGTTGAAGCAAATTTTTTTTCAATTGAGCTTGACATAATGAATTCCAACAACAAGGCTCCTACAAAGAACTTTCTGCAAGGCTTCATTTGACTAAATTGAGATCTGCTAAGTACATAAACATTCAAAAAATGCGATTTTTCATATGCTTACATCACTCAGGAAGTTTGCTCATTGAAAATTGCTGAGAAACAGAACATACCTTATCGAGTACAAGTTGACAATTAAAACAAAATAAAATGAAAAACCAGGCTATGCAAAAACAAAATGATAATGAGATCATTTTACTGTACCTGTAGCTAGAAGTGTTGATGTAGGATCAAAAACCATACAAACAATTGGTGAGTTATGAAGAGCCTGTGAAACAAAGAAATCATTTTTTATATGAAGGCAGCTCTTATGAAAACACTGCTGTGCTTAAAAATCAAATATTGCACAAAGGCAACTTTGGGGAATGCTGCAACTGTTATGTTACATAAATCAAAGTTCTTAGTCCTACCATGAATGCCAGAAACATACCTTGAACTTTCGTGTAACTTTCCCATTTTTCCAATCCCACTGGCGTAATAACAGACTTCTACTAGCAGTGATTAATACCTTGGGAAAGAGTGAAGTATGAAATCAGATAGGGGGATCCACTTGTTTTCAAAATTTGCTGGTATTGTGTGAAACCGGTCTAAAATTAGAAAAGCCATGGACACTGCTTTCTTTGCAGTTGTAAAACATCCACAAATAAGCATTGAAATGTGAAATATAAATACTGTATGAAAAATTATGAATATTACTGTCCTGACTCTAGATTGGAAGACTTGTAGTAAAGAACATTTCACTGTCGATGAAGACTCTTATCAAACATTGTAAAGAAAATCTTACCTCATCATTAGGGCTTAGTGTGAAACTTGTTATTTCATCATCATCCTGCAAAAAGCAACAACTCTGAAATTTGAAGCAATGTATATGATTAAATGCTGAAACAAAGAAGTATGTTGAAAATGAGCTGTGTAGTTTTCTGAACATGTAGGAAAAGAGAAGCTATTCTTTGAAGAAAATTGCAGAAAGAAAGTTTGATTTATTGCCTACTGTACATTAGCATGATATTCTAGCAAAAATTTCTTGTTTAGAAAAATGTAGTTTGCCATATCTCTCAAGAATTCTTATCATAATGTAAGAATTCTCATCATGTTGATGCGCACAATTCCTTTTCTCTAGCAGGACACATTATGAGATAATCCAGTCGAATGAAAATGTACTGGCAGGAACGATTAGGAAAACTTGTGAAGAGAAGCCAAATGTTCAGAGTAAATGGATGATACAAAGAGAAACAAATTTATGAAAAACTGATTAGAGGCAGATCAGAAAACAGTTGGACGACCAAAGGAACTGCAACTCTCAACAAGCTGTTTAAGTAATAAAAAGAATAGTTTTGGGTTAAATCAGCACTTTCCAAATAAGAGGAGTTGCCAATAGAATCAACAGGGATGAAATTACTACAAACCTCAGCTAATGACTGGAAAATACAACCAGATTGTGTGTCCAGTACTTGAACTTTGTTTCCACAAGCACAAAAGCAATATTCCCCATCAGCAGAAAACTATAAAATTGGAAGATACAGGAAGGATCAAGAATTGACGGAGAAGAATGTAACCTGGTGATAAAAAATGCTACAATGCATGCATTGGTAATCTTGATGTCAATGATGTCACAAATACTGCAAGCCAATTATATGAGACCTTAAATCCCTTTTGAAGAAATGCATATCATAAAGACCTTATTTGCAATTAGTTTCAATTTGAAGCCAATGATGCAAATTCCAGGACAGGACAAAATCTACACTATCCCTATTTGATGCAAATACATGTAGAAAATGATTTCATGCATTGCTCAGAGCAACACATGATTTGATGGAGAAACTGGAATCAGTACAGTACGCTGCTGCACTGGCAGTAACAGGAACGTGGAGAGGCACTTCTTGGGACAGATTGTACAATGAATTAGGATGGGAGCCCTTATGTTTAAGAAGATGGAGTAGACGGCTTATTCTTTTCTATAAATTTGTCAACGAGTTAACACCTGATTACACGAGAGACCCTATCCCACCTCTCAATGAAACTACCTATCCTATTAGAAGTCGGCCCGTCGTGGGGCAAATAAGGGCAAGAACGGAAAAATTCAAAGCCAGCTTTTATCCTCATTGTTTACTAGAATGGAACAAACTTGACCCTGAGATCAGAACATCACCCACTGTTGGTATTTTTAAGAAGAAACTATATGCACAAATAAGACCACCTGCGAACTCCGTATATGGTATTCATGATCCAAAGGGGGTTGCATACTTAACTCAACTCAGGGTTGGACTGAGCAAACTCAACTTCCACAAATTTAGGCACAATTTTAGAGACACAATGAATCCGATGTGTCCAATTAATGATGGCATAGAGGATACGGAACACTTCTTGCTGCTCTGCGACTCTTTCAAAGAACACAGATGCAATCTTCTCACTGATGTTAATGTTGTTCTTCAAAATAGTGGGCATTCTGTCTGGAGCAATAGCTTTTTGCAACTTCTTTTGTACGGTGACGAGAGTCTGTCTTATGAGGTTAACAGATCAATTCTAACTTTGACTATTACGTATATCCTCAAGACAGAGCGTCTTGATTAAAGATTTTTCATATTATCCCAAGAAATTGTCCTGTTTTCTTCAATCTCCTTCCATTCTCGTCTTAACGTCGTTACGTGTAGTGCTATGTTCGTGTTTCCTGTTTTATGTTGCCATGATGGTAGTCATAGTTTTTGCTTCACATGGTATTGTACTAGTAGTAGGGTATAGTTTTCTGTAAGTAGTGTAATTAAGTAATATGTATTGTAACTGTTTAGATTGAATGTAAAAAAAAAAACACATGCTTTTGAGATTTAACTCCATTATAAATTGAGATGAATGAGGCATTTCAAAGGAACTAATGTCCTTGTGAATAGGGTGTTCTTAATGAATCATTTTATACATTTGGCTATCATTTTATAATCAACTCAATTGTGTTTTATGTCTCTTACTACAAAGTATTCCTGTTTTTCCCTTTTGATGTTTTCCATTTTTTTAAAGTTTCCTGAGTGTTTCCTGGAAATTCCGATAGATCACAGTTTAATGTAAAACACATATGAATCAGTTTTCTTTCATATCCATATGGCTGTATATCATTTCACTAATCATTTATTGGCAAAACAAAACGTATCAATAAAGAGATTAAGGGCAAGAAAATACACTGAAATGAAAAAAGTTCATAATACTAACTTGGACTTTTCCACCAGTATAGAATGCTTCTACCTTGTTTTTAACGCTGAAACTAGGATAATGGATTTTTCAATGAAGGATATATGATGGCAGTACTATCGTTGTCGAGTGAGTGGGAAAGTTAGCATAACTTGTAATTATAATGCAGGAAGGAATGAAATGGATGTACAATTCTTACCCCTTGCCAATACATCTAATGCTTAATTTTTCCGTAAACTAGGCTGCTAGTCCTGTGGGGCATAAGATGACTAGGTTTTTTCATTCATCATAAAATGATCCATTGACATTGTTTGTTGTAATGTGAGCCTTAATAAGCGTTTCTATAGAAAATCTCTGACCTGAATATCCCCGTTATTAGCTAGTAAATTTTTAGAAATTTGCCCTACTTACTTCGTCTTTAAAGTTGGTGGCCCCATTTTTCAGTCTTTAAATCATCAAATGTCTTCTCAGCATTGTTTTGGCTTCCTTCTGCAGCCATGAACATGCTTGAGAGGTAGGCATATTGCTGTAGCCTCGGATCGCTATCCCGGAGCGAGATTGCTTTTCAACCTTTGATGAGCGAAGCCGCAGTCTACGGAAGTTCTTCATCTGTAGTAAAGGAATCGACTTAGGGGCAAGTCTAGAACCTTTCGTATGAAACAAAGGTAGGGAGATCAAAGCAACCAAGGTATTTGATTCTAGTTTGAAAAACAAAGTCTTTGGAAAAGTAAGGCTTGCCTCTACCTATTCTCTCTCACATAAAAAATTTGTCTGTTTGTTTTTTTTATGTTCATCTCGATCAAATCTTTCTTGTTATATATACCAATCCACACAGTAAACCAATGTACGCTTGTTTGTAAGTCCATAAGAAACTGCACTTGTTCCTAAATTTCGATCAGTCAGCATAATGTTTCGATGGGGTTTGGCCTTTTCGCTTTAAAAACAAACTGAAACAAAGTGACCTGCAGCTGATATACAAGAATATCCTCTTTGTAAAAATATGGACAAGAATACCCTCCTACGAAACACAGAGCGGACAACAAAAATCTCTACAGAGTTTCACTAAAAATCTTCTTTCTTTTTAAAAATCTTAATGTATAGTTTTGCTAATATTGGTTCATCATATTGAGGTAAAAGTCTTCATAAGTTCACGATTGATCGAATGCTGAAAAGGAAAATAAAGTAATTTAGTCTCACAGCCATTTATCCGCCCCATTTTCACTGTTTTCAAAATGTGCCGGCATCGTGTGGACGCAGTCTTAGAAATATCTTAATGTCGTAAGATGTAGCAAAAGTTGTGCAGAAAAAACATTTAATAATATGGAAATTCGACAAGGAAAATCTACCTATCTCAGCAACATCCTCAAGATGCACTGAGCATTGGATATATTTTGGTCCTGAAGGCAAAGGCTTCAATTATAACCAATGGAAAACCTGGCGCGTTTAACATCAAGTAACAACAACAAACAAGCGGTTTCAAATTCAAAGGAACATGGTGACGTAAAGAGATCAAAGTATCTGCCTTTCCTCTCTTAAATAACTGAAAAGGCTCGCAAACAATTGTTAGCAAGATGAATTCCCCCACTTATCAGCTAAGCCGAAAGAAATTTTTGCACCTAAAACTGTGGAAAAGTTAAAAAAGTTACGAAATTAAAAAAACTGGGGTAATTTTCCATTGTAAGTATCAATTACTGCTTAATATCACTGGTCTAGATCCATTCGTCACTTCTATGGTAAGTACCCCTTACCATAGAGATGTCCTAGTTATGTTTTATGAAGGATGGCAAAATTGAGCTGAGATCTTCATCGACTTTCATACTGCCGATCATAAGCAGCTGAGCCAGACGTTTAATTGGGCAGGTGGTAGTTCCTCTATTTTGAATATTTACAAAGATCAGCCTCTTTCCTGCAAAGATCTGCCGCAAGTCGGGCGAAAACTGTGGAAAAAAGTTGACTTTTTTATCGGGCAGAGCCGCTTGATTATAACTTCATGCTTCCGATCGAAATTGAAGCAATCTTATTGGTTGGTCCAGATGAGGCTGGACGAAGGAAAGGTGTTCACCAACAAAACAGTTCGAAAAAGGAAAGACTCGAGGTTTATGGAAATCTCGCAGGTAATCTAACTTACCTCTTTCCTTCATGCATGACATGGAATGACTCATTGATCTCATCTAATTTGTAATGATGTGTTATGAATTCATCAATTTTCAGTTTTCCAGCAAGATAATCTTCGACTAACTTTGGGACACTATCACGACTCTTCCATCCTGTGAAATATGATAAGTGCCACTTCATAATAGTATTGAGAAACGTCCTTGGCACCCAGTTCTCAAATCAATCAAATTCATTCATCAGAATGACACTCGACAGGCTTCTAAGAGTGAAATTTTCTGTACTTAGAAAATTACTCTTCAATAAGGCATAACATCTATTCGTTTTACTGGTGCTGAGTCCTTTCAGCATTCCTACAAACTATCAAAGAATCTGTATCCTTAGGCCTGGTTCGAACGTCGTACTTCTCCCGCGCCGAGCTTAATTGAAGAACTAAGTTCATGGCAATTGGCCTGATCCAAGTTTTTTAGACAAGGCGGAAACTGCGTAAAACGACGTCACCAAGCAATCTAAGATTTAGAAAGTGCCTGGATCGATAAGCTTTTTGAAATGATGGATCAAGAGTTTAAGGCCCAAGGAAGAAAATATCAAATGTTGCCTAATTCGGGATCCGTTGCAGGGAGCTAGGGCGGTTCAAAGTTACGAGTTTGCACGCATGCCTGCGCAGTTTCTGCTCTGCCAGTTTTTCATAAAATAAAACGTATATGTACCTCCAAAAGCACTTCCTTTCCAAACTCTTCCAGTCACCAGTTGAAATGGACGTGTACTGATCTCTTGGCCTGCACCAGCAACACCGATTAATGTGCAAACACCCCATCCTTTGTGGCATGCCTCCAAAGCTGCACGCTGATTACATGATAAAACAAAACAAGTTTAAATTCAAATTGAGAAAAGTAAAGAAACAAGATGTTTGAACGAAATGTTTCTGGCGTTGTATCCAAATATTCTCTTCATTTTTAACAGGGTTCATAGTGTTGTCTTTGCAAAGGGAATCGACACAATCAGGCTCCGTTTACATAATACCACCTTCCTTTCATGTCGGATTGTGTTCTGTTTACACGAGAACGTTTCGCCTTGCACTGCAATAATTTCACTGTATGTATGCTATGTGCATACATCCTACTGCGTATTCTGCACAGCGCCCCAAATGAATGGGAGGCTCAAAGAATTGCTAATGAGGTTCCGTATTGAGTTGACACCGTATACGACCATTTACACGATATCGGATTGGTTTCATGCCACTTTCAGAGCTTTTTTATCTGAAAGCGGGAAAACGGTATGGAGTGTATCGGATTCGAGCACTCTCTTATAGGCCAATCCGATATGAAACGAAAACGGTATTGTGGAAACCAGGCCTTAGACGCTGGTCCAGTATACTCATGACATAAGTCTCAATAGTATCGCTATTTTTGTTTTAAATATCAGATTAAAAATAAAGAACGAATACAAGGAATCACGTCGTCAGTCTACTGGTGCAGGCCAGGTTAAAAATATAATCCATTGTATTTGACAGCTTAGAAACGTGCGGTATCAATTTGTGTGTTTCTTTAGCCTTATCTTTAGCCTTTTCATAGGATTTCTATGTCTAGTCCTTTTAACACACAGCATCATTAATAACAACGCTTCTAAAAATGTAGAAACACTTAACAAAAGAAGCAAAGATCTGCTTTGAAGCAACCATTTACTTTGCCTGTATCTGCCATAAACCAACTATTTTGCAGATTGACTCAAATAAGTTTTCAAACCTGACCTTTGCAACCTTGTACCGGCTCCGACAATTAATACCATAGCTCAACCACAGTAGTCACAAAACTAGGCATAACTTTTGCAACATCCCATATAACAAATGCAATTTTCACAGTTATGAGTGTCATAAGAGCTTTCGATCGTTTACAGAGTCGTAAAATGTCACAAGAGCTTCCCATCGTCACAACTTCAACACATTTTTGTCCGCAAGAAACATAAGGTATCACATGACAGTAGCTACTCTCGAGTACCGAATAAACGGGGGGGGGGGGGTGAGAATAATCGGGGGGGGGGGGGGGTTGGAAATGGCTCGACATAGCAATAATCGGGAGGGGTTGGAATAATCGGGGGCTGCTTGGAGAAGTAGAAAATAGCCCTTTTCTTAGGTAAACACGTATCTGTTATATATTTATGTGAACAGTGATGTTGCTGATACATTTACTTTTGAACTCTGGTTCTGTTGAATGCACTTCTTGAGACTTTTTCTTGCGTTTATTCAGAAATTATGTCTAATATCATTTCATTTTTCCAAAAATTGATAAAAGGGGGTGTTGGAATAAGATCGAGGGGTTGGAAAATTTTTCAAAAATTAATGAGCGGGGGGGACGATTATTCGGTACTCGAGAGTAGATTAAAAGCGAGATAATCTACTTAAAACACTAACCATGCAATGTATATTACCAATACATTCAAACGTATAATCAAGACCACCATCAGTCATTTCTACAAGAACCTGCACGGACAAAGAGTAAGCAATTAACAAACCTGAATCAGTTATATAAAAATAAAATATATAATTTGAGAAGCTCGGCGTGTGTCAATTTTAGGGAAGAAACGATTGTAGGAAGGAACTTTCGCTAGCTGGAAAAGGCAAATTTTTGCAATCAATTTTCTTGAATTGGCCAAAATGGGATAAATACTTCGTGGGAGCAGACTTTCGTGGATTAGATTTCTTGTTAAAACTTGTGATATCTCTAATCGTCCCTGACTCTTGAATGATTCTTCCATATCTTCCATGCATGTGCTTGTTTGTAGCAAGCATAGGTTTCAAATCTTTAAAAAGCTGGGTGTAAACTTCAATGATCTATTTCTTTGAACTGAACGGCTTCGAAGAAACTTGAACTATTTCACAGTAAATCTGCCGTTGGATTTTTCTGAAATCTTCAATATTTTCAAAATTACAGTGTTTTTCCTCTTTGTTAAGAATTCAAGAAAATTTTCGAAAAAAACTTTAAACTATCCTAATTTCTAAACCCCTTGACGAAAAATCAAATAATTTTGAAGAAAACCATAGTTTTTTTATGCCGACGATATGGTATCAAGCAAAACTCTCTCACTCTTCTGGTTTGTGATTTAGAAATTTGATGACGTCACATCATAAAATGAGCTGAAATATAAAATAAGCTGTAATTTCGACAAATAATGAAGATTTCTGAAAAGTCCAACGGTAGAATCATAGGAAAGTGGCTGAAGTTTCCTTCAAGTCATTCAGATCAAAGAAATAGGTTAATGAATTTTACACCCGCCTTTTTTCGTAGATTTAAAGATTTGGAACCTATACTTTTGTAGCATAGTTCAAAGCATTGTTGTTAGGCAATATCATATTGAATTCCCTTGCATTTTATTAGGACATACAACAAAATAATAAGCAGCATATCTATGTAAATATGTGATTCTTTATTAAAGGAAATTTCCTAGGAATCAATTTTCATGAATTTCAGAATTCAGGAAATGTTTGTGGCATAAACTTCGAAAATTTCACAATCAAGAAATTTTTGTGGAATAAATTTTCACAAATTTCAGGCAAAAATATGAAAATTTCTTCTCTTGTAGTACTCAATAATGATAAGAACTCTGAACTCACCAAGAAAAAACAGAATAAAAACCCAAAGCAGTCACATAAACATTGAATGAAAAATTGACAGTTATCATGCAAACCTGTTGTATTGGTTTCTCGTGATCTTTTGGATTGACAAAATCTGTTAAACCGAATTCCTTCCCTGAAACAAAATACATAAATATGGAAAACAAATGATAAAAGTGCATTCTGATCTGACAAAATATGGTGTCAGAACTTCACATGATCTCTCAGGAAGGACTGTAAAGCGCTAGCAATCCCCCTGTGATTGGCTAAATAAATGGAATAATTTTGGCTTAGAAGGGAGGAGTTTATTGGAGAGGGGATGTGATAAAGAGGGAGCTAACTAGAGCGTTTACTGTATCAGAGCACACCACATACCAATTTTGGCCTTGTCAGCATTAATATCAATTCCAATAATTCTTGAAGCCCCAGCTTCTTTTGCTCCCATGATAACAGCCAAGCCAACAGCTCCAAGACCCCAAACAGCAACAGTAGAGCCTTTCTCAACCCCAGCGGAATTCAAAACTGCTCCATACCCTGTTGAGATACCACATCCAAGAAGACAAACTTTGCCAAGATCTGCTTTTTCATTCACCTGTGTTCAATATTATATAGATTGAAGTTATACAAGGCAAAATTTTCTTGTGACTTTTAAAAATCTAATGTTTCTGATGGGTAAAGGTTGTAAACAAAATTTTTCCAAAACATTTAACCTCAAATTCCCCTTAGAAGTATCATCTAATGACATTCTTTCCCTAAATTTTTGCTCATGACATGTTTATTTAAAGCATTCAGCGTCAATCTTTTGTTTTACAATTAAGTTTGATTCAATGCAAATAATAGAACACACTTCAATCAAACGACCTGATAAATAACCTGGAAAAAGGACAGCAGTTCTGCTTTTACAAAAGTCAAAAACGTTTATGCTCAAAGTTCCTTGCTAAAATCATTCCAGCCTAAAATATTTTAAGTGGATTTCATCTGGATTCTAAAGTGGTCCATTTTACTGTGAATCACCTTAAACTTTAAAATTAGAGTAAGATGAAGCCAGCGTTGGAAGCAAAACAAAGAAGTTTTTAAAATCCTGTACCTGGATGAAATCTACTGCTCTATCTTTCCACAGGCAAAGTAAAGATATTTCGCATATATGGTAAAACGCACCAAAAGCATACAACAAAGTCTCCCTTCAAGAAACCCACTGTTTGACCTCAACCTATTTTGCTCCATAAATCACTTAAATTTTGTCTATTGTTCTCGAAAAAATTCAGGGTCTGAGTTTCTTAGAAAGCAGTTTCTTAAAGGCGAGACTTTACTGTATCATGGCTGACTGAGAAAACAAAAACTCACTTTGGAAACTGACATTTCAGCTGCAACGGTGTACTCGGAAAATGTGCTAGTTCCCATGAAATGATACACAGGTTTTCCCTTGCAAGTAAAACGGCTTGTTCCATCAGGCATGACACCATTTCCTTGTGTTGATCTGATCTTGCTGCATAAATTAGTTTTAGTGCTCTTGCAAAACTTGCAGTCATAACATTGAGGAATGTACAAGGGAACAACATGGTCACCTAAGAAATGAATCACAGAGTCATAGGCACCAGTCAAAGAAAGGCAGCAGTTTTCAGGAGGATATTCTGTTAATTGTTTGATGCTAAAATAACTACTGTATGTCACCTTCAACTTCTCATAAAAAGTATACTGTAAATATGTGAATGATATATTTCTTGAAAGAAAACTGTCCAAAAAATTTATGCAGTATTCATCAAAACTTGCCAGGGTGCAGCATCCTCAACTCTTAAATTGCTGGGAGATGAAAACAATTTGTAGATTTGGTGTTGCAGACTTTGCAAATAACAATTGTACTCCCAAAAATCTTCTGGTAGGTACTAAGTCATAGAAGAGCCCTTAAAAATTGTTTCATGTCCACTTCAACAATGGTATGGTATATATATTAGAAATTGGTTTTCTTCGAGCCAAAGTAACATTTGATGACCTTGAATATTTTTCAGGAGCTGTCTCAACCCCCAATTTTTATCCTGCCCCAAGAGTGAATTGGTGCAAGCCCAGACATAAACATACTCCTATGGGTCTATCCTAAAACACCTTTTGAACTGTCTAATTAGAATGTGTCAATGCATGAACAAAGCAAGAGGTTTTATTCAGCAAAGAAACAAAAAATTTGCAAACCAGGTTTCTAGACATTTCCTTCTTTTCTATTTTCAGCACTATCTCCCTTTGAAGGGTTTGTCTTCATCTACAGCTTGGGCTACCAAAGTTAGATTTCAGGCTACATCATCCACTGCAAGGAGCTCAGCAACAGACTGAGGGATCTGGACCCCATACCCCAGTATGGAAACTTGAATTTTTGTGTGCCGCACAGTGCAATGGAAACAATAGAAACTAAGTGCTCTGTGCTCCAAACATGTCTGCTGTCTGTCTGTCTGTCTGTCTGTCTGTCTGTCTGTCTGTCTGTCTGTCTGTCTGTCTGTCTGTCTGTCTGTCTGTCTGTCTGTCTGTCTGTCTGTCTGTCTGTCTGTCTGTCTGTCTGTCTGTCTGTCTGTCAGCCATTTCTTTCCATAGGAACCAATCCTCCCAACAGCATATTTACCTTTGCCCTTGCAAACTTACCTGGCTTTACTGATGTCACTCCTTCTCCAACACTTTCAACGATTCCACCTCCCTCATGTCCAAGAATAACAGGAAACTTCCCTTCTGGATCTTGACCGCTCAATGTGTAGGCATCTGTGTGGCATACACCAGTTGAAAGAATCTTTATTCTGACCTCGCCTGCTTTTGGGGGTGCAACAACCACTTCTTCAATTGACAAAGGTTTCTTTGCTTCCCAAGCAACTGCAGCACGACATGTGATTGGCTAGTGATAAAATGACAAGAACTAATGGTGGATGAAAATAAAAAAAAGCAGCCTAGTGGCCTTTCTTATGACAAACGCATCTCATAGGTATGTTGTTTTGAAAAACTTGCCAATTGTTCAAAACTCTTTCTAAGAGTTGCTTCATTCTGGGCCCAAGTATTTATGGAAATAGAAATGTTTCTTGTTGAGTTCCTTAATTGTTTACAACCTATGACTTTGTAAAACTTATTATGATGCTTTGAGGAGCCCAGAGAAAAACAAAATCACACAAAAGATGTATATATATATATATATATATATATATATATATATATATATATATATATATATATATATATATATATATATATATATATATATATACACTGAGCCAGATATATTTGGTAGGTAAAATACTAAAAATTTTTAAGAAATGGAGGCAAAGAAACAAGATTTTGAATCAGCACAAGAAGGGCTTTCAAACTTATGTTCTCTTCAGAGTTTGACAAACATTTGAAACTGAAATCTATCATACTGATTTATGATAGATTTCACTTTCAAATGTTAGTCACACTCTGAAGAGAACATAAGTTTGAAAGCCCTTCGTGTGCTGATTCAAAGTCTTATTTCTTTGCCTCCATTTCTTACAAATTTTTACTGAACCAGAAATGAAGGTTATATTTTGGAATCATTTGATTTTGGTTTCACATTCTTCTTGGTTCAAGATATTTGTAATTCATGATACAGTCTTGTACTTGAAAACTTATGCAAGTTTCAACTATGTCAAAGTGAGTTCAATAGATGATTGCGCTAACATGGTGGCAAGGAGTTTTTTTACCAAGGTGCACTGTGTTCTAATTACGAATCCTTAACAATCCCATAGGAATTTGATTAACAAGCGCAATACATCTTCATAAAAAATTCCTTGCTGCCATCTTTAGCACATTTGTCTATTTGTTTAGTCAATTGCACTTTTGTACTTGCTGGTGGCATATATGTCAAAGTGCGCAATGCTGGTGCAAATTTTGCTTCAAAGAGCAAAAAATCTGTGTAGAGACAGCAAATTTTCCAGTCTGTCAACACCCTAGACTGTGAAGGTTTATTTCTATGTGGGGAATTTATGTGAACTCTTTTTTTAAACAATAGGCTACATACAGTATCATGTGCAAGGAATGTGTTCCCTACAAAACAAACTGTTTCAGTCTGGGCAACACCCCTCTAACAAAAACTTATCAAAAATCCCTGATCTCATCTTTCTTAAAGTTGGGCATTTTTCAAATAAAGCAGGAATAGAATTAGATCTGGTATATTTCATATTCAAATTCAGTTGCACAGATACAATGTTGTGCAATCCACCCACCAGTATTTGCAAAGAGATTTGAAATGGACACCCACAAAACCAGACGAAACCAATCCAACGAATTCTTTAACCGCTTTTTCCAAAGTTATGAACAAAAGTTCACCAAACTTAAGATAAAGAGAAAATCTTCACGTTGCTTTAAGCACTCGGTAACCGAACCCCATGCTTGCATTCTGCAAAACTTTGAGCAGTCAAGTGAGGAAAACTTAGGCCGGTCTCTGCTGTCAATCTTAGAGACTTTCCAGCTTCGCCAAGACTCATTTGCAAGAATACACCACAAAAGAAATTGACATAATACCTTTCCACCTGTATCAGACATGTTCTTGCTTTGTAAATTAGCTATCGTTGCAGACTTCAGAACTTACAGAGTGGAAGAGAGACGTCTTGCTCCCGCGGTGTTTGTCTTGCAAAGGGAGGATTAGACACGCATGACTGAGAATGTGCCCACGTGAAATTGTCCTCCGCAGCAACTGGCACCTATTTCTGAGATGCATCTTTTGCACCAACTTTTTGGGATCATTCAATCATTGACTGGAAGTGTTGGATCATTACGGTGGGATGGACCCATGAAACATTCAATCACACTTCGTTCCATTTCCTTTACTTGAAATCTGGCAATCAGTTTTTCGTTTGTTGAAAATATGAGTTACATATTTTTGAGATAATTTGATAGTCTACTATGTTTGGGTCGGATCTGTCACGGTCATTTGTTTTTGATAAGTTATCAGCGGAATTCTGCCACATGAAAGTCAAAAGCAGTGCAGAGGAGACAGCAAAAATTCACTTCCTCAAATTTTCAATCCAGTACTTAATAAGGGCCGGGGGGTGGATGAAATTTTTGAAAATTAACAAGCGTCCCCCCCCCCTTGTATTAGGCACCCGAGTAATAGTTTGAAAATGCAAACGCAAAGATACCTGTGTCTTTACCGTGGCTTCTTCTGCCTCTCTTGACCTTCCTTTGCTTCCCTGTCACAGCTCAATTCATTTATTCAAGTTTGTACTGGCCTTTGGCCTAATGGCCTAATTCAGTTTCTCTGCAAAAACGAGGCTGCCCTCGTTTGTGGTGAAACCGTTTACTAGGGCAGCCTCGCTTTTGCAGAGAAACTGAATTTGGCGGCCATTGGCTTGTACCAATGATATTTGGCCAGCAGAGTACAAACTTGAATCAATGAATTGAGCTGTGACAGGCCTGGGGGGAGACTTGACCAAAATTTGTACGGGGATGTGCCCACAAATAATATTTTTTCACCCTGCTCCAGAGTTTTTGCCTTCAAATGATACCCTGTTCTATAAAAAATCGGTAAAAAGTATACTCAAAAACACAAAAATTTGACGAAATAATAACCCGTTGTAACAAAATTTCCTCTTTTGACATGTTTTGACAACCTGCTCAAGAAAATTTGCCTTCTTTTGATACCCTGTTCTTGAAAAATAGGCGAAAACGATACCCTGAAAAACGGCACATCCCCGTTGGACAAATATACTAAGTAAGCAACCCCCCCCCCGGGTGACAGGGAAGCAAAGGAAGGCCGAGAAAGGCAGAAGAAGCCACGATAAAGACACAGGTATGTTTGCGTTTGCATTTTCAACTAATAATTCGTTTCCTGCGACCCATGGTCTGTGGGAATCCATTGTATAAAAGAAATTCGAATGCAAAAAAGAAAAATATTTAGCACATTGAGGTCTGTTGAGTCTCGAATAAGATGTCGCGTGAGATTTGCGAAAACGCAAATCAATCATCTATGACACCTGTATAGTTTTCATTCGCGGATACTTTGACGTGACATCTAATCTGACATGATTGGTTCTGGGAGTTTGGGAGGCTGCACTTGAAAAATACCCAGATAAAAATAAAGTCACCAAAACACCTGAAAAATTCACAACACAAAGATACTTTCTTTAAAGTTTCAAAAAATTAGAACGTTTTCTAACACATAATCCACAAATGGCGTAGTTTGAAGATGAAATGTTAGGTATTATTGATTCAAAATTTCTTTTTAATTATCAATCCAGAAAACTAAACAACGGATTTGCGATAATTTACCAACCATGAAACACCGTTTTTTCTACGTCTAATTACAAACATAAGGAACAGTGAAGTTCAATGTTCATTTGTATACCTTAATATCTTGTATTTTTCAAGCCAAGAAATTAACGAAACCTAACCAATATATCTATGAGGAGATTTTGTCCATGTACCGTGAATCCTCGAATAAGCGCCACAAAAAAACGCCCCCTTGAACAAGCACACACTCTATCACGAAAATTATCAAATAAGCGCTTTTCTCGAATGAGCACTCATGATAGAATAAGCACCCACCACATCCAACTTAAGAAACTGACGCTCATTCGAAACTCTTGCCAGAACCAGTTTCTGAGACGTCAGTTTTAGTCTTACAGGAACAGAGAAGGCAGTTGGTCAAAAAGAGTAGAAATGAAAAACAAAGTTTGTTCTTGTTTTCATCCTTGTCACTCATAATCTTCATTTTTCATGGCAGGAAAACTTTTTTTAATACACTTTCAAACATGTCTATAAGGAGATCATAAAAAGAATGTTTTTCGAAATCCCTCTTCCACTAATTTTCTCTTTGCTTGAATTGCTTTGACATCCGTCAAAATCAAATAAGCGCCCAGCTCGAATAAGCACCCCCGTTGAGGCTCAAAAACTAAATAAGCGTCCGGGCGCTTATATGAGGATTTACAGTACATTTCTTTGTGTAGCAAACCGTAGCGAAAACAGATACACATCTTTTTCATATCAGAAACTGACTTATAAGACACTAGTACCAGGCTGTCTGAGAATTTAAAAGATTCTATAATAACTTGTTAAACCTAAATTCAAGAGTATCGAGGCAAAAAGTGTCCCTGAACCTGCACTCTTGAGTGATATTCTATGCTTTGAGCTCGAAACCATTTCTTTCTTGCTAAATTCTCCTCCAAGCAATCCTTGTCAGCACGCTGATCTCTATCTGACAACATTTGCTCTTCAGAGAACAACTTTCCAATACAACTTTCCAATCAAAAATTATATATCGTTGGGTAGAGAGGATTGAAGCTGGTAAGACGGGATATATCAAATGGAGAAAAATGGGGACTCGAAAGCTCGGTCTGTATCTTTAAGACTTCGGGCTTTATATTTTCCTGTACAACACAAAAACGGTTATTATACCTATAGTACAAATATCGCTCAATAGGCAATTAAGCTAAAAGTGGCTGCGAGGAACTTTTTACCGAGATTCATTGCGTTCTTTCATCGAGTTCCTATAGAATCATTTAAAGATTCGTAATTAGAGCGCAATGCATCTTGGTAAAAAGTTCGTTGCCACCATCTTTAGCGTAATCGTCTATTCAGGATCTTTTATGGAATAGCTATAAAAAGTCTGTTTGGAAACTTTCATTTTTCCATTCTCCCTTCGTTCTTTATTTTGAATATTCTTTAAAGCCCTCTTCCTTGGGTTTCTTCCTTGACAGAATCGCTATTTTGTTCTTTGCTTGGTTCCTCATTCCGCTGAACGGGACTTTTGTTGGTTGCCTGAACAAACTCAAATCATCATCACAACTCTCCCATCGCTTCTAGCTGATCCATGAAATGCGGTCTTCCATCATGGTCCGGTCGTTTTGTGAGTATTTCAACTCCGGTATCGGTCACAAGCAATGTTTGTTCAAATTGTGCAGATCTTTTACCGTCCTGAAATGAGGGAATCGAAAACGTAATGACACGGTTTATGCAAGGTTCAAAGCTAGACTGAATTGTTACTTACTGTTGTATTGTGGGGGTATGTAATAAGTCTAGTTCAATTTTTGTTACGTGAATCCCAAGAGAAAAGAATTTGCAGTATTTTATTCTTTTTTTTCCAATATTTTGATAGTTTTTCATTCAGGTAACAAAGCTGGGCCATAATATGCAAGTTGTGAAAATCCTACCTCTGCCAGAAACTTTAGGGGACGTTGGGTAGAATGTTGTCTGAAAGGTCTAAATTACGTCTGAATTCACCTGTGTGACTGCTGTCCATCCATCATCCCATAAATTGTCTCTCCACGTTCCTACAATAGAAATAAAATCGTAAGTCGGAGGTCTGATCGATGTTCCATTAAATTTTGGTCCCAGTGGAAAGATTTGAAAGCGGATACATTTGAAAACGGAGTCATTCGAAAACACAGCAACAACTAACTAACTTGGTGCCAAAAAACAAAGCAAACGAATGTCTAAACAAGGAAAATGATAAGGAATGAAAATTGAGTGATGGAAGCACCTCTGTTTTTGTGCTAGACTCACTTGACAAAAACGTAGTAATGGAAACGGCTCATGATCATTAGAAAACGGAGTAGCGGTAACGCAGCCTAAATAACTAGAATGTAGAATCTATCGTCGTTGGTGACCTACGAATATAAAATATCAAAGAGCAACTTGCTGAAGGTGTTTTGGCGCCGTGCTGTAATCCACTGACTTTGCAGCCAGAACAGTCAGGCGGAAGAGGGGTTCAAATCCCACCAGCACCTCTTGAGCGTCATGACAAGGGGTCGCGGACTCGATTAGCGCTTAGATATTTCTGCGATCCCAGCGCTTGATGCTGAAAACCGCAACTTCACCTTCAACTTCTGCTCAGCTCCTCGGGCAAGTAAAAAAATCAGGAACACTGTCTTTCTCCCTTCTAATTTCTCATAGTTGGCCCAATCTTTTATGGACAAATTTGCTCATTTCTCCTTGTTATAATTCCGCCGCTTATTCCTTTGTCGAAACTCTTTGGCTGATCGTCTGGTTCTTCTCAAATAAATAACAAATTGATCAACTATTGCGCATGGAAGGGTCAGTGTTAGCGAGCTTGATTACCAATTTGAAAGTTGGTGGTTGAGTCCCCCATGGTGTCGAGCCTGCCACGCACAGTGAGGAGAGCCACCACCTCTCTGAAATGCCAGGCCAAAGGTGTCATTAACTATTCTAAATGACAAACTAGAAAAAGTGTCAACTTCTCCAATAAGCTTCTGACAACTGCAACAAAAATGCAAAGAGTTCAGCTTTCATGATAGCTGATAATATTTACAAGTAATCACGAACAAATAAAGGCAAGACGACTTTAACAGAAAGCCACTGAAAAATCAAAGGATATGTTTGTACAGTAAAAACTCAACTGGGTGTGTTTGGGAAATCATTGGTACGAAAGGAAGGAAAAGGAAATTGCCACGGCAGCTGGATAAACTACAAAATCGTGGTTTTGAACATATCATCTGTTTGTGATAAGTATGAGAGAACTCTGTTAAGCCAGGCACAAATTTTGTTAGTCGCTTCTCAAATGTTGACATATAACTTCGACAGTTTGGCAAATTTGCTATCAACACAAGTCGGTGAAATGGTAATCAAGAAAGGTTGAGACTTGTAGCGAAACAGAAAGTTGACTGGATATCATCGCAGGTTATAAAAGAATGCTAAGAGGAGAGTTCAGCCAATTAAATCAGTCCTGAAGTTTGAGCACTGGCAACAAGACAGGAAGAAGACTTACCAGGAAGGCATCCAAGAACAGAACAACTGTGTTTGAAAAGGCTAGACTTGTATGATATAAACAAAACATTTAAACCGTTACTTACGCTACTAAGCAGTTGGGAACAAATGCAACTTTGAGTATTGGCTACACCAGAGTCTTGGCTACACTTGCTGAGAGTGTTTGAGAAATGTTCCTAATTGTGTCGGAGACAGAACAACACCTAAGTTACCTGTGAGTAGTTATTATGAGAAGACAAGCATTTAGAAAGGAAAGGAGATCGAAAAATCATTTGCTGACTTAAAAATGAACAGAACTTGGCAGAAGAGTCAAAGATCATTGATAGCAAGGAAGACTGTAACTTCATATCCAGACTACCACGAACATTCTCTCTGAACATGTCAAAGATCATTGATAGCAAGGAAGACTGTAACTTCATATCCAGACTACCACGAACATTCTCTCTGAATATTCATCCAAATTGGCAAAGATTGGCCAAAAGAGCCGCATTTTTCAACAGCATTTGTGATGTTACAGTGGCTGAGAATGTTTGCGACATGTTATCAATTGCTTTGGAGAATCAAAAACACCTAAGATGCCTGTGATCAAGCTATTATGAAATGATAAGCGTTTAGAAAGGAATAAAGATCGAAAAACAATTTGCTGACTGACAAGTTAACAGAATTTGACAGAAGAGTAACACACCGTCGATAAAAGGAAGAATATGATTTTTCATCATACTACCACGAAAATTCTCTCTTAATAATCACACGTGTTTGTAAAGAAAAGCAGACGAGAGCGACTTATTTCAGTAGCGTTTCATTTTTTCACGCTGTCTGCGAGAGCTTGAAAAATGTTTGCACCTGAGTGGGAAGGAGATCAAAATCACCTGGAATATAACAATTTTGACCTGGTCAGCAAAATCAATTAATCCTGTTCTCAAACTATTACAATTAATATGGACTCTCAGAATATGAGGGAAACAAGAGAATCTAAAAAAAGCAAACTTTCTAGCTGTGAGTCTCAAAGGAACTAGTCTACTTAGTGAAACAGCCATCTTGCTGAGAGTAAAGGGCAAAATTCAGTATTTTATTATCACTGGCTTCGATTGGCTATTCAATCAACGAATCAAATATTTATCAAGCAATTAATTATCAAAAATCATTTTTTTATTTAACGGTTTCCCAAGATGCACTGCAAGCGAACCATAACACTTAAAAGGACTGATGAAGCAATATTTTAAAGAGAACTGTGGCAAATGGCAGAGTAACTATTATGTCACTGATGTTTCAAGCCTTATTACACTCGTCTTATTGTAATTTGTGATACTCAAAGAGCACTTCAACCAAGCGAACTTACCGAAGGAAACACACTGAGTAAGTGTATGAAAGTAGTGTTTTACGCCTTGTAACGCCAGCCCTGTTATCAAATTGTCATACGTAAAGGCTGCCAAAGGCATCTTCCCGAGATAACTGCTGAAAGCAACGTGGCACCGTCAAGCAATAATGAGTATACTGCGACTGATTACACTCGTCCTATTATCAATCTGTGCGCCAATTGGTATCCTAAATAACATAACCGTAATAATCGCATTCTACAAGCAACTACATTACAACGATTGCTCATATATATTCTTCATGCATCTAGCAGTTATCGACTTGCTTCTATGTACGGTTGGATTTGTGGGAGGTATTGGCGTGAATCTTGTAGGCGGGTTTTCATTCTGTCAAACAAGCTTGCTAGTGATTGCGTTATTTTATGGCCTAAGTTCGGGAACGTTATGTCTAATGACTTATGATCGCCTTGTTTATATTAGCACGCCACTGAGGTACTTCTATCGCATGACAACTACCCGTGCAAAACTCCTGATCGCAGGAATATGGAGCATCTCAGTAATAAACGTCATACCGATACTTACAGGCGCAGCGTTTACGCAAAGAAGAGGGCCTAACTATGATCTTGACATCAAGAATTGTGTTTTATCGAAAATAATAAATTTAGCATATTTTTATTGGTTAATAAGCGTAATATTAGCGTTCTTATTCATGACTATCACGTTCAACTTTCGAATTTTATCATATGCAAGAAACCAGTCGCGGAAAATAGATGCTACAAAGATGCTTGCTCGCAGCGTCATCGACACAGAAAATAAAACTGCCCAGACTTTAGGCCTAGAATCATCTAAGGGCACAGAGAATCAGGAAGACGGACTGAAGACCCAAGAAGATAGACTTGCAATATGGAGAAGGACTACGAAGTTGAAACTGACGAATATTTTTCTGCGTGTTCGACAAAGGAAAGCTATGAAGACGATAGTTTGTGTCGTGATTTTTCATTGCATTTGCAACTTGCCGTATCTCATTTTCGTTGCGACGGAGATACTTTGTGGATATTGTTTTGAGTACAGGAAAGTGAAATATGCATACTCGCTGTACATGTTAAACTATCTGAATTCGGTGTTGAATCCAGTGATTTATACGACTATGAACAGTACTCTGCGGAAGGCTGTTAAGAAACTATTGGCATCGTTGTGTTGTAGAGATTAGATGATTTATGATATGTAGAACACGCTTCTTCGCAGCGCCTTTTTTGTCAGCAAAAGGGAAAGGAGGAAGGAGAAAGTACCCTGGGTACAAGAGCCTTTGGTACCCAGGGTAAGGAGAAAGTTGCTTTCAGAAGTGCCCTCACTGTTCTTTGCTATTTCGCGCATGCGTCGATTTCGTAGAATGACAATACATTAAACCAGAAGACAACCAAATGTGAAAATGATTTTTAATTTTGTTTAAGAATAACAGGGAGTTAAGCAAATAAACAAATTTTTGACACAAAGACTGGAAAGCAAAACTTTTGGACACTGCGGAGGAGCGTGATGTACAGAATTAGATACAATCCTAAACATGACCTTTCCTGTTTTCATACTTTTCATGATGGATGGAAAATTTCACTAGCTACAACCATAAAAGAGAGTCTGGATCGAGCGTTATTTTTATACATTTTTGTACAAGAGATTTGATCGAGTGGCGTTAGAGCTTGTATCACAATTGTACACATTCGAAATTCTACAAAATGTAGCAAAGTGTACTTCGACTGAGATTATTTTTCAGAATAGCTAAAAGGTCTACTGTCGGCCTAGTGAAAGATGAATCCTTGTTGTTAATATGGTCTGTGTTATCGCACCAAAATAGAATATTTTCGTTTATGCTTTTGCTTTCCTCATAAGAACGATCGAAAAAGCATCATTTTCATTTGCTTTGAAAGGAACATAAACACAATCGAATGTGATACAGCCTTGACGCACAATATTTAACTTAAATTTAACCAGCAGTTATGCCTGTGTTCTGATATTTCACGTGTTTTAAATCAACACGAAATTGAAGACTTATTAGAGTCTGTGGGGGCTATACACCTATATGGTGTACACAAACAAAACGAAAACTGAGACTCACCTTGGTTTATCATTGGCTCAACAGTAAACACGTGACCTGGCTTCATTATGCCAACTGCTTTGTTCTCTATAAAATAAACAATAACAGTTGTAATCGACCATCAAGACAGTAAATCGGCTTGTAGGCTTATGAAAGAGTTAATACTTAATGCTGGCAAATGATAATATTCGTATAATGCTTATATCAGTGTGATAGTCTCCCTTTGATAAAAGCTAGCTTTACTGTATCAGTTTGAACTGGGTATAAGTGCATGAGGCTTTGCTCGGAAGCTGGCAAAGGAATTCAGATAATCAACGGGTTATAATTTGCCAGACGGATACAGATTACAGCCAATGAAATCTCAAATCAAGGAAAAAATATATGATCAGTAAAAATTGGCAAAAAAAGAATGCAAATAGAAGAGAAAATCTTACTTGCATAGTGTGGAATATTCGGGGAAGTATGAAAGAGCCTGGAAATCAATACAATAAATGTTAAAACATGCAATTTTTCATGACACACAATTGAATGAAAAGCTTCATTCAAAAACATGACGAACAAGTGAAAAGAATGATAAACATGAGAATAACGTTATATCTTACCTATGAATTCCATGTCCACAATATGTTTTAGTAACAGCACATCCATTTGTGTGTGCATGTTTTTGAATAAAATTCCCCAATTCTCTGTACCTGACACCAGGTTTAACTATAAATGAAAAGAAAGAATGTCAGTAAATAACGGACGAGTCTCTATCGAAATAAATCCTCCCTGCAAATTCTTCAACCCGTGCAAAGGTAAAATGAGTTTTCTTCTCTTTAAAGAATCATTCAGTACTTTGTGGGCACGCTAATGTTTCAGACTGTCTGAATCAAACTTGGCCTGAACGGAACCTGTAGATGCACAGCCCAGCAGCTGAACTGACTGAACAATACTATTCGTTCCACTACAGCAGTGTAGATCTAGACTCACAACATAGTGCTAGTTACTGCAATAACAAGAACGAGAAAACAATGACAACAACAACGACAAACTGGGACTTATCAACTTTCATATAAAAAATTGAGACAGAACTGCATAGGTTTAACTGTGCGCCCTGGTACGAGGCTATGGTGTAGTCATGGTAGCCCTCAACATTTGGAAATGTTCGTTGCTGCGGTGAAGTTCATGGAAGATATTTGGCCTTCAAAATTAGAAACTCCTGGTCCACATTGAAAGGTTTGCGGATTTTTGGATTGAGGAAAAATTCATCTGGATACTTGCAGCTTTTGTATCACTGAAAACTTGAATATTGAGGCGTTTAGCACCGCAAGTTTGAGGCAGAAACTTGGGCCCATCTCTCATTGCTTGGAGCATGCAGCTGTTCGTCAGTTTGGCTATGGTTTGCATACGTGGATAGGAAATCGAGGGGAGGGGAGCTTCGTCCCAATTTTAAATGTGAAAGTCCACGAGTCGTAGTTTGAGCGTCAGTCTATCAATAGCGATAACTACGAATATGTAACCAGTCTAGTGTGGATCTATAACTTCTGCTCGGACCAAATTTGATTTTCTGACAGTCAGACATTTCAGCATGTCCGCAAAGGACGCTGGGTGACAATGACTCTTAAAGTATTTTTGTCTCAAAAAGAATCCTTGCAAATTTAGCTAGAATTGAAGTCAAGAATTCTCGAACATCTGAAGAATCCTGGCGAATAAAAATTAGCATTATTTACAAACGGTCTTCACAGGTTCCAAAATAGACTAGGGGTCTTACTCTCATTGATAGCAGACATCATGCATTCATAAGCAGTTTTCACGAGATTCTTGCTTGTTTCATCGACTTCGCCAACAAACAATGTCTCATTCAGGTCACCATGGAAACCATTGTAATAGCACGTGATATCAACTTGTAGGAAAGAAAAATGAAAACATCACTACTGCCACGTCGGAAACGAGAAAGCCATCTTAGATATCAAAGAAAGAACATGAAACGATATCAATGCATTAACATTCGTTAGGTCAAATTTCAGAAAAATCCTTACGAGCAGCAATGAGTGGTTTAATACAAATGATCCTGCTTTCTTCTAAGCTTTTCCCTGTTCGTTTTTGTTTACACATATGTATGTAATGGTCTAACATTTCATAATAACTTGTCAAAAGAGTCACTACAGAAAACAAAGTATAATTCTTCAAATAACCTTAACGTACTTGATTTTTATTTGATTATCCTTATTTCTGAAAAAAGGTCCAGAGAACAGATATATGATAAGCTTGTTTCTGAGTTCTGAGTAATCTGCCCAGAGCACTTTCCTTCATGCAAAACATTCTTTGAAATTCCTTGAGCACTGTTTCTGCAATAGTGCCTCTTTACTTCAAGAATAAGCGTTTTTGACGATAATACTTACGATTGACGATATCGCCATTCTCCAACGGCCGTTTATCTGGAATACCATGACATATGACTTCATTTACTGACCTTTGAAACAGATAAAAAAGATTACTGCATGTCAAAATTACTCAAACAGAAAAGCTAGAAATCATGGCTCACCCGAGTCCCACAGAACTGAAATCATGAGCTACATAATTATGACAAATCATTTGTTTATAAGTGGCTTCTTGCTCTATATAATTGCAAGTCTATATCCTAGCCTTCAACAAACTGCAAAACAACCAAAAATAAAATTGCAGTACTTACGTGCAACAGCTCTTTGGGAAGCCACTATAATTCAGTGGGGATGGGTAGCAATTCCTTTCGACGGTTGCCTGAAAGTAGAGAACATTTAATTGAAATTTGCAAAATGCAAGTGGTTGAATATGGGAACCACAAAATGAGCCGCGGTTGATTATAACATAAACAATGTTAAACGCAGTTTTCTAATCTTGAAATTATTTCATATTTAAAATTTCACTCCTGGAACCATTTTCGCAAAATTTTCTTGATTTTGGCATGATTAAGAGGACAAAGAAAAAGCCGTTCTGAAGTAAAACTTTATTTTGAGTTTCAAGTGCCATAAATCAGCAACCATTCGACAGATCGATTCAAAAAAGGACTGTCGTGGCGCTGATTGGGCGAATAAGATATTCCAAAAGAAAGAATTAAGCAAGCTTCAATTATTTCAGTGACCAGAGAAGTAGATTCCATGATAACGATCTAACTTGTTTTATTCTGAAAAGAATCCATGACTCAAATACATAAAGGCTTAAGACCGTTTGCTATTGATTTTATCTAAAGATCTAGCCTATCACAACTGTAACAGTGTGCCTTTAAAGGGGCCAGGTCATGTAACAGTAAACAAACCCATCATCTCTGTACTCTATATTGTTGCCCACACGTGTGTTCTGCACAGATTTTGGTGGATGGGGTAAATTCACTATAAAGCTGTTTCTAAAAATCCACCAATATCTCTGCAATTGTACAACATATGAGTTTTTTCTTTGCTTCTTCCCTCTAAAATTTAAAAGTCCATCTTCAAAATAGCACCATTAATTTGAAAAAAGTGGCAAAAAATCTCTGTATTCTGGCGTATCAAAAATACTGTAAAGTCGTATTTTTCAAAGAAGTTTGTTTACATAACGTGACCCAGCTCCTTTAAGTTCTACAAGGGTATTCTGTCGGATATTTTGTAACAGAGCTTTATTGCAATTTTACCAAAAACGGAGCAGCCGAAGAAAAGCTCCTTCTCAGTAGTTAACAAACCTCATGGACAATCCTGTCAATTTCATCTGCTGTTACACCAACTTTAACAGCCTTTGCACCAATATCGAGAACTTCACGAGCGAACTAAAAACATGGATGATACACATTTAAGAAATGCTTGATTTTGCTTCGATATAAACCATATCACTTTGCAGTTCTTAATCAAATGATTTGCTTGATACAAAGAACATTTGTTGATATAAAGTTTTGTTTTCTAGCCCTTTTTTGCCATCTACTGGTACTGTAAAAGTTACTCCATAAAACTTAGAATCATGCAACTGCATAGGGTTCTTTTGATTGTCTTGCAACTTGCTATACCTTCTGGACAGGTGATCCATCTTCTCATGGAAAGATTTATGGGCGACCTTGCCTACCAATCTAAAGCCTGGTTTCCATTAAATCACAAAGTGTTGCAGATTGTTGTAGAATTTGGTTCCGCAACACATTGCAGTGAACGGAAACTGCTATACTAAATGTATCACAGTGATACTTTGCACCAGGTGTTGCAGCGATAGAAAGTTTTCTATCTCTGCGACACTTTTCAACACTCTGCGATCAATGGAAACACCTGTCCTAATATTCTACAACCAAATGTGATCCAAAAATAATAGAGCCAAATGATATCATCTTAGCTGTGGCATGTGATGTTACTGTCATCGAAACATGGCACCAATATTCTGCAACACTCTGTGACCGATGGAAACGTCCTGTAACAGAGATTTACAGAGTGCAGCAAGCAAAAATTCTGCAACCTCTGCGACACTTTGCGACACTCTCACTCTGTGATTCACTGCAAACCAGGCTTAACAAACATAAAGATTAAAAATCATTATCGTAACCAAATGGTTGAAGTTACCCTGCAGACTTCTCTCATGGACTCGATTTCTGATGGAGTTAATACTTGAATTGATGTGCTTCTCTTTACAGACATTTCACTTGCAGGATATCCTGGAAAAATTAACTACCATTTTTGAAGGAAGTCAAAAATTGATGACAGGAATATATTTTTAGTATATGTTTTTTAAGGTTTAATAAAGCAGTCTGAAGGTATTATTTGCTCATACTGTTTTATGGAATTGGAACATAAATGGCAAAACCACTGTTTCTCGTTGTACAAACAAAGATAGGTAGGTAGGTAGGTATTTATATTTAATGTGGCTAGCCTGTGAAAGTCTGAGAGACTTATTTCCAGCAGGGGCCACAGATGTTTTACTATCAGTTTGCTGCAGCTACCCGCTGCAGCTACCGGATTTCCCTCATATGGCTCTGGTCGACCCAGGCTAGAGTTACGGACAGCGACCAAACTGTCCAGTGTGGGATTTGAACCTACGGCCGTTCTGACCTTTGGTTTGCGAGTCAGACATCTTAACCACTCGGCCACGCGCTCCTATTATTTCAACCAGTAATCTGACAACCAGGCCTGTTGGAATGAAATTCTTATTGGAAGGGGGCTAAAATAAGATACAAGCAAAGCAAGCAAAAATGGGGGTCTAGGGGCTTGGCCCTAAAAAAATTTTCATCACCATACCTTTTAGATGATTGGAAAATGCTCCATTTTTAGATGATTTGCCATTGAAAGAAGAAATGGATCACAACTGATGGGAGTCTTTCCAGGAAAACTGTAAAACTTTTGAGTTGCATGACATCAAAAGATATTGCATTTTTGATAGATTCTGGTAGCTTCATTGAATGTATATGAGTTCCATTCTTCATTCCCACAACTTCGGCAGTCACAGTCTTTTCACTTACAAAATCAAGAAATTTCTCAGCAAATTATTGGGGGCTAGCCCTTCAAGCCCCCCACTTTTGATGGGCCTGACAACAAACACCATAACTACATAAAAAAAACCTGACTGATCATAATATATAATACCTTTGGGGTGGTCAGCATAATCAGGTCTACCAATATGAGATGGTACTGTTCTTTTCTCTGACTGCAAAATCAAAGCAGAAAGCATAAGGTTTATCCACATAAATCTTAAAGGGAATTTTAGAATGCACAGGTATCATATCATTGGTAAACAATCAGCTGTTATGGAAAATATGCAATTAGAAATGGGAATCATTTTGATCTACAATTTTAAGGAGTTTCACTTAGGAGTTCCATTGATGGAACCAATCACAGAATGTTCTCAGAGAATTTTCCATGCTAATAATGATTCTACAAACAGTAATATTCAATCACAATCAATATTTCAACTTAAGAAGCACCTGGTTTATTACACACTTACAAAAGCTGCTTTCAATGAGTGTCAACATTACAAAAATTCTGGTTCAAACAGCTCTAGTATTGTTTTAAATGAAAACAGTGCACACCTGCATACCACAGCTTCAAAAATCAAAGAATAGAAACCAGCAGGCAATTCTCTGTTCAACCAAAAAGTAATTTGCACGGATCTGCTGGCCACTAAAGGGCATATTTTGCATTAGGAGCTAGTAAATACAATAAACAAGTGCGGAATGGAAGTCCACTGTCCCATGACTTTCTCCAAAGTACTTTTATTTATGTCTATTGCCTGTGCTTTATACCAAACAACAGAGACAGTTGTGTTACCAGTCAGGTTGGAGCATAATATACGCTTTACAGTCAAAGTGCAACATAGGGTTCAACTAATTCTGACCAAACTATTTTGATTTGAAGCCATAAGCTCTATAATTCAGGTAAGAATATCATTCCGCTTCCTTGGACTATATTGTGACCAGCAACCTACCAATGGAAATGGTCTTAATTTTCCTGTGTACATATATCCAGGGTATGGATTGTAATTTGTAGAAGTTTCCTCTGCTTTCTGTATTCCATTGCTGATAGAATCTACAAAAAGGTAAATAACCTTTCCAACTTCAAACTTCCATATTTACAAAAAAATGTGAATTTTGCAATGAATGGGTGCATCTCCTCTGTGGAATCAGGCCCCTTTCCACCAAAGATCTTTGGTGGACAGAGTCACTCTAAACAATAGACCTTTTAGCTATTCTGAAAAAGAATCTCAATCAAACGATACTTTGCTACAATTTGTAGAAGTTTCGAATGTCCACAATAGTGAAAGAAGCTCTAACGCCACTCAATCGAATCGCGTGTATAAAAATGTATAAAAATAACACTTGATCCAGGCTCTTTTGCTGAATAGGTAAAAGGTCTATAGAAATGACCACAGAACAAAAGAAAATGGCATAAGCCTCTGGCTGATGGCGTACACTGATTCCACCCAGGGTGCATCTTAGCAGACACAGCTTATTGGAAAAAGTGAGGTTGACAGGAATCTGTTAGAAATGATTGCTGATTGATTTTCAAAACAATAGCAATTGAAAGCCTATTATCTGACTGATTAGACATGCAAAATCTTACCATACAAAATATGCTGTGAAAAGCATTTTAATTGACATAGCTTTCAAGGAAACCATGGTTGGTTATTCAACAATATCAAGGGATATCCTTGTCTAAATCTTTTGCAGAAAGTAGCGATCAATATTATTCTTTGGCCTGAATATCTTTTAGGGACCCCAAATAGTTAGGTAAACATACTTCAATCTAAAGAGAAATACTTTTTCTACCAAAGATTGGTACGGAGCTCAAACACAGAGAAACAGTAGAACTGTCTCCACTGAGGAGCAAACTAGCCCAGATCCACACTAACAGGCCAGTATGGAAAGTACGGCATTTTTCGCCTAGACCTCAGTGTGTAAATAGGGTCATCCATTGTTTATAACGATCACCATCGGCCAATATTCTTCGTCAGAGACTGAAAGCCTTCCTTTTTGAAAAAAATTATTAAAGCAGATGTTAGATAGTCATCAAGTTGAACGCTATTTTCCCAAAAATGTTTCTTAGTTATATTCATCAATCAAAATTTCCCTAAAAGGGGGTGCTCTCTCCTCGATTAGCTTAGCTACTGAGAGAGCTCCTCCTTAAGAATTCCTCTTCCTACAAATTTTCTAGTATTTCTGTAGTTATGTTTAGTTTTATATTTGTATTGTAATTTATGGACTGTAGTTTATGTTTAATGTTGTTTAATTCTTTGAAAATTTGTATGTTGTGGAATTTAAAATGAAATGAACTGAACTGAACTTATCCATTGTCTGTTTTGAATACTCTGTTGTTTTTCTTGGGTGTGCAAGTGTCACATTTTCCACACAGGCTTACAAGAGGATGTAATAAAATTACATACACATAGCCATAACTTCATTCACTATTCAAATGCAGTGAAACATCAAAATGTTCACTTACCATTCTTCTGGACTTGCTTGTGGATTGCTTTATGAGTCTTCCAGCTGCTTTTGAAACATTCCTGAAAAAAATTGACTGCACTAATAAAAAAGTTTACCAAGAAAAAATGAAAGGTGTAAAATATGTGCATAATGGTGTGAGATAATTGTATACTGGGAAGTGAGACCTTTTGACATTGTACAATTGAAAAATCTTTTTCCAAAAAGATGCAGAAAAGCTCTCATTTGTAGATGCCAAGCCCAAGGTTAACTAATAAAGAAAGGTGTTCCGTTTCATCATTAAACCATACATCAGATTTTTCAGCATTTTCTGTTTGTCTTATTGAATACATACGTTAGCCTTTTCCTTAAAGATTCTTCTGTTAGAGTCCTACTTTTAATGCTAATATATTGGCCTCAAAAACTGAAAAAATAAATTAGACTTACTACCTTGCGCTAGCTAAATAGCAGGTAGGCCTGCTTAAGTCTTATTATGCTAAAAGGAGGACGACTCTGTGAACTGTACACATGTTAGCAGAAAATAAAATCTTATACATACCTGCTCACAAAAGAAACTTCCTTCGACAATTCCAAGCTTCAGACAAGTTGGACACTGCAATTTTGCAGGCTTTTCGCAGCCAGCACTTTCACACACCCTGTCCGCCATTGCGTCGAAAAAAACATGGATCATATCAATGAATCAATGAGAAAATTTTCAATAGCCTCGTCTTGAGTATGGCACCATCTTTAATGAGCCTCAAATGCATGCCGGCAGCGACGAAATTTTGGCCTAACAAAAAGGACAAGAAGAAGAGTCAAGTCAAGCATCAAATTGAAGAAAAAAGCCAGCAAAATGGATCCAAGAGCACAAAATCAGAATGCGCCACCACCAAAGACGGCAATGATTTATATTTGCGGTGGTATGAATATTAATTTGCTCTTCTGCCGAAGAAACGTACCACACTATGTCCATGGAACGGTTTAGTAGGCCTCCTCTCCACAGACAGAGATCGGAAAACTGCTATTCTATTTTTAATTCACACCGGTTAAGCTTGGACGTACCTTATCGAATTTATAGGAAGATGTTACTGATTGTTTCTTTTTTAAGGGGGACCGTTTTTCCAAGAGGCAGTGCAAAATTGTACTTTAGTTCTTTATTTTAACACGGGCACCACGTCAATCCGCCCTATACTTTTGATTTGACTTGCTTGCTTGTGAAAGTTACATTTCTTTTTTCTACAGAATGCCATTCAGAGAATGAAATCAAGGCTCGAGATCCAATTCGCTGCAGAGAATGTGGTTACAGAATCATGTACAAAAAGCGAACTAGAAGAAGTATCCTTTCACCCAAACAACTGGCCAGTGTGGAAAGTTCATTTTTGTTACGCCAAAGCTTTACGCCACGCCAATTGTCTGAAGACAATAGACCTATTGTTCTCCTATTGTTCTTGACGTTTCTCCACGCCAAAGATATTTGGCATAACATACATGTTTTCCAGCATGGACAACTGGTAGACTAAACTTAACTATGATTCACAGTTGACTGATTAGTGATCTGCAGCCACCAGGTTGGAAAATATGCCTGATTTGGTCTATGCCTAGTAGTGAGTATGAAATAACTAAGCTACAAGTAAACTAAAAAGCTGTCAGAGATCAAAATTAGCAATACACGTTTTTTGTAAGAAACTAGGATCAGACCATAGTATTAAAAGTTTCTTAAATTAAGATGAAATTTTGTCCATTTTAGTACTAAAAGTTTCTGAATTGGTTCCTTATTTTTTGAATGCATGAATTGCCAATTTGGTCGCAAACACTGAGGCATAAAGGAATAAACAGTGTTCTGTTATGTTTAAAACACAAATGGTTAGATAACAATGCTCAAGAATAAAGGTTCAACGATCTTTTTACTATAATATCCATGCTTTTAACTTAAAAAAGTTTCTTAGTACTTTGCAGACATACTGTAATACTAGAGTTTCTTAAAATTTTGGCCATCTTAATACTAGTTTCTTATAAACCAGTTTCTTATAAAAAGAGACGTGTAGATATTTTGTTCTCACATGTGAGTAGCTGTTGATGTAGCTGTGAGCAGCAAGTTTGGCACAATTTCATAGTTGTGAGTGAGTGCAAGTTTTCCAACCTGGATCTGCAGAAAGTATGTGATCATTTATATATTTGCACCATATGCTCAACACCCCTCCCCAATATTTTCCCTAAAATTCAGTTTGCTACCTTCAGTTTCTGGCTTCTGGCCAGCTTTAAATCCTTTTCATTATTGTTATTCCAATCCAAATTTAATGCATTGATATCAGTGGTTTATTCCTTAACCCTATGCAGTGATTGTTTTTAATGCAAGGTGACTTTTCCACAAGGCAGCTTTACATGAAATGATGTGTACATATGAAGTGAAGAAGAAGCAAATTACAATGCAGCATTGTATATCAGAGAGAAACTGCATCAAGGTCTATCTTCCAAGTGACAGAACTCTTCTTTGCATTGGTGCAGTGGTGGTGGACATGCATTTGCTGTCATGGCCTAGCAGCTGACTTAAAAATATCTTAGTATCTCCATCTTTTGAAGGCCTTTTCACTAAAATGAGTTTTACAGGAAAATACATTAAAAGCCTAGCTGCAGATAGATCATGTATCAGCATCTAGTAAAAGTTCCACTTGTAGCAACTTTTATTAACTTGGAGAATGGGCAAAATAAAGAGCAAAGACATGTGATTTTCTTGTAGAGAAACATTTACAGTATATGACATTTTTAAAAGCTACATTAAATTTTCATACATATTCCCTATCAAATATCCTCTTTGGTGTGTTGCATCAATAATAATAACAAGAAACAGGAAGTATATAACTAGATGAACAATGTGAATGAAAAAATTCAAAGTTTAAAGCAACCTGCACAAGTATTAAGTGCTACAAATACCATTGCATTGCAAGTTGCAATTAATGTCATGACAGCAATTGATTCCCTTAACCCTTTCATGCCCGGCTAAAATTAAGCTTAACAGGAAAACCTAATGTAGATTGTCGTTTTCCAGGGGGTATCGTAATCAGTAATTCAGTAAGCAATAGATAAATGCAATGTGCATAACCTTTCAAATCAATCAAAATTCCAAATGCTTTACCACCTGAAAAATTCGCAGTTCTCGATGAATACTGTTGCGCCATATGGCCCTTCCGGGGGTGAAAGGGTTAAAATGGAAATTGAAAAATCAACATTCACAATATCAAGGAGAGTATGAAGTTGAAAAAGTTGATGTGAAAGGAGGCACATGAATTATGATCTATCTTGATTTATGGAAATTTTCAGTTTGCCCATTTTACCCCAAGCCTACGCATTCTTCTCAGTGGACCCTATGAAACCTTATTCAAAAGAAGTTTCAAGCTCTGAGTTTTAGAAGTTCTTGTTTGTTTTTAGTTTTTATCCAGATTTGGTAACGTCAGAGACGTAGTTTTCATCTTGTTGCAACATGTAACTTTGAATTCAAATGGAACTGTTTACCTAAAAGCAGGTTTTACACAAATGATGTTAAATTTGCAAAAGGTCAAAGCCCAGTAATGCGTCAGAAATCGCATCACATAATGATAGTAACACAAATGGAGAGTTTTTAGAAATTTCAACAGCACGTGGAATCGAATCAGTAATGTAAAACTTCTCGAATTGCACTTCGGATGATTGAAATTGCTTCCAAGAGTCATTTGGAAACACAGCGTGTGTGACGTAAGCACTAACTTTGGTAGCACCAGCAGATTTCAGTGCCTATGGAAAAGAAAGACAGTCGCGTGAAGGACAGTCCGAAGTGATCGCCCCGGGGGGGGGGGTAATATAAAATGCTGATTGTGTGGGTATGTGCTGCCCATATGGGTGGGTTTTGGGTACAAAATTCTCTAAACAATGATCCCTTTTTCGGTAGATTTTCTTTAAACATGGGTGGGTTTTCCAGAAATTGGCAAAAATCGTAAAAGATGGGTAATTTTGCGCCAAAATTCATCATATAACTGGGTATGATGGCAGGGTAGCTTTCTGAAAACCGGGCGACAGACCCCCGTCCATCTGCAAGTCACGTACCACCCCCCCTGGGAGTGATCGGTTAACTTTCTGCACAATGAAGTCTCTTAGATAGCCGCATGCTGCAGGAAACCAGTCGATAAAACTACCTAAACACATGCACTTGAATGATAAAATATTTAGTCGGCTTTATGCCGAAATATGAATTGCCAAATCTTCCAATTAAATATTACAATATCCTGAAAAACGCGAATATTTTTAGTCAATATTCCGTTTCCCGTTAGACAGCCGAATTCGCTTGTTAAATAAATGATTTCAAAAATTGCAATATCCGAGTGCATATGCAATGCCAATAAACTACCGGTAGGATTATCGTTTCCTCTAAAAAAGGAGATGACGGTGTCACAGGACGAGAACACTTTGCACAAATCCTGAAGCAAATTCCCTGTACATCATCAACACTGAAAACAAGCAACAGAAGAAAGAAAAGCTTTTGTTTTTGTCTCTTCCTAATGTCCGCTTGCAAGCCATGACGATTGAATGGTCATGGTACTATGCTTTCAAAGCTACTGTGTACTTTAAACTTCGAGGTGTAATCTTCAAAAAATTCTCACTTTAGAGAAAATAGACAATTCTGCTGATGGCATTAAGGATTGTTTCCCGGGATCCCTTGCACCTCGTAGAAGATCAACCAATCAAATCAACAGAAATTTTATGAGACGCAAAGAAACGTGCCATCTCTTGGTCAGCCTTTGTTGTTGCTACTTTTATAGTAACCTCTTTCTATTCTTTTTTTAGTTTGACACAATATCATTAGATACATGGTCTAACCTAACTCTGACTAAGGCCCCGTCCACACGTATACGTTTACGTCTGTAAACGCATACTCTGGAGTACCGAATAAACGGGGGGGGGTGAGAGTAATCGGGTGGGGTTGGAAACGGTTAAATATAACAGTAATCGGGGGGTTGGAATAATCGGGGAAATAGAAATAGAGAAATACAAAATAGTCGTTTTCTTAGGTAAACTCGTCTCTTATATATATTTATGTGAACAGTGATGTTGCTAATACATTTACTTTTGAGTTCTGTTTCTGTTGAATGCACTTCTTGCGACTCTTTCTTGCGTTTATTCAGAAATTATGTTTACTATCATTTCATTTTTCCAAAAATTAATAAAAGGGGGGTTGGAATAAGAGCGGGGGGGGGGGGTTGGAACATTTTTCAAAAATTAATAAACGGGGGGGGGACGATTATTCGGTACTCGAGAGTACATTCTTACACGTTTACACCTTGCGTCCACGCGTAAACGGCGTTTCAAGTTATCCTAAACGCATACATTCGAAAACGCTTTCCAAAGTGGATACTTTTGAAAACGCTGTTTTCACGTCTCCGTGTGGACGGTCGTAAACGCATACTTTCCTAAACGGTGACGTCACAGACTTCATATTCACCAGTCATTCGCAGTTTTTTTGAAAACACTGTTTTTGCGTTTTCATGCGGACGGTCGTAAACGCATACTTTTGTAAACGATGACGTCATAGATTTCATGCTCATCATTCATTTCCCATTGTTTTGGCGTTTACGTGTGGACAGGCTGAAACGCTCCATAAACGATTAGTGGATCAGTGTGGATGGAAAACATCCTATGCGTTTACAAAACGTAAACGTATACGTGTGGACGGGGCCTAAAACAGCTGATAATCTAGTACATCAGAATTGACAAATAAAGTAACAAAGACAATGAGACGGGCAACAACAAAGGCCAATCACGAGATGACATGTGCAAGTCACACTGATTGAAACAGACCCTTTGATGCCAGTTCTAGCGCAATCAAACAAGGGCAGATTTTGTAATGCAATAGCATCAGTTGCTTTGGTTTACGCCTCAAGAATGAAGGTCCAACGATCTATTTGCTATAATATCCATGCTTTTAACTTTGAAAAGTTTCTTAGTACTTCTAAGACATGGTACTAGAGTTTTCTTAAAATTTTGGCCATCTTCGTACTAGTTTCTTATAAACCAGTTTCTTATAAAAAAAAGTGCAATTCAAAACAAACATAGACGCAAAGTTGCCCTGAAACCAGTAGGACTAACTCTTGCTTGGTACGGGTGAAGGGAAACTTTTAAGATAAGTTATATGTTTTAACACGAAAGGAGAAGGGCAAATCTAAAGTTCTGTCTGGCGGGTTTTCTTTACGTGATTCAAAAGCCGACCAGAGGGCATTACAATTTTTGCACATTTGTTACTCAGGTGTAAACAGTTACTCCTCAGCTCCTGAATCAAATACAAAAATCCGCCATACAGAAGTATAGATTTGCCCTTCTTCTTTCGCTATATGCACATAACATCTCGCAAAAAAGTCCCTTCGCCCGCAACAAACGAGAGTTTGCCGAGCTGGTTTCAAGGCAGCTTTGCAGCTATGTTTTTTTTGAATTACTGGTTGAGAGAATTTATTTTGTCTGTATTCGCTAATCACAGCAAAAATATCAAATTTCATGAGAATTTTCACCGAGGAAACTTAGAGGAAAGGCACAATTTCCGATGATTTCTGATGTGACAAACGGAAACTTCCTTTTCCCCTTAGTTTTTACCGAGGAAATTTCTAGTTTCTGCTAAGTTTCTTCTTCAAACACCATCGGAAATTTAAAGATATTTTGCTGTGAATTGCTTTGAATTGAGGTGTAAACTAAAGCAACTGATGCTATGTATTGTATTACAAAATCTGCCCTTGTTGCAGAGTCATCTGTCACAAACCTTAGCACATTGTATCAAGGTGCCTCCTGTCATAACAAGGTCATCAACAATGATACAGTGCTGGCCAGCAGCAATGCCTGCAATGGAGAAATATATGGTGCTCTCGAGTCGAAAAAGATCGAACGTTCGAATTCTCAAAGAGTTCTAATGGATCATTGTTGAAACACGAGATACACGTATTTTTATAAGAAACTAAGAATTTGGGCCAGTACTGGTTCCATAGCAATCTTCATGTACACTACCTGTTCCCTCAAGAACATTTCAAATCAAGGCTTTCTGAGGCTTTTCCAATATTCAGACTGTACTCAAGTAACTTACAAGTAATATGATACAAGAAACAAGTGGAAATAAAGTAAGATTATGATAAGGATTCCTTTATAGAAACAAGCAGTTTGCTAAAGTACATTTTTCCAGTACTAGAGTTTCTTAATTTTTGGCGATTTGTGAGTTGAGTTTCTTACAAGCAATTTCTTAAAAAAAATACGTGTATCAGGATAACTTGAAAAACAAGGAGATAAAATCTAGTGATATGAAGATGATATTTATCTCTTCGTAAATCAATTCGAGGGCAAATCACTTCTCAAAATAGCGTACGTGATTTTTGTGATTTTGAAATCACATGATTTTTTCTGTGATTTTTTTGCGATTTTAGTGCTTTTTAGTGATTTTTTCGTGTGATTTTTCAGTAAGTTTTCAATGATTTGTGATTTTTGGTGCTTTCTGTGTGTGATTTTTTTTTGATTTTGTGATTTTTGCATGTGATTTTTTTGTGATTTCGAGGGAGGTGTACGAAAAAAAATCAGTGATTTGCCCCTCGAATCAATTTGTAAACAAAGAAACAAACTAAGAGGTAAGATATCATTTCTTGTGATTTCTGAGGATGCTTCAAAACAAGGTAGCTAGTAAAAGCACAAATTATCACAGATTCAAAGTCATTTTCAAGGCTTCGCAATAAGTTTAAGATTAAGTTGGTCTAAGATACAACTTCACACGAAGAAATTTTCATGGTGAGAAGCAGTCCAAATTTGATGGTTTTTCAAAACATTCACTTTTTGTGTAACCCTTTATGTCATCCGAAGTCATTTCATAACTAAACTATTATTTCACTGTATATACCTTCTTTAATCTTGACAATTCTCTCGTTTCCTCCCCTGATCTTTATGCAAGTTATTAAGGGAAAGTCTTTTTCAAACATGGAATGAAATCGCTTCAAAGCACCTTCATCTGGGAAGGCAATCGTCACGTCTTTCATCCCCTTATTTCTAATTTCACGAAGTAGCAATGGTACTGCTGATTCCAGCCTGAAAGAAATATCGAGAAACAGTTAAAGACCTCAGGCAACTCAAAGCAAAGTCGGCACTTTGTAGTCGAATATCTATAAACGAGAAGGGGTGTTAAATTGTTTAAAAAGAGCGTTGAAGACTTTTGCGAAAAACGAGATGTTAGAGAAATTCGGGAAATTCGCTTGAAAAACAAAAGGCCAAAGACGTAGAAGATCTTCAGGGAATGATACGCCCGTAGGCTAGACTCACAATATAATCCCAGTTATCGTGACGATAGCAACAACAACAACAATGACAACAACAACAACAATAACAACATTTTTGTCTTTGCTCAAACTGGCATTATATCAATATCAGTCCAAGGGTGTTAGGACACGGATGTTTTGATTGATTATTTATTTACCTTGTTTTTACCCTCGTGTCTTGTTTTGTTGTCTGTTTTCTGTTCTGTTTCTTCTTCAACTGATGTGCACAACTGAGCCTTGTTAGGCCCAAACGCTCTCAAGTTGCTCGAATAGAACTCGCTCATATTTCTGTGTCTTAGTGCGCCTTCACACAAGAAAGGTTTCCAACCGTAAAGCCACTGTTCAATATAGGATGAACTTTAAATATAAAATGGCTCACCTTGAGGACAAATTTGTGAATCATGCAAGTTGGAAAATGCATGCAAAGATGTACCGTATATAATTGACGCCAAATTTCCTTGTTAGTTTCTTGCAAGAACGATTCATCAGTCATAAAGATTCTTATAGCTTTATAGAGATGAACTGTCTTCGGCTAATGCTTTACGACATCAGCTTCTCATGAATGCGGGGCAGATGCATTTTTTTCAGGAAAAAGATGACTGGGCAGTTGTATTTTTTGCACTGATTTCATACAAGGAGAGCAGATTTTTGCAACAATTTTTCTTCTCCACCGGCAATGTAATATAATAAATTTTGTACTGCCCCTAATATTCCCTGTTACAGTTGCACAATCAGGAATGACATTACCTTGGTATGATGTTATCAGTGAAATAAAAACGTTCTTGCAGGGCATGGATATCAAACATAACAAGCTGACAAGGTCCTCTGGCAGACAGTGGTGTTGCTGATAATAGCCTTGTTAGCGTCTATAACGAGAATGTAAAAGAGAAAGATCAAAGATGGAACGGAGCTTAGAAGTTTAAACTTTCTCTTTGCCAGTTTAAAAGAAAGATACAAAGATGGAACGGAGAGAATTGTCCATGCAAGTTATGCCGCGTCTTTATTCCGAAGTTGGGCTTTTTATAATACATATTTTTAGACATTGATTTTATGCTGTATAAATTTTGATGACTTGCAAATATTTTATCCACTAATTTTCTCATGTGATATTTGTATTTTGTACTTTTACCGTTGAAATTAATTAGCTTATTACTTTTAGCTATATTTTTAATGCACTCCAACGATAAAGAAATTAATAATAATAAATAATAATAAAAGATCTATGAAACAACTGCCCAAACAGAACGCATGAAGTTCATTGCATCGGAATAGCTCTGGGACTGGTGACCACGTAAAAGTAGAAAATTACCTGTAAAGCAGACAGGTTTCAATTCTTTAAAATTCAGAGTAAAATCCTATGGTATATTTGTTTGAATCGGATTCTACCGTTGGACTTTACAGAAATTTTCAATATTCTTCAAAATTACCATATTTCATACATCAACTTGTTGGAGGATGTGATGTCATCAAATTTCTAAATCATAAACCAGAAGAATGAAAGACTCCAGCTTGATACCAAATTGCAGACGTTCATTAAAGATCCATTGCTAACCATGATTCTCCGTGGCGCCAAAGTCGACTTTCGTATTATCTGAAAGTCCGTTTTGGCCTAAATTGCCTTTGTCTAGCGTTTCATTCGGCGCACAAAGGGTCATGATTAGTAATTGGTCTGTAACTATAACGGTCAAACATCCTCCAATTCGGAATATAGTCGAAGATTTCAGAAAAGCAATGTGGTAGAATAGACCTTTTAGCCATTCTACAAAAGGGCCTGGATCGAGTGCTATCTTTATACAATTTCATACTTGATGTTCGATCAAGTGGCATTAGAGCTCCGATCACCACTGTGCATATTCGAAAATTCTACCAATTATAGCAAAATATCGTTCGATTCTGACTCTTTTCAGAATAGGTAAAAGGTCTATTTGAGATGGATTCCAAACTTTCTGATCTGCTGTCCAAATTTAATGCCACCAGTGGCTTGACCAGGGGAGGGTATGAGGGGGCAATTGCCCCTTCCCCACTTTAAAAAATTGGAATTGAAAAATGTAATGAAATGTCTACCTTTTTGCCCCCCCAACCAGTCTGAAAATCGTTTAGCTTTACCCTCCCACTAGTTTTTTTCTGGCCCCGCTGCTGAATGCAACATTATAACTTTGACAGTTCACTGTTTTTCTTAGGAAAAACTTATAGAAAAAACAGTATGTTACATACAGAAGCAGTTGCAACTTGTCCCTCTGTGTCCACCCGTTCCATGGTCCCTGTTGGGAAATACGGCAAGATGAAAGTGACAGAACGAGCCAAGTACCTGACGAATGAACATGTGAAATAGGTAAAAAGTGATTTTTATTTTCTTTTGTCAAATACTTTTGAAAATTCATTTTTATGCGTGTGAAAAGGAGAGATTATTGAAACTGCTGGTTACTGAGTAATGTGGCAAAATTGAAAGAAAATTGTTAAACTTGAGTGTAGACCTTTACTCATTCCACGAAAGAATCTGAGAGTCTTAAATGTTTTGTATGAAAAATTTGATTGAATAAAACATTCAGGAACGCTGGAGAGGGGGGTGCAGGGGGTAAGCACCCCTCTGCCCTTTTCCATCATCGGTCTGGAGTGTCCTTGCTTTCCCCTTCAACTCCTTTGTTGCCCTACCACCACTCCCACATCCCTGAAAAGATCTGACGAATGGCATAGAGCTTCGGGCACATTCAAAACTCTACTAATGGTTTCAAAATGTCAATTTCATTCATTCACAGATTCTATTAGAAAATAGCTAAAAGGTCTATTCCATAATAATTTTGATGTTGGCTATATACTGAATTCATTCTTGAAAAGCAAAATTTCCAGCTACCTCCTTGCAATTAGCCCCCAACGACCAATCCTAAATCCTTTTTGGTAGTACTAGAAATTCAAAACCCATGAAAACCATTACCTTGGAAGACTGTAAACAATTGATAATTGCTCAAACAGAAGCTCTGGTGAATGCAGTGTCCCAAGAAAGATTACTGGAAAGAAAGAAAGATGAACTGTGTAACTTTAACTTGTTGATCACTGTTTCCATTCATAGTTAAAGGCATTTCTTTGTGAATCTATATGTTGGAGAAGGCCAGAGGATTAGGAACCATTCAAATTTCCTACTCTTCATATTGTCCTTATCGTCCAATCAAATGCATGACAGACTGCATTTACTCCCCAATGCACAATGAGTCAGATGCATAAAAAATCAATTCAGCTCAATAAAAAATCACTGTGAAAACAACACTTCAGAAATGCTGGCAATATCTATTATAATTGCACCTTCAAAGAAATTCCATTTTGGTATTCTTCAAATGAAATCTACGTAGGTTTCTTCCTCTGGTCTTTTTGTGATTGATTGATTGATTGATTAATTGATTGATTATTTGATCAATTGATGGAAAGATTTAATTACTTCCTGTTAAGTGGTTTATTATTGGCTTGATACCCACCATTTCTTCCAGCACAATCCTTTTTGACATCTTCTATGAAGAGATTTGGCCAACCATCAAGAAATTTTGCCCATTTGATTGTGTCCTTTATTTCAACCTGATCTCTCAATCTTGTATCATCCTAAAAAAGCATTAAAGCATTGCTTTGACCAGTCACTAATCATTTGGGGAGAAGTTTTCTAAGATCAATGTGGCACAAATTACGGACCAAAACCAAGTTTATAAATAGGGATAAATAGCATGGACCTAACCAGTTAATATCTATTAAAATTTATGGAAAAATATCCACCGGAGCTGATGTTATCTTTTTTTCCAACTTGAATGTTGCGTTGCAATTTTTGTATTATACAAAATGGGCGGGGCATTCTCATTCACATGCCAGACAAAATGAGCAAGGAAGTCAACAAAAAGGTGAGGTCTTAGTTAATTAGGCCGCCATAACTTTGACTCTGAACAAACTTTGTAAAGAAAGCTGACATCTCTGAAAAGAGGAAGAATCAAAATACACTTACTGCTGTGTTCTTCCAATTCTGACATCTTTTTACAATCGCAAGGGCCAACTCTTTCATCTGTGGATGATAATACAGAACGTGTGGAGGCCTTGTTGTGTGCGCCATTTTGAAGTGCAAGATTTGCTTTCTTGCTTTGTTATTATCCTTGACCTCGTTATGGAACTGGAATATGGAATTGGAACGGGATAGAACACTGGGAATAATGGTAGTGATGGCGCAAAAAGTTATCATGACGCGAAATATCTTGAAAATTAAAAAAGAAAAGATGTCTTGTCAAGAGACTGATCACATGACTTTAAATGGGTGTAAGCAGCCCCTCTGCACAGCTGTTACGGACTACGGCTCAGAGCCGCTAACACCAGTGAAGTGACATTTGCACTGCCGCAGAACATTATTTTATAGATACACTGATACAGGGAGCCATGGATCAAAAGAGTTCCGGTTTAGCAGGAGTGGTGTAAGTGGGAGCTGATCTGTTGCAATTTTGTTACGGTTCCAAAGTTCCATCGGAACCTGGGAACAGTGTAAACGGGTCTTAGCTTCATGTTGATAGGAGCATTGCTATACTGTTTACACTTCAGTTATGTACAAGCAGCCGCCAAATTCTCTAATGTAAATATTCTTTCTCTTTGAAAATTCTGTTTTACATTAAGACCACGTTCACAAGACGCCGGCACATTTTGAAAACGGTGAAAAATGTGACGGTAGCAAAATTTGAGCTAGCGTTCACACGACACCGGAACGATTTTAAAACAGTAGGAAATTTGACAGTAACAAACTGGTTGCGAAGCTTTGATGTCAGAGATTGTTGACCACCTTTGCATACGCAAACCTTCGTTCAGTTGTGCTAGAACTCTTCATAAAACTGAATGGCGTCAACGATGTGCTCGAAGCGTACGAATACTCTGAGGCTCCAGACAACAACATTTTGCAACTTCTTCTGTATGGAAATAAACATTTGCCCTTGGAAGCCAACAGATTAATCTTGAGTGCAACAATGAATCATATCTTCGAAACAGAACGCTTTGACTGAATACTAAGGCGTATCCTTACATAGAACACACAAACCCTTTTGTATGTGTTTGTTTTATTAGTTCTTTGTTTTGTAATCATTTAACGTCTCAAGGAAGCTTGCGACCAAATAATTGAATTTGTAGATTATCCTGTTTGGTTCTCAACCTACAAATCTACCCATGCAATTTCTTTATTTGGTTGCAGGCTACCTTTGCTTGAATCCTTATTTTCAGTTTGTATTTTACAGTTCCTTTTCTGTAATAGTTATATGTAGTTTTATGTATTTTTTAATTACTTTTAGAACGGCCGCAGGGTAGACATAGTATTTCGCTCCCTGTGGCATCGTCTTTGTATTATTGTAACGTAGTGTGTAAGTATTGTAATTAGTAATATGTTTGCAAAATTTTTAATTGAATACAGTAAAACTCCGCAAACAAGAACATACTTTTCTAAAAAACAGACTGGCTAGGTTCTTATAAATGAGGTACTTATGAAATTTTCAGGGTGTGTTTCTTATTGCAAGGACACTTGTGACTATCATGAAAATATAGCAACAGTATACAATGTGTTAAATAAACTTGAGGGTAATAATGACTGCATTTAAATATTAGAGAGCATTGCTGTTAACAAAGCAGTTCATATCATACGGCTTGATAAAACAATTTGCATATCCCTGAAAACTGTTAGAGAAGTTCAGTTATCAATAGTTGGGAGTTTGTTTACATTGATATGATGAATTTTTTAAATAATTGTACCATCTCATAAGAACATTGAAGTTAATCAGTCTGTTTTTGGTTCTGATCTTTGGGTGTCTTTTCCCACAAAATCAGTGTGAAGGTTCTTATTTTGCTATGTTCTTGTTTGCGGGGTTTTACTGTATAGAAAAACAACTGAATTCAACAGTGGTGGAAGGGTCAAAGTAACAATGCAACAGATGAAAAAGTGAGGAGAAAGTTGGATAAGCTCAGTAACAAAATCTTTTGATGATAAGCACATAAACCAAATTGGTACAATTTTAGAGGTGAAGAAACTCCAATAAAATTTCCACATAGCACAGTGTATCGTGTACGACAAAATTAGCATGGAACCAGAAGCTAATTGGAGACCAATGAGACACAAAAGAATCGTTCTTTCTTCGCATGGCATTTGTGGAGAGATGAACTTGGATTTAGGTAAACTCTAACAGAACTTTCCCTTGTCGACAAGCTTATCGATACCACCCACACATAAGGAGCACTCAGAGTCTGTTCTCCTCTAAGAGATTCCTGTGGTCTAGTTCTCCATACTACCAAGGCTTGCCATGGAGACAGGACGAGAGGAAAACGGCTTTCCGTCACCAAAGAACATGGGGAGTGCATGATTAATCTTAGGACATCTGGGCTTAGTTTCACACGAAAGAAAATGCTTTTCTTCCCGCAATGATATTTTACCTAGAAAGATATCTGCAGCAATGTTGAATGTTGGAAACTACATCATAATTCAGGAATGGATAAAAAAACATTTAGTACCAGAAAGTGTAATTTTCATGTGAAATTAAGAAACTTTTACGTTCACGTTTCTTTTATGAAGGCAACATTGTGTATCACCTCGGACAACAGAAACTCGTACTATTACATTTAGGCCTTCACCACAAGACCTTGCGACGAAGGCGACTTTTTAGGCGTATTTCGTTTCTTCGAGCTGAAACAGGGCCTGGGGAGGGTTATCTTTCACTGTTTCATCATGTGTCATGTTGTGCAATGTCTGCTGACGTTTTAAGTTCAAAGAACGCCTCAAAAAAAGAGTGCTGATCAATTTGATTGTACTCCACGATAAAATTGCAGTGAATGCTACTATCAACAGACCTTTTGACTATTCTGGAAAGAATCAGAATCGAACGATACTTTGCTACATTTCGTAGAATTTTCGAATGTGCACAGTCGTGATAGAATCTCTAACGCTACTCGATCGAGCCTCGTATTTAACAATGTACAAAAATAACGCTCGATCCAGGCTCTTTTGTAGAATAGCTAAAAGGTCTATTGAACATTGATGCTTTTACTCTAATATGAGATATCTCAAAATTGCTTCTGAATATATAAACAGCAGGAAAAACACCGTTCTTCTGGCCTACATATGTAATCTGAATAGCCACAAGCACCTCTGTGGCTGAGGACTAGCTATTGCTAAGCAAGTTGGCCTAACCAGTGTTAACGGCTCAACGTCATTATTAAACCATTAAACAACAATAGCAACAAATCATGTTCTGGAAAGCCTTGTCTCTATGCCTACATGTTGACTGGCCGTTTGTAACTGTATAGCTACTTATAAATACTTATTTGAATGATTTAAAGATTGCGAAAACTCATTTACCGCATAGTTGTACAAAAACGCTAAAATCGCAGGGGCGGCCTACACCGTTACCCCAAGAAACAAATCGTTGCTTAGCGCCAGAGAAAAAATACCCAATCACAGATTGTTTGGCCATGAGAATTTGGCAAAAGCACTTGAAAAAGCGCCATACTTTAAATTTGAATCATGAGAAAAGAGCGTGGAAAAAGCCGAGAGGTTTCTTTTCGCTATTATTCTTAACCCTCTCTTTTCATCAAGATATCGTATAAGAGACGTGTTGAGTTCTCTAGCGTGGGAATTAGTCACGAATGGCACTCGAAGTAGCTTTAAAAACGAAGCATTAGCAACCCAGCCTCAAATTGATGTCAGCCGGCAAGCAAGCTTATCGCAAGACCACTGAAGAAAACAACTTAGTGCAAACTGCAAGAGGTACAGGCTCACTACAAGCCAGGCATTTTGATTTCCAGAATGCGAACAACGAGTCATATGATCGGCATCATGCTCCTGATGGCAGCACTCGACATTAACGGCGTTCAGTGTACGTTGCGTCTATTTTGTAGTTATTTAGTTTTGTCTAGTTTTCACTTTTATCAACTTGAATCTTTCGCCTTGACTATAAAGTTCAGAAAGATCCAATCTAAAGTTGCAGTTCTGCACCATATTTTCTCAAAAAAAAGTTGATTTGAGATTGATTTGTTTGGTTGAAATAAGTTTGATGCAATTTCTGTCAATTATAGTAGATCTTTTTCACCTTGCGTCACTTCAAAGATGTGTACCAAAAAAATTCTCATCTCCTCTCGAACTGCTCTTTTCTGACAGTTTTTCCCAAGCCAGCGAATAATTTGTTAACTTAAATCTTCCATGTCCAAGGCTAGGTTTCTCCCTTGGACTAGGAAGCTTTCAAGCTGAAGTATCGCAAAACTCTGTTTCATCCAGGTTTGCTATCTTGTTCCACGAACGGTCAGAACTGAGCATACTCTTTGAAGCAAGAGTGCTTTCGGAAACTTATTATGAAAGGCAAACATGCTGTAGGATTTCCTTCAAGGATAGATCCTCCATTTTCTAGCGAGTTGCTCATCATTTCAAGACGTTGTGACATGCAGAAGTTTATTGGATGCGGTGACGGACCAAAATTCAAGAGGTGAGTTCACGAAATTTTCAAAATTTTCGAGCTGAACTTTTTGCAACGAAACCATTGAAATATGAATGAAAGCAAGTAAGAATGTGGCTGAAAGAGAGAGAGGTTTATCTCTGATCTATCAGTTTGATGCAATGACTCGGCTATTGGATTATTAACTGCAACTTAGGCCCTTTCAACTTCGATGCTAGATACTAATCTTTGCGCAAATACCAATGGGACTTCTTCAGTAAGCAAAGCAAATGTTTATTATAGCATCAGTGTGTTAGCATGCTACGCCACATGAATGAGTATGGGATATTGTTGTTTTGTAACGGACAATTGTCGCTCTACTTCCCTATGTGGAATGGGCACAAAATCGTTATTGGTTGAAAAATTGTCAACTGTCCAGAAAAATGGCCAATCGCATTGCTTAAAATATACAGTGATGGAAATTAAGGCCCCAAAACATTTCTAGGGAACAGTCGTTTAAAGTTAACTCAAAGCTATGATCCTTGCTAGCCATGATCTTTTGTAGCGCCAAAGTCGACTTTCGTGTTGTCTGGAAGTCATTTTTGGCCTAAATTCCCTTTGTCTTGCTTTTCAATCGATGCACAGAAGGCCATGACTGCAAATGGGCTTAAGTCTGAGTTTGTTGCAGTCATTACAGCAGTACTTACGGAACGTGATTGGCTGGTTGCAAGTGTCATCGCCAATCAGATTTCATATCCAAGACCTTTGCACTAAATTTTTTATCGTATTCCTTCACAGAGTGCCCGCTAGCAGAAAACTGCTTGAAGGGTTTAAGTTGTTGCTGCTCAGTAGATATGCCATACCAGCAGAAAATACGTTGCAGTGTCCGAAAGCGTGATATTGGTTATGAAATCTTCAGATTGAACGTCCTTTGCAAGAAAGTGGTGGTGCAGCAGCCTAACCTGCCCAATTGCTAGAGATTGGCCAACATGACGATAAGGAGAAGAGGTGGGACAGGACAACAGATTTTATCATACAGAGTATCCAAACATTATCTTTCTTGAAAAATAGATCTATCTCTAAGAGATATAGGATAAACCGGTGACACTGGTTGGCCCAAAATGATGTGCTGGTGTTTGCCGCAATCTCAGGGCCGTCGAAAGGCAGACTGGGCTCCAGGGTTGGGAGTGGGTGCCGGAATATTTTTTAGTCTACGCCCTTTTTCTCTTGGAGCACGCCCTCATATTTTGCATTTCTCTCTATGTTGTTGTATTTCCCAGTCTATTTTGATTGACGAAGAAAGTAGATAGATTTGGAGCAAGGCTAGATATATCTTAGGATAGAGTGGGGGTAAAATGGGTCAGAGTGAGGCAAAAAAGGTCACTTGATTGTTTGCTTCTAAAACTGAGACAATGCATCATTGGTTCAAAACTTGCAGCATTTTGAATGCATAGGACGGTCTTCGTTAATAACACAAACTAATGTTCTTCTACAAAGCACAGTAAGGTAGACTGATGACGATTAGTCCCTTGTATCCCTGCGGCAAACCTTGCTCAAGTGGGACTCAAAATGAAACAGTGCAAAACTTGGCCCTATTCTCTTCAATCATCAATGGGATTATGATAGAATCATGGCTTCGAATCTCAGTCCTGTGGGAGTGTTTTAAATTCTTCAAGCGAATCGAAGGTTCTATCACATTTACACCGTAACAATAGTAATTCACAAATCTCGCAATCTGATTGGTACTGGAGGAATTGTGAAGTTTGGGCCTAAATAGGGCCAGGTTTTCAGAGTAATACTATGAGTCTCTATTGACCGAAGCGCCATCATCAAGTCAAAGAGCACAGGGAAACAAGAGAATCATCGTCATAAGTCTAACAGTAAGGCCTGGTTCACACTGAGTCGCTTGAGTTTGAGCTCAGAGTTGAGTCCTTTGTCTTTTGGGCCTTTCTATACAATCTTAGCGACCCAAACGACCTAGTATGCCAGGCTTAGCCTTCAAATCAACGAATGTGTTAGCACTCTTTTTTTGTCTCAATTGGCCCATATCTGCAGTCTACTGTAGCCACATTGGCGCCTAGGGATACATGAACATCATGCCAATTCACATCTTTAGAGCCCCATATTCACATAATCATGGTCCTTTTCTTTTCACCCTAAAATGGCCCCCATTTAGAGCTTTTCCCCTTCAAGTGAAAAATTCGCCTTCTTTGTTTCCAGCATAGGGGCTGGTCCCCGAGCGCTTAGTTCTCTCATTTGAACAGCCTATCCTTTACAACAATCCTATTGAAGTTCCTTTCGAACCTAATCTGATGACATTGATGTTTTTTTCTAAAAATCGTAACAGTTCAGTGATATATCAAAGTGAATAAAAAGTGATAAATGTTTAGCAATGATACGCAACTTTTTGTTTATGGTGTTTTAAATCATGAAAATGTAGCATACCCTATATCTTACCTTCCAAAATAACCAAAAAGCATTTTCTGAAATCGTTGCCTCTCTCGACTTAGCATTGGCTATATGTAGCAATCGTTAAATGTAGTAACTTTGTATCGCTCTTAACAGTTAGTCAGCAGTATTATTCAAACATGTACGAACAAATAGCAAACGACATAGATTTTGTTTTGAACAATTTTGTAATGTCATGTCATACATGTAGCCTCGAGACAAAGCCTAATTTATTATTGTACATCACCTAACTTATTACATGTAAATAAGTCTCAAATTGTCTCTTTTCATTGATTGTTTCTAATGCCAAATAAAATGTATATGCAGGCTTGGAATTCGTGTAAGACATTTATCTCTAGACTTACCACAAGAGCTCTACTTTATCAAACGTAACAACAACAACAACAACCACAACAACCACTCCTTACCGCTCTATGAGACCGCCAATAGGTAAAGTCACTGTAGTAAAATTTGGAGCGAAAACAGCTAATCATGTGTTACGGATCATTCTACCGCGCTCGAGCCCCATGTCGTCCATCTTGTGAGATATGAACACTCATGCTCATAAGAAACTTGAAGTTACTTCAAAATACTGATAGTTTCTTAATTTTTTCAGGTAGGTTTCATACCCACTTTTTATAAGAAACTAGGGTCAGACCATAGTACTAAAAGTTTCTTAAACATGAAATTTTGTCCATTTTAGTACTGAAAGTATTGATTTCTTATGTTTTGAATGCAGAATTATCAATTTGGTCACTAACACTGCGGCAGATATGTTTCTTGACATTGAAAACATCATCCATACTTCTAACTTTTAAAAGGTTCTTAGCACTTTTCAGGCATAGAACTACATAGTACTGGTTTCTTATACACTGGTTTCTTGTAAAAAGACGTGCATGGACACTGAACTACGGAGGGAACTTGCGCAGAGGGGCCCAGAGGTACTTAAGAAGGATGTGTCGTTTCTCAGGATATCGCATTTACTTATTTCTTTTTTAACGGAGTATCAAACCAAGGCCATTTTTCTGGAGCCGTTTGTCAAAATGTTTCAAAAGAGGAATTTTCTTAGATCTGGTTGTTCTTTAGTCCAATTTTTGTATTTTGTAGTATACTTTGACCGATTATTTCTAGAATCGGGTATCATTTCAAATGAAGACAAAATTCTGGAACGGGGTAAAAATTTTTCGTTGGTACACCCCGTACATATTTAGGTCAAGCACCCCCAAGGGGCAGGGGACTGCAATTGAAAGGGGATTTTGTTATGGGTCAGTTCTGTTTCAGACAGTATTGTTCCGTAACTCAATTTTGCGTCAGCACGAACGGGCGTGCGGCGTTTTTGATAATTTTGCGACAAAAAGACACGTCTTTTCGAGTCCTTTTTGACAACAAGAAACTTCCAGAACGAAAAAATTTACTAGTAACGTTCAGGGACGAGCACGTGTAGATATCCTTTCTCTAGAGGTGTCAACTAATTATGGAAAGATGTTTGTTTTTCAAAATGATTTGCCACCTCTCAAGGGAGCCTTTGTTCTCAGGCCTTCACGCATCATTCTTGCCATCAAAGAAATACCATTTTGGTTTCAACAATGTTTTCCACTGCACTGATTTCAGATTTCAGATTATGAGATAATTTTGGCAACATCAAACAAAATTGCCCCAATTGAATTTTTACAACTTCCCGTAATTTGAGGGCCACTTATTTTTGACATGCGCTTCCTTCGTCATCAAATATCCTCAGCGGGATTTGCTTGGAGTGTGACTCCTGCTATTTGATTGGTTGAATCTGGGAAAAAATTTTGAGCCCTCACAGAACCGATGAATTTGATTGGGCAATGAAGAACAAAAAGTTTAAGAACAATAGGAACTGGCCTTCCCCTGAGAACAACGGGACCATGATTTCTCAAGAAGGTTATTTGGGATTTGGGGTTAGTTTTTCGAAACCACAGCACGAACTGGAAGTAGACAGATCATGACCTTGTCCTACTCGTGCAAGAGAGCACCGAAGACCTTTCAAACAAATAGACTGAAGTGGTGTTCTTTTCGTCGTTCTGGCCTTTTTGAAGTGAAGGAAGATTTTATTTTTGGTAAAAAGTGAGAAATCACAGACCAGACAGACAAAGACTGGCCTAACGGTGAAAGACTGGTCAAGTGTTCACGGAGTAGACTTGAAGATAGACAATATTGTGAAAAGAAAATTGTGCATACTCGTTTCGAAATGGTTCCCAAAGCTTGCGAAACACCGAATATTGGCTGCGTTCGAAAAACTTCCACAGACGAATGTCTCTTGGCAAAACCTGAAAGAAAGCCTTCGGAGCCTTCCTTGCTGTTAAGATTTTTGAGCAGTCTAGGGTTCATTAGGAATGACAACAATTCCTATCCGATGGCGATAGAGAATGAAGATTTTAGTGAAAATTGCGAGAGTGAAACGATGGAGTGTAGAACATGTGATAAGAAGTTTCATGTGGATTCGAAATGTGAATGTGACTACACTGAGGGAAAACCCACAAGCACGACAGGTAAGTTTAGTAAAATTTCTCTCCTATTTTCCCCTTCATTAAATAAACTTGTTTCTATTGTATTAGCTATCAAACGAGAAATTAAAACGAATCTTTTAACACAAAACCAAAGTTGATAACCTAGAATTTGTGAAATAATGGAACGATTCATTTCTAGCCCTCACCAATTTGGCCTAAGAGAAAATCTAGCTTTAGCTTCATCTCCTGGTAATGCCCAATGCCAAAAAGGGAGAATTTGAAATTTTGTATTTTGAATGAAATCATATGGTTAAAGATTTTTGACCGGACTATTTTGGTACTTCTTTGCCAAGCAGTGTCTACAGAAGGTAGGAAAATTTGAATTTCTGAAAATAAAAAAGGATTGGTGGCTGGTCCATCAGAAAGGCATAGCACCGCGCAATTTTATTAAAGGGGGTTTGCCTTGTTAAAGTCTAAGATAAAGAATTGTCAATATGTGATTTTCAGAATACAGGGGAAAAATAAAATCAAATAAAGTTATTAACAGAATTAACTCTTTGATGAAAAATAAAGAAATCGAAAAAAATCAGGTGACCGAAGCAACGTCGTTTGTTTGTTCGCGATTCCACTGTTAGCATTGTTCGCGGAACCTTTTCGATCTCAATTATTTCCTGATGCTTCAAGAGCAGAATTAAACATGACTAATGCTATTGGCTGCAGTCCTAATATTTTTTATAAAAAACATTGGCAGCACCGCAGGAAGCTCAACATGCTGCCCTGCACGGAGAAAGGGGGTGTTTCCTGCTTTAAGTTTCAGAGATAAAACTTCCAATATTTGTCAAGGGGTCTTTTTGCTTGTGGGCCTTAAAAATCGAGCTGGGCCTTCCCTAAGGCGAAGACTTGCAGCTCCTGGGTATCTTTGTAATTGTTTAGAGGGCGAGAGTGGAAAAGCCCCCTATGTTAATATGGGCTAGAGGCTCTCAGGCATGTTCAGGAATGGCATGTGCGTACTCTTGTTCAGAACTCTCGCTGATTCGAATGAAGTAAACCAAGTCTCACACCAAAAAACGCGAAGAAGTATACGATTTGATACATCACAATTTCATGATCACTCTGCTTACAACTCTGCTACGACTGATTCCAATACTACACAGATACGTTGTTTTCCATCTCACTTACCTCAACAAATTCCTTTGCATTTACATTTCAATCAACGGGATGCTATTTTTTACTTCAAAAATGTCATAAAACTTTATCTCATTAACTGGATTATATTGAGTCCATATATCTCCTTGGTAATAATGTCCTTTGTTTGATAATACACAAAGATAAAATGAGTCATGTGCGCTTTTGCATGCTTCCCTAACACTCCCCCCTCCTTGACGAATGCACCTATGCATCGTCAAGCAAGATTTGGGCCTTGAGACGCGCATCCCTTGCGGCTGCTCTAATTGGTCGCGCCCCAGTGGATCTCTCATTCTCCTCAACTGTAAGATTCTCTTTTTTCTCTTCCCTCAGGTCTCCATTCACACTCACTAATGGGTAAAGTTTCTGAATAGGTCTATTCAAAGGTTCATACTTACCTCTCCCAGCTTTGCATACCTTGGCTCCACGGATGTGTCCATCTTTACCCTTTATGACTTCTTTTACGACTGCAATTTTCCACTGGCCTCTCTTCAGATTGTCATCCTGCACTACCACAATGTCTCCTGTCTTGATGTCTGCTGGTGTGTTCTTATTCATTCGGTGTGATTCTCTCAGATCTAAAAGATATTCCTTCTTCCACCTGCTCCAAAAGTGATTCAAAAGTCTGGTTAAGTGCAAAAAACGCTTACAAAGAGAAGACTGATTGTCTTCTTCATCAAACTGTGATCTGTATTCAATACCTGTTGAGAGCATAGTCAATCTTCTACCTGTAATGAAATGTGATGGAGTCAAAACTTCACCACCCAACTCATCATACAAGTAGGTCAGTGGCCTGTTGTTGAGGATACATTCTACCTCTGACAAGATGGTATTCAATTCATCGTAAGACACCTTGGCATTTCCGAGTACCTTTCGCAAACATCGTTTTACGCTTCTTACCATCCTTTCAAAATGGCCGCCTTGCCACGGACTTAACTCGAGGTTAAACTTCCACTTGATTCTCTTTGCCTCTAGGAAGGCCTGAAAATTCCGATCCACTTGAAGTTTCTTCAAAAATCTTGCAGTTGACTTAAAGGTCTTTGCATTGTCTGAATTAATGAGGTCGGGTGTACCTCTTCTGGCACAAAATCTTCTCAAACAATTCAAAAATGTAGGCACAGACAAATCTTGGACCAACTCTAGATGCAAGGCTCGAGTTACACAACAAGAGAATAAACAAATGTATACCTTTTTCATTGCACCCTTTTTCACCTTGACGTACAACGGTCCAGCAAAATCGATACCCACATTTGCAAATGGATCAGACTTCTTTACGCGATATTCAGGCAACTGCCCGGTTGGTGGTGGACAGTATGGCTTCCCTTCCAATTTCCTGCAAAGAAGACAAGAATGTAAGATTTTCTTTACAAACTGTCTGGCTTTAGTCACCCAAAATCTAGCTCTGAGCTCAGCTAAGGTGGCTCTGACTAAGGAATGAAAAACTCTTTCATGGCAATCTCTGACAATCAATTCTGTCAATCTGTGCTCCTTTGGAAGAAAGACTGGATGCTTTGATTCCAGACTCAAATCAGCATTCTCCAACCTACCTTTGCACACTAACACACCATTCTCTTCTTCAATTCCAAGTTGAACTCTTACCTTATCAAAAGACCTGCTGTTTTTAGCTGACATTTGGGCATCTTTGATCCACTCACATTCAGCTTTCTGTATCTCTTGTGCATTCAACATGGCTACATTCAACAGCTTACCTTCCCTTTTAGCCTTCAAATTCTGAACAAACCTTAATACAAAAGCTGTCACTCTCAGTAACCTTTTTAGGGTACTGTATTTATTGATGTCAATAACACTGCTGATTCCCTGCGGATATTCTACAGCAGCTGCCAAAACATTGACCTTCTTTCTTTCACATTCTACTTCTTCTGAGCTTTCCAAACTTACCTCCTGTTTAGGCCAATTTTCTCTCCCTTCGCTGAGCCACTGTGGTCCTTCCCACCACAACTTACCTTTCATGAGCTGGCTAATGTTTGCTCCCCGGGATCCAATATCTGCTGGATTTTCCAATCCTTTCACATGCCCCCAATCATCCACATTTGTAACTTTCAAAATCTCTGAGACCCTAAATTGTACCCATTGTTTCCACTCACCTTGCCCATGAATCCAGCTCAGTGCTGTTTTGCTGTCTAGCCACAGCTTAACTGTTTTGATTTCCAACTGTGAACTGAGAGCTTTCTTGACTGTATCTACCAAAGTGGCTAAAATCCGGGCTGATAGCAATTCTAACCTGGGAATTGTCATTTCCTTCAAAGGTGCAACTCTACTTTTTGAACATAAGAGCTTGGTTTGAATACCCTCTGATGTTTCATACACCAGATAGACCACGGCACAGTATGCTTTGCGGCTAGCATCTCCAAAGGCATGGATTTCCACATTCTTCACTTCACTCTCATTCTCACCATAAAAGCATCTCGGCAAGCTGATGCTGTTCACTCTCTCCAGGTCATCAATCCAAGATTTCCATGTTTCTACAAAGGACTCTGGTATAGGGTCATCCCAACCTACCTTCAACTTGCAAAGATCCTGAAACAAAATCTTTGCGGTCACTCCTACAGGGCTCAAAATTCCATGCGGATCAAACAGAGATGCTAAAACACTCAAAATACCTCTCTTGGTAGGATGTTCTCTGCTTGCATTCTGGCACATTTTGGCAAAATCAAGTTCTAACCTGTCACTTACATTGTCCCAAATCACTCCCAGAACTTTGGTTTTCTTACCTTCAACTGTGCCTCCAAGGCTTTCCTTTGCATATGTAGCATCTTCTGCAGCTCTTTCCAACTTTCTTTCCTCACTCTTAATCTCATTGTCTAGGGCTTGGTCACTGCTTTTCCATTTTCGGAGCCTAAACCCTCCACTCTGCATTCTTTCTTTTGCATGCAAATACAGAGATCTTACCTCTTCGACACTCTTCGCACCTGTAACTAAGTCATCAACATAAAAACCTTCAGTCAATTTGGTCACAAATTCTGGGTCAAGATCTTGATACTTACCAATATGGTGTCGCAAAACAGCATTGAGCTGAAAAGGAGACGAGCAGACGCCAAAGACGGCGCGCCGAAATTTCATCACACAGACCTTAGGTTCATCCTTATTGATGTCATCTACCCACAAAAACCTTAAACAGTCTCTGTCGGCCGGATCTATCTCAATATTTAAGAAGGCTTTCTCAATGTCACCAACCAGCGCTATCTTGTTCTCTCGAAAACGAAGCAAAATGTCAAAAATAAGGGGTGAAAGCGGGGGTCCAACATGCAGACAATCATTCAATGAGGTGCCGTATTTCTTGTCTTTACATGACGCATCGTACACAATCCTTACCTTTGTCGTTTCCGCTTCCTCTCTTACCACTGCCATATGAGGAAGATAATGTGTTTTTTCTGCCATCTCAAGTTCTGATACCTGTTCAACAATACCCAATCTTACCTGTTCTTTGATAATATCATCATACCTCTTAAGTGTAGAAGGGTCTTTCTTAAGTTTCTTGAAAAGACTATTAAGTCTGGCAAGAGCATTGTCAAAATTTGTAGGTAAGGTTTTATTACCTGCTTTCCATGGTAAACCAACTGAGTAACGTTCACCAGTGAATGTAATATTGTCCAGCAAATTCTCATGAACTTCATTTTCTTCACGAATACCTAGTGTATCTAGGTCCCACAGTTTCTGTACTTTCTCTTCCAATGCCATTTTATCAGCTTTCAAAAGCAAACTTGAAGTTTCTGGAACAAAGTTGACACTAACTTCATTAGAATTTGAACTAGTACCTTGTAATGGGCCTGACAGTACCCACCCCATTGCTGTCTTTACTGCCACAGGTTCACCAGGCCCCCCTCGTTTGATTTCGCCGTCCATAAAACTCCATAACCAATCTGAGCCAACCAAAACATCAATTTTCAATGATTCCAGCCTAGAAAAGTCTGAAAACCAAATTTCATGCAAGTAATTAAAAGATTTTTTAACCACTTCGGGGTGTACATTTTTAATGTGGGAGATGTTGTCAACAACAAAACATTCAATGTCAATCCTTTTCTTTCCATCACAAGAAACTATTGGCACACTCACCACATCTTTTACCTCAAACTTGGCACTCACACTCCCAAATGGCTTAATTCCTAATCTTTCTTCTCTCCTGACACTCAACCCTAACTTATTGACGGCTTCAGCTGTTACAAAGGACTTATGACTACCCGAGTCATACAAAATTCTTACTCTCTCTCCATTCACATTAGCTGAAGCTGTCTGCAGGGCCACATCCCCCCCAGAACCAGTACTTCCCACCCAGGATGATGCTGTGGGATTTAGGGTAGGCGTAGGGGGTGCAGTGGATGGAATGGGCTGCGCAGGTGCACTGGGCTTAACCTTATCTGCATTCGCATCCTTATCATCCTTATCGCAAATAGATACATGATGCCGACCATTACACAACCTACAATCAACTCTACTGCGGCAACTGAAGGCCCGATGCCCTGATTTCAAACAAACAAAGCATTTTGCATACTTTCTAAGAATGTTTTTACGATTCTCAGTCCCAGTAACATTTGTACATGTCTCAGAAGTATGGTCTTTCATACAAAAAACACAGGTGTGTACTTTACCACCAACTAGCAAGGTTGATGCTGTTCCCTCCTTCTTGTTGTTGTTGCTATTATTAGGCCTACTGTTGTTGTCCTTTCCATTTGGATTTCCCAGCGGCATTTGACATTCTTTTATTGAGATTTCTTTTTCCAATAAATGCAACAACTCCTCCATAGACCATTTCAAATAGCTCTTGTCTGAACTCCGAATCATCTGGCCACGAATACTCTCGGGAATCTTCTGCAGTACTGCAGGCACCACGATGGAAGAATACGAAAACGTGTTTACACCTAGAGCCTCGAGTCCGCGGTGGTGGGTCTCGATTTCGTCATGCAGATTTCGCAATCGACTAACAGCTCTTTCGTTGAACACCGGCTGAAGTCTCATTAAGTTGTTTATATGTGCCTGCTCAATCATCTCTTGTTTCCCGAACCGTTTTTGCAAATGCTCGACAGCTGTTGCATAGTTATCATCTGTCATCGGCATTCCTGCCACTACTTTTCTTGCTGGCTCTTCGAGAAAACTCTTTAAGTATTTGAACTTATCGCAATCAGCCAAATCCGGATTTTGGTGTACACTCTGGAAACCGTCCCAAAATTCGGGCCATTCATGAATCTTCCCCGAGAATTTTTTCAGCTCCAATTTAGGCAATTTAACGTTGATTTTCCTTGAACTTCTCGATCCAGTGGACAATTCTGACATGTTTGAATTTAGGCTGTCCTGGGATACACTCTTGCGTAATCTAGTCGATAGCTCCTCATTGGCTCTCAAGTGTCGATCAATCGAAAAAATAGCACTCGAAATTTTCTCTTTATAAATGCTAACTTCGTCTATTTCGTTATCCAAAACTTGCTCCTCTTTGACGTGTTCTAAAAGCAAGTCCAAAATCGCTCCGTTACTCTTTTTCAACTCTAGTTGTTTCTCTTGAAGTTCGGTTTTTAAATGTTGCAATGCTCCATCTTCTATCGGTTCGCTACCTTCTAATAACTCTTTTACTCTGTTAGCAAGCTTCGTCACATTTCTTCTAAACAAACTTCGTCTTTTCTTCGCTTTATCTAAATCCTCCATCTCGATTTACCACATCTGGCTTAGGGTGGACCACGCATGTGCGTACTCTTGTTCAGAACTCTCGCTGATTCGAATGAAGTAAACCAAGTCTCACACCAAAAAACGCGAAGAAGTATACGATTTGATACATCACAATTTCATGAGCACTCTGCTTACAACTCTGCTACGACTGATTCCAATACTACACAGATACGTTGTTTTCCATCTCACTTACGTCAACAAATTCCTTTGCATTTACATTTCAATCAACGGGATGCTATTTTTTACTTCAAAAATGTCATAAAACTTTATCTCATTAACTGGATTATATTGAGTCCATATATCTCCTTGGTAATAATGTCCTTTGTTTGATAATACACAAAGATAAAATGAGTCATGTGCGCTTTTGCATGCTTCCCTAACATGGCAAAACCGAACTGAGGCTGGTGCTCGATAGGGTACTTTAGCAAATGGGAGCGCCAGATAATGTGGCCTTCCTTGTGGATAGCTTTTGGAATGTGATGTCCCTATTTGCAAGGAACCTAATGGCCCCAAATGCTAGACCATTGATACTGAAACCGTTTCTTTTTGCTGAAAGATACTTTCCTTCCTCTAGGAAATTTTTTCTTCCGGATTAAAAGTCGTTGAAATCGGTTTTCCTTTCCAAATGATGGGGAAATTGCAAATTGCAAATTAAAACAAGTCAAATTGACATCAGAGATAGCTGCCTGGAAACATAATTCATTCACCGTCTAGAAGCCCCACTTGAGACAATCGCCGTGGGACTCAAGACAATAGTTGTGTCTGATTTTGTCTCATTTGGCCCACGTGGAAGCACGAAATTCGAGATCCGAGAGTGGCACTATTTTTATCGTACGATTTTCCGTACTCACAGCAGGATTTGGGATAGATTACGAAAGGTGAAAAGTCTTGAGCAATGTTTAAACAAAAATTGGGCTCAGTTTGCACTGTTCAATGTTTTTGAAGTATGGACACAAAAAGTTTATTGTCAAAAATGAAAAATCTTGGATGAAGACTCCGCAGGACGAAAGTTACTCACATGGGAATCAAAGGTAAAAAACATTGATTCACGATGTAGAATTTAGTCATTTTTGACGTCATTCTCTTTTTGACGTCATAAATCGAAAGAGCATGGCATCATTCAAATAAATGTTAAGATTCATAAGAAGATGATGCAAAGAAATGTCACAAATTCGATATTTTTGCAGTTGACTTTGTTCATGTTCTCGGAGGTGTGTCACTGCTGACATCAGCACTCGATCACAGAACAAACAAGTATGCCCTGATTGATGACATTCTTGATTATTGTTATGAGAGCGTTGATTTGTCTGAGTCCAGTTTGTTTTTTGTTTGTCTTCTTATATACATGTATACGAGGGGCAAATCACTGATTTTTCACCTCCCTTCTAATCACAAGAAATCACATAATAAAATCACAAAATCACAAACAAATCACATACAGAAAGCACCAAAAATCACAAATCACTGAAAACTTACTGAAAATTCACACGAAAAAATCACTTAAAAGCACTAAAATCGCAAAAAATCACAGAAAAAAATCATGTGATTTCAAAATCACAAAAATCACGTACGCTATTTTGAGAAGTGATTTGCCCCTCGTATGTATATATGTTCACTTGGGAAAGATTAAGTTTCTCTCACATGCTGACAAGCATTCCATTTGCAGTTTGGGCCATCCCACTTTTTTAAAAACCTCTATACAAAGAACTCTCAGACGAAAAACAGGCATAGTACACCCTTCCGACTTCAAAAGTAAGTCGCTGCAAGAGATACAGTTATCATTGCATAAAAATCTAAGGGCATGTTCTTGAATCTTGTTACACTTTGATACTTGCATAGATGCGCGTGGAATGTATGTAAAACTTCTGCATGGAAAAATGCAGTTTTGTAGCGTGCTGAAAATGGTATGGCTGCTGTTATGGAGTTTTAAGGTTTAAGAACTGGGCCTGCTCGCAAAATCACAGAGCCCACAGAAATCAAAGTCTCGCAAGCAGCAATGCAAACCTGATTAAAACTGTTTTATCCAACAATTTACAAATTTCTGTACCTCCATCATTTCAGGAGCATGAAGCATTCTGTTTCAACGTTGACTATGCTTTTACCTCAGACATTGAATTTTTTTCCGACTTCAAATGAAAGACAGCCAGAATTCTTTTCAATGAACGTTTCTTGTACGAGACTTGGATAAGGCTATAATACTAAAAGTTTCTTTAATTCAACACGAGAATTTGTCCATTTCAGTACTAAAAGTTAATTAATTTATTTCTTATTTTTTGAATGCGTGAATTATCAATGTGGTCTCAAACATTGCTGCAGATATGTTTCTTGGCATTTAAAATATGGTATAGGAGTAAACAGTACTCTCTTTATGTTCAAAACATAAACGATTCGTTAATATTACTCAAGAACATAGGTTCAACGATATATTTGCAATAACATCCATGCTTTTAACTCTCAAAAGTTTCTTAATACTTCTCAGACATAGCACTAGATTTTCTTAAAATTTTCTTAGTACCAGTTTCTTATAAATCAGTTTCTTATAAAAACGTGTATAGGTTCTCATACTAGGGGTTCTAGTGCCCATGAAATCAAATTATCCTCAGACAGTCACGACACGGAATAATCGAAATTTCCCCAACCCAGCCCGATTCATATTTGGTTTTGTCTCAAAAGCGATGTCCTACGGCGCTGCAACAAACATCACAAAAAATAGAGATGATATTATTTCCATGTTTGTCCTGACGTGCTCCATAGTGAGTGGGTTCTTTGGGAATGAACAGCGGTAGCAATAAGAGCCTCCTGATGCTTTTTTGAAGCAATGATTTATTCTCGCCACTGTTTTTTAATCATGCACATTATTTCCGAATATTTTCGTGATTTGGATTAAAAAACAAAACCTGATGGTAAATAGATGCATTATTGATGTTCTATATTATTCAGTGGTTGGATTATTTGGAAAAGGTTTCGAAAATAAATCGGATGCCCGTTACTGGAAGGTTGCGTACTATCACAATGAATGGCAGTTAAGCGGGGAGGAGGGCTGCCGAGAGGGGGGCAGGAGGGGCTATTTGTCCCAGGGCTTCAGGGTCTAAGGGGCCTTATAGTTGAAGATTTTCGACACTTTGACGGCAGGAAATGCTCGCAAATACACCTTAAGCCAATCTATAGAGCTTGATCGAAAAATTTTTATGCTCTCTTCGTTCGCAGGGGGCCTCATTTCGCAGTTTTGTCCCTGGGCCGAAAGAGCAAAAACTGCCCACGCATGCGCGAAAACTCGCAACTTTGAGCCCCGCTAACTCCATGCAACAGATCCCAAAATTAAGCAACACTTGACATCTTCTTCCCAGGGCCATAACTCTTGATTTATCATTTCAAAAAGCTTATCTATTCAAACACTTCCTCGATCTCAGATAGATCGATGACGTACCTTTACGATGACGTACTCGTGCAAACTCAGGCAACAAACTAGCCCGTGTTCCAGGGTCTGGAACACAGGTGGAACACAGGCTAGAAACAAACTTGTCTAGTAAAGCCCAAAAAATATTATCATGCGCACCAGTCCCTATGTCTAAATTGCGTAAGTCTCAAACCACAAGAGTTTGAAATAAAGGCTTTCGGTAAAGCTCAGAACAGTAACTGTTTGGCTTAAGAATATAAAATAATTTTGCAATCTTCTTAACCAGCAAGGCCACAATTCTAAGCAAATGTAACCGCAAATGAAAACGCTGGAGGGGTTTTCGAGGGCGATCAAGGTCAAGGCATTGTCTTTGAGATCAGCGAAGAGCAAGGGATCTACCCAGCTAGCCAGAGTTCTATGAAGGAACTCGCGAGGGGCATATAGCACTCCAAAAAATCTCGAACATCTTTGGCAAACATCCTTTTGTTTTCAAGAAAAGTCAGCTACAAATCATAGAAATACTTTGATCGGAAAAATCAGGCACGCTCTTTCGAATGAGTAACATGCCCCTCGCCATAGGGTTGAGTTGGAGCCTGGCCTTTTGCCTTGGACCCTTAGTTCGCTTGCTTGCTGATAAACTTCTATTTTACAGGGCTGCAAGAAGTATCTCAAACTTGAGGAGGGGCCAAACCTTCAAGGATATTAATCTCCTTAAACTAAAGGAACATCTCCTGAAAATAAACGGGGCACCTATTTGTTTATTACATACAGAGTGATGGGGAGAATTTCCCGTCAGTGCCCCCTACCCCAGTTCCTACGGCTATGTATTTCACTTGCTGTCTCTGCCAACTAGAGCATTATTTCTATTTTGAAGAGAAAATAGCAACGAATTTTAATCGGGAAGGAAATTTAAACTTCGTTTAGCACAGTGAAAAGGCTTCAATCATCTTTCTCTAATCGATTTGTCAACTTCTGAGGCCTTAAAGCTTTCGGTGAATCGTACACTTATTACAACTTGCCGTAAATTTTGCTCTTTTTATAAATAGATTTGACCCAAACCTGTTCACCCCACTCTACCTGTTCTCCCCACTCTACCTGTGAGCAATTCAATTCGATAGACAAGTAAGTAAAGCATAATGAGGCCAGGTGAATTAAGCAGTGGCCTATTTTCCTCAAAGTGATCTCTTCTGAAAACGAGGCATGAACCCATAAGCTTACGGGAAGGAAAAATCTAGGGGGGGCGGCCCGACACAAAGCCCATTGTTTGCCAACATTTTTGCCCGACTAGGGACAAAAATTTGCCCGAAAGGGGCTGATTTTCGAAAATTTCTCCAAAGTGGGGGGGGGGGGGGCTACCGCCCCCCGCCTCATACGCTTATGCATGAACCAATCCTTACCGGTACCATTGAATTATAGATCAATGACTGGGACTTACTACTTTGACATTCTCTACCCAAGGCCTACGGGCCTGGGAAATAGGTTTAAAAATTAGGCTGGTTTGACGCTATATCGTTAGGGGCATGGTTAGGGGTATTGATCGATTCCACGATTAATGACTTAGCAAGGCGTGTATCTAATTGGCAATCAAGTAGATTTGGTTGGAAAGTGCCCAGATAGGTAGATGATTGTGCAAAATTACTTGCAAATTGACTGAAAGGGGAGGTCTTGCATTATCATTAGGGTAATGAGTTTCATTTCGATGAAACTGGAAATGATATTTTGCCAAGAATTGCAATTTCACATTTTTGGGCACCATTAACGACGCACTTAAGAGGCTTTAACAAAATTATGCCCAGGCCTCAGTTGGGGAATTTAAAATACTCAAGCGCCACGTGCCCTTTGCTCACCCCTTTGCCTTCATATATTTTTATTCTTTTTTCAAGCGCATTGGTACTGTTCTGCGATCTGCTCCTTTCTCTATTTCAGCCATTTTAACCCTTTTATTTGCAGTTTTCAAGTCATTTTTCCATTTGTCTATTTTAGATCAAGGAGCATTGAAATTCAACACAAAATAGACGTTTTAACTGTTCTACAAAAGAGTCTGGATCGAGCGATATTTTCATACTCCTGTTTTCGCTTCCATCATTGTTGTTCTCAAAACAGCTAGGAGGTCTGTTTTGCTAACGATGGCATTGACAGCGTGGAACGTGTTGCCAAGATCCATTGCGTTCTTTAAACGAACCACCACTATGGAACAGTTAAGGATTCGTAATTGAAACGCAGTGCATCTTGGTAAACGCTCCTCTCGGCCATCCTAGCATACCGTGAAAGCTCTATTAAGCCCCCGGGGGCTTATTTGATTTCGGACCTTCTAAAGGGGGGCTTAATAGAGAGGGGGGCTTAATAGAGAGGGGGATTTATTAAAAAATCAGGTGGCAAGGATATATTTGGTAGCTTTTCAGTCCTTTTATCCCATATTTTGCGGAACCAACATACGTAAATACGACACAGTCTTTTCCCAAACCATACTAAAATGAACATGAAGGGTTGTGTATCTAAATAAATGGAAAATATTTGGTAAATTCTAGAATTTTTTAAGGTAGGCCACCAGTCGAAATTTCTGACTTTGTGCGTTTGCTTTTAACCCCGTTGATTTACTTTCATAGAGAGGCGGGGGCTTAATAGAGCTCTACAGTAATCGCCTGCTCCCCTAGCCTGTGTGGGGTCTGGAACACGGGCTACTGCTTCCTATTCATTTGATTAATGCCCATTTATTTTATTTTCAGTTAACTGTTGCAGAGGACGATCATTCTGCAGTTTACACGAAACAGATTATGGGACATTTTTAAACTTTACCGACCTCGAACCACTAGACAATCTGGCCATACAAATAAAAGAAATCGTTACGACAAGTCCTAACTGGACACGATTACGAATACGGGATCCGACTGCAATTAAAGTCGCGAAGGACATTATCGAATCTGCTGAAGATGAGCCGTGTGGCTTACAGGGGTGCAAGGTGATTGTTCAATTGGAGGAACGAGGAGACAGAATATTCATAGGAGAATTTAACCCCAAGGAGGGGTTCATCTGCACGTTTGAAGTAATTGTCGTGTTGCAAGTCAGAAACAAAGGAATCATGTCATTTATTCCGTTCCTGAGGTGTATGCCTAGAAAAACAAATTTTGTCAGTGATACCTACAGCATTACTAAAGACAAACTGTATACATGTAGCAATTCTAGAGGCACGACACCCGTCCACCGGTAGCACTGGAAGAGGGAGTCGGTTTGGTCAAAGCAAGGCAGACGGGGTTGCACGCAAGAAGAAGCTATAGAGGTCTTTGCTACAGGCCTATCAGTAGAAAAATGAAATGGTATTCGTAAAATGAAAATAAAGCTGGCTGTTTGCTGAAGAGTAGCTATTATCAAGATTGATCAGATTTATGTAAGGGTTTAAGAGGGGTAGACTTTATGGGAAATTTATGGGAGGGTGGGGGATGAAATTTGGCCGAAATGTGCCTGCCTTGGGTATGACATAGCTTTTTAGTGCTTTGTAGGGTCCAATGGGCGTTTCAGTCCCTAATAGCTCTTACAGCTTTGGCGAAATTTCGCCATTTTCAAGAAAAACCTGATAAAGCCCTTTGTTTTTCTTTCAAAGACAACTTATGCGTTTTGAAGAAGTGAAATGCAGTTTGGCTACGGCCAACTTAGAAGTTAAACAGAGCATATTATCTGTTATTTACACTTGCACTCTTGCACCAAGTGTAAGAACTTGGCTGGAAGACACAAAAGATACGCTTAAAACTTTCGTCCACATGATTGCTGGGCTGAGAAAACCTGAAACGTTAACGAATCCGTTATGGTGGGCCAGCTTTCAGACGAGCGACAAACTGAAAAGTTTTCGACAATTTTCTTCTTAACTAGCTCTAGTCAACAGACCCATTGAAATCTGCTGATCAGGGCCTAAAACATATTCCGTGAATTCATCGCCATCGCAGGCAAGCCTAAACTGCCGGTGATTCGTTTACAACAAACTGAACTGTATCTGTTGTTCGAAACTTTAAAAATAATCGAGAGAAACTTTTTCGAAGGTAACCAAAGAAGACTTGTCTGCAATATATAGTTTATTTCAACTTTGAAGCATCTTTAATTTATTCTATTTTCTACCGGGTGTCTCGAAAAAGTATTCCCGTTTGGCTGGGAATAGAAGCAAAACGATATCGCTCTCATCGGAGTGCACAGCTAAATTCATCAATAAATCGTCCACCACCCACCGGAGATACAAGCTCGGAAAGTCAAAACTTACAGTACACCTGAAATCAAAGCTTGTGAAAAATGGCCTAACCATGATTTGATATCATGGACATTTTGTCAAAGCACCGGTAAGCTTTATTTTTCAATTTTTCGCGTTTGAAATTAGTAAACGATACATGGGCACCGTCCATCATCGCCCAGACTAGACGAATAAAATATAAATGCGGTAAGAATTATGAGGTCGTACCACATCTTCAAAGTAAGCTTGTATGTGCTATTTTCCCTCTTCTTCGATACAAATAAACACCTGGAATGGAATGCAGTGCAAGAACCGATTCCTCAAAGAAAAGTCATTTCAAATTCAAGGTATAATTGTTTTCCAAAGTAAAAACTAAAGGTTAACGTTGAAAAAGCTTTCGCAAAATGCATGTGATGTCAAATCATTGCAAGGCCGTATAGCTCCGGTGTTTGATGAATGATTTTAAAATGCAAGGTATGTGCATCGAAGTTGCAGATCAACAAATGTTCCTATGAACTCAGAAAGTCCCGATATTTGATCGTTTCTCCCCTTGTTTTGTCCCTGTTTTGTCAAAAAGGGTACTTTTTTGAGACAATCGGCACATGTTTCTTTCGCAGCTCTTTTTATGATATGGTTGCATGAATCCTAACTTTTTCATATTTACTTTTATTGTAGCGTTGTTTGCATAATGCATCGTACAAGATAAAACGCATAGAGAACGATAACAATTTTTATATGCAGTTAAGTATTTGGACATTTGTGGTACAGTATTTGAAAGCATAAATATTTAATTTTGCTATATTCGCTGCCGTAGCAAATAGCCTATTGCCTCGACTTTTGCAGAGAGGGGAGACCGCGCTAAATTTGTTACTTTCGAGCTCGAGATTCTGTTTGTAGACACCTTATTACATCTGTTTCACTAGTTTTGGTGATAAGGAGGTACTTCCAGGAAGGGGTAGGGGCCAAATGGTGGTTCCTAAAACCTAGGTTTCTTTAGGGAAAACGGCATTTTGCCGAGGCGCTGCCTCTGGATCCTACCCCTATAAAAACTCTCAAAATATAAATCATAAATGAACCAGTCTTAAATCAAACGCTTGTAATGAGAATCTCTTTAAAAATAATAGTTTAAAGTGAACCATAAAACCATGACCACTGCCTGTTGATGTATTAAAAAAATTGGGAAGGGAAGCTCTCTTCGAGCTGTAACAGGCTTGGCTAACTTCAAAGGCTACTTGTTAAACTGCAGTGGGTAAGATCAAACTAGTTTGGGGTTTTCGAACTTTTATTGTTGACCTTTGAGGTAGTATTCTCATTGCCTATATTCATTTATTTGGTTAAAGTATTTTTTATTACAAGATACATGTAACAAACAAGAATAAATTTCTGTTCTTTTTGCCCGATTCTATTGTAAATAAGACGCGATTTTTCCGCTCTAATGTTGTTTTGGTCTGGAGAAGCTCAGGTGCAATAAAATAAATGACAGCAAATGAAAATGAAACGGGAAGAAAGAAACAAACAGTTAAATGCCAGAAACCTCAGAGTCCTTTTCTTGTCCATCCTACACTTGAATTCAGCAGCAAAGACAGCAAAGACACGATGAAAAAAACATCGATCTTACCGGATTCTTCGGTCCTATTTGTTCGCATAGATCTATGTTAGTTTACTATGAGGGGTAGCTCGTACTCTACAGGCAGCACCCTTCAGCCCTAGGGGGGTACTCCCAAAAGCTACATGATGGAAGGGCTAGACAGCATATTTTTGAAAAACCTCTCAAATATACTAAACATAGGAGGCTTTTAGAATCCAAATATTAACTCCACGTTACACAGTGCGTACCAGCAAGAGGCTGTCTCGCTTTACCTGTGCTGCTTTTGCAGTATTTGAAGAAGAAATCAATCAAATTGTCTCGATAGAAACCCTTAAAAAATATACTGTTTATATACAAAATAGGCACCTAAAGTATAATAGACCATGCTTTCCAAACATATAAATTGCCTGACCTTCCCCCCTGTCATTTACCATCAGGGAGTCCCTCTCCTGGTCCTTCAAATTTCCCAGAAATTACAATTGTGTGCTATTTTTGATGGCCTAAAGTTGGCCTCTACAGGTCGACTTAAACCAGCTTTCCCTTGGTTTCTCATGATGTGGAAGGGACTTTGAAGAATAGAAATGCATATTTCATATAGCCCCAGGAAACACCTGGGCAGTGAAATGTTGACGAGCTTTGCAAAGCAATCAGATTGATGTAGGGTTTTAGGACAGTGTTAATGAAACGTGAAAATATTCATTTTGAATCCGTTCTTTGTGGATCTAAAATGTTTGAAATTTTCTAAAAATGGTGGGTGTTGCTTGCAAAGAAAAATTTAAATTACCGCAAAAAATTCTGCACAAATAGAGGAGAGAAAAATCGGAAAGCAAAGGAAATTCATACTCTGCAAACGCAGCTGTTTGAAGGACAGAAAATGCTACTTCAGTGCTTCTTCGGTTTTAAAACTCCAACAAAAGGATTCGTTATAGTCCTCTAGAATCTAACTTTTGCAGCTTGGCAACAGCGAAAACCTCAAGTTTTGGAGAAAAGACAAAAACAACCTCAGTTAGTTCTCCTTATAATTTTGAACAAAACCCATGGAACAAAATTAGAAGCTTAATAAAAAGTAATAAAACTAAGTTAAAAATGCTTAACTAGCCAAATCATACATCTACAAAACATTAACCAGACACTTGTATGAGATGAAGTTTATAAAAGCGGGCGATAGTTATTTAGCGCTGAATATGGAATTTATTTACTTTGTTAAAAGGACTTCCATGGAACATGGTAAGATCTCCACTAAACTATTGATAGAATTCTCACTTAAAAGAATGCGAACACACTAGTTACTTCTGGACACTGTCGAAACATCAGGTTTAGTGCGAATACAAGGCTCAAATGCTCCTTTGCATCACTTTCTCAGCAGTCTAAAGTCCAATGTTCTCATGCGGTCCGTCCAAAACAGGCGCAGTCTAAATCAAATTATCCAAAAGGTGCTTCATCAGCATTTTCGGCACATAGTCAGGTAATACAATGGATATCAAAAAGAGCCAACGGCCTCAAATGGAATGGCTTAATTGTCTGAACATAAAGCCAGCTTTAATATCTATCAGCTAAGTTCTAACTACGATACTACATATATACGATGCATAAACCACCTTAAAACTACCAGCAATTCCGTAGCAGTAGCTAACAAAACATGTTATCAAGTGAAACTAGGCTACCAAAGGGATGAGCGATGGAAGGTCTTCTGATTTTGGTGTGCTAACCAAGGTCCTTAGCAGCGCCAAAAGTCTACCTTTGTATGATATGAAAGTAGTTTCTGGCCAATAAACTTTACATGGAAATTAATATGCAAGTGTTTTTGAGATGTTTTCAGCAGAGAAATAAACCTGCATTAAAACTTTCCTGGGGGCCAAAAGCCGTGCGCTAAATCAGCAACTTCCTCCACCAAAATCTGCAAAAACTCAAAGTTCCTAGGTGAAGACACTTATATTGATTCTGTCTTCCATCCTACTCTCCTACGCAGAGGTTCCCTTATGATGAAAAGAGAAAAGAGAACCTTTCCCTGCTTTTCTTTCTTTCTTCTCGCGCGCTCCTTCGCAAAAGTTTATTCCGCTCCGCTACGCAGTATCCTTTTGCAATGCGAAATGATCGAGGGACCTCTGCATGGAGAGTACTTCCATCCTATGTCGCAAAGCTCGAAAAATTCCTGCATATCCCTTTGGACTTAACCAATTCCTTTTCTTCCCTGAAGTGGCCTAAAATAACTTTTTTCTTATCATATACCTAGATCAACAGAATGCCAAATACACTAGAAAAAGTATCTTTCTTACACATACATCCAGAAATAAAAGTCAGCCAAGTTACCAAAGTTGCTCTTGCTGAAATGCCCAGCCATAGTGATCCATAAAATCGCATACAATGCTTAAAAACATGCTTACTTACCAGCCTTCAAAGTTCACAGACAGAAAAAGCACATACTTGCATCTAGTTTCATCTCTTCTTTCCTCTTAGTGAAAAGGTCCAGGCGTTCAGTCTATTCTTTCCCTAATAGCACTCTCCTTATCTCTCGTTTCTATGAAGTAGCCTCTCTTCTCGAATACGTTTCTTTGCATTTTGTCAAGACACTGATCGCCCTCTTGATCACTTCTGAGCTGGATGCGTTCGATGTGTTTGCCTGTTGAATACGAAAACAAAATGTCATGTTTTGAGGGAATTAAACGTTTACTGATACTGATGAATATGACAGAGGAGAGCGCTCATGTATCCAATAGGGCCGAAGAACAAAGATTTTTGCAAGGGATATTTAGTGATTGGTTGGATTATAAGGTATCTTTCTCGTGGGAACGATGTGATAATATTTTTGTGAAAAATCGATCTGCTTTGGACATGATGGTTTTCATGTCTAATTATGTAAAGTGTGTCCTAAAATATTTGTGCCCCATATGTGTAAAATATTTGTGCCCCATATGTGTAGCAGCTTTGGAGGAGCTGTACCTTGCAGTGCTCTTGACAGCATTGCATAGGATACACTTCAACGAACTTGTTTTAGCTAGTTTGACACGTGGTTGCTGATCTACATGAAGAAAAAGGCAAAATAAGTGGTTCCTCCACGAAAACTTTCTGTGTTCTCCTAAGATGCCAAACAAAGTAACTAATGTTGGGAAAGTTTCTGTTAAACCATCTTTCGCTTGGACAAGGCGTGTGTTTGCCCTACTGGTTTTGGGACAACATTTGTAACCTTGTTTCTTTTGATTTACTGGTTGAGAGAATTTCTTTTGTCTGTAGTTACTAATCGCTGCTGCTATTGTATCGCGAAATCTACTCTTCTTAGAAAACTCTCATAAAAGGACAAGTCCAGCGTTGGTGTGACTGATGATAAAATACAAAATAACACTGTAATGTATTTTGCATCATACTTTCTCTCACTATTTTTCCCCTTTACCTTGTGAAATTTCGAATTCAATTAAGCGATCTGTGTGAGATGAAATCATATCGAGCAAACGAAAACAAGGCTGTTCTATTGTTTTTTCGCCTCTTAATTGTTGTAGCCTCTTTATCGTATGCACTTCCAAGAAATCGACGACACAGAGACCAAATGTGGCTTAAACTGCCAGAACATTTTTTAAGCTGACAGCCGCTGGAAAGTTCAGAATGTGAAACAAATGTGAGAATTCGCGTCAGTAGATGACAAGTTTCCTTCGTAGCATTAATCACACAAACTCCAGACTTGTCCTTTAACATTTGAGATTGACTTGCTACAAGTTTCAGTTTTTATCCCAGAGAGCGTAGCAATGGAGCAGTCAGTCTTGGTCCTTGCTAACGCTAATCTCAGACTTGGAACAAGTCAGCAATTGAGAAGATTCTGTAGGAAAATGCAAATATCACTTACAGTCATGTTCATAAAAGCAAGGAATTTATCCAGTGTATGTGTCATGATGCCAAAATCACCGTCTTGCAGTTGTTCATATAAAATCTGTTGATTTTCCTGGAAGAGAAAAATAAATACGTATAGCATACGATCGAGGTAGATCATACATTTTAGCCACTAGATAGAAACGCGGCAATACAACTATGGCAATTTCTCAATTAATTGAAGAACAACTCATTTTTATATATGCAATTCTTCAAATCTAGCTATGTGACAAATCTAAGCATGAGAACTCCTATCTTACTCAAGAAAAAAGTCTTGCTCTTTCGCTCAATAAAGGCAAATAGAACTTCAGTTTTTCTGAGCTGTAGGTCACTAATAAATTCGTGAAACCACCATGATTACGTTAACTGTAATTATTCACAAAGTTGACACCAAAGTCTTGTCTTCGTAACATAAAACAAGCATAATATGTGATTCCTCAAGTAGATACAAACCTAGGGTAGCTAAATGTTGAAAAGTTGCAATGCTTCGGGCCAAACGCTGGGATTGCATAAGTAGGGATTGCCACCATTTGTCATGCCCCTTGGTGGGACTCGAAATTGGCTAGAACCTTATCTGCCTATCGTTCTAGCAGCAAGGTCAGAGGCAGGGCTTAAAAAATATTTCCCTTCCTGCGACCAAACAAAAATAATCCTTAAAGTTCCTGCAAGAAAAAATCGAGCATTCTTAGAGAGGTCATGTTGCAACGATTGGCAATAAACGCGTAGCCAGAATTCAGTAAATGCAAAGAGAAACACGTGAAAAATGAATTTGGAAGAAGTTTTGAGCTGATTATGAACTTGATTTTCCCTCATGCCCCTTAGAAGTCATAGATGATTTCGTTAATGGGTTTCCAACAACCTATCTCATGTTTGTTGGATGAAATATTCTTAAAAACTGGGCATGAGATGCAATCTATGTGCAGTAACTTTCTTGATTTCTTAAAAATTTTCATCATGAAAAATAGAAACAATTGCATAATACGCGAAGAAAAGAAATTTTGAGAAATTTCCTGCAGGTCAAAGGGAACTGGAAGTTTCCTGTGATCGGCAGTTCACATGGTCAGGTGGGATTTCATGCTTTGGTCAGAAGATTAAACTACCACACCATAACACTTTCATGCTACTTCGGAAATAAGCAGCCTATGCTACAAAACAGCTTTTCCAAGCCACATTAAAACCTAATACATCTAAAAAACCTGTCAGCCATTATTCTACCTTGTTATCCTCTGCAAGGAGTCCAAGAAGTAAGGCTGCATACGATGCAATTAAGCTGTCTTCCATGTGTTGACCAGCTTTCTGTAAAGCTGCAAGAAAATAAGGATATACATAACATCATCACCCTTGGGCATCATAATAAGAAAACTCCACGAAGGTAGTCGTACCAGCTATCAACGACTGAACAATTTCTAGTTTTTTCAGAAATGTGACATTGAAATTAAAGTTTGTGAGAACAAATAGACAGTTAAATAAACTGCAAATTTGTAATCTACGAAATACCATAGCTTATTTGAACTCATCTTCTTAAATAGGATGAAGCATTTCACGTTCTTAAATAGGATGAAGCATTAAGCTACTCTTCTGTTGAAATTCGACATAGTTTAAGAGATAGTTCCAGATATTTTCTGGTTTATTTCCAGGTTCGTTAAGCCTGCATTCTCTACCATACCTTGCACCACAGTCCTCAAAAAATTGAGCTAGTCAAATCTGTGTCATTTACAACATAAAGCTATCTATATGTTTTCCAAATGAACACAAACACATAATGTTGTTGTACAGCCATTATCAAAAGTACCACCGTTAGGCATACCTTTTCCCAGCTGTTCAGCCTCTTTTTCAGCAGCAGTCTTTTCTTCCGAGGTAGATTCAACAGCGCTTCCATTATCCGTAGCACTTTCGTCAGGTTGAGTTTTATCCAAATCATCACCACAAACAAGGCTTAGACCATCACTACCAATCCGAATTGAAGAGTTGTGCAAAGAGGCTGCAAAAACAGTTCAATGTGAGAAGGAGCGTAGGGTACCTCGGGGCAAAATACATCAAAATGGGCCAAAATGGGTAAATGACAAATTCATGAATTTCGTTGCTCTGTTCATTGCCTTGCATTTGTGTTCTCTAAGTTTTCAAATTGCTTCTTATTCGCAGATAGCATCGTCTGGCATTTAATGTGAGACAGACATAAACTTTCCTTTTCAGATTTTTCTTTACTGAATAGTGTAATTTTTGAATTGTAAGCGTCTTTCATCGTGGGAAGTCAGATGACCCCAGGGAGCACTCAGCTCACGCATGTACGGGGAGGTAAGTCCGATATTTCTGGGTCTAGATATTGCCAAAAGTGATAATATTTGGGTCCAAACTAACCGAAATTATGACCATGATATTCTGTGGGCATACAACATTGTCAAACAGATTTCTCTGTTCTGTAGAAGGCAATCCTGGCCTCAATTTGCATTGTTTCAGGTTATTCATGTTTGTTTACAGCTGTCTAAGTACGAAGTTAGCTGATATTTTTGGGTTTCCGTGAAGCTGAACTAACATTCTGGGTTGCGAGAAATTTCTCCGACTGACCCCCAATATGTATATGTGCTGAGCGCCCCCCTGCGTAGATGACCTCCATGATGAGCACAGTAGCTGTACATTTTGAGTTCTTCTTTGGCCAATTATGAAAAGAAGTCAAAGAAAATGAGTCCTTATATGGATGAAGACAATCTTATTCACAGAGAAAGCTGCAAGCTTACAACGAAGCATACTGAACTGAGTGTAAGGTTTTAGGCTACGGAGGGTTGGGTAAGGGGGCAATTATTTCTTGAACATGAATAGAAAGATAGGAAGGCGATGTCTGTTATAAAAAGAGTTGAAAAGATACAACATTCTTACTATTTAGTTTCGTGAGGTCTTCCTCCATTCCACTGTTCTCCTTCGCAGCCTCGAGTCTGACCAAGAAAAGTTGCATTAACGCTTCGACAGCTGAATGATCCTCTCTTTGATGCGCAGCATCGTTTGCAGCTTGACGATCTGGTGACGGTGCAACGGCTGCATTTAATGACGATAAGTTCTTTTTGCTGTATTCGACGAGATTAATAAGTAGGCCAAGACTCTGATGAAATGGATCAATGAAACGTTAACTCAGATCACTCAAGTTAGGAACAAAGGTTAAAGTACGTCTCAAATTAGCTATCACGTGAAAATGACCACGAATAAAACCATTGAGTGTTTTGCATGTTTAACTTTGCGTATTCGCAAATCTCTAGTGACCATCTAACATGAGAGACTTTGAACAGATAGAATAAAATCTTGGATGCGCTAATAAATGAAAGGACAAAAACTGACAGAATGTATAGGATGTTGCTTCGCTCTTCTAAAATTTACTTGCGTACTTAACTCAATTGGAATTTCTGAGTGAAAAAGGAGCTAGCCTTTGAGAAAGAATTCTCTTTTGCTTAGAATTAAAACTAACACCCAAGCGAGCAATGCAAAACTTACGAGGACAGCCACGTCAAATCGTTTTGGTTCTGGAAGGTATCCTGGCAGCTAAAATAGAAGAAATCATTGAATAACATTATTGTTCAAAGTCTGAATCAAAAATTAATGGGAAAGAATACATAAATAACGTAATCTTGTTTATTTCTTATTTAGTTTTCTTACATCCAAAATTCAGCTAATATATGATACCAAAAGGAAAAGAATTGCAATAAAAAGATTACAATGATAAGCTCAAATATCTTTCCCCAGACTCCCCCGCGCTATGTACTGCTCTTCCATGGATTCGTGCAAAACTAGTATCTATTTGCTCACAAGGTGAAATTAAAATCTTTTTTGAATCGTACGATGGATTCAGTATCTCTGATGGGCTGTGGGATACAACCAGGCTTTCGGACCAGTGTACAAAAAACTTCTTTCGTATGCTCTAATTTCAGTTTTTGTACATGGAGATGCTTCATGTTTCTTGTGTAAACTTTGATGAGGCAGACTGCTCGATGAACCAGAACAAAGCTGAAGTATAATCTGGAAGACCGTTCGTCGTGACACTTGCGATTAAAGTTATATTCTGGCTGCGATTTCCTAAACAAATTCCAAAAGCTGAAGCAACAATTCAACAAGAATGTTTATCAATGACTATGCATACCTGTAACGCTGACTTCAGCAGAATATTTAGAACATCAGTTTGTTGACAGAACCTAGAAGAGGCTGTTTCTGAAAGAAAATATGACAGTGTAATAACAACGTTATTCATTCAAATCACCCTCGCTGCCAAATTTTCTTACCAAATGGTTGTGATAAGCCTGCCCTACGAATCAATTGACCTCTCAGTACTCCTTTCAATTTAAAAAAACATCTATAGGGTGTCCCAAAAAATTGTGCCCCGTTTGTGTGGCTACTGTGGAGGAGTTGCAGATTCAATTATCTCGGTTTTCACAAAGTTGCATATGACAAGCTTCAACTTGGAGTTCGAGGCTTTGTATGAGTCAATCTGACAAGCGGTTGCCGATTTATGGTATAGAAAAGGCAAAATAAGTGGTTGCTTCAAAAACAGCACTTTATTTTTCTCCAGCAATGTCAAAACAAAGTAAGTTTCCTGAGAAATTGTTGTGGCGTCGTATTAAAACTTTTCCTAATTCTTTTAAAAGGTTAGTAGTGTTGTCCATTCACAAGAGAGCACTTTCTACCTTTTAAGAATTGCAGTGAAAATTTTAATTCGATGCCAGAGCCCTTTCTTTGAAAATTTACTTAATTTTGACATTGCTATAGAACAATGGAAGTGCTGTTTTTTGAAGCAACCACTGTTTTTCCCTTTTCTATGTCATAAATCAGCCACCGCTTGTCAGATTGACTCGTACAAGACCGCAAACTCTAAGTAGAAGCCTGAGCTATTCAGCTGTGTGGAAACCGAGATGATAGAATCTACAGCTCCTCCACAGTAGCCGCAAAATAGGGGCACAATTTTTTAGGACGTCCTGTAGGTACCAAGCAGTAACAACTGTACGTTCGATGAAAATTCAAAAAAGGGGACTTCACCACTGGAGAATCAACATCTTTCGAGCATTATAACACTTGGCCAACTCAGAGCAATCAATAAAGAACTTTACAAGTACAGTGACTGTTTTGCAAAAGATATATGCTCGCTGTATACAACTGGCAAAAGGTAGGTTAAGAGAACAGTGCTTTGTTAATTAATCATCAGAAAGCTGCCTAGAAAACAGAATGTCACGCCTCACTATGTTAAATTCTGTGGACACTAGTAAAGACAAATTTACGCACCATTGTCATGTGTAAGATTAAGAAGCATTTTCATAGTCGAGAACCATAATGCTTGTATTGCTTTGTTACTCTCAGAGTCTTCTTCGAATAAAGATGCGACTGAATACTTTAGCAGCCTGCACGAAAAAGGTACATTAAAGGCTCAACACATCAAAAAGGCATAGAGACGAAAGTAAAGATTTTGTTAACCTCCGATCGGCGTTGAAACGGCAATACTCCTTTTAAGACAAAGCTGAATGAGGCAATGAAATTGCTTGGCTGACTCCTTAGAATGCAGATTGGCCAGATTACATTATTTCCACATCTCTGCACTTCGAATTTCGACAGAAATCGCAAATTTTCTGCTATCTCGATTAAATCGCAGCAAGCCGCAAAAACTAAAGATGCACAAAGAAATTCCCATAGGAAGGGTTTACTAATTAAGGGGTACTTGAAGAGCAATTTTCACCCAGGATACTTGCGGACACGCCACAATCTTCGAATGTTTCAAGTCAAATTTGGTCAAAACGACCTGAAGTCCCTTATTTCCCTGTGCTCTTTGTCTCGATAATGGCGCTTGAGACTCACAGCATTACTCTGAATAATTGGACCTAAGCTCTGAGCTTCCTAGAATACCAGTAAGGTTGCGAGAATTGTAAATTACTATGGCCACGACTATGGATACGGCAAATATGATGGAATTTCTATTCGATTGAAGCATTGATAGCATTGATACCATTCGAACGAGATTAGAGATTCGAGGCGGTGATTCTAGTTTAGAGACTGTGATTCGAGATTCGAGAACGTGATTCCATCATGATTCGATTGATGAATGCAGAAAACAGGATCAGCTTTTTCAGTGCTTCATTTTGAGTCCTTGTTAAGCAAGGTTTACTGCACATGGGACTCATCGTCTTAAATCTAATCGAGCTGTTCAAACAAAGTAAAACTCTTCTACCAGGTCAACCACAGGAAGCCCAGGTAGTTAACTGAACAATAATAAGTTTACAATCCAAAAGTTGTTAATTCTAATTATGATACCTCTGTGTGCTCTTTGTTGCACCTCTCCAGCCTATGTTGTGTTGTGTTTTACTGACTTCTGCATTGCACTGCATAATTGTTCGAATGCGAGATGTCAATGCGAGAGGTCTGAAATTTTCAGCGTGCCCGCAAGTACCCTACGTGACGATGGCTGCTTTAGTGCCAGCCTTATTTGGCGATCCTGGCTGCTGATTCATCATTCTAGAGGTAATGCGTCCATGTAAGTACAAGCACTCTGTCAATACATGTTGACAAGATGCTGACGAACAGCCTCAAAGACTGCGCTGTGATTTACAGAACCTAACTGATCACATGCAAATTAAAGTTTAAATTTCTGAACGAGGCTGTCAGCTCTGGAAGAGCAATCGCAAGTAAATCATCAGTTCCGTTATATCAGACCTGGCTAACTCATGAAAATAATGTCCAAGAGATCACATGAAATATCACATGAAATCTACATGCTCCCCCCCCCATGAAGCCACAGTTATTATTTTTCAAAAAAAAGTTTGTAACTACCTTGCACAAGTCCCCAACAATGCTGAATCTCTGTATGAAATCAAATATCCTTGGTTTGAGACGCACTGCACAGTTACCTAATAACAATGACAATAAAAAGTTAGTCAACGTATCAACGTTAAAAACACAGATTGGAGCTTCCTTGGAACGAAACTTACCTAAATATACTTTAGACTTTTTCTCGTTTTAAAGACATATAAAATCACACACTGTGTGTTTGTTTGCTTGTTTGTTTACAATTTGTTTTGAGTGGGCTTGTCAGGATTTCTAGCTATGGAAAGCTAATTTAGGCCCACAGTGCATGCTGCATCCAGGCATGGGACCCCTAGTTTAACGTCCCTTCTGAGAGACGAAGAGGTGAATTGTGAGGTTAGGCCTCCAAGATTACCCATCAAGAGTTCGACCTCTATCGACCGAGCTTAACTTCAGTCACCTGACAAAGACTGTATAAGCCACTTGGCCACTCACGCCGCTGAGTATTGCAAAGGAAATTTAATTTTTGTCAGTATCGTTGCAGATTTTCATTTACATCAAACAAATCATGGCAGTCATGATTTGGTCATCGCTGATATAAATAGTAGGATAACTTACATTTTCCAGCAGCTTCAGACATCTTTCTATTTGTCGAACACTTGTGACAGATTCCGTAGTTTCTGTCTTTCTGTTGACAATTAAACATTTGCAGCAGGAAACAACTAGAAAAAGAAGTATTCTGTTAGATAAATATCATGTGCAGACATTTCTTGGAATGAGAAAATCTTTTATGTTTAGGCCGCTTCTTCTTCCTAAGGACTGTTGGGCGCATATATTTCGCATCAAATCAGATTCATGAGTCCTTAAAAGTTTGCCACACCTCATCGCTTTTTTGATAGTTTTTCCGCAATATGTGTGTGGTTCGGTTTTTGATCGTATTCAGTTCCATTGAGTCCACCAAAAGCTTGTTTACGTAAACGACACAATGGTGAAACTTTACATGTAAAGCTTGACCTAAACAAGGAGCCAATTTACATAAAAATTAGCAAGACAATGCAATGTAAACACATTGTGTAACTTGAGGCTAAGCTTATTACGTTCGTCTACAAAATATAGTATGTAACATAATATAACATAATGTAATATGACACGATATAATATGATATGATATAAAAAATATATTACGGTACAGTGCAGTACAGTACAATACAGTACAATACAGTACAGTACAATACAGTACAGTACAGTACAATACAGTACAATACAGTACAGTACAATACAGTACAGTACAATACAGTACAGTGCAGTGCAGTACAGTACAGTACAGTACAGTACAATACAGTACAGTGCAGTACAGTACAGTACAGTACAATACAGTGCAGTACAGTACAGTACAATACAGTACAGTACAATACAATACAGTACAGTACAGTACAATACAGTACAATACAGTACAATACAATACAGTACAGTACAATACAGTACAGTACAATACAGTACAGTACAGTACAGTACAATACAGTACAGTACAATACAGTACAGTACAGTACAGTACAGTGCAGTACAGTACAGTACAATACAGTGCAGTACAGTACAGTACAATACAGTACAGTACAATACAGTACAGTACAATACAGTACAGTACAGTACAATACAGTACAGTACAGTACAATACAGTACAGTACAATACAATACAGTACAGTACAGTACAATACAGTACAGTACAGTACAATACAGTACAGTACAATACAGTACAGTACAGTACAGTACAGTGCAGTACAGTACAGTACAATACAGTGCAGTACAGTACAGTACAATACAGTACAGTACAATACAGTACAGTACAATACAGTACAGTACAGTACAATACAGTACAGTACAGTACAGTACAATACAGTACAGTACAATACAATACAGTACAGTACAATACAATACAATACAGTACAGTACAGTACAATACAGTACAGTACAGTACAGTACAGTACAATACAGTACAATACAATACAATACAGTACAGTACAGTGCAGTACAGTACAGTACAATACAGTGCAGTACAGTACAGTACAATACAGTACAGTACAGTACAGTACAGTACAATACAGTGCAGTACAGTACAATACAGTACAGTACAATACAATACAGTACATTACAGTACAGTACAATACAGTACAGTACAGTACAATACAGTGCAGTACAGTACAGTACAATACAGTACAGTACAATACAGTACAATACAATACAGTACAGCATATATAACTTACTATAAACTATAAGACATAATGTAGTATAATGTAGTATAATATATAATATAGACTTTCCAAAGAATTTGATGGAGCAAAGAAATTAGATGTATATAGTCAGTACAGCGTAAAACACTAAACTTGCTTTTATTCATGAATAAATCAACAGGATTTAGTGTTGCAATAAAAATGGCAAATTTCTGCAAACTTACGAGTATCTACAATGTGATCAAGTCCTCCCAGTAGTCTGATTTCATCTTTAAACCACGATCCAGTTCTTTGTAGAGTTAAAGAAAGGAACGATTCTCTTGCCAGTGAATCAGGCTACAAACAAATAGTTATTCAGCAAATTCAAATTTTAACCCTTAGAGGACAAGTCCGGGCTGGTATGATTCATGCTACAAAGGAAACTTATCATCTACTGACGTGAATTCTTCACTTTATTTTACATTCTCAGCATTCCAACGGCTGTCAGTTACAGAACATTTTGACAATTTAGGTCACATCTTGTCTCTATGGCGCCATTTTCTTTCAAGTGTACAAGATTAAGAGGTTAGCAACGGTTAAGGGGTAAGGAACAATAGAGCAGCCTTGTTTTTCGTTTGGACGAAATGGCGTCATTTCGCTCAGATTGCTTAACTGAATACGTAATTTCAAAAGGAGAAGGCGACAAATAGTGGGAAAAGTATGATAAACAAATCATACTAGTATTATCTTTTATTACCTGATTGAAGTTTCAAAAACGAGACGATGCATAATCCCGCCACTACTATTGGCTAATCGCACATTTCCTGCGGGTTTCTAGTAGCCTTGTATAATGCGTTTAGAGGACGCGTTTTTGTCGCCATAGCAACTGCTTTGGGCCAATTAAATGTGAGTCAAGATTAGAAGCTGTCAGGAAATAAAAGTTTCAAAGGTGACATGAAATCAAATTGCCAGAAAATACGGTGCTTTACTTACAGTCAACTTTTCGAGGTCTAAGTTGTTTACACCTTTGATGTCATCTTTCTCGAATATGTTCCTGCAAAAAAGTTGCTTAAAACATAAACTCAATTTCAAGCGAACTGATGTCCAAAATAGCGGGCCCAGCTCTGAAATAATTGTATCAAAATTTGAACATAAAACCATGGTCATGGGCTACCATTGTAAAGTTGAAGAGACCTCAGAGGTGAGGCAATAGCTCCGGCCAAAGAGCAAAGTTAGCGTAATGGGTGAGCAAATGATAGCAAGTAGAGCTTTTTAGGCACTTAAACTAGTTAAGGATGCGGCACTCGAGATTAGATACGAGTTCTGTCGAATCCAATACAAACCAGAAGGAGAAATAAAAGACGAGATTCGGTATTATGCTGTTTCCTGATGTTTTGAGTGTAATTTCTGTGCGGTATTTTGCTGTTTCCTGATGTTTTGAGTGTAATTTCTGTGAAACAATGTCGGTAAACACTTCTGGCACAGGATCATTTCCAGCAGTTTGCAGATAGTAGTACTAGTCTCTGCTTCGAATGATCTTCTTTCACCGACGCTGATACCAAATGACTCACAGGTGAATCAGTCTCGTACCAGTCTCGTTCATCTAAATTAGCAGGCTTGATCAACGAGAAACAAGATTCTCACTCCCTTATTTACAGTTTCGAGTATATTCAACTCGTATTCAACTTTGCAAAATGCAATTCCGAAATCTTGGGGGTGTCCGATAAAACTGCTTCGAAACATTTAAGTTTGCGAAAAACATACTTGAGTTTAGTGGTTAATCTTGTCCACTCTTTTGAGTTTTCATTTTCGCTGTTTTCCTCCGTCGCTAATAACTTTAACATCATATCTGAAAGATAAACAAATATGAGACTACGCTCTTAGAGGCCACGATAACATAACGGATTATATTAAGAATCAAATGAAAGTTGAAAGCACACAAAATATCCGCAAACCGTATGAACAATGACTTAATTTATGTAACTGGTAATTGAACAAAAGTTTACGCGTTTGGTGGGGTATGAAATGAAAAGTATGTGACCGATATTCAAGAATAAAGTGTTGATCTATCAGTCAAAGGCTAACTTAGATGAGAAAATTTTGTTTGGTAAACTACCTATCTTTAAGACCCAGCAATTAGAAAGATGTCTGTAAGGGGTTCGTATGGGCATCGAGAATTCCACGTTCAATTCTCGTCCATGATTTATGACGTATTGAAGTTTACATTGCCAGTTTAGAGGAACAGAATTCGCATTTCAATAGAAGGTAAATTATGGACCAGAATGGAATCTGGAAATTCGTTCTCATACATGCCCTTAACCAGCATTTTCCTAATTTCTAGGTCTATAAGATGAGAGATATTACCATACGAAATTTTGTCATCTAAGTTGACCTTTGACTGATGGGTTGACACTTCAGTTTAGAATATAGGTCATACCTTTTATTCCTCTGCCCACCAAACGAATAAACTTTTTTTTAACTCACCAACTCACCAGGCACAATGTTTGAATGATTTGGTTATAAACACCTACAAGTGCATTTTCACCAGCTGAAGGTGAAACACACTCATCTTGAAACACACTTTCAGTAGTCACTAACTGGTCCTTAGAACTTTATGATGATTAAACTGATTTTGTCAACACATGAATTGCCCTTTATACCTGGAAACGCCGATCTACGCGAATTTACACCGGATTTGCTACTTGCTTTTCTCTTTAAACCTTCAAAAAGATGCTGGTCGTGGTCCTGGTGCTGAAGTACAAACAAGTTCCTTCAAAAAGGTGAAATATGGCTGATAAAAGCCAGAAAAGTCCTTACCAAGGATTGATTTGTCGAAGTCAATGCTCAAACGATCTCTCGTCAACATGAACATGACTGCAGCAGTGCACAATGCTAAATTCTAAAGAACAAAAGAAAATCAATAATCAATTAACTTGCAAAATAAATATATGAAAAATTAAATTTATGAAAATTCTTTCTCTTTGAAATGCATGAGAAAGGAGTAAGTGATCTCCTGATTTAGAACAACATGCAAATACATTTCTTTTCCCTCGAGGCTTAAAAAGTATATTTTGCCAAAAGTATCATATCCTCTACGCTATTACTTTTAGAAAGATTCGATTCTAAGCTCTTGAGAGGAATGGACTATTCTTGAATGATGAGATTGTTCACAAGTTTGATCGAGTGTTTTAGGCCTCTTTTCACGCAAGCCAAAGATAAGAAAGTTTCGAAGATTAGATTTTACTTCCATAAAGAATGCTCAGAAAAAAAGAAGACTGACCACAAACAGCGGTTACACAGACACAAAAATATTTCAACCTTTCATGTAGAGCCCAAATCTATCAAACTTAGATTGACTTCAATATCTAAACAACTTTCCACATTATAATTTTCAAACCGGAGAAGCTCTCTTTGGTCCACTTGGTAGTCGAGCCATGTGTTTGTTACAGAGGAATTCTATGGGTTAGAAAAAGGCTTTATCCACAACACAGACTTTTTCTCGCAAGAAAAAAATAGACTCACTTAATACGTCTACTCCTACTGCCTACACTAATTACATATTATAGTTTTGCTCCTTGCCTGAGGCGATATAATGCTGAAACCGAAGTGACTCACTGAACTCATTAGAGAGTTTACGAAACCAAAACGGAAACGCCAGCCAGAAGGTCATCTGATATTCTGCAAAGGAAGTATTGTTTCCGTTTGCCACCCTAAAAATATCATCCAAAATGCCGAAATGTGGACTCCTGTAACTCAGAGATGCCTGGAAACCATATTTTTTTGCTTTGAAGACAAACATTCAACAAGACTGAATTTTTCTTCGGAGGCCTAGATCTGCAGTACAGAACGCCAGAAATGTGGTTTCCAAAAATTGAAGAGGACAGCTTCAAAGTCTCTCATGGGAAGCAAATTCGAACGAAAAACGTGGTACCTTTTGAATCTACATTTCTGCAACAAAAGCAACATTGCGTTGCAGTTGCCGTTGTCGTCGTGGCTCCGTAAACTAGGAAGAAATGGACTAATTCTCCCTGCCGTAAACTCCCTATTGAAACGACAACGACAACAACAACATCAATGCAATTCAATAATATGCGCGTAATTGAGGGTCCTTGTGTATGGGTGTTACGCAACCCATTGACTGCAATAGACCTTTTAGCTATTCTGAAAAAGAATCTCTATCGAACGATACTTCGCTACATTTTGTAGAATTTTCGAATGTGCACAATAGTGATAGAAGCTCTAACGCCACTCGATCAAGTCTCGTGTATAAAAATGTATAAAAATAACGCTCGATCCAGGCTCTTTTGCTGAATAGCTAAAAGGTCTATAAACCGTCGTATCCTTTCATGACGTCAAATCAATTGCAATCAAAACACATCGAAACTTGACTAAGGGTGATTGCTCAGTGGGCAAAGTACTAGCCACACGCTATCATGGAAGTTCCAGGAAATTCCAGTGAAAGCGAGCCATTATACTGAGTTTTATGTAGAAAAGCGTGAAATCATTTCTGATAATGGAATCAAAAGGCAAAAAGAAGCAAGAATTTTCGTATAGGAATGCTCATATGCGTCCAGATCACAAGTCGACACCTGAAGTGATTGATGAAGACGAAGAATATACTCTTCCTGAAGGGAGTTTAACCAGGCTTCTCGACCATCGCGAAAGATCAAGACATGATATATCAACATTGAATGAGAGATGTGAAGAATTGCTTAACAATAACACCAAACTAGAAGATCAGGTAAATCTATGTTTGGAGCTAATTACCCAAGAAAATAGTATCTTAAGACACCTTTCCCACCAGACCGGGGGGGGGGGGGGAGCTGAGAGGCGAGGCAAATTTCAGGCACTGCTTACATGGGAAATTCCAGCCACTGTTTAAATGAGATTTCTTACCTCATCTATCAGCCCCGAAGCTGAGAGGCGAGATGCAGTTATGTCTCCCTTCCATGAAATCAGAACGAATCAACCAATCAGAATCAATGAATGATTTCAATTCACCTCACCATATACTGGTGGTGTTCACCCCACTACAACGTTTGGTGAGGTAGGAACTCACTATACTTGCGGTGTTACATTCTTCATATGTACGCGAAATGAAAATTACAAAGGATTCTATCGGGCGATGGAATCTCACCTGTATGGCGCGCATAAAAAACATGCACGCCTGTAAACCGCGCGTAAAAAAACGTCTGAAACCTGGAGAGGAGAGAAAATATTTCGTTTCACAACCAAGACATTTTGGCAAAGTCAAATTTACCTGTACTTTCAAGAGCAAAGAGACATGAGAAAGATCACAAAAATACTTCACTCTTTCGGATTTTTAACTAGAATTTGAATCGTTCAATCAAATCCGTTTCGTTCTCTTGGTACAATGAATTCTTTTAAAAATTGGGAACTTTTGTCTGCCTCACTCGGTTATCATCTTGGCGCACCCAGTTCACATGTTGAATATTGGCTATTGTGTTTGTAGGTCACTTCATTGCGTGCGAAGTTAAACGAAGCCAACGCCTCAGTACAGAAGTTTGAAGAACGATTACACAAACAAGTAGGTAACGAGGAACAAATGAAGTCGATAGTTGATCAACTGAAAGATTATCTATACGTTGCTGATGAAGAAAACAGGAAGCTGAAGGATACAGTCGAAGAGCTTAAAACGGAAAATGAGGATTTAAAGAGGAACAAGATCGAGCAGGAATCTTTGACTGCAAAGTTGAAAGAAAAAGAAAGAGAACGCGAAGCAACAAGTGAGAAACTAAATAAAACAGTAATAGGCCAAAGTCTGAGCAGCTCTGGATCTGGGATGGATTGTAGTAGAGAAATAAATGCACGTTACGAAGCAATGATCAGAGAATTAACAACAGAAAAGATGCTTTTGGAACAGAAAATACGAAGTTCATCTCTCGGGGAAGATGAAAGATCACAGAAGATTCTACAACTCACGGAAAGTAATAAGAGGTTGTCCCAAGATGTAGTCAACCTTCAAAAAAAGTTCGACCTTGTTTTTGACGAGAAAATGAAACTCGAGAACGACTTAGGCCGCAAGAGAATCGAGTATGAAGCGAGGGACGGGAAAATGGCAGCATTTTGGCAGTCTAATAAGGAATTAAAAGATAAGTTAGCAGAACAGGAGGAACAAATTTCAGTGGCTTCGAACAAACTGAGGCTGTCTGTGATGGCTAATGAAAGGGTGGAGCTTGAGCGATCGAACCTCGACGAAGCACTACAAAATGCAAATTGTGTGATCCAAAATTTAGAGAACAAGATCAGCATGTACAAGGCTAATACAGAAAAATATGAGAAAGAAATGAAAGTAAGAGAGGCCGAAATCATGCAATTAATTCGCAGCTGCGACGCCATGGAGAAGAATCTTGAAGAAACTGCGATGGAAAAGGAAATGCTTGAACGAAAGCTGGCTAGCGGCGATTTGAAAGCTTCAAGATTTGATGACGAGGCTCGGGAAGCACGAGATATGAAAGAGAGGCTACACAGAGAGCTTGCTAAATATGAAGAGGAAAACAGTGACTTGCTACTGAAAGTTGAAACAGCCAGCAAATTAATGGCAGAGGCGAAGAAGGCTCACGAGCTGAAAGAGGCCGAAACTGAAGAAATGTTTGATGCGTATAAGGGCCTTGCTAAGAAATTTGATGCGGTTACAAGCGAGAGGGATAAGGAGAAGGATAAAGCAACAAAAGCGTTTCAAAAATTGAAACGAGTTCTTGATGTGTTTCATGAAGAGGACCGTGCCAGCAAGGAACGATTGAGTGTGCTTGAGGTAGAGCAAGTGAAGTTAAAAGAAGAGCTAAGGGAGATCGGGGAAGTAAACAGCCAACTAGAGCAGATAGTAAATGAGGCAAACAAGCAACTTGAATCATCAGAGCAGAATTACAAAGCTATGAAGAAGGCGTTACAAAAATCCAAGAATGACAATCAAAAGCTGATACACGAGAATAGAGAGCTTCAAGATGTCGTACCTCGGCTACAGAGGTTGGAAGGCGAAATAAAAAATCAACATGATTTGATTTTGACAGGCGAAAAGCAAGTCGAAGCATTGATCAAGGATAAAAAAGAACTCACAGTCAGTTTGCAAGAACGAGAAAGTGAATTAGGCAAACTGCGTGATGCTTTGAAAGATATAAGTGCCAAGCTAGAATCAACAAAGACCGAACGCGCAAATTTGGACGTAGAATGCAAGCATCTTCGAAGTGAAACAGCTGAAATTCACAAAACAGTAACAACGCTTGAGAGCGAGGTTAAACAATTGGAGGAATTAAATTCGTTGTTGAACGTTGAAAAGAATAATTATCATGTCAATATTAAGAACATTGGAAGTGAGAATCAAAGGCTTTGGGAGATTGAGAAAGATCTTCGAGCACAGATCGTCGAGAAAGTTAAAGAGATCGATCAAATGAAAGGGGAAGTGGAGAACGTGAGAGCTGACCTGAAAGATGAGCTTTGCAAAGAGAGAGAAAGTTGCAAGAAGTTACGAATTGATTTTGATGCACTGAAGGAAGCAAATGAAGATCTGAAAATGAAACACCAAAAGAAAAAGACTGAGGCGAAGAAAACTGAGCAAGAAATGACAAATCTTCAAAAAGAAAATGAAGAACTGAATCAAAGAAATCTGAATAAGATTAAAGAGTTAGAGGGCATTTATGAAGCGATGAAAAGTAAAGCTGACATTGCAACAACGAAGGAACAGGATTACCAGGCATTAGCCAAAGAATATAAAATCCTATCTACGGAGCTGCTACGGCTGAAAGCGACCCATTCTAGAACATTGAGTGATGCTCTAAATCAGAAGTATCTTATGAAGGAACTATCAGGGAACAATCAGTACGAACATACCCAACGAAAACGGTTGGAAATTGAGGTTGAGACAAAAGATAAGGAGCTTGCTGCTATGCAAGAGAGGCTTGTATCGTATGAAAACGAGGCCATGAAGCTTGAGCACCTAGTTGCGACCGAGAAAAGTGCTAGGATTGATATGCAGAAAGACTTGCGAAAATTTAAGGAGGACTATGAAATGCTTGAACGTAACAAAAGTAAAGTGGAAGATGAAATGAAGAAAAAGATTTCGGAGTTGCAAAGGGTACTGGCTGAAGAAGCAAATAACTGTGATGAAATTACGTGCGAACTGCAGATGAAGAATTCGGAACTTAATGATCGCAAGAGAGAGATTGAAAGTCTTTCAAAACAACTAGATGAAAAAGAGGAAGACAACAAGAGGAAAGCTGGGATGGTGAAAGATTTGGAAGAGAAGTTAGTGAAGGAAGCAGATGCTGTGAGGTCACTGGCAAAAGCTGTTAATGCGTACGAGAACCAGATTTTAGGCAAAGAAAACGAAATAAAAGGAATGCAAGAACGAAATAATGTTCTTGAGAAAGTTAAACAAACGCTTGAGATAAAAGTCATAGATTTGGAGGGTGAAGTAAGAGATTTTGAGAGGAAATATAACATGAAGTTTAATGAAGAAGATAATTTGAGAGAAAAGCTGAAAGTTGCAAAAGCTGATTTGAAACAGATTTCAAGGGAGAAGGAATGTCTCGAGGAGCAGAAACATAAGCTAGAACTGAAGTTGCTGCAAGTGGATTTCAAATATGGGAGACAAAACAGAGACTTAATAGAAAGATGTTGTGTACAGCAAAAACATTTTGTCGAGACACGGCAAAATCATTTGTTCGATAACAAAGAGCCATTGTTAGACTACATGTAACTATTTTTAGAATACCATGGTGCATTGTTTGAAATTGATGATGCTTTGCTTCAAGCAAATTGTATGCTTCTGATGCAAAATGTTCTTTGAAGATGAATGACAAATACCATTGCCATGGAATTTGAGACTGTTCCTGATAACAATGCGAACATGTGACTTTAACACACTATAGTGAGCACACTATTGTGACTTTAACTGATGTAATTATAACGCTTTCCTGAGAATTTGTAGGGTAAATGACTTAGAAGGTACTTCTAAACTGCAAAAAATTGGAAAAATATTTTAGTAAGTGGTTCAATATTCTACTTTAATCTAAAGACAGAAAATATTTTCATGTTCTGTGAATAAAAACATAGAATTGGATGAATGCAGAATTTTGATAAATTCAGTTGCTTAGACTTGTTAGCAGCCTCTTTCACGAAAGGCAAGTCAATGTCCAAACAGCTGTTTTAAAACTGCTTGGCACCAAATACATGATTTTTTACATGGATTTAAAATACCAGCTTTCTAACCAGAAATTGGAAGATCAGATTGGCTCTTCTAGAATGCCCTTTAGATTGAAAATTCTTCATCCTGGCACTTTATTGAGAACGTCCTCAGAACGCTTAAAATGCTATTAAATAGTTAAGAAGACCATCTTCAGACCAGGTTTATGGGCCAAACGCAATGAGGTCGGTACCTACTGAATGAACGAAACTCTCTCTCCGTTTTAATAACTGTACCTTCACAGGCATTCAGCGAATCGATCTGGTAAATGGTTCATTGAGTTACAACTGGCTTTACATAAATTTGCCATTTAGATATTTGCCAATGTCTTCTCTCAGTTTAGAAATTGTGAGCAATTTTTTCATCATTGGGGTTCTTTGCATTCAAACATGGCTCAAAACCATGACCAATCAGCACATAATGAATACTGTAAGCGCTCCGTTCAGTTCCCATGGCTTATCTAATTTTGGAGAGTCAAGGTGGGGCTTTAAAACTCATTGGAGTCAAACATGCAGAAAAGTGAAAAAGAAGAGAGTGAATGCATACGAGAGATGAAGAGATAAGAGGAGAAGGAAACAGAACTTGAAACAATATATTTTAGGCTTACAATTTACTGTGTCTGTATTGATCTATGTTGTACCCGATTTTGGAACTAGGCGTATTAATAAGGTGAGGCCTTAAAACAGACTGGAGTATTAGAGGGGGCGGGTTTATTCCCAAAGTCAACTGACATGGATATAAATGATTGCTTGTTAGTTTTACCTCATATTTTGCATAGAAAACATACCATTTTACAAGTCCAAATCAACATGTGAACTTTTGATTAGTAACATAAATGGGAATTCTTTGGTAACATCTGGCATCTGAGACTTATGGGGGGGGGGCTTTGTTGAGAGGGGCTTATCTACCATTCTGGCTTGGAAGGTATGGAGGAGCTACATAGATCTTTTATTGGAGAGGGAGCTGAAAAGAGGAGGCTAGATATAATTTTTTATGGTAGGTATTTTGAGAAACCCTAAATAAAAAATCTGTTTAGTGATGTTTTCTGCATACTGCAAATGTACAAACTACCGCAAAAACCAACCAAATAAAAGGATTGCAAAAACAGGATTGAAAAGCAGACTTGGTTCAGAAAAGGCTTTAAAATAGCGTCTAATAACGGACTCCCATATCATACTAAATCAACAAACGCTGCAAAAACACTGAAATCTGTAGAATAAATGTTACCTGGTTTGTTGATGCATCAGTCAATTTCTGGAAGATGACGGTTATTGTGCTATGTGCTCTCAAATTCATCCTGAATGCAGATTTGGAGCATTTTGAAGCCAGCTCAAGCAAACTCAGACATCTTGTTGATAAAGAATTCATATCAGAAATACCATCAAGCAAATATTCCATATCATCTTTGAACTAAAAAATGAAATGTGTGGGAATTTGGAGATGCTGAAATATTGATCAGTGCAAATTAATTCCCAAGGGCAAAACTGATCATAAAATACCAAATGTAGACCATTTTTTGGACTGTGTGTTGACAGTCTACTGAAATGGTTCACCAGGCTCTGGAACAAGTGGTATCTCTAATAGCAAATTTTCAAAGGGTAAAACTCTGATCTTCAAGACCCTAAGAAACTGATGGTAACAATATGTGATGCTATTAATTTTGCACAAAAGAAAAACAAAATTGTTCCTCTCAAGCGTTTTAGTTCCTTTCTTTTCAAAACAAAGATATATAACAAAAGTTTCCATGATGCTACTCCGGTACATTTTATGCAGTTCTAATTTAAAATTTTCAAGCTACAATACCTGCTGACTTTCACCAAATTCAACACTTTCTTGAGCTTGCTTTGTGTTACGAACAATTGTGAAAAGCTGAAAATCAAATCAAAATTAACAGGAAAACACTGATGTATATAGCTGTCCAGTGAAGGTGAAAAGTTTTGTCAAAAGTTTAGAATTTTAGTCTTTCTTCTTGGCACTCATACAATCATTTCTTGGTTTCCTTACGGCTTGAGGGGGACAAGGAAATTTACTATAACAGGAAAACAGGACCAGATATTTTGGATTATCATCATAACAATTTCAGCATCCTGCAGAAAACAAATGGGATTCAGAATTTCTAGCAAACAGCTTCATAATTGTCTCATTTTCATTAGCAGGTGACATGATAAAATTTAATCATTTTTGTGATTTGAAGGTAGGGTATAAAACTCCTTCCAATGCCTCCATCTATTCCTACAGAATATAAAGGCCTATCTTAACATTTAACATGGCTTTTCTGCATAAGAATTGTCTTTGGAATCTTCAGACTTCATAAGCTCAAAAAAACTAGAAGTCATTGATACGGGTTGAAAATTCAAGGACCAAGATACAGGGGGGTCCAAGGGGGCCATGGCACCATAAACAAATTTTTAGTGGTTGCTGCACTAAATCTTTATTTTTCATTATTTTAGTATTTCAAAATATCAGATGGGTACTCCATGTTCTTATATATATCTCATTCAATTTCTATCTTTCATTAGTCTGGGGGGCCTTTCGCATTGGAGGGATTGTCTCACACCGGAAACATGATGCTTATTGGGACGACTGTAAATCAGGCTTTTTTTCTTTTTGGAAATGTGTAAATCCCAACAACGTTTGCCTGTAAAGTCAATCTGTATTGAGAAACAAAAACTTATTCCAGACCCCCTTCAAAGTTTTTTGGCTCTCTTTGCTTGCCACCTGGTTTGCCCATGGCCACCTCACGTAAAAAATTGCATCTCCAAAAAACTGAAAATATTTTCATGGAGATATCTCTGCAAAGAATTGAAAAATTTGCAAGAATTTTCAGTTGCAAAAAACTTTTTTAGGCATTTCACATACCTCTTTTTCATCTTTGTTTACTCTGACAGCATTGTCATCTGGCTGCATTGCCCATGATAAACCAAATGGTACCGGATCAATGTCCATTTCATCTTGTTCTGAATCGTTTTGTGGTGTGCATGTTGGCTAGGAAAGCAAAAATATCAAAGTTGTTTTTTACAAAAAACTGGTTTACTTTTCACTTAAGAAATGAAAAAATCACTGAAAATTCAAATATAAACTGATACAACAAACATGCTGGTCATTGTCACCCTTATTTTGAGATTTCATAGTCAAGGTTGGCATGAAATGTCATTTGCATAAAATCTGGAAAGTAGAAGGTCCCTCTCTATTAATCTTCAATCTTGTTGTTATAACATATATATATCTTTGTTACTAAAGACTATGCCAAAACCTGTCAACTTTAAATTTTGATCCGGCAAAAGTGTTACATAATCTCTGTGATCCGTTTCTTCCTATGAAGGGAACAGGACTTAGATCATTTAGGGTAGCCATGCCTATCATGCTCCCAATCATATCGTTCATGTAAATATGTTTTGCTAAATTGTAAATTTTTAGATTGTGTTTATCAGAAAAAAGGTATTTCGCTTAAGTTTATAAAGATGCAATCACGTAATGTCTCAAGGAAGCTTGCAACCAAATAATTACGTTTGCAGATTAACCTGTTTGGTTCTCAACCTATAAATCTACCCATGCAATTACTTTATTTGGTTGCAGGCTACCTTTGCTTGTATCCGTATTTTCAGTTTGTATTTTAAAATTCCTTTTCTGTAATAGTTATATGTAGTTTTATGGACAGGTTTACACAGAAAATGAGAACCTTGTGTTGCAACTAATAGTTTCACGTTGATACGATCATCAGGCAATAATGCTACAAATTGTCAGAAGCTAGCTTTACTGGAAAGTCGGCACATCAGTTGAAACAGAAGACAATAGGGAATAATTTTAGAGTTAATAGGATTAGTGTCAGAAAGTCCCGGTTAGAAAGTCCTAGGTGACTAGTCCTTTGCATGGAAGTTGCTAAGTAGAAATTTGTTTTGGTGTCGGCATTTGGATAAGAGTTCTGATCTATTGTTTGGAAGGTTTTTCTGGTTTTCAAACGAGATGATGGATAACTTCTCAGTGAGGCAAAGAAGGCATCTTTTGGTGATGTTGCTGTAAGCTGGGACTGATTTGGCGATAGCCCAAGAGACTTCGGGCGTGGTTCCTGCTGTTTTGGAATCCCATATGAATTTTGACAGTGTCGTGCTCTGTTTGTATTTGGGGTGGGTGAATGACAATTTATGCTGAGAGTACCTTTGCTTGAATGGTCCTTCAGTTAATCCTATGTATGTTTTTGGGGTGGTTGATGGTGTTGTTGCTGTTGCTTTGTAGATGACGTTTTGTGTGCTGCATTTTCCTTGTAGGGGGCATTGAGATTTAACTCTGCAGTTGCAAGATGGGTTGGTGGCTATGCATTTGGGGTTTGCTATCTTTTGGTTGTGTTTCTTAATAATCTGAGATATGTTTTCGGTGCAATTGTAGCTCAGTTTGAGAGTGTTTTTGTTGAATATCTTATGGAGCTTGCTCGATCTTGGGAAATGTTTATCGATGAGGTGTAAGAAGATTTTTCCTATGTTTGTTTGGACACTAGCGTTGTAAGGTGGGTTGAACCAGATGATGTTTCTTTTTCTCGTTCTGGTTTGTTTGGGTGGGTGTGGTGATGAGTATGAGAGGGTCGGTGGGTGTCCGCTTGCTTTGAGGGCTTTTTCGTATTCTATAGTTTGGCATTGTTGAGGATTTCCTTATTTGATGAATTATCTGAGAGTCTTCTGCTGATTGAGTTTGGGATTTGTTTGATGACAGTGGGTGGATGGTTTGAAGATGTATTAATGTAGAGAAGCTGGTCGTTATCTTTTTGTACGGGTGGTGTGTTCCAGTTGTGAGGTTGAGCGTTACGTCGAGCAGACAAATTATGAAAGGATATAGCAGCAACCTTTAAGAGCATAGGATTCCAAATGGAAATTAAATGCAACCTCAAACAAGTAGATTTCCTCGACGTAACGCTCAACCTCACAACTGGAACACACCCCCCGTACAAAAAGATAACGACCAGCTTCTCTACATTAATACATCTTCAAACCATCCACCCACTGTCATCAAACAAATCCCAAACTCAATCAGCAGAAGACTCTCAGATAATTCATCAAATAAGGAAATCCTCAACAATGCCAAACTATAGAATACGAAAAAGCCCTCAAAGCAAGCGGACACCCACCGACCCTCTCATACTCATCACCACACCCACCCAAACAAACCAGAACGAGAAAAAGAAACATCATCTGGTTCAACCCACCTTACAACGCTAGTGTCCAAACAAACATAGGAAAAATCTTCTTACACCTCATCGATAAACATTTCCCAAGATCGAGCAAGCTCCATAAGATATTCAACAAAAACACTCTCAAACTGAGCTACAGTTGCTCCGAAAACATATCTCAGATTATTAAGAAACACAACCAAAAGATAGCAAACCCCAAATGCAAAGCCACCAACCCATCTTGCAACTGCAGAGTTAAATCTCAATGCCCTCTACAAGGAAAATGCAGCACACAAAATGTCATCTACAAAGCAACAGCAACAACACCATCAACCACCCCAAAAACATACATAGGATTAACTGAAGGACCATTCAAGCAAAGGTACTCTCAGCATAAATTGTCATTCACCCACCCCAAATACAAACAGAGCACGACACTGTCAAAATTCATATGGGATTCCAAAACAGCAGGAACCACGCCCGAAGTCTCTTGGGCTATCGCCAAATCAGTCCCAGCTTACAGCAACATCACCAAAAGATGCCTTCTTTTCCTCACTGAGAAGTTATCCATCATCTCGTTTGAAAACCAGAAAAACCTTCCAAACAATAGATCAGAACTCTTATCCAAATGCCGACACCAAAACAAATTTCTACTTAGCAACTTCTATGCAAAGGACTAGTCACCTAGGACTTTCTAACCGGGACTTTCTGACACTAATCCTATTAACTCTAAAATTATTCCCTATTGTCTTCTGTTTCAACTGATGTGCCGACTTTCCAGTAAAAACTAGCTTCTGACAATTTGTAGCATTATGGCCTGATGATCGTATCAACGTGAAACTATTAGTTGCAACACAAGGTTCTCATTTTCTGTGTAAACCTGTCTACTGTATAACGCTCTGCTACATGCATTGAGCACTTTGGTTACATGCACAAACCATAAACAACTATATGTAGTTTTATGTATATTTTTTTATTACTTCTAGAACGGCCGCAGGGAGACATAGTGTTTCGCTCCCTGTGGCATCGTCTTTGTAGTATTGTAATGTAATTTGTAGTTATTGTAATTAGTAATATGTTTGTAGAATTTTTAATTGAATATAAAAAAAAAGATGCAATGAAGTTTTTCAGAACAAACAAAAAAATGAAGGACTTTGATGTATTTCCCAAAATAGGAAATGATTTCTGTCAAAAGCCGCTTGAGCAATTATTGGGAGTTATTGCCCTTCAACGATGAGTCTGAGAAATTTTACAGTCTCCAAATGCAAAGATGTGTACTACAGAAATAGGTGCAACTTACAAGAACTGAAATTCTTCTCAGCTGTGCAACTTTTCTTGGTGATAACGTCTTTTCATTGTTCTTCAGAAACCACTTGAATGGTGACTAGAATCCAAAAATAGAAGATATCAGTGGCGGATTTAGGGGGTGCAGTTGGGGGCAACTGCCCCTCCCTTCATGATGAAAACTGAGTTTGGCGCCCCATTTTTGGCAAGAAGGGTGCCCTTTATCCTGACCCAAATGCACTGTTTCTTTCGTGTTTCGTTCTGAATGCGGGAAACATAAAAATTAAGGCGTTATTCAATGGAAAAAGGAGATAATATTCCCTGAATGAAGGCCCAAAAATTTCTGCACGCCTTTGGGGCACTTAATTTTCACTATATTTTTGGTGCCCATTCTGCAAATTGCCCCCCCCCCTTCAACTGTGGGCTGGATCCGCCCCTGGAAGATATTAGGATAAATCTCCAGAACAAAAATGTTGTAAGGATGATATATACTGTAACTATAAAACGGACAAATGATCAGTCAATGGATCTTTTTAGCTAGTCCAGGAAAGAATATGAATCGAACAATGTTATGATGCAATTTGAAGAATTTTTTAATGTGCATAAATGACAGAGCCTCTAACACCATTTGATCAAACCTCCCCTTTAAAATTGTAAAAAAATAACCTCTTTTGTAGAATAGCTGAAAGGTCTAATATGTTTTGCAAAAATGTCCGGATCCATGTGGACGTGGCCTTAGATTGACTCGGACACAGGTGACTGGTGCTGAGTGGCCATGACATGGTATAGGGGTTGTGCACATTACAACTAGAATATTCTCTTTAGTTTTAAAGAATCCTTTTCTAAAAAATTACGGTCCTTTGTATACACAAGGCATGTGTATTTGATGAAATTGCTGAAAACTTGTTTGGGATACTGCAAATTCCCCCTTATGTGAATGACAAAGGAAAAGACATTAACTCTGATTGGCTCGCTGATCAATGGGACGAGCAAAGCATTTTGCGGAATGCGCAAGTTAACAAAGGAAGGATGAAGGGCGATGACCCTCAGGTCGATACTGTGCAGACTCCAAAACGCTTTGACGGGCGTCTGGCTCTTTGAGAGAAAATCGAAAACTTTCACTGAGTATCCCCAACAAAAACACTTAGATTTTTTACTCACGGAGAAAAATAAACAATCAAACTCACCCCACATGCAGATGAAGTGCTTGCCCTGCTAGACGATATGCTTTCTTCTTGAGTTTCATCTTCATTACCCTGAGTCTCTGCAGAAAATGTAACTCTCTTCTGTATTGCAGTAGGACTGCCTTCAGTATCTGTATTTTCAGTTGCCAAACTGTTCTGTGTTGCAAAACTATCTTCTTGACTGTGTGATGAAGATACAGTGGTTGAATTATCATGCAAAGTTACAGGGTCTTTACTTGCACTTGAAATTGGTGTTTTATTCTTTGGAGGACGCCCCCTCTTGCGTTTGACAACAGGGCCACTGTCTTCACTGACTGAAGTTTGTGAATTTGTTGAATTGGACAATTTAATTTCACTGAACAATTCCTTAGCAGCTGGTGACTTTATAAATGGTTTGATCAAAGAAGCTTCACTGTTGGTTCCACTTTGTTCACCAGTTGGAGTAGCAACCTTTGGTGGTCTACCTCTCTTCTTAGGACTTGCTATTCCTGTCAGGCTTGCAATTCCACCTGTGACAACAGGAGACTTTGGTGGCCTACCTCTTTTCTTTGGACTTGCTATTCCTGTCTGGCTTACGATTCCACCTGTGACAACAGGAGACTTTGGCGGCCTACCTCTTTTCTTTGGACTTGCCACCCCAACCAACAGCTCAGGGAATTTTAGGGTTCCACTTTGCTCTACAGGACTTGAAATCTCACTTGTGATTACAGGAGACTTTGGTGGCCTACCTCTTTTCTTTGGACTTGCCACCCCAACTAACAGCTCCGGGGATTTTGGGGTTCCACTTTGCTCTACAAAACTTGAAATCTCACTTGTGATTACAGGAGACTTTGGTGGCCTACCTCGCTTTCTAGGGCTAGATGCGGCTACTTTCTCTGGAGATGATGGTGGCCTGCCAACTTTCTTAGGGCTGCTATTCCCTAATTTCTCACTAGGTGACTTTGGTGGCCTACCTCGCTTCTTTGGGCTTTTAACTTCTACCGTCTTCAATGGACCAGATCCTGTTTCCACATTGGGTGATTTTGGTGGTCTCCCTCGCTTCTTTGGACTGTTTGCTTCAATAATAGGTGACTTAGGGGGTCTGCCTCTCTTCTTGGGGCTGGCACTTTCTGATCTCTGTGGTGATCCAAGTATATTGCCATTTTTATGTGGTCTACCTACTTTCCAAGGACTACCATTATCCACTGTTTTAGGTGAGCTGACAGCACTCTTATCTTTTGGTGGTCGCCCCCTTTTTTTAGGGCTTTCACCCTCTTCTTTAGAAGGTGAGATCAACACCGTGCTATTCTTTGGAGGTCTGCCTCTCTTTTTAGGACTATCAACTCTTACTGTCTTTAAAGGGCTTGAACCATCAGCATTCTTTGATGGTCTACCTCTTTTCTTTGGACTATCACTTTTACCTTTCTTTTCAGGACTTGATTGGCCATCACTCTTTCGAGGCCTTCCTACCTTTCTAGGACTACCATCTTGGACTTCCTTGGCAATCTTTTTGGGGCTCTTTGTCAGCAATTTCTTTGGACTTGGTGTGAGTGAAGTTTTTGGAGGTCTTCCTACTTTATTTTTAGCCTTTAAGGGGCTTTCTCCATTTAAAATCTTGGGTGGCCGACCTCGTTTCTTAGGGCTAACTACACCTGCAATCAATGCACTGACAGCAGAACTATTTTCCAGTGTTTTCTTTTTTATTTTTCCGGGGTTGGCAGACTTCTTCTTTGGTGATATCTCATCTAATTTCCTTTTCTTAGGAGATATATATTCTTCAGCAGGGGCAACTTCATCTTCGATATCCCCAAATCCAAACGGATCCTCAAACTTTCTCTTCTTCTTACCCTTCTTCGGTGGTGTTGCCGCACTTTCTTCCCCCACCAACTCCTCCCCCTGAGAAGACAATGGAACGAGACCAATCTTCTTCTTAGGCCGAGGGGGCGACTCTGATGAAAAAGTCTCTATCAAAGGTACCTTAGCCCAAATACTAGGCCTTATAACCTTGCTTGGACTGATCTTTGTTGTTTGAAGCTTCGCTTGGTCAAAAGCATGACTTGGTCCTGATTCCCATGCGATTTTCTTACCGTATGTCTTCTTGACAATTTTCGCCATGCTTCTTTCTTCTTGAAAAGATTTGATCGCTTTGATCCAACTACACAACAGCACAACAATAACAACACGAGACATGGAAGCCTCGATTTCATCTGTGATCATGAGGTTGTTGGCTGGCGGTTACTGTTACTGTTGGTTGATAGGGGGTGTGACAAAGGAGGAAAAGTCTTCCCCCAAAGCTCTTTCCCAACCAATTTTACAAATTTTCAATAAAAAGTCCTTTCCTGATCCCATAAAATATAAAAAATCAAAAAGTTTATCACTTCAATTTATCTCTCTCTGGTGCAACGCAATAATAGTATATTTTCGTCTTTTCTATGAGTGGAACAATGGAAAAAACAGAAGGTCACACATAACTTATTGTGCTATACCATTTTTGCCCGTTCATTCGCTTTAAACCCCGTTTCAGCGTTTTGCCCGTTTTTGGTTTTGCTTGCACGATGAGTTAGTTCGCCATCCTGCCTTCAGGCTGTATATTTTGCAGTTCCCTCTAGCTTTCCTCCTCGTGCTTTGACGGAATGTTGGTGTTGGAGTGCGAAAAGGAAACTGTCCGATGGACTGACGAAATAGAGTGGAGGCAAGTCCAATAACAGTTGGGCGGAACAAAACACACTTTCTCTCAGAAAGAATGTGGATCTGGTATCCAGATTCCTTTGGACCATCCATAAAGTGTACACGCAAACGTTTACACTTTCAGACCCCCCCCCCCCTCTACGATTTTTGAATAAGACGCACAGACAACTCTCGCAGTTAACTCCTTAAAGATGAAAAGATGGCAAAATAAGATTGTATGGCACACTTTTGCCTGTAATCCCTTGCCCGAACCATGTGAAGTGAATGCGTATGTGCTTTGAGGATGTCTTCCGCCTTCAAGTTAGAGCAAATTATTTGGTTTTCATGAAAGGTATGTATTTTCGAGAATTGAGAATTTTCCGAATGCAACAGGAGAAATTATTTCAAGATATTAAATCTCATCGTTTATCCTCTGCTTTACAACCTGCTAAATAAGGATTATGGACACGAACATTGGATACATAACAGGACTTAAAGGCAAACGGTCGTGGCATTGACTGGGTAAATAAGACAATTAAGAAGAACTGAATTGGGCAAACTTCAGTAAATTCGCCGTGACTCTCTTTCTTCTCACAACAAAGTCTGAGAACAACTTGAAGGCTGAATACCTTTTAAGGTCTATTGCTAGGAATTCTGAAGACGGAAGGATTGATAGAAAATTCAAGATATCTTGCTAGCAATTTCTTCGGTACCTTGTTGGAATTGTTATGCTCCCAGACCATCATGAATTTTCCGTTTGATTGACACCGAACTTCTCAAAACGGTATGTTTTGTAGGTTTGTAAGACCTTCTGAACTTTCTGCTCCAAAAGAAGAAGGTTTGGTAGACTTTGGAGGCATTCTCGTTTTCATTAGCAAATTGGAAACCTACTGCCTCACAAAGATTCGTATTTGACTGGGAAAAATGTTTCCTTCTTGCAAAGTCTACTGTTTTCAAAATTTGGTAGGGCTCGGAATTATCAGTCAAACATACCCAAAGTATAATTTAAGAATATTAAGACTTGACACGTACTAAAAGGCTACAGATTTGGTAAATATTTCAAAATCACAACTAGCCAGTCACAGCCAAGACCGTGTGCCTTTAAATGCTTAGCTTACACCAATGTGTGCATAATAAATTCTGTCACCAAATAAATAGTAAAATTGCAAATGTAAGATTCAGTGAAGAGAAGGATATTTTCCTTCGCAAAAGCTTGATAAAAAGCACGGAGAGGCGCTTTATCTTGAAGGATGGCAAATTCTGACTGAGAGGACTATAGCGAGGACAACAGGAAATACAGATTCTGGTAATTTCTAGCTGGTTTCTACAACTCTTTCCAAAATACAAAGTTGCATGTGGAAGAACCTTTCGTGGAATTTGAATACTCCCGAGTACCGAATAATCGTCCCCCCCCGCTTATTAATTTTTGAAAAATTTTCCAACCCCCCCCCCCGCTCTTATTCCAACCCCCCTTTTATTAATTTTTGGAAAAATGAAATGATATTAGACATAATTTCTGAATAAACGCAAGAAAAAGTCTCAAGAAGTGCATTCAACAGAACCAGAGTTCAAAAGTAAATGTATCAGTAACATCACTGTTCACATAAATATATAACAGATAGGTGTTTACCTAAGAAAAGGGCTGTTTTCTATTTCTCCAAGCAGCCCCCCCGATTATTCCAACCCCCCCCCGATTATTGTTATCTCGAACCATTTCCAACCCCCTCGATTATTCCCACCCCCCCCCGTTTATTCGGTACTTGAGAGTAATAGAAGAACGGAAATTTACTTCAAAATTAATTGCAGTTAGTGGGTATTTCAGTGAGCATATAGCAGGCAACGTATCCTTGAAAAAATCCTGTAAAAGAAGTATTACAGTGTAAGGCTGAAACGAAATTTTGGTATTTTACTGCAAACAAAATATTTGTTACCCTTGGCGTGCAGTCAGCAATTGTGCACTTTGTTCTCCCATTAATGTAGCAGTTACCGTGGTTTCCACTGTCTTTAAAACTGCACAGGAAATTTTTCAATGAAATGACAAAAAACCGTGCAGTTTGAGACTATTTCAAGGTTCAGCGAAACTCTCAAAGTAAAGGTACAGAAAGTCCTTCATGGACCATTTAGCTATTTCTACAAAAGAATCTAGATCAAATCCTATTTTCAGTCATTTCGTGCAAATCTTAGGAGCTTTTCACTGTGCACAGTGAAAAGAGCTCTAACGCCACTCAAAAGAACATCTCGTAGAAAATCTTAAAATATCGCTCAATCCAGGCTCTCGTAAAACAGCTGAATGGTCTACTGTTTGCAGAACTTCTAAAAGAGTTGAAGCATGAGTGGTAGGACACAGTCAGGTTGAATTAGATCGGATAAGATTCATTGCCTACCTTGAAATGCCATTAAATTCTCTTCCTTGACATTGGCAGCCTTCCTCATCCACAGTTTCTGGCCTTGAACTGCAGAGCTCCGACACATGTGTACTTCGGAATGCTTAGGCCTAAGTCGCCAGTTGGCACAACTGCGTAAGGCCATAATGAGATGCCAATCATTCATGCCAATAGGCAACTTGGGCCTAAACATTCCGAAAAGCAAATGTGACGGAGTTCTGCAGTTCAAGGCTGGAAAATATGGCTTAGAAACGCTACCAATGTCAAGGAAGAGAACTTTATGGCATTTCAAGGCAAGCAAAGAATCTGATCCGATCTAATTCCACAAATCATGGTTGAAGCTAATCCTAAACCAATGTCTTCACCGCTTACAAACTTGTGCCAAGTAAAATTCACCAAAATATACACCTATGCTCACATATCTATAATTGACAGCATTTTCCCATAAACACCAAGAACAATAATAATAATGCAACAATTTGGTCCCTTTTGTCTACTGTATTTTTAAGAAGTGAATTTGTAAGCATAGAATGAATTAACTCCGCCTAACTTGTGAACGCAAGCGGTCGATGGTCCGTCCTCACTGTAAGTACTTTCCGCATTCGGTCCTCCCCAGCATTCTCCATGGAACTGAATTCCGAATACTTTGAATCCACGCTTCGCTGCTACCTTGGCACATTCTGCAACAACCACGGCGGCTGAGGACTCAGTGTTGCTGTTGAAAGAGAAAAGGGAAATATGTCAAAGTTCATATCGAATGAAATATTACTTGAAATTAGCGATATTGCAAAATTGATGATGGAAAATACACCAGTGGTGGAAAAAGTCTTACCCTCTATCAATAACTCATGCAGGAGAATTCCATTCTCCCAAGAGGACAAAATTCATGAAAGCAGGTAAGTGTCATCAAATAAAACACGCAGCAAAAAAACTGTAACTTACGCATAAAGATGTCTCAAAGTGTCCAACAGCATTGGAAGTGGTCGTGGCGAGCTGAGATTGTCAGCAAAACATCCAAGAGGCTTTATTGCTGGCAGTTCAGTTGTTTCTACAATATCAAAATCAACGTTCATTTTCACATCTTCCATCAATTAATTCCTTAATTTATCACTCAATTGATTCTTATTTTTTATGAAAACAAATTATAACTAACTACAAAATATAATGTACACTAAATATGCCATTCACAGTGGGAAAAGACACAGGGTCATCTAGTTCCCACTGTCAATGGCATTTACATAGCTCAAAAAATTCACAGATAGAAAAAACAAGTTCAAAAGAAAGAATGGGAAGGGGTGGGGAGTCGCCGCATCATTGTTATCTTGCACATGAAGAAACGTACAGACCACCCACCACAAGAACCCCAGGCCCAACCCATGCGCGGCACCATCCACGCTCACTCATGCATGGATGGTGCAGCGCATGGGTTGAGCCTGGGGCCGCTGGTGGGTGGGCTGTACGTATCTTCATGTGCAAGATAACAACGATGCAGCCACTGAATTGATATATTCTTTCATAGTAAATTCTTTAAGCAGAATAACCCCATTGGTCCCTGGCGTTCAGGGGGCCGTGCATAAAATCTTACCAGTAAAATTATCGTTGATTGACTCTCTGAAAATTGTTCTGAAATCCGAAGCAACTTCTTGCCACAGCTAGGTTCATTATACCGAGAACGGGGGATATGGTTTTGTTTTTATTAACACGTTTACTAGATTTGGACGCTCGACCCAGACCACTTTTTTAACAATTCAAATGATCTATTCACAGATCTCGCAATCTGATGGTCTAGGAAGCTCTAGTTGGTGCCTAAATAGGATCACGTATTCCAGAGTAATCTTATGTGTCTCCGTTGACCGAAGCGCCATCATCAAGACAAAGAGCACAGAGAAACAAGGGATTCCATGTCATAAGTGTACTCTAACAGCGATGGCAACGATGAAATGCCTTAAAAGTCCTATCTAGCCCCTCTCTATCAAAGCCCTTTCTCCAATAAGCACGCTCCTTTCTGAGGAAAAATTCTAAATAAGCCCCCCTCTCTATTAAGTATCCCCATCAAAATCAAATTCAAGAAGTTACCAATTTTACATCTATTTAGCTACACACGTTTGCATTGTCAATTTTGATGTAGATTGGGGAAAAACTAAGTCGAATTCACGTTTTTGACTCGTAAAATTGTAAGGCTATAAGCCTGCATTTGCACAGAGCAGAAAAATCTAGAAATAGCCCATTGAAATCGATGAACCACACGTGTTGTTAATAATCGATAGCTAGAGAAATAATGCTGTGTTTGCGCATTTTTTTCTTGTTCTATTTATAGAGAAGCCTATTTACCACTGCACACTCCTTTTAGAAATTTACAAAATTAATAATACCTTGCTAATATAACTTAAGTGTAAGAGCTAAAACCTAAAATAACCAAATTACAAGTGCTAATATCTAGAGAGTCAAACTAAAGTATATATGACAAAAGATAAAAAGGAGTAAAATCAAAACTGTATCTATACTTACGAATTGGTGATCCAAAGTGATAAACATTGTTAACGAATGATCCACCTGTACCCATGTAACAGTTTTGTGAAGTTCCACCTTGATCATATTTAGTAGCTACTGAATCATCCCCTGCGTAGCATTCACCATAATATTGTATTGCGAAGAAGGTGAAATTCATGTTATGTTGTGCTCGAATTGCGGGGTCGGCCGCTTGTCTGGCGCATTTGACGACTGTCTCCAACATGTTAGTCCTACAGTTCAATTCAATTCGATGTAACTTTCCTCATAGAGCATAAGTATATACCGTAAAAGCTATATTAAACCCCCTCTCTATTAAACCCCCTCTCTATTAAGCCTCCCCTCTGAATCAAAATTTGAAATAAGCCCCCCATTCTATTAAGCCCCTCCACTTATACCTTATTCTAGAATTTACCAAATGTTTTCCATTTATTTAGCTACACAAACTTGCAAGTTAATTCTAGTATGGTTTGGGATAAAAACTGTGTCGAATTTATGTATTGGAGCCATAAAATTTTGTGTTGATTCTGCAAAAAATGGGATAAAAGAACTGAAAAGCTACCAAATACATCCTTGTCACATAATTTTTTTGAATTAGCCCCCCTCTCTATCAAGCCCCCCTCTTGAAGGCCCAAAATTAAACAAGCCCCTGGGGGCTTAATAGAGCTTTTACGGTACATATAAAAATCTGTATCCAACAGGGTGAGTCAGAAAAAAGTTTATGCGTTTGGCGGGCCATGGAATAAAAAGTATGAGGCCCATATTCAAAACGAAAGTGATAATCTATCAATCAAATGTTAACTTACTTGGGAAAAATTTAGTTTGGTAAAATCACACATCTTTAACCCTTTCACGCCCGGCTAAAATTAAGCTTAATGGGAAAACCTAATGTAGATTGTTGTTTTCCAGGGGGTATCATAATCAGTGACTCAGTAAGCAATAGATAAATGCAATGTGCATAACTTTTCAAATCAATCAAAATTCCAAATGCTTTACCCCCTGAAAAATTCGCAGTTCTCAATGAATACTCTTGGGCCATATGGCCCTTCCGGGGGTGAAAGGGTTAAGACCCAACAATTAGAAAGATACCTGTAAGGAAAAAAGAAAAAAAGGGGTTGTACGGGAATCGAGAATTCCACGTTCTATTGTGGTCCATGATTTATGTATCATTGAAGTTTACATTGCCAGTTTGAGATACTTAAGTCGAATTTCGGTAGAAGGTAAATCATGGACCAGAATTGAATATGGAATTGTTGTTCCCAAACATGCCCTTAACAGGATTTTCCTAATTTCTAAGTCTGTAAGATGAGGGATACTTCGAAACACAATTTTCTCATCTAAGTTGACCTTTGACTAACAGATGAACATTTTTTAGGCCAACTTACATGGGAAAATTTTGCTTGGTAAAATTACACATCTGAAGACCCAACAATTATAAAAATGCCTTTACGCGATTTGTATGGGAATCGAGGATTGCACTTTCCATTCTCATCCTTAATTTATGAGGCATTGAAGTCTACATCGTAATTTTCAGAAATAAACTTTAAGATCAGTAATGAGCAAATTATCGACCAGAATGGAATTTCCTTGTTCCCAAACATGCCCCTTTACCAGCATTTGTCTAATTTCTGGGTCTAAATAACAAGTGAAGGTGAAGGTGAAGGTGAAGTTGCGTTTTTCAGCGCCAAGCGCTGGGATCGCAGAAATAGAGCAGACCTAATCGAGTCCGCGACCCCTTGTCGTGACGCTCTATTTATGGGGCCTACCGGGACTCGAACCCACTCCGCCTGACTGTTCTGGCTGCAGTGTCAGAGGATTACACCACGGCGCCACAACACCTTCAAGTGATTTTACCAAACAAACTTTCCTCATCTAAATTAGCCTTTGACTGATAGGTTAATGAGTCTGGACTCCAGCTGCCTCTCTGTGTTTGAGCTTTGTTCTCTAAACCAATCACCTGCGTGACAGAGCTGCTGTAAAATTTGAAGCATGTGTTGCTCTGGGATCTCCACATTGAAATTGTTAAGAGAAAACGATAAAGACGATAAGGACGACAGCCACGATATGAAGGATAGCGATGTGTGCATAGACGATACGCTCATCACTCACCATGTAATACTGCTCCTGAAATTCCCAATAGCGGTTGGTATATACCTCTTTGTGAGATCATAGTTGTCTTTGAAACATCCAACGTCATAGAACTTAGGTACATCTTTGACCAATGGTGCAGCTAGAGAGGGAAACGAAAAACCATTCCTGACATTTGTACCACGTAAATACGGTCCAATACATTACAGTAAAAACCCGCATATAAGAACCTACAATTTTGCAAGTCAGCCTCATTAGGTTCTTATATATTGAGTATTTAGTGGGAAATTAGGCTGTTCAAGTGCCTAAATTAGCTCTTATTTTATTCAGGGCTTTCAGGTATTTCTTTTGTTCCGATTGAAACTTCAAGCCCATTTTTTACCGTTAATTCAGAAGTTCCTGAGTTCATGAGGCCTTATTCCCAACAGTAGTTCGTGGAAGAATCAGAAATTTTACAGAATACAATGAAAAGCTTTCAAATCATCTCTAGAGTTCTTTACAAGATGCACATATGGCATTATCAGTCCTCAAAGGTTCGATGACGGAGCAACTGGACCTTCAATTTAATTTGATGATCTCCACAAATAAGAACCTATTTCAAATTTCAGGCTGAATGGCTTCACATACTGGAGGTCTAATTCAAAAATCTCAGCCTGTAGGTTCTTAATCAGTAGGTTCTTATACGCGGGTTCTTACTATACTGCTATCCACTATAAGGCAAATGGAAATTCTATGTATAACATTTACGACAAAACTACGATTGCAATTTAGCGCACTAAACGAGAAAAAAAACCAGGCATAAGTTTGATCGCATAAGCCCTGTTTGCATTTGTGGAACAGCGAAAGAAGGTAATGAACATTTTCTCCAGCACTGCCCATTGTACGACATAGTGCGCTGTGATCTCCTCAGTCAACTCACAACTCACCTCGTCGTCCTTCGGAAGGGACGCTAAACTAGGGCTCCCATGTCTGTATGCGGCATGCACAGTGGGCCTAAATTAGCTTTCAGTAGCTAGAAATCCTGACAAGCCTACTCAAAATAAACTGAAAACAAACAAAAAAACTCTCAGAAATAACGCTCAAAAAAGATACAAGGACTTACCATCTACACATGCAGGAAGACTTCCACAAGATGGTGAAGTGTATGTGCCTAAGGGGGCAGCAGCACAGTTCTTTATGTCAACCTCTGTTTTGTTCTCATTCTCACATTTGAGAGTCACTAACTTCTTTCCTGGTAGAAATAACAAACTTTTGTAAAAGGATTCACTGTAGAGGCAATAGACAAAACGAAGGTAAAGGAAAAGTAGATTTGAAAAACTGAGAGTGAATGAAAGCCTGTTTTTAGTCACGTGCAGGTTGCGCAAAAACTCGGAAGCATTTTCATTGGTCAATAAGCAATCTATTGCCTTGCAAAGAAATTCATGTGGTTTTTACGTCATTCTAATTGCAAAATGGCGTCGTCGGAGAGCAAAATGGCTTCGCAAACAATAGGTTGTTTATTGACAAATTAAAATAGTTCTGTGTTTTGGCAGAACCTGCAGGAGACTAAGAACGGGCTTTCATTTGCTGGTTTGCAGACCCTACTCGCATCAGAAAATGAATTCAATTCAACGGGAAATTTCAACTCTACGGAAACTGTAGGGGATGCACCCAGGCTATGTGAGTGGCCGAGTGGCTTATACAGTTTTCGTAATGTGACTGAAGTTAAGCTCGGTCGAGTGAGGTCAAACTCCAGATGGGTGACCTTGGAGGCTAGGCCTCACAACTCACCTCGGCGTCGTTCAGAAGGGACGTTAAATTTGGGGTCCCAAGGCTGGATGCTGCATGCACAGTGGGCCCAAATTAGCTTTCAGTAGCCACAAATCCTGACAAGCCCACTGAAAACAAATTGAAAACAAACTGAAATTCAAAGAATCACAGCAAAAATACCTGAGCCACATTTAACAAGACATGGTCCATCTCTATCCGCTACCCATCCACAATTCGCAGAACATTCCATTGTCCTTGGAGCAGGTTTAGCCAATGCAGAACAATAACTGTCACTCATTTCAGAACCAGTGGCTACCATGTGGCATACAAAATAACTCTTCTTTGTTCCTTAAAACAAAAACATTACAAAGAGGTATTTAAATATTCGATTTAAATTGACACCGTTTAAATATCCTTCTCTAAGTAACGTCAAATTTCAACCAATTAAGATGTTGGATTAACCAGCTTAAATGAAACACTTGATAACCTGCTTTCATTAATAAGATGGTTCAACTTGCAAGTGTGAATGCGGCCTAAAGGCCTAAGAGTTGCCCTGTTCTGCCAATTGTCTTTACATGTGGAACCAAAGGGCAAATCACTCAACAAATAGTGTACGATATTATGGGATTTTCGAACCTCTCAGATTTTTCAAAAATTTTTGAGGTTATTTCTAATATTTTCGAAGATTTATCTTCAGCTTTCTAATACTGAAATCTTCAGATTTTCTACAAAGCTTTCTAATACTGAAATCTTCAGATTTTCTACAAAGCAATATTTTACAAGATTTTCAATAATTTTCGAGATTTTACAAGGCTTCTCAAGATTTCACAAGGTATTTGAGGATTTAAACGATTCATAAGACTTTCCAAGAATTGAGAATCTGCATCATTTGTTGGAGGTGACTAGCTGGGCTGTTTTTAGATTTTTGAAGATTCCCAGGATTTTCTTTGGGATTTCGAGGATTCTGTGAAGATCTTCACAATTTAAAGGATGTTTGGATTGATTACCTCTCGCATGAAACTGTATCAAGACTATTCAAATCTATGCCTCGAAGCAAGAAGTGCGCCTGGCTGAAAGGAGGGCAAGCCATTTGGTAAGTACGGACTGGTAATCTTCAACAAGTTGTTTGTTTACCTTTGCCACATGTGACGCTGCATGATCCCCAGATCTCTTTCCACGTATAAACCATAGGACATTCTCCCATGTTGCAAGGTATTGTTCCCGGTGTTGGTTTCGTCCCTGTGCATTTTGAGTCATCAACTGTAACTTTGTCACTATCCCTTGTACATATGACGACTGGATGCCGCAAACCTTTCGATGTGATAAAAAGATCAGCTTATACAGTCTAGAACTTCAGATAATATTGTATCAATTAACTTTTTATGTTTCCTTTCAGAGTTTCACATTAATCCACTTTTTCTTATGCAGGATTTACAGTTTTCTCTCACTTTACAGGCTAATTTGGTTGTCATTCTTTAAAGGAGAAGTCTGGCGTTCGTATGATTTATGATAAAGTACAAGTAAAGTCAGTAGCTGGTAAGTCTGTTTTGTAGCGTTACTCATAGCACCAGCATCAAGGAATATAGTTACCTCTGCAGGGGCGTAAACCTTGAAGAGCACGCTGCGAAGAAAAGCAAAAGAGAAGGAAATGGAATTCCCTTTCCTTCTCCTTCACTTTTCCTTCGCAGTGTTCTCTTCGTAGTTTACGCCTCCGCGGAGGTAATTATTTTCCTGAGTGCTGATATACCACGGCATAGACTTTCGGAGCAAGTCTACGAACGGAGTGATTTGAAAACGGAGACATTTGAAAACACAGAGCATGGAAACATAACCTCAATATACCTGTGCCACATGTAACACTGCATGCTCCATTGGTGACATTCCATGAATATGTCTCAGGACATTTCGGCATGGTGCAATCTCTTGGTGATCCCACTGTTGGTTTTATTGAAACTTCACATAAAATGTCGTCAACTTTCGCCGCATCTCGTCTTCGTTTGCAAACGATTTTGTCAGTGATTGTCCCTATGAATAACAATTGTGCAAAATATGTCATCAGCATTTGTCAAGTGGGTTCCAAGTTCCAACTCCTCCTCAGAAATCGTTTGAATCTGATTTCGATGACTCATTATATGTTCCTTGCTAATTCAAGCTTCTTGAGGCCTGTTAACCAAATTCGATTTCAAAGGAAATTTCCTTTGAAGTTGGGTCTGGTTAAAAGGCTAAGCTTCTTGCAAAGTTCCGTTCTTAAGGGTTAGGCGTTTTTATAAGAATCTTGGATCAGGCCATAGTTCTAGACGCTTTTTCATTTTTTTGCATTCTACCACTGAGAAGTTCTTAATCATTTCCTCAAGTTTTAAATACATTAGCTATCATGCAGGATCTGCAGATATGTTTCTTGACATTTAGAACATCATAGAGCAATAGATAAACAGTGTTTCAAAAAAAAATACCAGTTAATACTGCTCAAAGATAAAGGTTCCACGATGTATTTGCCAGAACATCCTTGAATTCATGTTTTATAGTTTCTTACTTCTTGTCAGACAGTGTTAGAGTTTCTGGCAATTTTGGCCATCTCAAGACCAGTTCCTTATAAACAAGTTTCGTATAAAACAGCTGCATCACAAACTTTAAACTTTGAATGAATGAAAAGTATAACACAGTAGCACCTTTTCGCACACTGAATGTCAATTAATCGGTCAGGCTTCGCCAGCTGCGACTGCATTGCAGCGCTTGCATAGTGATTGATCGAAGGGATCGATCAAAAACATTGCCAATCCAGACCTATATAGACTGGGAGCGCTGTATGGAGGTCTTGCAGTCTGGCGGTATTCCCTGTCTAAAAATTTCCTTCTCAGAGCGGTACATAATATCATTGTTACTTTCCTCATTTCTCTTTTCTCTTTTGCTATATGCAATAACCTTCAGCTTGTTGAAGTTTGCATTAATTGGTAGATAGATAGATAAGAATATTCCTTCTTACAGCCGATCTGATATCATCTAGAAAGTAGCGCGCCATCCTAGACCTCTTTGAAAAAGACTGTTGCATTTTCTTACCTGTACCACATGTAACACTGCACGTGCCAGTCTCGATATGCCATTCATATATTTCAGGGCAATCACCAGCGTTGCAAGCTTTTGTTGTTGGGGGTTTCGTGGCGCCGTTGCACATCTCTTCAGATACAGTCATGTTGTCATTTACTCTCTGGCACGTAACAGTTATTGGAATGATACCTTAAATTGATCAAATTAAGTAGATAATCAGTAAAGAACTCCCAAAATATGAAGACAGACAGCTGGGATTGACTACAACAGACCCTTTAGCTATTCTTTGAAAGACCCTGGATTGAGGGTTGCTTCTACACAATTCTATACTCTCAAGTACCAAATGACCCCCCCCCCCCCGTTGTTAATCTTTGAAAATTTTCCAACTCCCCCGCTTTTATTCCAACCCTTTTATTAATGTTTGGAAAATGAAATGATAGTAAACATGAAACGCAAGAAGTCTCAAGAAGCGCATTCAACAGAACCAGAGTTCATCAGTAAATTTATCAGTATCATTACTGCTCACATAAATATATAAAAGATACGTGAAAACGAATATTTTGCGTTATAAAATGACTCAGCTTCTCAGGTTGTAGTCAATGCAAGTTTCGTTCTGCAGTGAAAATTATAGAAACGTAGATGATTTAGCTTCATTATTTAGGCCATTCCAAAGCTTAGCCCCGCGTTAGGAAAAGCTTCTTTGGCCTAACGATGTCTTTAAGAAAGGAACTCTTAAACTGACTCCAGCGTTCCTGAAAGATTTATAAGTTGACCCATTGATTCTCATAAACATGTCATGTTGTATTCATGTACGATGGCGCATTACAGTTCAGAGATCTAAATAGGATTCGTTGTTTTAATAAACTTACCATCGCCACAACTAACACTGCAAGTACCAGCTTTAGAAACCCATTCATATGAATTACATGCATGAGTGTTGCAAGCCTTTGGAGCAATTGAACTGACATTTGGTTTTGAAGCAGTAGAACAGAAACTATCATTTAATCTGGTCTCTGAGCTTTCCACATAGCAAGCGGCATAAGCAGTTTGCAGACCTATGAGATATCAGTAACAATTTAAACACGATATTCATGCTCTCTTATTATCATGGATATTGGGAATGTGGAAGAGGTTACTGTAAAGAATCAAAACTATCAGGCCAACCTTTGTGTTTTCTTTTTTCCATTTCGGTATTCTATGTTTTCCTGTCGATTTAGCATTTTTAATCTGCTGCTAGTCATATTTCAAACGGCCATATTGTTTTGAACAAAGTTGTTGTATGTTGTTCGGTCTGTGAAGCTCCTTCAGTAGAGACCGAACAACATGCAAAGACTTTATTCAAAACAATACGGCCGAATGAGACTTGGAGTGCACAGGAACTGGCAGCATGCTGAAAATGTTAAATCAACAGGACAACCGAGATTATCGAAACAGAAAAACAAAATAAGGTAGGCCTGACAGCTCTGATTCTTTGCAACGATGAATAATTCAATGACACCTTCCACGTTTCCCAACACCCATGCTATTCAATCAAACATGCAACATAAATTCAAATGTTAAAAAGGCTGGTGTAAGAATCCATGACCTATTTCCTTGAAAAGAATGGCTTAAAAGAAACCTTAGCTTGTTTCGTATGGTTCTACAACTCGACTTCTCTGAAATCATCAATAATTTCATAATTCTCAGAAAAAACTTCTGCAATTTCACAAGCATGGCATTCCGCTTGTAATTTGTAAGTTGTAATTTGGGTGCCCAAAATGAACTTCAATGATGTCAACTACAGCAAACTGTATTAAGTCTAGACAAAGCCATCAGACAAAGAAATAACTTCAAAGTTACCTCCGTCGCAAGTCTTTGAGCATGCTGTGTATTTGATGACCCATGCTGGACACGGTTTATCAAAATTACAGGCTTGTGACACTCCTGGTTTTGGGAATGTACTGCATTCCAGATCACGAACAGTTACTAATGTTCCATCTGCATTTATTCTTTGGCATGACAACTGCTGTGTCTGTGTTCCAGGACCACAAGTTGTTGAGCACTAGAGAAAAAGAAAGTTTCATTGACAATTTGCTGTTACATCAATTTCTCTTCACTTTCAAATTTTCTTGCTATGTAAAGGAAAGCGAAATTCTTTAGCAACCGGTTGTCTCGAAGCAAATACCCATATTTTAAAAAAATCAGCAACATTAGACTACAACTGATAAATGTATCAATAATTTGCACAAGCAGCTAAAATTATTTAAATGTACAAGACGATTGTGATTATAAATAAACTATTAGACAAGCGTTTCGGGACACAACTCTGCATCAGCAATAGTCCTAACTTTCATTGCTAATCAGGGGTTATGCCCGAAACGTCTAATCATAATATTCAAGGCTACATTTTCTATAAAATCAATATTTTCGTGTAAACTTAATTAACCCTTTCACGCCCGGTTAAAATCAAGCTTAACAGGAAAACCTAATGTAGACTGTCGTTTTCCAGGGGGTATCATAATCAGTGATTCAGCAAGCAATAGATAAATGCAATGTGCATAACCTTTCAAATCAATCAAAATTCCAAATGCTTTACCCCCTGAAAAATTCGCAGTTCCCAATGAATACTGTTGGGCCATATGGCCCTTCCAGGGGTCAAAGGGTTAACACGTTGTTCTTGGAATTTCTTTCTGGTTTGCAGGCCAAGGATCAAATCGCTCTCCCTGGAAAATATAATCTTATGATTGGTTTAAAAAGTAGCAAACTCGGCTCTTTATTCCGGCGTTTCTGCTGTTTAATATACTGCAGGAAGAACTGACGATTAGCGAATCAATTTTACTTGGTAAACTAAGCTTTAATTTGGCAATAACAGAAAGAAACGTACACTATCACTAGAGCCGAATTGAAAAATAAAAGGACCACGGGTTAGGGTTAGGTTTAAAATGAATGCGAGAAAGAAACAGGGGTTAGGAATGTAGATCACTTTTCATGATTCATGAATTCAATTGCTCAGATATCGACATTGGAAATAAATGTCTTACCGAAAGAAAGAATTTCACTTACGGGAGACCATTTTCCAAGTTTCCATTCTGCTTTGCATATAATAACACTGCAGTTCTCTGCCAATGAAACATTTGGTTTCGCAGTCGTACAAAGGCTGTCGGCAACCGTATGAAACTTTTGGTCAGATCGAAACTCGGAACAAGTGAGGTTGCGAGCTCTTTGTCCTGTACCACAACTTTTGCTGCAAGTGGTCCATGGATGAATGTACCATCTACAGGGCGAAAAAGATTCAAATATTAAGCCTAGCACATACCTAACGTAGACTTATCACCTGAGTCGTCACTTTTGCTCTATTGTTGTACAAAACTGTTCTGTCGACTCCTGCTTTCTAGAGCAGCAATACTTCTCGATGACATGATTGTGAGAAATACCGTAAAACGTCTGATGTAAAACAAACAGGTATCAAATCTTTTCTAGCAATTAGGAATTATCATATGTGTTGAGAGTAGTTTCTTCTTGTTGATGTTGCTCTTTTTCACTGCACAGATTCTTAGGACGCAATGGACAAGGCGTTGTCTTAATCTTTGGCCTCCTGTGCAAACAAGGACATATTTTGTTGATACAATAGCAACAGTTGCCTTAATTGACAACTCATTTCAAAGCGAGTAATGATTGCAGACAAATGAATTTCTCTCAACCTGTAAATCGCAACAAACACGGCAGCAAAAGTTGCCCCGAAACCAGTAGGGCAAACTCTCGCCGTGCGCGAGCGAAAATGGGGTTTAAGTTCAGAGCATTTATATATTCATAACGAAAGAAGAAGGTAAATCTGAATTTGTGTCTCATGGATTTTGTTTACTTGATTCAGAAGCCAAGCAGAAGGCATTAAAATTCTTGAGTATTTTGGGTTTAAATGAAACAATTACCGCACAGCTTCTTAATCAAATAAACAAAATCCACGAGGCAGATTTACCCTTCATCTTTCGTTATAAGCACATAATTTCTGCTAAAAACCATCTTTCGCTTGCACAAGGCGAGAGTTTGCCCTCCTGGTTTCAGGGCAAATTTTGCGGCCGTGTTTGTTTTGATTTACTAGTTGAGAGACTTTCCCTTGCCTCCAGATGCTAATCGCTTTGAAATGAGGTGTTAATTAAACCAACTGTTCCTATTGTGCTACAAAATCTGTCGTTGCTCCCTGTGCTATTGTCTTTGTGGTAATGTAACGTAGATTCTAAGAAGTGTAATCTGTAATATGTGTTGTAAAATTTTTAATGGAATACAAGGAAAACTGTTATTAAAGAGCTTTTGTAATAAGTTATTACATCAGGGCAAAGGACCGGTAAAATGACGTCACACAGACATCTGGAGTAGCGATTTTTTATGAAGAACTTAAAACAGATTTCATCTCCACGCAAATTTCATTCCTCACAAAATACCCTCTCTGTCTTATTCGTTTTTGCATCGTATCTTGTGACTATGGCTTTTGTCAACCATCGATTGTAGCAATTGTCGCTGTAGGATATGTAAATAGGGTATTTTAAGCATTGCTTAGTGCATCTTATGAACTGTAATTTCTTTTGTTTTTGTAAATAGTTGGTCTTCATCAGTTCTTGAAGTAGAGCTATTTAAAAAACCAATTTTAAAGAATTTTATGATAAAAAATAATAATAATAATCGATCATATGATGTCATGGAAAGGAGGAGGACTAACAGAGAGAACAGTTTGTGATACAACGGCAGAAAATTATGAATTGGGGGGAGGGGGGGGAGAATAATACTAAACAGATACGTACTGAGGCGGACAGGGCTTGTCATTGCATGCCTGACTCGTATTAAGCTTAGGCAAGGATTTACAGAATGCTGCACTGATTTCGCTTTTATCATCTGCTCTGCGACAAATTGCTTTTCTTGTTTGCACTCCTACAATGAGAATGCTTATAAAATGACAAGATCTTGATGCAATGGCTATTTTTGTTTGACAAGTAACATACGCGTTTGGCGGGTTGTGGAATAAAAAGTATGGGGCCGATAATCAAAACTGAAATGTTGATCTATCAGTCAAAGGCTAACTGATCTAAAGGCTAACTGATCTATCAGTAAAAAGCTAACCGATCTATCAGTCAAAGGCGAACTGACCAAGTGATATCAGCAATTCAAAGTACGCAGGGAAAAAAGGGACGAAAAGGCATAAGTCTGAGCAAAAAGCAAGTAAATTTGTGAGAAAAATCTTGAATGTAATCGAATGAAAGTAAAATCAAAAGAATGAGAAAGATGGTGGAAGTAAAATTTTACAAATTTGTCGGTAATCCCGTATGTGCAAACAACTACCAGCTATCAACTAAAGGTAATCGTGTACGATTTTTCAAACATTAGATACATTTCCTTATATACCCTGTACAAGGTGTCTCAAAAATCGTTCGACGTTTGATTGAATATCAGAAAATAAGAGTAACATGAACAGGCTAATGGGAAGATAACCCTTGCCCTTAGATTTCGAAATTTTAGAGACCAGAATCTTGCAAATCGATTAAAAATTCATCGAGTTGCGAGCTTTCAAGGGTCAAAAATATGACAGCTGAATCCAGAGACCTAAAGATTACTTATAACGCAAAGAGCTCGAAGATCGAGGTAAAAGAAGGTTATCCCCTGCCATGCCTCTTGTTGATATCAGAGCAAACCAAATAGGACCTCTAAAGTAATTCAATCTTTATAATCATTGTCAAAATATGCTTCAGAATGCATGCATCCAACAACAGTAGCTCAAAGAATAATCAATGAAAGACTGAATCTTTTTCCCTAACAGCATCAATAAGCTGGAAAGTTGATTTATCGAGAATCGTTCGAAATCCCGTTGGTTTGCCTTGAAACGATTGAGAATTAACAGAAATGATGGCCCATTTAGAGGCCTCTGGTTTCAGCTTTCGCAAAAACTTGAATTTCAAAGGCTTGTAACTCCGTGAATTTTAGCGGACTTGCAAGATTTTTGTGTCAAAAATTACATCAAATCTGAAGAAGAAAGTTAGTTTCAGAAGATCGTGATTTTTTAGTATTTAATCAAACGATAGACATTTTTTTGAGACACCCTGTACACTGTACTAGACGTTTTACTGAAACATCTTAGGCCGAATAGCAACACTCCTTAAATGAATGAAATTAATGGAAACAAGGGATATAACTATCCGATGATTTGCGCACTGGTCAAATTCAATTTTAGATATGAATTTGAATCACTGCACAAAAATCGCCACTTAGAAGTGAAAACTGCGGTTTAATGCTTATCTTTACAGACGTTACTATCTATAGGCTGGCGAGCTGATTTTGATGAAATAGGTCCTATGTCTTACACGCTGTTTCCTTCTACAAAGAAGCAAAACTAGGAAAACCTCCAATGATTCGTAAAGAGACACTGTATCAATCTACAATAGTAAATGAGATGCGTGATAGTCTGGCTTTACTCCCAAAGGGTTGCAACATCGTTGTGGACTTTCGTTCCGTGTTTCCGATGTTTACGTTCATTGAATCGAAGTATATTAGCTTTTAGGCGCATAACAACAGGAGTTATCGGCAGTCTGTAAACCATGGAATCATGAAATGACGGAACGACACGACGAAATGCCGGAATAAAATGACGGAATCATACAAAAGTGTAAGATATCTGTCTCGTATGTTCCTACTGAATATACGTAAACGACATACCAATGCTAAAAGTTGCCTTTTCTCAATGGAAAACCAGAACTTTGGTAACACCTTGAGTAACACCTAAGCGGTCAAATTCTTCCGACTTAAATAAACTCTTGGTCTGCTGCCAAAAATCAATGAAACTTAATCCTCACCAAAGACTGATTTGTAAATCGATAAATTCTTCAGCTTATCTTCGCAAAAGGGGGGCTTTTCCCCCATTCGAGTCTAGATGCCTTTATTTTCAACATATCAAACTGCAATAAATAATTTTTGATCACGAACTCACGAGTGGATAGTATCGAAGTCATATCATTGCATGCATAAATAAGCCAAATAATGCTGTGCATACATATATGGGGACAGGGGTCTCTTCATAGCGTGCCGAACGCACCGGTAATCCCCCACTACTTTTCTTGTTTTTGTGAAGTCACGTTACTAAAGTTTTGGTTTCATTTAGAAGAAAAGAAAATTGGGGCATTCGTATCGTGTTAATACGTTTAGGAGGAGCCTACCTATAGAAATATTACACTCTGATTTGTCTGTCATATCATTCCATCGTTTCCGCATTTCGTTCCGCCGTTTCGTGATTCCGTGGTTTACAGACTGCCGGTGTTATTGGCTATGACGCAGTTACTCTCTTGTTGAAGTAAACAACGTTTGTTCCATTGTTCACAGGGCTCAATTTAATTGGCTATAACAGCAATCCTTATTATCTGTAGAGCTACATAAAACCTGTACGTTACATCTAGCCTGTACAAAGCTATCTTCCAATCAACAACCTCGAATTAGACTCTGGTTCACTGATTTCGAGCCTATTTCAAAGATTTGCTGCTTGCAGCGCAAATCAATGAGTACACAGGGCCAAGTCTATAAGCATGATGTACAAATTCTGAAGTAAAAAGATGAATTACCTTTGGCACAAGTTTTGCTGCAACTTCCCCATTCTCCAGAAATAGCATATTCAACGGCTGATGCATTGCCCTCTGAAGGGACGAAGTACTTCCAGGTAATACCTTGCGCAGGACTGTAATATACGTTGACGAACTACAAGAAAGGATATGTTTTAAATCATGAAAAAGATTGCACAGATGGTCAAAAGGCTTGCTCTTAGATTTTCTGGCTTGAACTGAACTTCAATGACTTTGCTGCAATTTTGTTTATGAAGTTTTAACGGAATTTTTCTTCGCACAAAGAGTTCCTTTTTGAATTAAAAAAAATTCGATCAGGATGTTACCTAATGATTCTTAGTTACAAATAGAAGGGTGTTACGTCACGTCTCTTCAGTACCTCTCTTTTAGAACTGATCAAAAGTATGAATCTTTCGCTCAAGTTTTACCTTTCCCTGCCCAACTTTTAAGAAAAGATCCAATATCCTTAGGGATTCTCGGCCGATTTTCATAGACATTTTCTTCGATATTTTTGGGGCAAAAAGCCCGTTACTTGCCAAAAATTAAGTTTCCTTTCACTTTAAACAAAAAAATAAGAAAATGAAGTATTCATCAACCAGTTTTCAGAACTGTGACGAACATAACCCAACCAACCTTAAGAGCAAAACAGTCGACAGCTATACGTTACAACTTTTAACAGTAGCCATTTTTAGTTACAATCTGTGAACCATGTTTAGGGATTCTCTAGGCTGGCTTAAACCCCAGCCTTATGAGCAGCAAGCTCCTGTTGTTCTGTGTATCGAAGTTTTCGCTATTTCTTGATAACGAGTATACGCTCGAAATGTCGTGTTTTTGAACATCTACGCTACATTTGGTACTTACATTTTTTATTAATAGTATTATCGTTTAATTTGCATAGTACCACACACAACAAACATATCTTTATTTAATTAAAAAGGAACTGAGACAGCTTTCACACGATACCGGCACAATCTGAGAACGGTAGGAAATTTGATAGTAAAAAGTCGCTGCAGGACTTTGATGCCAAAGGAAAGTACCTACACCCTAAGAATCGACCAGCCTCGATCCAAAGCGTCGAAAAATGTTCTTTTTACATCATTGTCAAGTGTTCACATGATGATGTTTCAAATTTATGCCGGTTAGGGTTCCGTTTTCAAAATCTACCGTTTTTCAAAATTTTCCGGCAAAACATGTGCCGTTTTCGTGTGAACGGGAGGCCTATCCGTCACATTTTTCACCGTTTTCAAAATGTACCGGCATCGTGTGAACGGTAGCTCAAATTTTGCTACCGTCACTCGTCCAATTTTTCACCGTTTTCAAAATGTGCCGGCATCGTGCGAACACAGTCTGAGTGATCTAAGTAAGCCTGCTGATCAAAGTTGCTCCGTTAACGTGTATGTGTGGCATATATGGCATTTCTATATACTCACATACAATCTGACTTTATCAGTGAATGAGCCAGTAACTCTTATTTTATCGGCATAATAATAGTCTTCCATTATGTATCTCAGACTAGCTCCTGCTACACTATGAGTGCCCGACCAAGCTGGTACGTAGTAGGCCAAACTGCTGCTATCACCAACTTTAACACCTGCAAAATACAATGTTTAGTGTGTCAATATGACGGAAAGTCTTGGACATGTTGGCAATTTTAAACGTTTACACTAGACTCATTACATAAGTCCCTCTAACTTTCACTTGTTGTTGCTGTTATCGCTTCAAATGAGCGACAAGTCTGCAGGGTGAGCGAGACGAGAATTTTGGAATGAGTCTATAGTTGCACATCGTTCACACTAGACTGATAGCCTGAGCCCCTTGTTTCCCTATTCTCTGTGGCTTGATAATGTACAGTCGGCCAGCAGAGACACATATAATACTTCGATTTACGATTTTCGTCCCAGTTATCGCTGCTACTAACTTAACCATAACTACCGCCCTTAGCCATGGACGTTGTGGACACAATTTGGGAGTTAATCGTGTCCACAATAACTGGCCTAAATGATCCTAAATGAATAAATATATTTTGTTACCTTGCTTGTCTTCAATTAACTGTTTATCTTCTCGTTACTGTTTGGGAGAACATCAGGCTGCTGTGGACGGTTTTCGCATGGCCTAAATTTCGAACTGCACCGCGATTTAAAGCCGTGGCCTGAGAACCAGTTCCCAGATCGACGCGGCCTTCTAACGACCCATCCAGTAAATTAAAATAGTCATTTTCTATTTTAATTTAATAGATAAGTAAACTTCAAAGCCTTTGTGGACTCACGACATTGTCAGACTTATCGCAACAACAGCAACGATAACAACAACAACGATGACAACAACAGCAACATCTTAATTTCTTCTCAAAATGGTTTGAGCGTCCATCAGTCTAGCCTCACGACATAGTCCCAGATATCGCAACAACAACGACAATGATAACAACAACAACAACATTTTTTATTTTGCTCAATCTGGGCCTTATGGACTTTGATATAAAATTTTGAGAGGGAGATGAACACGTTTACGTGTGCCCTCTTGAATGAGGCTGCTGTGTAGTCTCAGAAGCGAGGCAAGCGACCTTCGACAGTTGGGAATTCTCAATGCTGCGGTGAAGTTCATGGAAGCAAATTGGCCGTAAAAATGAGGCACCCCTGGTTAACAGTGAAAGGTTTGTTGATTCTTGGATCGAGGAAACATTTGTATGGATACTTGCGGCTTTTGCTCATGGCTAATATCACTGAAAACTTGAAATCTGAGCTGCTTTAACATTGGAGTTTCGAGCCGGCAACTTAGGCCCATCCACCATTGCCTGGAGTTCGTACAGTGTTGCTATGGTTTCCATATCAAGTTATGAAATCGACAGGGGAAACCTTCATCTCAAATTTCAGTGTCAAAGTCTATGAGGCGTAGTTGGAGCGTCCATCAGTCTATCAATAGCGATCACTACGAACATGTCATCAGGCTAGAGGCGTAGTTGGAGCGTCCATCAGTCTATCAATAGCGATCACTACGAACATGTCATCAGGCTAGAGGCGTAGTTGGAGCGTCCATCAGTCTATCAATAGCGATCACTACGAACATGTCATCAGGCTAGAGGCGTAGTTGGAGCGTCCATCAGTCTATCAATAGCGATCACTACGAACATGTCATCAGGCTAGAGGCGTAGTTGGAGCGTCCATCAGTCTATCAATAGCGATCAATACGAACATGTCATCAGGCTACCATCAGTCTACCAAATAGCGATAAATACAAATATGCAATCAGTCTAAAGCTATTGTATGAAATTGGAGGGAAATTTGACTGTTACAGATGAATATCTCAATTCTCCAGGTACCAAAACAAATATGAAAATACTCACTGAGAAAACTGAAAGTGTTTCCATGTTCATCTGCTTGGAAATTGATTGCACCACTTGGGACAGTTGTGACAAGATGGTGACCTGCAATTTAAACCATATATGAAAAGGCGTTTGGAAAACGTTCATGCCAATCATATGGCAAAAGAAAGGAAGCACAGCTGTCCATGGGAAAAGCTCTGGTGTGTTGCACAATCTTGTTTTATATCAAGCTAAGAACGATCAAAAAGGAACATAAATTGGTTGATAATAACGGCATGTTGTAAAAAGCGGACTTTATAACCCTGAGACCCCTAGCGGCATAAAGTACTGAAGATGAAAACATACCATTACGACACCTCATGAAGAGTAAAGCTCGAAACGTTGTGTAATATCACTTCTCAAGTACAAAGTCGTATTTTGTAAAGAATTAATTGATTACAGTATGATTAAATGACTTGAAATGAGTAAAGCAAGAACTTTGAGATCGAATTACTAGGTTACTTCTGTATTTTTAAGCGGAACCTTTTGTCTTAATTAACAAGTAAATTAAGTATAATATAAGCACTCTGATGCATTTTGAAACAAGCACGAAATTTCGAGCATAGCCCGATATCAAGAAAGGAACTATTAAAACCGACACTAATCAAGCTAAAAGAAGGACAAATTCGAAGATTAGGACAGCAGTCACGGCAATCGATGTGATGCAGAAGCGACTGAGAATAGGAAAGGGTGTAGGAATAGAATTGTGATTAATAAAGCGCTATTGGAATTGTGTAAACTTTTTGTTGAGTCCTAACGATACAATACTCCATAAAATAGATTTCGACTTGCTGGAAAATTGTATCCTGCAGGACTCAACAAGCAATTTACGCACCTCCAGTGACATAATTTACTGGCTTATCTCTTTACAATTACACTACACGCAACAACAAGTTTTGAACTTTTGTCTCACCGACAATACTACAAAAGATAGTCACAAACAGACTTACCACTGCTGCTGTATGTTTCGGTTGATTTTCCACTGACAGGCTCGCATGTTGAACCGTCACCTCCGCAAATTCCACACCGATCTGGGATTGAGCCTGACTCCAATACCAAGTCGCAGCCAACTTTCTGTAGAAATGAAACAACAAAGAGGAATGACCGAAGAGGAAGTACCAGGCATTTCATTTCTTGATAATTCCGGGAAAGGCTGACATTCGACGAAAGTGAATGTTTGTTCCACGCAAAAATTTCATAGATATTGCACCAAGAAGGACACAAGCTACGAACAAACTCTTCTCCAATACCACAATCATCAAACTGCACTACTGATGGTCTTGGTGGTTCGCACACATGTCGTTATCTTCGTAAAAGGCTTTCAAAACCATAAACTAGGATTCGAAATCAGCAAAATTTAAGTTTGCGCAATAAATTGTAATTTGACATTGTAACAAATGGTCTGTTCTGTAAACATTGTAAGTTTTAGGGCGAAGGGTCCGTTGAAATCAGCGAAGTATGTAGCTTTCAAATTATTCCCAAAAGTGATCCCGGACAGCATACGGCTCAAATCTTTCAAATCTTTAAAAAGGTGGGTGTAAAATTGTATCACATTTTTCTTTGAATTCATGTGCTTGAAAGAAACTTTAGGTAATTTGCTGTAAATCTACCGTGGCAATTTTTTGATATATTGATTATTTTCAAAATGGCGGCATTTTGACTTATTTGGCAAAAATTCATCAAAAATTTTGAAGAAATCAAAATCGTCGTAAATCTTAAATCAATTGAGAGAAATTGATAAAATCTTCAAGATATCCATAGTTTATGAAGGTCTACAACGTGGTTGCAAGCAGAAATCTGTTGCTCTTCTGGTTAAGGATTTAGAAATTTGATGACGTCACAGCCTCAAAATTAATAAATGCCACCATATTGAACGTAGTCAAGGTATCAAGAAATTGCCACGGCAAATTTATTGCGAATTATCTGAAGGTACTTTCAAGCACTTTAATTCAAAGAAAAATGTAATAGAATTTTGGGTGGAAAAAGTATCGGACCATGGGACTATTGGTCCCAGAAAATATTTTGGCTCCCAGAAAGAAACAGATCACACCTAAGAATGCGCAATGTAATATGCTAACATTCTGGAAACAAAAATTAAAAACACGAAAGAGTAAGACAAAGTATATCAGTGAATAAAATAGCTATGTTCAATAATCATAAACTTGCATACTATGGATAAACTGATTCCTCTTGAGCCATATTGTGGACTTTATTCCATTGATGTTGAAAATTTTATCTCTCAAAATCATATCTTCATGCTTAAAATACCAAGAAGTCAGTTTTTTAATGAGCAGTTGCCTTTATGTCTTGTATGGCCACAGAAAATGTTTCAATTTCTGATTGCGGTCCCAGAAAGAGAAAAGTATTTTCCACCCCTGATTTTACACCCACCTTTTTAAAAGATTTGAGCTCTATGCTATCTCGGACGAGTCAATAAAAATGCCCGGCGTTTGAAAAATGCTGGTCCCTGAATATTTAATAGCAATAATATTGGAAACTGTCTTGTTTTACTCCCAATATGTCCAATTAGGTTTAGTAATTTACTCGGCTTTAATCGGCCATTCCTTCCTGTCAAAATGGGAGACTTTCTGCAGAAAGCTCCATTCCAAAATTTGCAAAAACGAGTGATACACCATGCAAAATACCCCTGTTTTCCTTCCTGGCAATAATGACTCTTGGATGCATTCATGCATTTTGTCCTCTTGGGAGAACGGAATCCCCCTGACTAAGCTATTCATACTAGGGGAAGACCTTTTCATTCCACAAGAGGATGGCACGTGTTAAATGGTGCTCAAGTCATCATTGTGAGGCAAACGTATTTGCAGAAACTTGCTCAAAATTCTTGCACGTTTTTTAAGGCTTTTCGAAAGGGATTTTTCAGATTATCCTTCACAAAATCTGAACAAAGCGACCGATTTCAGCCAGGAAACATTCTAAAAATAATTAAACATGTTAGTTATTCAATCAGCTATTACAAAATATCATTGCTTGTATACTCAATGAGCAGTAACCTTTCAAACGGCAGGCCTATCTTTACTCATCCGGCATATTTGGATCCAAATAAAGTGAAAATTATAGGTATGATAATTTTCGGCATCAATATCGTCAAAATGATATCTTTGGGCTCTGCAGAGGCAATCCTGACCTCACTTTGCATAATTTCGAGATATCTATTGTTTCGAGATTTTCGCTTACAGATGTCAAAGTTGGGGAATGAGTCTGAGAAATTTTCTTACCCGTCTGACTCCCATGATACAGATATCTGGACCAGCTGCAGTTGCAAGAGTTCCATCCTCGACGTTTCCATAGTAGTAAGGTTTGCTTGTGGGACTGGTGCAGATCAGCTTGCAAGGCTCGCCAGCTTAAAAGAATGAAAAAGTTGTTTGTGGTTTACATAGGGAATATGAAAAAGTTGTTTGTGGTTTACATAGGGAATATGGTAAAGCTCACACATAAGTTCTGTCTCGTGGATTTTGCTTATTTGATTAAGGAGCTGTGTGGTAATTGTTTCATGTAAGCCCCGAATACCAGAGAATTATAATGCCTTCTGTACAGCTTCTAATGAAATAAACAAAATCCGCAAGACAGAACTTCAGATTTACCCTCTTTCTTTCGTTATAACCACATACCAAAAATGGTTCAGAGCTCTAAAAAAAGTAGACAGCTATGTTCAAAATATTTAAAATCTTTTTGCAAATAAAATATTTGTTAACCAAACCTTTCCAGTGGATGCATTTTTAAGTCGACCAGTTTCTCTTAACTAACAACCCCTGGCTAAATAATGAACAGTCCCTATTCCGCGTGAAAAATTCATTTCTGCACTAAATTAAATTCAAAGTCACTTTAGACCTGCGCAAAGAAAAACTTAATTCGAATCAATGTAGCAGTTAATAAGGAGAATTTCGTACTAAATCTACTTACCAGAATAAATATCGTATTTGTCGGGTGAAAGCTTTTGACACTGTTCTAATCTGAATGATTTTGTACCAGCAGGGCATGCCTAAATAGAAAAATTGATGTAGAATCAACGGTAACAAATGTTCCGAAATCACACGTGCACAGTGTGCCCTCAAACTGATGTAACGGTTTCAAGACACAGACACTGCTAAAACACAAATAATGACAACGATAATAAAATGATAATATTACTCACTTGCATATTACACGTTTTATAGTGACCTCTTACGTGGCCCTGACAGGCCTTTCCTCCATTTTGGGGTCTGTAAGAAAAAATTTAAAATTTCAAAAAGGAGGGAAATATTTTCAGATATTTTCAAAACAAAATCCTCTATTATGTTGTGGGTTCAAAATATGCAAATTTGAGATTTCGGAGCCAAGGCGGAAGAATTTAAGACTGTTTTTAATCAAATGTCACCAGAAGATGTACGCGAAAAACAAATATTGAAGAGTTTGTATAAGTAATTTTCCGTTATAACAAAACTCACGTGACATGTAATTTGAGACAGACTCTAAGTGACAAATTAAGAGTCTTTGCCCCAAAATTCCAGGTGAACTTGAAGAGAGACTATTTCAAGAGAGAGGCTACTTACGCAGGGTTTGTGCATGTTCTTGTTTTCCACTGAGCTCCTCCTCCACAGGGTCGGTTGCATTGTGTGTAGTCTCCGTAATCAGACCATCCACCATCAATAGGAGGCGGAGGTGTTGTTCCATCCATCACACATTCACCGTATATGCACCACTGAATACGCAAACAGGAAAATAGTATGGAAAAGAGCAGATAGGTCAAAAAATATCTCCATTCAAATCGAAGTGACACATAAAAGTAAGATCAGAAAAATTTGCAGTTAGACAAAAATTAGAGTGCTGAATGTGAATATGGGGTCAGAAATTTCATTTGACGCAAGCTACAGAAATTTTGAAAAATTCCAAAACGAGGCTGCTTAGTTCAAAAAGTTTATTTGGCTGACAGAGCAGAAACTGCGCACTCATGCGTGAAAACTCGTAACTTTCAGTCCAGCTAGCTCCCTGCAACAGATCCCAAAATTTGGCAACACTTGATATTTTGTTCCTTTGGCCGTAAACTCTTGATTTATCGTTTCAAAAAGCTTATCTACCAAAACACTTTCTTATCTCAGATTGCTCGATGACGTCATTTTACGCAGTTTCTGCTCTGTCTATTTGGCTAATGATGAATAAAAAACGAAATACTTACATGATGTGGCAAGCAATAAGTGCCATGAGCAGGGGGGTAAGTTGTGTAGTCACATAAATTTTCAGTTGGACGCTTGCAGTATAAATGGTCACAACGATGCTGCAATGGTTAAAATAGCGTTGATCAAAGAATGAAAAATAGAAAATAAACTGAAAATATACCAGATCTTTACTTCTTGCAATCTCGTCCACAGAGCGAGTTCGTTGCTCTACGTCTACTCAAGGATAAAAGAGGCCGTTCTGCAATCTGATTGGCCGTTCGATATTTTGCGGGGTAACTCCATTTTGCACGGGGTAAATAGCCCGTGTTCCAGAAATACAGGCTAGGGGTAAACGGCGGCGACATGTCAAAATTCGACGTAAAACCATATTCTTTACCTATTCCCAACATCATTTGCAATTTATCTCAAAAATTCGAAGAATAACAAGCCACTTCATTTTGGAAGTTGCGATGAAAGTTTCTCTAATTTTCAACTAAGGCCCATTGTCGCTCCAAACAAACCGTGCTTATTTTCATATCAAACACACTTGCTAACTCCAGATTGTTGCTTGAGTACCTTTAAACAAATAAGGTCCTCAAAGTATTTGTTTATAGCATCTCGATTTATCTATTGCAGAAATAGTAAATCATGCAATTTACTGCGATTTATTACGGTGGCACATTCAGCAAATGTCATGCTTGCATGGTTGTTTATCCCGAATCGAGGACCGACGATAAATAACAATATTTGGGCTTTCCAAAACATCTGACTCAATATTAGGCTTCCAGCAAAGAAATGCCGGTACGGACTCCCCGTATTGAAATTTGGAGTACCCCTTTGGGAAAAAAGTTCCGGACCCTAAAAACTTCGGACTGAAAAAAAGTTCGGACTTTGCAATTTTCGGACGCATGAAATTTCTAATAATAAGAACGTCTAAAACTTTTGGCTTTTTATCTGCCTCTTGCACAACAAATCTTGTAATATTTTCAAAATCTTACTTTGTACTGCCAACAATGACTATATCCTTTTCCGTAAGCCAATTCGCATTGCTTATCCCCACTATACACAGTTCCGTAATGTTGAAACGAAACATTAGTTAGTGCTGGCAACGCTGGTTTATCATTCAGGCACCATGAGCGGGAACCCCTACAACAAAAAGTGTTCAAAAGTCTTACCTTATTCAGTAAACATACGATTGCAACGATGAAAAAGTAAATAATAATGTGGATACTAACCGGTTTTGTGTTGTGCAGGAAAATATAAAGCCCCAGATCTTTAGAGTGCAGACCGAGCTTGCGAGGTCTGTGCAGTAAGACTAAGGGCTTTAAATTTTCCTGTACAACGACAAAACCAGCAAGTATGAGTTTTATTACCTGATAGGTTCTAATTTTGACTCGTATCATTTAGTCAACCACGTTTTGTTATTATTACAAATTTGCGGAAAAAACCTCATTCGTTAAAGTTTATGCCCTCAATTTTGCGAGTTTTTCTTCTCGCGAAACTTTCTGCCTGCGAAAGTTTCTGCCCCTTAAGTATCTTCGAGAAACTACAAATGTTTCTCACGTAAAAACTGAAATTTTTGTCCTCCCAAAGAGATAGCAAATGCCAACAACGTAAAAGTCATTGCTGCAAAGCAGAAAATTTGGTCGTCATATTGAACCTGATTTGAAGATGTCCAGAAGGGTATTTCATGAGAAAATATCTCATGATCTTGGAACGGGGCAGCTGATTTCAGTCAGGTGGATCTTAAAATATATTTAAAGAAAATGTAATTTCTGTAATTGAATACACTCTACTTTGCAGAGGCTGTTTTGATGTCGTGCCGAACGCGGAACGAGCGCACAGCGCGAGGAAAGGAAAGCTCCTTTTCCGTCTTTCCTCCATTCCCGCGGAACTACAGCCTCTGCGGACCTGATTTGAAGATGTCCAGAAGGGTATTTCATGAGAAAATATCTCATGATCTTGGAACGGGAAAGCTGATTTCAGTCAGGTGGATCTTAAAACATATTTAAAGAAACTGTAATTTCTGTAACTGAATACACTCTACTTTGCAGAAGCTGTTTTGACGTCGCGCCGATGGCGGAACGAGCACACAGCGCGAGGAAGGGAAAGCTCCTTTTCCTTCCTTCCTCCATTCCCGCGGAACTACAGCCTCTGCGGACTAAGTATTTTCTTTCTAACTCAACCGGACCGCCAACGAAAAAAATAAAACATACTTACGAGAGAATGTTGTTGAGTTGACGAGAGTTGCATGGTGACCATTCAAAACCTTTTCCACCATCTACACCCCCAGATGACATGGTATATTGTCCATCAGGGCAATCTATTGAGTCGCCTATTCCGTCATGGTCTAGCCCAAGGCTAAATAATGAAAAATTTAAGATGTTGGTGCAGCAAAGCAAGAAAGCGAAGAATAAACAATCTATATCTGTCTGGTTTGCAACAAATTTAACAGGCTTGGAATTTGAACCTGAGTGCTGAATCCTAAAACATACTTAAAAGATGGAAGTCTTTTTGTGATTTTTCTCACATTCTAAAAAGCACTGGAATATAAATAAATTCAACTTTGCAAAGACTTCATGGTTGCAAAATGACCCGAAACATTTAATCAATTTGAATAAGGGCCCGAAACATTTAATCAAGTCGTAAGGACCTTCTTTGATAATATACATGTTTATACAGGGAACATGTTTATGCTGGAGAGTACTTTTATCAATAAGGGCCTGTAATAAAAATTAATGATAGTAATCCTAACACAATGTAAAACTGGTCGAGGTAGTTACAAGAATATTTACAATAAATCGTTTTCAACAAGATCGTCTTATTTACAGGGAATCAAAGTACTCCTTCAGTCTTTATCTGAATAGCACAAATACTTATCCATACTGTATTTTGGGATGAAATTGTCTGTCCGTCGTTCGGAGGTGTCTGTTTTATATATGTCCGTTGTTTGGAGGTGTCTGTTTTATAGCGGTGTCCGCTAATGGAGGTTGCACTGTATCATCAATAATTAACAAAAAAAGCAGACAAACGTACTTGTGTCCGATTTCATGTGCAACTGTGAGAGCTGTAGTGAGGCCTTTATCAACAGAAATGCTCTGACTCGACCATTTTCCGCAAATACCAACATATGCCAAACCTTGAAAGAAATAAAGACGAGCAAAGTAAGAACATACTTCTAAAACATTTGGAGATTTTTAGATTTTAAAAATGTTCATGATTTTTAAAGATTGCTGGGAGTTTGCAAGATTTTTCAAGACTTCGTAGGATTTAACGATTTTGTGTATATTTTCAAGATTTAGAAGACTTTTAAGGATCTTTCACGAAAGCGAACGAGATTTTGAAGTTATTTATCCTTCAGGAAAACAGCATTATCAAGCTTGTTTTCCAATCCCGCTGAAGAGACTTACTTAAGGATGGCTCTTTGGTCAAGAGAGACTCATAACATGAGGCCTATTCAGGCCCAAACTCTGCAATTCCTAGGGTGCCAATCAGATTGCGAGATTTGGCAAAGAACAATGCTGTCGAATTTTCGTTTCAAATTATCCAGTTGACTAGATTTTGAACGAAGATGCTGCGGCAGGAATATCTTAAAAACAAGGAAAATGTAGCGCTGAAAGATTCACTTTGGACTAACTAGGTAAAGCGAACTTCTTTCTTCAGATTTATACCAAGTCTCAAAGTTTCGTTGATTAAATGTCTGCTTAACATGGTTCCTAGCGTATTTTCTTTCTGAGGAGTGACCAATGAACAGCTAAAGCAGTCGTTCGATCATGATTTGATCGATCGAATGCAGAAAATAGGGCAAATAATTTCATTGTTTCATTATGAGTCCCAGTTGAGGTCTACATGGTCTACCGCAGGGAGACGAGAGACTCATCATCATAAGTCTGTTGTGGATTTATAATTTACGTTAAGGCCAAATTGATTTTTAAGCAGTGTCCAATTGTAGCATGTCCGCAAAGAAGCCTGGATCAAAATGGCTCTTTAATTGCATTTTTTGCCTTACCTATAACATCGCAGCCTCCTGCACAACCAGATCTGAAAAAGAGAAAACATGTAAATTCCTTTGCAAAGACAAACCATCATAGAAAGTACTACAACCTACGAAGGCATAGAAAGTATTATGCCTTCAGCTCGGCTTCTGAATCAAATGAACAAAATCCGTGAGATAGATCTACCTTTCTTCTTTCGCTATTAGCACACAACTTCTCTTAAAAACCACCTTTCGCTTGCACAAGGAGAGCTTGCCCTACTGGTTTCGGGGTAACTTTTGCGGCCGTGTTTGTTTTGATTTACTTGTTGAGAGAATTTCCTTTGTCTGCAATCACTAACTGCTTTGAATAGAGGTGTCAATTTAAGCAACTGTTGCTATTGTATGCAAAACCTATCCTAGCTGGCATGGGACCCCTTAGTTTAACGCCCCTTCTGCAGAAAGGCGAAGTGCGTTGCTTGGTCAGGCATTCGAAAGGTGACCCATCTGGATTTTGACCTCACAAGACTGATCTTAATTTCAGTTTTCTCACAGAAACTGGAAGGCCACTCTGCTTCCCACCCCACAGCATTATCTTCTATCGACAAGATGAAGAAATGATAGCTGTACATACTTGCTAATAAGGGCGGCATTATCAACATGCAATGGCGATGCATCATCATCTGGGTTATTGGCAACAACCCATGCACGGAATTTACTAAGTAATTGACCAGTAGTATTCGCTCCATCAAGCTGAATAAAAATAGAAATATAGTTTAAAAACCTGTTTTCACAAGGGTGAGACGCACAATGGCAGAAGCTGATTGAAATTGTCCTGTATTTCATGCATGGACATAGGATATGCGTCAACTTCAAGTTTTGAGAGGTAATTTGAGTTGATGAGAAAACTGACTTGTAATTCATGGTAGCAGGAAGCACAGGGACCCCAGGAAAATGTATAAAATTCTCCTCCGCAATGGCAAAGAGGCCCTGCTCCGTATCCTTCTCTGCAATTGCGAAGCAATGATCCAATGCCCCAAGTGAGAATTGAAGGCATTACGTCATGGCTTTGCAATCGCAACGGAGCAGAACTTCTTTATCATTGGGGGGTTCATACATTTTCCATTGGTCCCTGTGCAGAAGGCTAAAATATCTATTTGCAACACGACACTGTCAACCAGTGTTCAAATCTTGAAAATTACTACAACAAAGAAATGACATGTGCAAAGTGTGCTGGTTGAAACATACCCTATCAGGGTTCATCTATTTTATAACTAAGTCGTTGGTAGCCAGGAAATCTTACCGATGCATCCTCTATGATGACAACTCTTGTTATAACAACCGTTATTGGGTATTCCAGAGTAGCATCTTTGAACATACCAGCCACCTGTTCAGACAAAGACAAATTTAATACGTTAGGGTTCCAGAGGTACGGGGTCGCTTTTCGTTCCAAAATTTCGGTTAGGGGTCTACCACCAGTATTTTAAAATAGCAATGTTTGCTGGACCAATAATTGAATAGTAAACCATTCACATGTGCAGATTACTTGTTCAAACGTTCCGAGATTTGGCATTCTCAGGCCAACAACTGACAATTTGCAATTTCTGGACAAAAGTCGGCTTTTGATGACTTATAAAAACAACTTGTCATGGCTATGTGAGTTAACAACTTTAAGCAAGGGCAGCGCCAGGGAGGTGGACTGGAGTGAACATGTCCACCCACTTTTTTCGGGTTAAAAAAGATAGCGTATACCTCCTGGAATTCAATTTACTCCCTTGCCAATCCCGATTTTTCAGGACTGGCGCTGCCTCTGACTAGTGGCTTCAACTGCTAGCCCAAACATCACCTTTGCGGAAAGGAAGGCAAAAGTTGCAAAATTTCTTACCCATTAGCTGCCTAGTTATCAAGTCTGCATAGCTGTTAGTCACTTTGAGTAGAAACGATCAGCGTACAACCATTTGCCCTTCGTTTCGATGTGTCTGACTCTGTTTTGCTTAGGCCCACATGTGAATTGAAGTGCATAGAGCATAGCTCCTTCTTAGCGACGAAAAACGAAAAGCGCAGCGAAGTTGCTTAAATTCACTGGCATAGAAATAACAAAATACACTTACAATATTGCCTTGAGCCAGTAAATAAGAATGAAGGAATTCCTTTCCATGATATGCAACTGATGTCTTATCAGCAGCTAACATAAGCTCAAGAGTCTTTTCAGGTTTGGCTGATGATGTGGATCGACGCCTCCTTTGTAGATTTTTCTTGATAGCACGAACTTTGCCTGGTTGTACACAAAATAAAATAAATTAAATGAAAGAGACATTGGGAAAGCATCAATCTCTTCAGCAAAGGTACAAAATGACCTTCGAAGTACTACATAACCTTCACCAAGCCTACGGTGCGTTTATATGATCTTTAGACAATCTCAAGGGGGGCTTATTAGAGAGAAAGGCTTTTTAGACGGGCGGATCGCATTCACATAGTCAAGTGACAGGATAATAAATGATAGCGTTTTAGTTTCTTTGTTTGCTTGATTGTTTTTCAATTTGTTTTAAGTGGACTTTTCAGGATTTCTAGCTACTGCAAGCTAATTTAGGCCCACTGTGCATGGCGCATCCAGGCGTTAGACCCATAGTTTAACGTCCCTTCCGAAAGACGACCAGGTGAGTTGTGAGGTCAGGCCTCCAAGGTCACCTATCTGGAGTTTGGCCTTGCTCAACCGAGCTTAGCTTCAGTTACCTGACGAAAACCACTCGGCCACTCACCCAATATTTTGCATATTTTTTACGAGTTTTTTATGAGTTTACATATGATTTTACGAGTCATAAATTCAACACAGTTTTTGTCTCAAACCATTAATATGCAAACTTGTTTTGTTAAATAAATGAAAAAGCTCTGGTAACCTCTGGCATTTGTGGGGGCTTATTCAAAATTCAAAATTTGTGGGGGCTTATTTAAGTGTGGGGGCTTCTTCAAAATTGTGGCTTACGAGAGAGGGGGCTCAATAGGGCTTTACGGAATGGCTGCTGAATTCCTAACCCGAATTATATGGGCTTGATCGTAAGTTAGTCTCCTTTATCGCAAAGTTACAAATAAAATGTTGGCGGCACTATGCGAATAGTAAAAAAGTTGAAATTTAAAATTACGCCTACAATGAACGAGGTTTTTAAAGTTTTTGAACAAAATTAGCAGATAAAATGCTAACTAATAAAAACTTCAAGAAAACTTGAAGCATTTGAAAATTAAAATGAAAAAAACTCTCCGGAATATTTCAATGGTTTCTTGCAAAAATGAAACGTCTTAAAAACACGAAAGTTTACGCGAAACGACTAAGAAACGGATAACTGAAGTCTGAATCACATTAACAGTGAAATGAAATTTGTGCGAACGCAAAACTGTTCATGAAAACTCTCCAATTGTTTTATTGGCTGCCACTTTCACTTGGCATCTAAATTTGAGAAAACTTACCCATAACGCCACAAGTGAAATCATTCGCAGGATGTGACTTAGGGAGTGCTGATCTCTTGTAGATAATATGAGCTCCATGACTGTCCAAGGATTTATCTTGAAGAACCAATCTTCTTGGGACTGGTGTTATCATGTAAATTTCATCGTCTCTTATGATCATACCACCCTGTTGAAGAAATTAAGGTCATTCTTGGTGTTGCATGGAATGTGTTGGAGAGTTCATCATAATGGAACATATAAATCAGGCAAATCAGGCCCTTTACTTTATACGAACGGCGTTATACACAGAACATTTCTCGATTTTCACAACAAATTTGACGGCGAATATTAGCAAATTCTAGATCAACGATCAATATTTCTACAGCATTGAAATAAATCTGCAGTTACAGACAGAAAAAGTTACGGATAGAAAAAACCCTTCACTTTATATGAACGGCATTATACATAGAACATTTCTCAATTTTTACGACACGGTGAATATAAGGAAATTGCAGATCAACGATCAATATTTCTACAGCATTGAAATAAATCTGCAGTTACAGACAGAAAAAGTTACGGATAGAAAAAACCCTTCACTTTATATGAACGGCATTATACATAGAACATTTCTCAATTTTTACGACACGGTGAATATAAGGAAATTGCAGATCAACGATCAATATTTCTACAGCATTGAAATAAATCTGCCGTTACAGACAGAAAAAGTTAAGGATAGAAAAAAGCCTTCACTTTATATGAACGGCGTTATACATAGAACATTTCTCAATTTTTACGACACGGTGAATATAAGGAAATTGCAGATCAACGATCAATATTTCTACAGCATTGAAATAAATCTGCCGTTACAGACAGAAAAAGTTACGGATAGAAAAAACCCTTCACTTTATATGAACGGCGTTATACATAGAACATTTCTCAATTTTTACGACACGGTGAATATAAGGAAATTGCAGATCAACGATCAATATTTCTACAGCATTGAAATAAATCTGCAGTTACAGACAGAAAAAGTTACGGATAGAAAAAACCCTTCACTTTATATGAACGGCGTTATACATAGAACATTTCTCAATTTTTACGACACGGTGAATATAAGGAAATTGCAGATCAACGATCAATATTTCTACAGCATTGAAATAAATCTGCAGTTACAGACAGAAAAAGTTACGAATAGAAAAAACCCTTCACTTTATATGAACGGCGTTATACATAGAACATTTCTCAATTTTTACGACACGGTGAATATAAGGAAATTGCTGATCAACGATCAATATTTCTACAGCATTGAAATAAATCTGCAGTTACAGACAGAAAAAGTTACGGATAGAAAAAACCCTTCACTTTATATGAACGGCGTTATACATAGAACATTTCTCAATTTTTACGACACGGTGAATATAAGGAAATTGCAGATCAACGATCAATATTTCTACAGCATTGAAAAAAATCTGCAGTTACAGACAGAAAAAGTTACGGATAGAAAAAACCCTTCATTTTATATGAATTATTATTATTATTATTATTATTATTATTATTATTATTATTATTATTATTATTATTATTATTATTATTATTATTATTATTATTATTAATTCTTTATTTAAAGTAGGCTAATGTAAAATAGCTAATTTAAAGCTAATTAAGGCCTACTAACGAAAAATAATCAAGAGAAATAAATTTATAATAAGAAAAAAAAAATAAAATACTAGTTACAAGTTCACATTAAAAACCCTAGATTTGCTACAAAGATTCGACAAAGCCTACAGTTGCACTTCTCCCCTTTCCATGTTTTTATTCGGTTTTTAAAAACAGCCAAAGAATTATGAACGGCGTTATACATAGAACATTTCTCAATTTTTACGACACGGTGAATATAAGGAAATTGCAGATCAACGATCAATATTTCTACAGCATTGAAATAAATCTGCAGTTACAGACAGAAAAAGTTACGGATAGAAAAAACCCTTCACTTTATATGAACGGCGTTATACATAGAACATTTCTCAATTTTTACGACACGGTGAATATAAGGAAATTGCAGATCAACGATCAATATTTCTACAGCATTGAAATAAATCTGCCGTTACAGACAGAAAAAGTTAAGGATAGAAAAAACCCTTCACTTTATATGAACGGCGTTATACATAGAACATTTCTCAATTTTTACGACACGGTGAATATAAGGAAATTGCAGATCAACGATCAATATTTCTACAGCATTGAAATAAATCTGCAGTTACAGACAGAAAAAGTTACGGATAGAAAAAACCCTTCATTTTATATGAATTATTATTATTATTATTATTATTATTATTATTATTATTATTATTATTATTATTATTATTATTATTATTATTATTATTATTATTATTATTATTATTATTATTATTATTAATTCTTTATTTAAAGTAGGCTAATGTAAAATAGCTAATTTAAAGCTAATTAAGGCCTACTAACGAAAAATAATCAAGAGAAATAAATTTATAATAAGAAAAAAAAAATAAAATACTAGTTACAAGTTCACATTAAAAACCCTAGATTTGCTACAAAGATTCGACAAAGCCTACAGTTGCACTTCTCCCCTTTCCATGTTTTTATTCGGTTTTTAAAAACAGCCAAAGAATTATGAACGGCGTTATACATAGAACATTTCTCAATTTTTACGACACGGTGAATATAAGGAAATTGCAGATCAACGATCAATATTTCTACAGCATTGAAATAAATCTGCAGTTACAGACAGAAAAAGTTCTAGACAATATTGGGATTTCTGCGACAGAATTTCATCTGTCTAGCGAAGAAGAAGATCGTTAATTGCTTTTCAAATATGCAAAAATCATATAAAAGTTATAGGTATAACCTTTTTTTGTTCAAATTAGAGGAATAAAATTCCGGGAGCAGATATTTCATCTGTCCTTCTTCCTTTGATATATACCATTCTATTCTCTTAATGACCCACTTCTAGAGGCAGCTTGATTGACTTGGACACCTACAGGCTATCATCTCTCTCTCTCTCTACCTTTTCTACGTTTGCAGCTTGACAATTAGGCAGTATAAATCCAGCTGATTGTGAAACGTTAACCCTTTGTATCAGAAAGACAATGAAAAGAAAAGGAATCTCTCCTTGTTGACTTATGAAATAAAAATTTTGCTGAGTTTGTACGTAAGTTAATGAACAATGGTCAATTTCGTCCCTAGAGTGAATTCGCTGCTCTAAATCTACCCTGGGATACAAGAGACCTTTCGGCGATTTGATTGGTTGTAACTCCGTTATGCATGGCAACCCCGTTTTGCCCGGAGTAAACGGCCATGGCATGTCAAAATTCGACGGGAAACCACATTCTTTACCCATATCAACCATAATTTGCTACTTATCTCCGAAATTCGGAGAATAATGAGCCATTTCACTTTCGAAGTTACAATGAAAGTTTCTCTTATTTGCAACTTAGGTCCATTTGCCCTCCAAACAAACCGTGTTTATTCTCACATTAAACACACTTGCCAACCTTGCCAACCCCAAATTACTGTTCAAATACCTTAAAGGTTGAAATAAGGTCCTCAAAGTGTTTGCTTTTATTTTCACAATTCATCTTCTGCAGAATTAGCGCCAGAGCAACGGCCATTCTCTGTCGATTGGCATTGCCAAGCAAGCCGTGAAATCCATAATGTCTGCTGATGCACCCAATTTCTGGGTGTATTTGATCGAAGTGTACCAGAGTGTTCATTCAGCTTTGTGATCAGTGTATGACGTAAGAACACCCTGGGAACCAGGTTGAACAACAGTGATAAACTTACCATTCCAGAAGTGTGATCCAAAGCAACATTGGATTCTGTATCGGAAACAACTTTTCCTATGCTGTATGTTCCAGGTCTGCCCTTGATCCTTTTGACACCATTAACCCCATGATGCTCAATGAAATGCTCCGCCGGGACAAGGTCCTTATTCAAAGTTATGTTCATATGAAAATCCAATCCAAAAGCATTGAAATGCACATACATCGGTTTGGTGTGATGTAAACGCTTTCTGGCATTCTGACTACGGCGTGCATTGTGGTCGACGGTGTATGGATGTACAATTTCATACTCAGGCACTGAAAAAATGACAGCAATGAAAATCCTAATGGGAATACTTGAATGAATGAACTCAAGAGACCTTGTGAGAGTTTTCAATCCAAGGAAAGAGACTGCAAGTTCCAAAGGAAGCAAATCTTAAACTAGCAATAAGACTAGTTAGCGAGTGCAGCGTTTTGAGAAATGGAAACACAAACATGGAATAGATTGAAAGTAAAAAATAGGCATTTCTGGATCTGTTCACATTACAAGATGCCTTTGCCCCCCCCCCACCCGTCTCACGACCGCTCATTCTTGCAAACAGGTTAGTTCTGTTGACATTACATCACAAAATCAATGCTCATCTACCCGCCCCTGTCTCAAGACGACAATGAAATCAGGTAAATACGTATTCCATTGTATGCCATAAAGTAGGAGACAGATTAAGAAGACTTTGCTGACACCGCCTCTGACGTATTCATGATCGTGTGAGCATTTCGCCGTATTTCCACAGATATCGCAACGTTCTAACTCTTTTCGATTAGTTTGCAGCAACGTCGTAGCAAACGAGTCACAATCACTGACTGTTGACAAAACCAGGAATCCAGAAAGCGAGGGAATTCATTTCAAGACATTTAAGGTAGATATACCTTGACTGGGATCTTCTGTACCAAATATCTGATATAATTCACGTCCAAGCAATTTAGTGTGTATTCCCTGAAATAACAAATTTACTCAAATGTAATGTAAACTATGAGCTACTAGCATAGCAATAACTTGTTCATGGCTGTATTGTCTTTGCTAGAGATGCAAGTTAACCACAAAATTTAGTAGGGTTTGCAGGGGTTTAGTAGATACGTTTGTCATAAATCGAGGCAAAAATGTGACTAAATTTGACAAAAATCTTAAAGGACAAATGTCACGTTAGCAATTGGTTAATACAACAAAGAAGTATGGAGTGGAATTCGATTGTTTTGAGATCTTTCATTTCTGCTTCACGAAGTTTCATTACAATAAAAATTCAGCCTCGATCCTGTGCTTTATAATAAACTATAGAGAGAATTGTATCGCGGGAACCAATCAGGTTCATGGCATATGTACTTTAAGGTACTGATTACATGGAACGGGCAGGCCCGAGATGATCTGAAAAATTCATTGGGACTTCAAGCCCCGGGCTGTGAATTATTTGGTGCCACAATCATATAATCTGCTCATAAAGCGTATGCGTTGCAGATTTCTGAGTCCGCTTTGCCGGGCAAGCCAGCAGCCAGCAGACAGGATCTCAGCTAACCAGGCCAGCAAGCTTGCCATGTAATCGAGAGTATTTATACAAAATAATGTAAATTCTGTTGACCCCAGGATCCCGGGTGAAAACCTTCTCGGTTAACCGGGCTTGCCCGCTCCATGTAATTGGTCCCTTAAAATGAAATTATGACAAGAAGGCAACATACTTAGCATACGGCTCAATTCTTTCAAATCTTTAAAAAGGTGGGTGTAAAATTGTATCACATTTTTCTTTGAATTCATGTGCTTCAAAGAAACTTTGGGTAATTTGCTGTAAATCTACCGTGGCAATTTTTTGATATATTGATTATTTTCAAAATGGCGGTATTTTGACTTATTTTGCAAAAATTCATCGAAAGTTTTGAAGAAATTAAAATCATCGTAAATCTTAAATTAATTGAGAGAAATCGATACAATCTTCAAGATAACCATAGTTTATGAAGGTCTACAACATCGTTGCAAGCAGAAATCTGTTGCTCTTCTGGTTGAGGATTTAGAAATTTGATGACGTCACAGCCTCAAAATTAATAAATGCCACCATTTTGAAAGTAGTCAAGGTATCAAGAAATTGCCACGGCAAATTTATCGCGAATTACCTGAAATTTCCTTTCAAGCACTTTAATCCAAAGAAAAATGTAATAGAATTTTACACCCAGCTTTTTAAAAGATTTGAGCTCTATGCTAACATACTTTCATCAACAGCATTCTATAAAAACGGCATGTTTTATCCAGAAAGTCATAATTGGCAATTTCATATGAAGCACAACTCCTACACGACATGATAGCTGCATAAAGGACATGAGAACCTAAATAAGTGGTAGTGCGGCTTACGCACAAATTCCTACAAATTCAAAACTATTTTGATCTTTTGCAATGTTTAGAATTAATGATGTCCTTGATTCAAATGCTAGTAAAGAAATTTTCAATATCGGTAATTAACAAACTTTGACTATTCTTCAAAGTTGCAAATTTCTTTTCTGACCCACCCGGGTACCTCCAAATCAATTTTTAAAGGAAGTTTGAGCACTAATGGGTGGTCGCAAAATGATGTAACATCGTTTGCAGAGCTAAATAATCATGAATTGTGTGGCGATATCAATGAGCTATCTCTCATCTGCAAACCCAAAGGCTAACTTAGATGAAGAAATTTATTTCATCAAAATCAATAATGTGCTTCAAGAGTAATGGGCATTTTTACTTGAAAGCTATTTTAGATCAGTCGAGAGAAACGATAAAAATTGTTATCAAATTTCGTTCGGTTTTCGTCTTGAAGATGAAGATTGCATTGATAATCTTTTAAGAAATTTAACTAAGCAACCTATGAACACTGAAGTGTAAGAAATATATAATTGCCATCACGTTTTACCCTTTGGAAAATTAGCGTACTCGCATCCATCTGCTGAAGTTGAAACTTGGAAGAAATGTTGTAAAGATTTTTAATCATCCTGGAGGTATTTTCCAAAACAAGTCTTGAGTTTAATAACCCATAGCTCTAGCTTGGTAAGGCCAACTTTAGTGAAATAAATTTCTACATCTAAGTTACACTTTCTGCTACAAAATGATTGGCGCTCCATTCAAATTGGTCCATGATTTAAGATATCACACTGCGGCAAACGCTGATACGTCATTTTAGGTTTTGCTTATAAGAAACTAAGAATTTAGGCCGGTACTGGAGTTTCTTAAAATCATCAGGTTTTTATTACTGGGAGTTTCTCACGATTTTCCTAAAGATTCTATTACAATCTTCATAATTACTTCCTGTACCATTTTGAACGTTTCGAAAAAAGTTTTCTGAAGCCTTTACGATGTTTAAACATTATTCAACCTTCCGAGTAATATGATCCGAGAAACAGGTCAAAATAAAGTAGAAACATGCTGAGGATTTCCTTCATCAAAATGAATAGTTTCTTAGGTACGATTTTCCCATAACAGGAGTTTCTTAATTTTTTGGCTATCTGAGAGTTGGACTGCTTATAAGCAGTTTTCTTTACAAAAATAAGTGCAGGGAGATTATCAGTTTCTTGCTTGTCTGTCAATCATCTAATCAGATCTGAAGCCAGAAAGTTAATACAAAAAGAGTAGTTTTGACATTTGAACATCAACTGCGAACATGAATGATAGCTAGTTTGAGATAACAGAGCAGAAAAGGTTGTTTACAAATTTAATCAAAATTTTTCGTTATTCGCTACAACGTCGCCATAGCAATAAAATAAGCTAGATATGTAATGAATTGCACTTACAAATTTTGTAGAGATTAGTTTTTTTTACGTAGTACCGGGTGGCCAAGAAAAAACAAAACAAGGTTAGCATACTAAAATCAAAGAATACTGAAAAGGAATTTGCATGAACCTAGAAAGGCTCGGTCAAAAGGCTCAAATTCATTCATAACTTTCGAGACACGGTTGACCGAATGTGGAATTGATTAATGATGAAGTGATTACTGATGAATTGATTAATGATGGAATGATTATTGATAAATGATTGTGGAATTCATTAATGATGGAATTGAGGATACTGAACACTTCTTGCAGCAATGCCATCCATACGATGATTTTCATTTTTTCATTTCATTTTACCATGTTTAGACACGGAAAATTCATTCAGTTAACAAAAATATAACAATAGTAATAGGCCTACATACAGGAATTGGTTACCAAACGACAATATGAATCTAACTTAGCTACTAACCCTAGATACTGCTCTTTCATGAATCCGTGTGTTTGAATTTTTTTCTGTTTCAGCTCAAAAAATGAGTTTTCAGCCCGGGGAGGGGGGGTACACGACTTGGGGATGAATGGGGGTCTGCCGCCCAGTTTTCAGAAAGGTACCCTCCTCTAATTACCGAAACTTGCCGCTATACCCACTTTTATGATTAATTATGGCGGAAAACCACCCATTTTTGACTATTTTTCGCCAATTTCTGGATAACCCACCCATGTTTAAGGAAAATCTGGCGAAAAAGATAACCTTATTTAGAGAATTTTGGGCCCAAAAACCCACCCATATGGGCGGCACATACCCGTACTCTCAACATGTTATGTTACCCCCCCCCGGGGGGTTTTCAGTCTTTTTTTGAATGCGACTACTGACCTTAGAGACCGTTCATTATTTACAGAGGGTTGGTACCGAAGAGAAATGGGTTGGGTAAAAGGAATTTTCGGACATAAAAAGATGGGTAAATACTTTTTCATGTAATTCCAAAGTTGGGTAAACAAAAAATTCCCGCAACTCAAAACTAAATGTTTAAAGTTCAAAATTCTTATTTTCATCATCAACATCATCAGCATAATCCATTTCACTTTCAGTGCCTACATTGTTTTGGACTTGCCCAAGTCGTCATATAAGAAAGAAAGTTTTTCTTCCAGGACGACTTGGGTAAGTCCAACATTGTTTTCACCTTTGTCATCAGTATTTACAATATGACATTTTAAACCTTTACATCGTTCGACAATGAAGTCGCGTTTATAAGTGGAGTTGGGTAAATATAATTTTAATCTGGAAGTTGTTGGCTGGAAGAAGATGCTCTAAAGCCTAATGCTCTGATACGCTAACACGTTATTCTGCCACGCTCAATAGATATGATCTGGCTCGTGAAGGTTTGATTTGGTCACCCGGTACATTACCTCTTTTAATCTTTCTGTGTTTGTCCTTTCTGCAAATACATGAACTGTGAAAAGAAATAAACAAGTGATTAAACTGTGAAATATCATTGCTGGTAATCAAAAAGATTTCCAAAAAATTATACCTTATCAAGTGAGTGTTGTCTTAGAGCTGAAATGATGTTGTTACCGTCTGGAGAGATAAAGTGGAACTGTGTATAAAGAGTGGTTTCTATATGATCGCAAGGATCACTGGTGGTGCAAGAATCGCACAAATTTGCGACCAGAGATAAAAAATTTTCTTAAGCCTGGTTTCCTTTGTCAGACGAAATTCACCCTTGCTTAATTAACATCAAAACGTTTCGGATGGAAAATTTTCGGAAAAAACGTCAGACAAAGTGCTTCGGACACTTCTGGAAAATAGGAAACAATTTCTTTTTTAGAAGCTTGTTGATTATAATAATAATAATGAATAATAATATGATAATTCATTTATTTAAGGCTGGCATGATAAAGATGGCTAAAAAACTAATTAAGGCCAACCATAAATTAAAAAAGCCTTTGCAACCGGCATGCTTTATAAATACATTCCTTTGTGGTCTCTTTGTGGTCACAATTTTGATGGTCCACGAGAAGTGCCGCCTCCAAAGATGGCACGTGAAAAAATTTAGCCAAGAAATTAGAAAACCTTGAACAAAATTTTGTCCGAAACTTTCACTTCCGAAACTTTTGGATGATAATTTACCAAGTTATGAGCAAATGCATGAAAAAATAAGTTTTCGAGACGGTAAATCAAATACCAGGGTGAACATGTCAAGTGTTGGGTTTTTACAAGAAATTCTAGGGAGAAAGGGAGGTTCAAAATTAAAAATTTTCACGAAGTCCGCAATAACTGCTTTGACGCTTGGAGGAATAACTTTCTCCGTACTGCAAACCCTGTTCAGGCTAAATGAGAAGTAGCGAAGCGGCATAAATTTCTTCGGTTCTGTTCACTTCGCCAATTCTATAGGGTCAGCGTTGTCACACATCCCACAGGGGGTACTCCCTAACTTTCAATACGGGGGTGTCCATGTCACTATTTCTTTGCTGACCCCTAAATATCAAGCGTAATGTTTTGGGGACCCCAAATATTGAGTCTAAGACCCCTACCAAATTCCAAGATTCTTCCTTTTTTCAGACTGGTGGGCCCAAAATATTGAATTTTTGTCCATGTTGTAATTCACCGACCCCAAATATTGATTTATCATAAAATTTCGGAGCCCTAATATTGGCATGGAAAGTTATGGAGTCCCCCTGGGTCACATACTAGAACACCTTCCCAGATATGTACGATAGATCGACGAAAGGCATAAATGATTGGTTTGTATATGATGCATACCAGTCTAAAATTCCAACATCAATGCAATCAACAGCTTAGCACAAGCAAGAAAAAATTTGGAGATTTGCTGCAAATGAATTCTGCAGAGTTTTGAAATGACAAAACATTTTGATACATTCGGAAAGGAGTTACATGCGTCACTCTCGCTCTTGGGTCATTCTCACTCTCGCTCTCGCTCTCACTCTTGCTTTCACTTTCGCGCTGCTCTCGCTCTCGTTCTAAAAACAACAACGCAATATTTTTCATGCATTCATTTACACAGTGACGCAAATGCCCTACAAGAAACCAGCTATGCATTTTCAGTTAAACTGGCCTCATCCTGGGTAAAAATGATTTCATCAGAATAGCTCAAAACAATTTTGAATTTTATAAATCTATTCTGATGAAAATAGATTTTAATTTCCTGCCAGACAGCACGAACTAATTCAAAGCTTTCATTGAGGGATGCAAAACGTCCAGCTGCTCTGCCTGATAAACGATAATCCAAGAAAAACAGAAAATGAAAGGTTATTACAAAACTAAAAATCACAGGCCTTTGTGAAAATTGTCCATAAAACAAAAAATAAAAGGTTAACCGAAGTCTATTGATAACCAAAATAAATCATGCTGCTTGAAAATAGCAAATTATCAAAAATTCAGAAACGAAAAATCTGGTCCCATTCGCGTCAAAACCGGATCCAGAGTGCTTGCAAACTTGGAAGAAATCCGCGACCATGAGGAAGGAAATAGTGTACCTAAAATTTGCAGAATAATTTAAAATTAAGTTTCAACCTCAGTAAGAGGCTGAAATTAACATTTTTCAAATTGTTGGCATCACGTTCCCTATACGCTTTTCAAATTGTGGAAAAAATTTTCTGCCTCAGCCGGCCAAAAAATTTAAGGAGAGATTCACCCAAAACGCAACGAAACAAGAAAACTTTGCAGTGTCCCTTTTCATTAATTCATTCCTTGAAAGAAAGGCTTCAAGAGGGGGGCTTTGGGGTTTCATGGGTTGCGGGTTTGGCCAATCTTAGCCCTCGGGTTACGGGATTCAAGTTTAAATCATGCGAGTTTTCGGGTTTTGCGATGTGTAACGGGTTGCGGGATTGGCAACTTCTTGGCTCGAGTTTCGGGTATTTCACTCACAATTTCTATTTTGTCCGGTTTTCGAAGTCATACAATACAGTCAATGTAGTTAACTGAGATTGAAAAACCAACGGCGCAGGGAGTCGGTGACAACGAAAATGTTGCAAGTAATCGAAGATTGCTGACGAAAATTGAAGATATTTGTTCAGAGGTGCAATTTCGGGTTTTGGCTTTTTTTTGCTTGCAGGATTTAGGGTTCTGCTAATTTTGGCCCAGGTTTGCGGGTTCTAGGACCCCCAAAGCCCCCTCCTTCAATAGAAATTTTCAAGACTGATGCCAAAATCAAATTTCGGCAATTTATCAAAAATCGCCCTTTGTAGGCCATCCGGTCTGTTCTATTGTTGAGGGAACAATATTTCAACGATCGATATTGATCACAATTTAAAATTCAATTTTCGGAAAATGAAAATTTGCTTATTCAAAACAGAATGATATCCATTCAAAATTGCGCTTGATGAAAATTTTAATTAGACAGTGGGATGCTCTAAAAATTTTTCTTACAACACTTAGAATATTTCCGTTGGTTACTGCGAATGCAGAAAAAGTCGGAGACAAAAATATGTCGAAACAAATGGATAATTTCTTTTGTTTTTACTAAAAATCACACAACAACTGTTTGTAAAGAAAAGGCGTTACCAAGCTGTTTTTGATTAAACCCAACAAATTCATATTAAATTCCCACAGCAGTAAAAAAATTGCTGCATTTTGGTATTAACTTTCTTATTTGACGTAGCTTAGCAACAATTTTATGTAAACAAGAAAACCAATTCGTCTCAATTGACGTCGTTATCTCTAAGCTGCAGAGATGGATAGCTCACCAATGCAGCAAGAACATTTGGCATGAAGGTGTTGAAATCACAAAATCCATTTCTAAATTTGAGTAGGGCGTTGTTTTACCAAGATTATATCTGCTGACAATTCTGCGATTAGGATATGCATAATAGAAAGCTTTGCAGCAATCAGGACCTTCGAAAGGCAACTCGGGTCCTATGGGTGAATGTGCGGAAGTGCTCCTCTGGAGTCGAAGGTGCTGGAAATTTTTGGATCACGCCCTTCTTCTCTTGAATCACGTCCCCCTATGCACTTGTAAAATACTGTATTTAGATGGGGACGCCCTCCTATGCAAAGTGCTTTCATCTCGTGTAAAGACTACGTAGAGAATTCCATTAGTTTGCCTTCGCGCCTAGAAACGTTCGTCGAGGAAAGTTGAAAATAAAGAAAAAATACACAAAATATATTCTTCCGGACCCCTAAAGACCGCAGGCTCCCTGATAACTACCCTGGTTACCCCCCTTCTTCTCAACGATCCTGGCAATAATATTAACTGATACTGAAGGTAGCAACTGCTTTCCGCTCTGGCGATAGTTTTTCCATACGAACTGTGTGTGATTTTAGCCTTCCTAGACCTAGCGATGCAAATCATAGCTCACATTTACAAGAAATATATGGCTTCTTTGGTCTTAGGAAGCTAATTGAAGAGGCAACAAGAATCACTTTGCATTCATCTTCCCTAATTCGTCGATGGCATATTAGAAGGACGCACGGACATGGCATATTCCAAACTGGTAATCAAAAATTAAACAGAAATACAATATTCGAGGGTGGGAAAGCTAACCTAACCTTTTCGCTTAGACTGGGCCAATTTGTACATCAAGAAGGAAACCAATGTCGAGCGTAAGAAAATCAAAACAATTTAACTTTTCTGAAATGTAGACAGAGAATATTGTCTAACGATCTAACAGTCATGCTAACCAAAGATCTTATGCTCTGTTTCTACCAAATCGACCATGGAGATCAAGAATTCATCCGGCACCTTTTTATATTTTTGACCTGAAGTGTCATTTTTGATGACGTCAATTGCTGACATTTTTAGAACACTTGGGGGGACTCATGTAGCAAGCCTTTGAGCCACGATCAAGTCTAGACACAGTGTTTATCCTCAACAAATAGATTGTAAGCAATAGAATGCCGATATATTGCCACTGATAATGATATAGTTCGAAATAAAACACAAACTGAAAATAAAAGGTGTCCTATTTCCTAGTCTGATAAATGAATCAAAAGCGCAAGGTCCAATCCCATGATATTGTAATTGATATTAACTCTTTTATCCTATGATTGTTTATCTGCCTCATTAGTCGATCAAGACTGCAAGCAGCCCTCATAAATATTGGAAAGACTGTGGTTTCTTCGTTTTACTATTGCCCACGGCGGTAATTGACGTCACTATTCCAAGGGAAGCGAGGAGCGCCAAAGGAGAGCGCCGAAGGGCTTAGGAGTCATCATTTTGTTTGTTCACTCCATGCTACATTACTGCCAAAACAGTCCCTTGCTCCATGACAAAAAAGGTAACATGCACGACGGACAGGAAAAGTATAAACTATCCCACAGACTCCATGAGTCAAAAATGTATCACAAGGCTGCAAAGACAGGTACCTCAAATCGACAAATTAAGGGCGACCTCCACTTGAGCGCCCACGCGCAGCGAATGAGCGATATATAGTCTGCGCATGCTCAATTAGAAAATTTCTGCTCGCTGCGAACAAAACTTGTTACCTTGGGAGTAGAAGTCAAATCAACTCTCAGAGCGATCGCCGGCGATTCAACTGTTTGCTCATTTGCTGGCTCGCTCGCTTCGAGAGCGCGCTGTGGAGGTCGCCCTTTACGGAGGCGCTAAATATGGAAAAAATTTCCTCAGGTGCATCACACAGGCATCTTCCCTGTCTTCATTGTCTTTGCAATTCAAGCAACTCTGCTCAACGTACGATTTCTTTTATCCTTGAGAATTTAGGCGTCTATCCAAGTAACTTCCTTGTGTCTGTACTTGTATTTAGACTTGGAGACTCATATGTTATACTTCTATGTGCAAAATGCTCTGTATGTGAAGGGCTGCACGGAAATCAGCAACTCCGCTAATAAAGGATAGCTCTTGACAAAGTAAGAAAAATTAGGCTGCATTCACATTGCACAATCTTTTGAAAGCGCGTAAACGCTCGTGCAGAAATCCGCCATATTTATCTTTTACAATGTTCAGATTGAAAAATATTTTTGCAATCTGAACACTGTAAGGGATTAGTAAGGAGGATTTCTGCACGAGCGTTTACGCGCTTTCAAAAGATTGTGTAATGTGAATACAGCCTTTAAAATGTACGGCAGTTGCTTTAGTTTCCGACAAAATTGCAAGGTTATTTACAAATCTTCGCATGACTTTTGAAGGAATGATCAAAATGTTGCATCTCAATCAGCAAATCGTTCCTAAGACAGCAATAATTGATTTAAAACAATAGCAGTGTCACAAAGGAAGAGATATCACAAGAGAAACAGTATGAGGCATTTGCAACAGAAATACAAGAAAATCAACTCACGTAAACACAGCCAAAAGCAAACACCAATGACCTGCATTCTGACGAACAACGACTCGGGCAGACACGAAGACCCGCAAGGACTGCACGGTCGAGAAATATAGGTAGATGACTTCAATTACAATGCAAAGCTATGCAGAGATATCTACAAGCTGCTCTTGACAGATCCTCTCTCCAAGGCCCTTCTGGAGATAATCTTGATAAAATCAAAAGCTCCTTAGATCCGATACATGACAGAGCAGAAAACAAACAAATTTAATGAATTTAAAAGAATTATTTTCATCGGAATACAAAGGTTGACAACTGAAAATAAAAAGTCGTCATTCCATTTCAACATAAACTGGTATCCATGAGAACAGAGCGAAAGATAGGTTGAGACTTGTGTAAGCTTTTCGTCTTGACAGCCTAAATGCCAGGAAAGAAAACCAGGAAGACATGAGCCTGGATTATGGAGCGTTGCTTGACAACTGCGTTTGACATTTTCTTCAATCCTACATTGCTTCTGGGTGATTAAGAAAGACGTGGGGCGTTTCCCAATACTCTGAAGTCGAGAAGGGAAGCAAAATGCAACGTGCTCATATTCACAGATGATGGACATGCGAGAATGCAAACTGTTTTGGGGGAATTGGTCTGTCTGTAGGCAGCTTTCTATTTGGGAAAAGGCTGGAAAATTAGAATGCTCTAAAAACATAAAAAAGAAGCTAACTCTTTAAAGACGTCCGCGTCTTGCTGCTAAAAGAGCATATTCAAAAAGACATAGCACAGTTATGATTTATATTAGGTTTTTAACGACTTGACTCCTATGCACATTTTTGTGTGTCAACTTTCATTTTGCATGGTGTGTTGCGTTCAATATGAACATTATTGCAAAAGGTCAACACACACGGCAGGTTCAATATGGCCTATTGCACAGTACAATATTCTGGTTCTGTCTTCCGTGTTCTGGTTCCGTGTAGAAAGTTCAGATTTAGGACAAAACATTTCAGTTCACAAAAAAGACGCACAAAACTGCTTTAGAAACGTTTCTGCTCTTTGTTGCTCGCCATTCGTTTGAGAGGGAGACCCTATTTCTATGGGGAGACCTATCCACAAACATTTCATGTGGCAATCATTTGCGATCTCAGCTTTTAAGTTTCAGTTTTCATATAATTTAAATCCTCTTCTGTACATACAATTTATAATCCTACAATACATACAAATAACTAAACTACATAAACTGAATATATAATTTTACATAAAAAATGGATACAATTTTACAGAAAACTAAATACAATATATAAGTATAAAGAGGAGCTAAATAATAAATTGCATGTGGGGAATTACTTATAGAAGGAGGTAAATTAATCGAGGAGAGAGCCTTTCCCCTGTTCTAATACATTTATTAGATCAGCCTAATTCATTGAGTTTAAATAATTTGCATCTTCAGTACTAAATTGCAAAGTAGCAAAGATTTAGATTTAAATTTATTGGTTGACTTTGTTCAATAAGTAACTTTTCAGTTTTTTTAAAAATGTTTTAGATGAGGCATTTCTGAGTTGCACAGGCAATACATTCCAAAGTTTGGCACCAAGATTAGACCAACCCAGCACGTGCCAAAACCGCAATAGAAAGTTCACAGGGGTGGACGACGTAAGAAGAAAGGACGGTATATATCTCATTCATATGACAACTCCAAAACAGTCAATAGATCACACAACAAAAAACCATTTCCCTTTCTGAGTTGCACAGGTAATACATTCCAAAGTTTGGCACCAAGATCTCGAATAGACCAACCCAGCACGTGCCAAAACCGCAATAGAAAGTTCACAGGGGTGGACGACGTAAGGGGAAAGGACGGTATATATCTCATTCATATGACAACTCCAAAACAGTCAATAGATCACACAACAAAAAACAAAGAGCAACCGAAAAAGCAAAAACAGATGGCTCCTGCTATCTACGAAAACTTTCTGCAAATATTCAAGGACTAAGATAGAAAAACTAGACAATATCTCAATTAGCATTCCCACCTTAATTTGTGGCATATTTGATTATCTTAAGCCATAAAAGCAAATTCACAACATAAAATACTTCATGTAAAAGGCACCGGCGATTATTCACTTAATACAGATCGACATAACAACCTAAAATGGCAAAATAAACTCAACGTAAAAAATCAAACTTGCAAACAACAAGCTTATATTCTCCTAGAGTAATCTGAGATCTGTGAGAAATAACCTCTTTGTTTTTGCCGTGTTTATTTTTCATTTGAAGGAAAATTGAGTTTGAGGCATTCGATCATATTTGCAAATAACTCATGAATAAAGCAAATATTTAGCGTGAAAACTTAAAGTTCACGACAGCCTTAGTAAGCAGATTCTTAGCGTTATAATTTGGTCTTTCATCCAGGCAAAATAAAGGACTTAAGTTTCGTTTAAAATGATTACATTCGGTTTTCTGCTCAAATACCTGGTGAGTAAAAAATATTTATGCGTTTGGCAGGCTGTGGAATAAAAAGTATGTGACCAATATTCAAACTGAAATGTTAAGGTATCATTCAAAGGCTAACTTAGATGAGAAAATTTTATTTCGTAATATCCCTCAGCTTACAAACCAAGAAATTAGGAAAATACTGGTAACAAGCATGTTTGGAAGCAAAATTCCACATTCCATTCTAGTCCATTATTTACCTTCAATTGAAATTCGAACCACGTTTCTCTAGCTGGTTATGCAAACTTCAATGCTACATAAAGCATGGGCCAGAATGGAACGTGGAATTCTCGATTCCCTTACGGACCCCTTACAAGTATTTTCCTAATTTCTGTGTCTAAATGAAGATTTACTCCGTAAATCGTGGATTAACTCCCCTGCGGCCCCCCAAACCCCTAAAGTCCAAACCGCAGATAGACTCAGAAACACCAGATATACTTTTTTGGCAGCTCTTGGGGTCGTATCAGGCATAAAATGTACTAAGCTATCGTTTGTAACTGTGATCCCCTGGGTCAGCATGAGAGGTACGTTTTGTCCTGCCATGAAGTACCCGAGGTATCGATGACCCCAACTTTTAATGCTAAATTCAGTTTTGGTCTCCCATTGCAGGTACTTGAGAGGCCAGCTGCAGGGGTTGCCTGCCCTCAGGTCCTCTGTAGTCCTGCACAGAAGGCTCTAAGACATGTCCCTATATAAAAAACTGCTTTAACGGTGGCGACTCCTCGAGAGCCACGAAAAACTACGGAAAATACAGAAACTGGCTTAAATTAGGTGATGAGATTCTCAGGCCTACATATTTCTAAACTACCTTTCGCCACCAGATTTGGTGGCCTAACCGCCCGGGTAGGCTAGGATAGAGACAGAACTGTTACCCGAAATTGGTGAAGCTGATTGTGGGGCCATGAAGAGTAACGGGGTAGGGAGTCGGGGCTTAATGTTTGTAGCAATAGCCAATACGACCCGTGCGGGCTTAGAGGGTGGATAGGGACCCGCTGTGGCGAGAAACCAACCCTAATAAAAGGGGTGGGCGGGAGGGAAGAACTTGTACGGCTGACTCCGAGCAGGAATGTGAACAAGTGAATAGCGTGACGCATGAGCGAGATCCCTGGACCTACATATGGCTGCTTTATTCAGACATAAGGGAGGGGGACTGGGCCTGGTACACTTGCTGCAGTGGGGCCTGGGGCGTTAATCTTTCATTTACTCCGTAAATCGTGGATTAACTCCCCTGCGGCCCCCCAAACCCCTAAAGTCCAAACCGCAGATAGACTCAGAAACACCAGATATACTTTTTTGGCAGCTCTTGGGGTCGTATCAGGCATAAAATGTACTAAGCTATCGTTTGTAACTGTGATCCCCTGGGTCAGCATGAGAGGTACGTTTTGTCCTGCCATGAAGTACCCGAGGTATCGATGACCCCAACTTTTAATGCTAAATTCAGTTTTGGTCTCCCATTGCAGGTACTTGAGAGGCCAGCTGCAGGGGTTGCCTGCCCTCAGGTCCTCTGTAGTCCTGCACAGAAGGCTCTAAGACATGTCCCTATATAAAAAACTGCTTTAACGGTGGCGACTCCTCGAGAGCCACGAAAAACTACGGAAAATACAGAAACTGGCTTAAATTAGGTGATGAGATTCTCAGGCCTACATATTTCTAAACTACCTTTCGCCACCAGATTTGGTGGCCTAACCGCCAAGATACGCCAAGATACGCCCCGGAGCTGGCTAACCCTGTGTTAAAAGGGAGGTGGGCCCTATGTGACTTACGAACCTAACGATGAGCTAGAATATAAGGAACATTATCTATGATGTTTGTAGGGTTACGGATATAACGTTCGTAGCAGTTGCTTGACCAACGGCCAAGAGTTTTAATCAGCCAGTCTGGTAAGTCTGCTGCTGCTGCGGATGTTGCACCACCAATCCTGAAGCTGTGGGACGAATATCGATCGACATCAGGAAAACTTGGGCCTAATAGGCTCTGTAATGACTTCGTCACTCTTTGACGAGTGAGATACGTTGAGTCACTGAAGGCAAACAACGGGGCAGTTGGGCAAGAGCAAAACGTCATGTATTTATTGAGTGCTCGGAATGCACAGACAGATGACTGGGATGCTGCGAGGCGAACTTCGTGACCATTCCGGAAAGGATCGGCTTTTGAAACCTTAATTTGTATCTTTGCCACGTTTTCACTTAGGATAACGTCCCTTAGGAGTAGTGTTGAATTCGGGTTATAAGTGGATTTGCTTTCACAACAAAATTCAGAGGAACGCAATAGGCCAAAAAAGGCTGTTGTGAACGCAGCCCAGAGCATGAGTTTGTCTTGCACGCAAAGAGGTGTTTTTCTCAAATTCAACTTCAAGATTTTCATGATGTTTAACGTTATTGGCAGGCGGCTGGGCCTTAGTGATATGCCTTTGACGCGTTTAATCCCACGCAGTAGCATCTGCAAATTTTGCATGGGTTCGAAGTTTGAGTAGAAACCTAGTTCTATGTTTCGAAAGCGGACAGCAGCTAAGTATGTCCGGATTGTAGAGTAACTCAAAGTCCGGGCCAGGTAGGTGGTAAACAGGCACAAATTGTGTTGTGACAGAGGATAAGGTCGAATTTGCAAACCAGAACAGAATGAACTGAAGCTAGACTGACCTTGGGCATATACTCTTCTCGACGAATTGGCAATAGACATAAATTGAAGGAAGCGACTGTCTTGTTCTAAACTTTCCAGAGTTCGTCTGGGACTTCTGCTGGGTGGGATTTCGCCGAGGGCGCCAGTGTGAAAAATTTTCTTATCTGGGAACGAGAAAGGCAGTCTGCTAAGACATTGTTTACTCCTGGTATGTGTTTTATGTTAACAGTGAATTCATGCTGTGCTGCTATGTAGAAAAGTTTTCTCAAAACAGCCATAATTTCTGGCGATTTGCATGACTGGGCGGACCAAATGTTCACGACAGCCAGGTTATCACAGTGAAAAAGTAAGCGTTTTCCGTGGAATTCTTTGCCCCACAAGTAACAACAAACGTAGACGGGAAAGATCTCTTTCCATTGGATAGATTTTTGTTTGTGTTCATTCGGCCATGTTTTAGATACCCATCGACCATTGTTATAGATCCCAAACCCTATTTCCCCTGAAGCGTCAGTATAAATATGTAACTGGTGGCAGGGGGTGGTTGATGAATCAAGAATTTTATACTTTCCGTTCCAGGTGGGTAGGAATTTCGCCCACCAAGAGATGTCCTTCTTTGCTTCAGAATTTAGGGAGATTCGATGGGACAATCTTTCGACAGTCGTTGATAAGTCTATGAGGCGTCTGATAAACATTCGACCGGATGGGATCACTTTAGAGGCGAACGAAAGTTTTCCAATCAATGAAAGCAGATCTCTTTTCGTACATTTTTTCAAATTCGACCATTTCTGTAGCATTGCCACGAGGGTGGATAGCTTGTCTTCTGGTAACCTCAGTGACATTGTTTGTGAGTCTATTTCTATCCCCAGGAATGTGAGCTTAGTTAGTGGGCCTACGATTTTTTCAGGAGCCAAGGGAACGCCCAAGTTGTTAAACAATGATATTGTCTTTTGCATTTCTTCATGACACTGGGGTGAAGACGGGGGTCCAGCCAAGAAAAAGTCGTCCAAATAATGAGTGCAGTTTACTATTTTGTGGTTGTTTTTCATGATCCAAAGAAGAGAGTCCGATAACTGTGTAAAGCGCTCCACAGAGGAGCGAAGGCCAAACGGGAGGCATAAGTCGACGAAATAGAGACCCATAAACGAGAAACCTAAATAATGCCAGTCCTCTTGTCTTACCGGACAGATACGAAATGCACTCTTTATGTCCAATTTGGCCATGAGTGCCCCCCTTCCCAGGCTGGACACGATGGAAACAGCTGAATCAAAATTGTTGAAAGCTACGGAAGCTTCGGAATCATTTATAAAGTCATTGATCGAAATGCCCTTTGGCGAGGACAGGTCAGTAATCATACGAAATTTATTGCTGTCTTTCTTGGGAACCACACCGATGGGTGACGTACGAAAGTTTGGCAATGGTGGGCTAGTAAAAGGGCCCGACATCCGTTTCTGCTTTAACTCCTCAGATATGCAATTGAAGATCGCTGTTGGATTTGAAGAGGCAGACTGCAAATTAGGTGCAATATTACAAAATTCCGGGCCTGAATAGCCAATTGAAAAACCGTGCTCGAAACTGATGATCAAATTGTCAACAAAGAATTGGTCAGGATAAGCAGTTAATTCCTTACGTAAAAGGTTTGCATTAACAGGAGTCTTTGAAAAGGCGGGTAATGGGTTGAAGTTATTGTTTAAGCCTTGGGCAATTTGTTGCTGGGTGAGGGCCGCGGCATCGATTGCAGATGTGGGGCCAGCGGCAGTTTTGGTCACGGCAATTGTTGGCGTTGAAATGCCGGCAAGGGGCTTGATAAAAGGGCTGTTTTGCACGAAAGGGCGGCTGGCCGTTGAAGGAATAGGCTTGGGTGGACATGCTTTGACCGGGGTGCGAAACATTATCCCGTGACTTGAGGGATGGGCAATCTGCAGCAAAATGGCCAGACATGTGACATCTGAAACATGCTAGGGGCTGGGAGGGTGGTGCACAACGCAAGAAACGGTTGAAAGCATATTCGTCGAGCCGCGACCAGGGCAGATACTGGTTCCTTGCCACATTCATTCGAAATGCTATGTCATATTTGTAGCAAGATTGGAACTGGTAATTGCGGCTTAGGGCGGAGAAGGATTCTTGGTATGCTAATAAATCGGGGGCGAGGTGAGGATGAAAGTGCACCATGCCTCTTATGAAAACGTTCCAGGCTTCCAGCCAGGATATGAAGTTGGTGATTTTTTGGGCGGTGCGGCGAGTTTGCGTCAATGACACAGTTTCATCCCCAGTTGCCCCTGGTTGGACTTGAAGGCTGTAAGATTGGTTGGCAGTTGTGTCATATAAAGAGTTAGGTAGTAAAGTGTTTAAATCAATGTACTCTTTCGCTTTCATTGCTTTTATCAACTTTGGGGAGAGTGGGGGCAGAGAGCTAAGTGGTGAATGAAAAAGAGACTCAATGTTACCTTGATGTAATGTATTATGTGGGACTGCGGCGGCTGTTGTGGCGGCAGTGGCTGTTGGAGGCTCAAGGACGGCTGTTGGGGCAGGACGTGGCTGGGCAGTCGGCTGGGTGGCTGGCTGGACGGTTGGCTGGGGGGTTTCTGGGCCTTGTGGGTGGGAGATTGTGGATGTCGGCGAGAGCTGGAGAACACCAGGGTAAGGATCATTCCCTCCACGTGGCTGGTTAGCTTTTTCGGCTACTTCCTGCATCAACTTCTTCAAATCGTCGAGACTAAATGTAACCATTGAACTTCCTTGGTTCGGAGTTTGGGGCTGATTCGGTTGTAAACCCTCGCGTTCACCAGATGATGAAGGTCCCGCCACGGGATTTGCTTCAGGTTCATTCGATTCATTATCAGTTGCTACAACGTCAAAAAGGCTGTAAAGTCGCAAGGCGATCGTTTCTTTCTTTCCTGTCTGTTCGACGCCATACATTTGGGCCTTGGCTCTTAGCTCCGTCTTCGATAGGTTCTTCCAGCCTGCTAGCGTGCGACGAGCATCCCTGCGATCTCTTGGACGGGTGGCAGACGAACTCTTGTCGTGCGAAGCCATCATTATATAGCGAGTAAAGTAAATTTCCGATGAGGAAAACAAATACGAGTAAGAACTTGTACGGCTGACTCCGAGCAGGAATGTGAACAAGTGAATAGCGTGACGCATGAGCGAGATCCCTGGACCTACATATGGCTGCTTTATTCAGACATAAGGGAGGGGGACTGGGCCTGGTACACTTGCTGCAGTGGGGCCTGGGGCGTTAATCTTTCAGTGATTTTACCAAATAAAATTTTTTCATCTATGTTAGCCTTTGATTGATAGATTGACGTTTTGGTTCTGAAAATCGCTCGCATACTTTTTATTCCATAGCCCGGCAAACGCGTAAACTTTTGTTGAATCACCCGGTAGTAACTTCAATAGACGATTACGCTAAAGATGGCGGCGAGGAACTTTTTACCAAGATACACTGCGTTCTTAAATCGAATTCCTATAGAATCGTTACGGATTCGTAATTAGAACGCAATGTAATTTGGTAAAATGTTCCTTGCCGCCATCTTTAGCGTAATCGTCCATTCTGGCTTTACTTGAATCAAAATTAATTTCAAATAAAATGGATTTTATTATTTGAAATAGTGATTCTGTTGCTCTTACGTTCAATTTACAAGAAATAAGCTGAAATAATCACTTTGCAGATCTCAAGCAGATTACGGCAAAAATTCTGCAATAAATATTGTCTAGGCAGGAACTTTTCTGCAATGACTTTGCCTATGAAAGTATATTTATTTCCAATTTACACCGTTTTAGTTTCGAAAGAAATAAGTTTAATATTTCACTTTTCAGGTCCCGAAGGGCTTAAAGCAAAAGTTCCGCAATAAATATTGTCTAGACAAGAACTTTCTCCAAAGAGTTTGCTGATGAAAGTAAACTTATATTCAATTTACATCTTTTTAGTTTTAAAAGAAATAACTTAGCTATTTTCCTTTGCGGATCCCAAGAGGATTACGGCAAAAATTCCGCAATAAATATTGTCCAGGCAAGAATTCTCTTCAATGATTTCGCTAATGAATATGTACTTATATGCGATTTACACTTTCCTAGGTATTTCTGAGAGAACCAAGCTAAAATTTTCAATTTGCAGATTTCAAGAGGATTACAGCAAATTCCGCTGTAAATATTGTCTAGACCAGCCTAGCTAATTCAAGCACGGGAGGCTATATTCAAAGACTTTTCTAATGCTTCCTACTTCAAACATCAAGCACATCTAAGAATACTTTTGAAATCCAGAAATTTCGACTGAATAAATAAATTTTAAAATCGGTATTACCTGGAAAACTTAAAAGATTTGAATGATTTTATGTTGATCATGGATGAATTAGAAATCCGTAGGAAAAGGCTTCGAAATTGTCTTTGCATCACTTTGAGAGCTTTCCGGCGCCAATAAAGATGTCCTGCTTCATTGGAATTAAATCAAAACTTTTCACTGATGTTTTAAAGTGAGTTTAGAAAACGTGTTATTGCAATTCTGAAGAGTTTCCATTTTTGTATGAATCAAGCTTCAATGTTGATCGACCCATTAAAATATCTACCGTAAAAATGCCAAATTGTGAATCAATGGAGATATACTAGGTGGATCAAATTAATGAACACGTTTGGCGTGCTGTGGAATAAAAAGTGCGCGGCCCATATTCAAAACTGAGATTTTAATATATCAGATAAATGTTGACTTAAATGAGAAAATTTGGTTTGATAAGATAACGCATCTTTTAAACCCAGAAATTAGGCAAATGCTGATAAGGGGTTTACATGGAAACAAGGATTCCACATTCCAATCTGGTTATTGAGTTACTCGCCACTGAAATTAAGATTTGCTACAAATTCTTAAGGGGCAAATCACTCCAAAAATCTCGTACATGCTCATACAGAATCCCAAAAATCTTTGACAATTCCAACAATTTCTAAAAATCTTGAAAATCTAAGAAACTATCACAAAATCTTAGAAATCCCAAAGAAAAGACAGAAAATCTTTTCAAAATCTAGAAAACTCCAGATCTTTGTGCCCAAAATGATACAAATTCTCGAGAAATCTTTCGGAAATTCTTTGACAATCTCACAAGTCGTTTAAATATTCAAAAGTCTTCCAAAATCTTCTAACATCTTACCAAATCTCGAAAATCTTTGAAAATCCTCAGGATTCTAAAATCTTTGAAAATCCCAAGAATTTCTGGGTCTACGTGATCATTGATTTTACCAAACAAAACTTCCTGATCTAAGTTAGGCTTTCATTGATAGATTAACATTTCAGTTTTGAATATCAGTCTCACATTTTTTATTTCAAAGCCCGCCAAACGCGTAAATTTTTTTTCACTTACCTGGTATACCTAACATCACGTTGTGACTTTGCAGCGTTATTTGTTCTTCTGCCAAGGGTGTTAGGACATAGATGTTTTGATTGATTATTTATTTACCTTGCTTTGATCCCTGTGTCTTGTTTTGTTGTCTTGTTTCTGTGCTGTTTCGTCTTCAACAAATGTGAACAACTGAGCGTGGCTAGGCCCAACCGCTCTCAAGTTTTTCGAATAGAACTCCCTCGTATTTGTGTGTCGTAATGCGCCTTTGCATTTGGCGGTCTGAAACCTCTCTTGTGCAAAGGCGCACTCAGACACAGAAATACAAGGGATTTCTATTCGAACAACTTGAGAGAGGTTGGGCCTGACCATGCCCAGTTGTACACATCAGTTGAAGACGAAACAGAACAGAAAACAAGATAACAAAACAAGACACAAGATCAAAACAAAGTAAAAAAATAATCAATCAAAAAATCCGTGTCCTAAAACCCTTGGTTCTACATTGTCAAAAACTATTAGGTCGAGGTATTAATTAAAAATCATTTCCTTAATTACATCGGAATTAAGAATCAACATCTAAAATGCACTCTGTTTACCCTTGCTTTATCTGAAATAAAACTGACGGTTGGCAATAAAGCACCGCAAATTTGTGTCATTCATTCCCTGAAAAATTTCTTTGACTAAGAACTTGCCGGTTTTTCTCTCTAATTTGTGCCTGGTCAAGAGCACAAGCCAGTAGCATAGAGAAATGTGGCCGGGGGCACTTCACTGATGGGTCATATGGGGGTGTGGGTTGCAACAACGTCTGTTACACACGTTTTTTTATAAGAAACTTGGATCAGGCCATAGTACTAAAAGTTTCTTAATCTCACATGAAATTTTGTCCATTTTAGTACTAAAAGTTCTTAATTGGTTTCTTATTTTTTGAATGCAGAATTATCAATTTGGTCGCTAACACTGCGCCAGATATGTTTCTTGACATTTAAAAAACATGATTAAGGAATAAACAGTGTTCTGTTATGTTGAAAACACAAATGGTTAGATAATATTGCTCAAGAATAAAGGTTCAACGATCTATTTGCTATAATATCGATGCTTTTACCTTTGAAACGTTTCTTAGTACTTCTCCGACATAGTACTAGAGTTTCTTAAAATTTTGGCCATCTTAGTGCTAGTTTCTTATAAACCAGCTTTTAATAAAAAATGTGTAGTACCCGATCCCAGAAGGAAGGTGAGGTTTTCAGACCCGATCCCAGAACGTGGATGAGGTTCCGACAAGTGCTTACACAACAAAACAACTGTAAAATTGCTGTTCATCCCAAATCGGAGCTTTCCCATAATTAATACTAAAAATTAAACCCCAATCCAAGAATACTTCGAGAAAATCATATCTATTCCCAGAATTTTCTTGCCAAAAAACTGCCCCAAAAATGCGCATATTACAGTACGACTGAATACTGAAGTAGCCCCCCCCCCATGGAAAATGTGCTAATTAAGAATTCTACTTTATGCAAAAAACCAGGGTGAACTTTGAAATCTTCGAAAAAGCATTGATGATTGCCAGATCAATTTTTTGTTCATTTAAAGCCATTAGTTTTGGCCATAAATGGCAGAAAAATGCGTTCTATCATTGGCATGGGCGTAGGAGATAGGAGGCTGGGAAGCTGCAGCCACACAAGGCTGGGAAATTTTGCACAAATCAGCCACAATCGAGCAGAAAATCGGCCTAAAGGCGGGCAAAATTTTTGTAAACAATGAATTTTTTATCGGGCAGCCCCCCCCGTATTTTATCTAACCATACGCTCATGAGCATTGAGTCTTCAATTATGATAAAAATCTGAAAATTCTGACCCATAGGCAAGATAGAATATATTCATTCTTAACAAGTTCTTGTCTCAGAATAAGGTTTTTCAAAGTGTAATTTTCTTACCCTATTCAAAAGTAAACATTTTATCATCTATAAATATCTTTGGATCTTTGAGAAAACCGGTCCAAAATAAAATTTTATCACGTGATAATCGATTTTGGTGCTTTTTTAAACACGAGCTTATCTTTTGGGTCACCCGGTACTAAAAACATCAAGTAATGAAGTGTACAAAGAACTCAAAACTATAGCATAGGTTCCAAATCTTTAAATCTACGAAAAAAGGCGGGTGTAAAATTCAATGACCTATTTCTTTAACCTGAATGACTTTTTTTATCTATCTAAAATGTTACAGTACAAGGTTACATACTACTATACTTTCTAATTACTATACGACTATACCACACTACAGGGACGATATCACAAGAAGCAATAGATAATGATTGCCCTGTTGTCTTAACATAAAGAGATATCCAACGAAATTACAACGAAATATACAGTTACTGTTGCTCTGAATGACTTGATAGAAACTTTAGCCATTTTCTATGGACTTTTCAGAAATCTTGAATATTTGTCGAAATTACAGCCTATTTCATATTTCAGCTCATTTCATTATGTGACGTCATCAAATTTCTAAATCACAAACCCGAAGAGTGAACGAGTTTTGCTTGATACCATATTGTAGGCATCCATAAACTATGGTTTTCTTGAAAATTGTTTGATCTTTCGTCAAGAGGTTCAGAAATTATGATAGTTTGAAGTTTTTTTCGAAAACTTTCGTGAATTCTTAGAAAAGAAGAGAAACATTATAATTCTGAAAATATTGAAGATTTCAGAAAAGTACAACGGTAGATTTATTGTAAAAAAGTTAAAGTTTCTTTGGAGCCGTTCGGTTCAAAGAAATAGGTCATAGAATTTTATAACCAGCTTTTTAAAGATTTGAAACCTATGATCAAAATTGGCAAACTTACCAGATACGATACACCAAAGAAACTGAGCAATCGCCAGGATCCTGATCAGGTCTTCTCTCAAATTTGCCATTTTGACAAAAGCGACTATGACCCTGTTGGGAATAATAAGGCCTTTTTTAATCTCACAGTTCCACTCGGCCTCATATATGCAGGGCTGCGGATGGGACACATTTTTTGGGGGGGGGGGGAATTGGAGGCAAAACAATACGAAAATAACATATTGCGGCCATTTTTACGACGACAGGAAAGGCGGTCGCCCCCCCCGTCTTTCCAGCGTTACTTCATATGTGTTATGCATATGTGTTATTAATTGTAAAACGAGAAACTTATGACCTAGTGGGAAAAAAGTTCGCCACGAATTTTTAACTTTGGCCATCCAAGAAAGAAGCACAAAGATGGCAACTACACACAACTTTTCTTATGAACAACTAATCAACTAAAGTAAGAAACTAATGTAATAATGTAATAATGTAATCAACTAATCAATTTGTGATTTAGGAGCCTGCCGATATTTAGCTATCTCAAACTATTGCAAAAGAAGCATGTATTACAGACCAAAATTGTGCCAAAAATTGTAGGCTTTTTATGATTGGTATCTTTCTTGTAAGGCTCTGAGTTCAAAAATCTAAATAAGCGGTCCTTGACGAGTGATAACAAATATCCCCATGACATTCATGTCCTTTCTTTTCACATCTTCACACTGAATGCTTTGTTCTTTTCGACCAAAAGCAGTGATATTTTGTGAGCAGTGTCTAAACGAGAACAAAATGAAAAACAAGCTGCCATCATGTTTTCGCTAATGTTGTTTTCACAAGGCGTTATGCTACAGCCAACCGACACTTTATCCAAGGACTGTCTGCTTTTCTTTGGAGAGAAAAATCTGCTAGTCTGGCGTCCTCCTGGTAGTTTCAAAGTTCCATAGGCAAAACTGATAAAAACAGCTACTAGAAATGACTTGTGATATAAAGAATTATTCGCACAAAACTGAAAATAGCAGATGCGACGAAACACAATGAAACACAATGAAACACGCGCCAAAGGGCTCATTCTATTTCGTCATCACCCTAGGCCGTTACGTAGTTATACGAGAGAGAGCGCAGAGCAAGCGCCAGATAATTGCGACAGTTCCTGTGCCAGCTAGACACGTGTTTCAATGCTGTTCCCGTCTATCATCAAGAATTCAAAATTTCTCGACCAGAATACTTCTTTCCAGTGACAAGATAAGTGTTCATTTTGTTTTATCGCAGGTTTTTTGCTGAATAAAGAATTTTTTGTTCATTCTTGTGCTTATTACACCCGCCAAGTTGTACTAGGCCACCATGTCATCCAATGGTGGTCGGGGCGTGGTGGAAGAAGATTCTAGCCAACCGAAAGAATCTTCTAGCATTAATAATGGAATGTCGACAAAGTTTGATTTGCAATCTTTGCTGATGAAAATTCAAGCTGATGTAGCCCAAAAAAGACAAGTTTTAGCCTCATCGGTTGCTGATAGAATGTTCATTAAAATTGTAAATAGGAGAATAATCCAATATGAATTTTAAATGCATGTTAGCAAGTCTCAAAGCAAGGTCGACTTTCTAAGAGATCCCTGGTTGAATACAGTTTTGGAAAGCCATTTGAGTTCATAATGAGATTGAAATCTTATCACTTAAGCTACTTTATTTTTTGTCAAAAGCGGGTCTCTAAGGTCGTTTGACCACCGGTTATTGGTTTTTCGGGAACTCTGATGAAAAGAGACAGCATCGATACATTAAGTTTTCAACAGCACAAACAGAGTACTAGGATGGGTTAACGGGTTAAACGTTTCCAAGCCCCTAAAAAATCATTGTACACAACATACAGATAGTGTGCTCCAAAAACGTGTTTTATGTTTGTGAAGATGTTCAACCATATGTTTTATCGATTAACAAAGATATCGTTTTATAAAATTTACTGACTGAGGTCACACTAGGGTCTTATCAAGGTATAATCTGAATTGCTTCATCATAGTCTATCTAAACAGAAAGAATACGGTTTCATTCTTTTGAAATTTACCATTGACGTCCGAAAGTGCGGCATTATAACGATACACTGTGCCCGTCCTGTCTTTTGCTACGCTGCCTGTGCTGTGGGTAATGTTTTTGGCGCGAAAGTAATCGTCACGTGATTACCTTCGTAAATTGCTCTCTAAAGGCCCATTTCCACTTCATTCGGTTTCGGATTTTGCAACCGATCGACGATCTCCGAATAGCAATCGCTCCCGATTTCAATCCACACTTCCACGACGTTCGGACGATCGCTCATTGTTAAGTTATCCAATGAAATTGAATCAATCTATTCCTGGCGCCTGCCACAAAGGAACAATGGTAGCGGGTCTCTTTCTTCAATCGGATGCATTATCGTGATTGGCTTCTTTCGTATGGGACTTTTCTGTTCGGAATCCGAATTCGGAGGAGAATCAAAACCTCCGAACGTGGCAAATTCGGATACGAAAGTTCGGATGCGATTTCCGAACTTTCGTTCGCATCCGAATGCTGAACAATAGATTCGGATGCGAAATCCGAATGAAATGGAAATGGGCCTTAAACGTAGCCTACTACGTCTGCATGCAGCGAACAATGTTGGATGAGGTGGTCAAACGACCCAAAAATTGACCCAATATCTCAAAGCAATTGAAATGTTGGGCGTCCTCACTCTAACGGCGTTGTGAGCGCGGAGTTTTGAAATAAGACAATGGGATAAAGCACCTTATGTGACCACAGCCACTGTGAAATCTATAGGAAGGTACAGATCTCCCTACTGATGGACGAGGGGTGTCAGTTCTGGAGGATTTCAAGGGTCTATGAAAAAGTAGGGTTTCCGAAAAATATGTACGAGATATTTAGGGAGTCATTTGCCGCTTGCCGATGCAAAATAATGGAAATGTGCCGACAATTCCAAGGAACCCTTGGAAACTTTGAGTACTGCGATAAAGATCGAAAGGCAAATCTCTCAAAAAAGCATCTTGTGACATTTTGGGATTCTAAAACTCTCTCAGACGTTTCGAAGATCCTTCATATTTTCGAAGTATTTTAAAAAGATTTTTTTTAGAATTTGTACATTTGTTGGGGGGGGGGGAGACTTCTGGGATTTTTTCTGACTTTCGAAGATGTTAAGACGTTCATTGGGATTTAAAAAATTTTTAGAACTTTTACAAAATGTGCGAAATTTTTAGAGTGATTTATACCTCGATAAAAAACCAATGAGAATTTTATGAGATAATTTTTTCAACTTAATTTCCTCTGAAAAATTAAAAATAAAATGAGAAATAAACACAAACTTACTATGATCCCTCTGCGGTCTTGCTTTCGCTGCGAGCTGCGATGATTTCTTCGCGAAGAATCCTGAAACAAAACATGATAACGAAGATTATAAAATAGGAATATTCATACCATAGACACGTTTTATCCTGTGACAAAATCACTCTTATTTCGTAGGTACGGACGAGAAATCTTATTTCTTTCGAGAACGTGGCTTGTTTCCATAAGCAGTCATTCTTATTCTTGGGTACCAGGGCGGAGGATAATTTCGCACAAGTAGAGGAAATTTCATACCCCATCTTGAACAAAGAAACAGTTTTCCTGCCGCATCATCTTTCAGCAAAATGGTTCAGTACCCCATCCAGAAGTCCTTGTGCATAAAATATAGATACATGGACAGGTACCATGTTGCCCCAAGAGTGTCCTATGCAATTGTCATACTGGTCAAGTTATTCATCATTTCCAGATGTCTGTAGATATCTGTTAAATTTTCTTTCAATCTTTGATCGATGACTTCAACCAAAATTTTTTCAATTGAAACAGTTTTGTACCCCATAAGAATTGCTCTTAAAATTCTCGTACCCCCACAAAATAATGGAAAAAAGTTTCATACCCCTGCCAAAAATCCTCCGCCCCGGTACCTAGATTTAAAAATGACCGCTCCGTAACTTCGGACGCTAGGTAGAAACAAAACTGTTAAAGGTAACCTGAAACGAAAATTTTTATTGCTGCAAATGATGAGTACTGTCGAACGATAAGGAATCCTCTTTAAATTTCTTTGACGTCTCATTTCGTTTTCATGTTATCCACTAATTTCAAGTATCAGCTGATGACGTCATTTTGTTTGCAAATTACTAGGATGATTTACTGGAATATAATGAGTATCTGATCTTTGAAATGTTACAGTTGAAGGAAACCATTCACCTGAGCTGAAAAAGTAATACAAATTGTCTCATGCATCGATGCGATGCTTAGAAAGGCATTTCAAGTGAAGAAAACTTCTTCGAGTAAGTTTCCTTTGGAAATAAGGTAAACCCTGGTAAACCTTACATACTTTCTTTACTTTTGCAAACAAAATGACGTCTTCAGCCAATCGCACAAATTAGTGGTTAACTCGGAAATGAAACAACAATTCCTCACAAGATATAATGAGACCAGTAGGTAGAATCCCGAAATTTTAGTACTCAGAAATCTCTTTTCATTTTTCATTTCATTTTAAAATTATTTACCCACGGTACAATTCAGCCTAAATACTGTTTTACAATTGGCCCTGCAAAAACTATTTACAAAATAAAGAGTTATATACCACAAATTTACAATAAAAATAAAAGATGTATAAGATTATTTTTCCTTGAGTTTGGACCTGAAGGCATTGATTGAGGGAGCCATCTTTGTTTCCACATCAAGACTGTTCCAGAGACTGGCCCCGCGATACACAAAGGATTTCTGGCCATTGCCAGGTCTCAACATGGGTATTGCAAGGTCATTTTTTGAGTTTCTCAACTCTCTTGGATGTACCCCGGATAATCTCACGAAAAGATCACTGAGATATTGAGATGCAAGAGAGTTGAGAGATTTGTAAACCATAGAACCTGTTTCTTTATATATCAGCTTTTGTACAGATGGCCAACCAAATCTCTGGACCAAAGGAGCTGCAGATGCATCAAAAGGGCTATCTCTACTGCAGGAAAACTATTAGTTTTCTTGCCAATGTCATATCCCCTCCCCTCTCAGTCAATGTTTTTATTGTAAGCAATGTTTCACCTGAAAATTGACATCAAATGACCCCCTAGTCACACTAACCAACATTGACTGAGGGGGGAAGGGATACAGTCTCATAATTTTTGTGAAGGCTTGAAGGTATCACAAAATTTATCACTCAGCAGTGCTATTCATTAGCATCAATAAAAATTTTCACTAAAGATCACCTCTACGGGCAGAAAAGGAAAATGCAGAATTAAATGGACATGAAAGAATTACGTTCATTCATTTAATTCATTTTCGATTATTTTTACTCGGTAGCCTCATCAGTCGAGCGGATTGTTCTACAGGGAACCGTGTTCAACTTTTGTTAAACAATACTAGAACTAAAAACGAGTTGATTAAAATCACGCCCAAGTTTACGATATGAAATGAAAAATAAATAGAGCTACGCTAAGAATGGCGAAATAATCTTAAGCCCACTTTTAAAAGCGCTAGCAGCGGGTCTTGTTTGACATTTAAATGGTAATCTTTTCCAAGTCTTTGCACCACGGGAAGGCATAGCATTCAGTCGAGTGCAAGTTTTCATCCTTGGAACCATGGCTGCCGAGAGGGGGGCAAGAGGGGCAATTTCGGCGCTCCCTGGGCAATTCTTACCAGGGTGTCTGGGTCTAAAGGGCCTCATAACTGAAGATTGTCAGCATTTTGACTGCAGGAAATGCTCAAAATTCATTTTAAGCCAATCTAAAGAACGTGATCGAAAATAATTTCTCTTCGCTTCACTCGCAAGGGGCCTCATTTCGCAGTTTTGCCCCCGGGGCCTCCAAAAGTTCTCGGCGGCCGTGCTTGGAACAAGGACATCGGCAGTGGCATTGCGCAAATTCATACTGATATCACGCGAACAATTTTTCCTGAAAAGGGTTGAAAGATGGCTGGGTTTGCAAGACCTGATAATGCTTTGCAAGACAAATAATAACGATTTTTTCCTTTAAGTTCGAGCATGTAACATCTTTCCGAACGCATGATAATCATCAGCATCAGCCATTTCCGGTTATGTTCACTAAAATGATTATAACGCCGAAAAAAGTACATTATTCTTAGATTAAAAACTCTAAGATTGATAGCGCATCAAATTTCGCACAAACTAAACTGGAAAACTACCGCCTATGGTGACCCCCTCTGGAGAAAGAATTGGGGAAAATCAATTACGATAAGGAAGCTGACCTTGGAAATAGGAACTGTGAAGATATTTGGGCACGTTTTGCAGAAATTTAATATAGAAAGATAGAAAACGCCGGCTGCTCTCCTCTTGAAACTATTAGTATTTCATTTAAGCGTTCATTTACAGATACCTTCATAGCGAAAAACCCCCTGTGATAAAACCGAAGGATGTGTGATACAAGCAGCCTGATAAAACGAGCAATAAAGAGAGAAAATTAACAGAAAATATAATAAGTTCTCTTTCCCTAAGTAACTACCCAAACATGTGCGCATTTTCCCCTGTATGGCCTGTATCGCATGAAATATTTTGCCGGGCTGAACTATGGTAAAACTAGCTGTGAACCGAATTAAAAAGATGCTGCTGCATGTGAATTGTCTACAACAAACTCTTCAAGGAACCAACCTTTCAGATCACAAAATTCACGAAACTTTATCATAACTAGCAAACAATGATTTGCTAACTTTTCGTGTTGCTTTTCGTTGCGTTTTCCTATTTTCAACGAATTAATAACTTCCGGACATGAACAGATTTCGGACAATTAAATTTTCGGACAAAATTTGGTCCGAATTTTGATTTTGCGAAGGTTTTTGATTTCAATACTCCATACTGGCCAAAAAAGACACCGGGTAAACCGTGGGGTATTTCACTCCTGAAAAATCTCGCACATCTTTGGCAAGAGTCCTTTTGTTTTCAAGAAAAATCTACCAAAAGTCTGCAAAAATCCTTCTGTTCTGAAAAAATCTTGTACGCTTATTCGAGTGAGTGAAATGCCCGTTCCGGTCAACGAATTCTGGCTATGAACTTATAAATCTCATCTTTGAAGCATTGAGCTCAAATCTTTAAAAGGGTACGTGTAAATTCTTTTACATTTTTCTTTGAATTAAAATACTTGAAAGGAACTTGGAGTAATTTGCTGTTAATCCACCATAGCATTCTTGGATATATTGAGTTTGAGTATCTTGAGTTTGAGTATCTTGAGCTTGAGTATCTTGAGTAGTTTTAAAATGGCTGCATTTGCAGATTTTGAGGCTGTGACGTCATCAAATTTCTAAGTCCCCAACGAGAAGAGTTACAGATTTCTGCTTGCCACCATACAATAGACCGTGATAAACTATGGTGATGTTGAAGATTGTCTCAACTTTCTTCAACTAGTTTAAGATTTACGATGAATTTCTATTCTTTCAAAATTTTTGATGAATTTGTCCAAAAATAATCAAAATGCCGCCATTTTGAAAATAATCAATATATCTATAAGTTGCCGTGGTAGATTTACAGCAAATTACCCAAAGTGTCCTTCAAATCATTCAATTCTTAGAAAAATGTGATACGATTTTACACCTACCTTCTTAAAACATAGGTTTCAAATCTTTAAAAAGCTGGGTGTAAAATTCAATGACCTATTTCTTTGAACTGAACAGCCTCAAAGAAACTTGAACTATTTTAAAGAAAATCTGCCGTTGGACTTTTCTCAAATCTTCAATATTGTCAGAATTACAGTGTTTTTCTTCTTTTTTAAGGATTCAAGAAAATTTTCGAAAAAAGACTTAAAACTGTCGTAATTTCTAAACCTCTTGACGAAAGATCAAATAATTGTCAAGAAAACCATAGTTTATGGATGCCTACAATATGGTATCAAGAAAAAGTCTCTCACTCTTCTGGTTTGTGATTTAGAAATTTGATGACGTCACATCATAAAATGAGCTGAAATATAAAAGTGGCCGTCATCTCGACAAATAATCGAGATTCCTGAAAAGTCCAAAGGTAGAATCATCGAAAAGTGGCTAAAGTTTCTTTCAAGTCATTCAGTTTAAAGAAATAGGTCATTGGATTTTACACCCGCCTTTTTTCGTAGATTTAAAGATTTGGAACCTATCCTCCTTCTTAAAGGCTTCAGTCCTATTCTCATCACTGAATAGACAGAGCAGAAACTGCGCACGCTTGCGAGAAAACTCATAACTTTGAGTCCTCCTAGCTCCCTGCAACAGATCCCAAAATTCGGCAACACTTGATATTTCGTTCCTTGGACCTTAAACTCTTGACTTATCATTTCAAAAAGCATATCTATCAAAACACTTCCTTATCTCAGATTGCTTGATGACGTCATTTTACGCAGTTTCTGCTATGTCCCTTAAATATAGCTTCAGCTAAGGAAAAAATAGGAAACCTAGCTACTAAAGTGTGTCACAAAACAGATGTCACAAAATTCAACGGAAACAAGAAAAGACCTTTTAACTATTCTAAAAATTAATCTGAATCAAACGACAGAGATGGGAAAAGTGCGTGAAGCGGGAGCTCGTTAGTCTGGAGGGCAAAAAGGGGGGAGAGAGAAAGCATAATATAGTGGAAGGACACGATGAAGGGAGCAAGGAAGACATGAAGGGAAAAGGGATGGAAAGAAGATAGGATGACAGTGAAAACAAAGATTAAAATAGGAAGAGGACATGATGGAGCAAAAGAAGGCGACAATGAAAGAAAATCAATATCTGAGTTACGCTCTTTACCATTAAAAGCTTTGTGATCTGAGGTAGTTATCAAGAGCATGTAAAGTTCCTAGTGGACTATCACCTGCACAGTACAACAGAATTCAATTCAACTGAAATCTGGCTTTACAGAGAATTCATAAAATAAGGGAAGGAAGAATTATAGTAAAACGTTCCTTCGCAGGAAGGCAAATACTTATTCTACCACGATCGAACGATATCTCGATGCATTTTGAAGAACTTTCGAATGTGCACAATAATGAGAGAAGCTCTTACGCTACTCCTTCAAACCTCGAGTGGAAGCATTTATAAATATAACGCTCTATCCAAGACCTTTTGCAAAGCATAGCTAAAAGGTCTGTCTGTCAAAATTCAAATTTTTGAAATTCATTCAAGCTACACTCACCGTTCAAAATGCACTCCAAGGACAGCAGAATGAAATGAGAAAATGAAAGGCTTTGCGAGCGTTTTTTTCTATCTTTATATTTGCTTCTAAACGTCGGCACATCTGCGCAATTCACACATAATAGAATAATCTCCTACGCTAGGTGCAAATAATGCATTTTATTTGTCTTCGATCGGAAGAACTATTTTTCCCTGATGCAGCTACGCATGTGTGTGCTTGTGGTGTGTGCATAAAAGCCAAAGTTCTAAAGAGATGAAGGAAAATTTGAAAATAGCAGATTTTCAATGGGATAACGACCGTTGACCTTCCTGGTTACTCAACAGACTTATTACATGAGTTATTGGTTAACTCGAAAACTCCAGATGTGCGTGATTTTACAGCAAAAAAAGATTAGATTGACCTTCAATTATTCGCTAACTGAAAATATCCTGACGTAACATGTAGCAATTCTTTATACAGGGGGGAGTTTTGCCTTACATCGGACTCATTGAGCTGGTGCTACCAAGTGAAATTTTTCGAGCAACTTTCTCCTTCACAGCGTCATCTTCGCGGACTACGCCCCCGCAGAGGTCCGTGCAACATTTCATCTCTGGAACTTGCAACGCAGTTTCTTTGCTGTCGCAACTGTTTCTGCAGCTTGCATTACGATCCAGAATTTTACGCGCACACGCACAATTGATACAGCTAGACAGTCTGCCCCAGGCTCCATGGGTAGTCGCACGGCCTGAATTGTTGCAAGTTGCAGAAGTCACTGCAGTGTGTAAAAAACCCAATCAAAACTCCCTGCATTTCCCTTAATCACCATTGCTACTGAGTCAAACATTAGACTTATGACGATGAGTCCCTCGTAACCCTGCGGTAAACCTTGCTCAACAGGGATTCATAATGAAACTGTGAAAAGCTGTGCCTATTTTCTGTAATTATCAATGGAATTATGATGGCATCACAGCTTTGGATCTCGAATCCCGTGGGAATGTTATCAATTCTCCAATCGAATCGATAATTCTATCACATTTGCCATAAAACCACGGTAATTGACAAATCTCACAATATTATTGCTATTCTAGGAAGCTCAAAGTTTGGGCCTAAATAGAGTTAGGTTTTTCAGAGTAATGTTATGAGTCCCTCCGATAAGAAATATTCACTACAATCTATAACAAGAAAATTAAGCAAAAAAGTATGAAAAGAAACAAATAACTAATTTTGTCTGTCTATCTAAAAAGAAATGTGTTAAACTTAAGAGGATGTCTCTTGGCATAAATTTCATCTTTGGTCAAAAAAATTCGAGCTATGAATTTTGAACCTGATCAAACAGTTCTCCTAAAATTGCTTCATACAATGCTAAAATCGCGGCTCAAATCCCTCTATACAAATCTCGAGCAATCTTCAGAAATCCTCTTATTTAACTGCGAAATCCCTGAAATTCTCCTCTAAACTCTTTTAGTTCTTCTAAAAATCTCGTACGATTTTTTGGAAGTGACACACCCTTCGGCTTTATGTGCGGTGAGTATGGAGGTTTAATCACTTGAGAAGCGTAACAATTCTAGCAAAAAAAGAAAATTTTTTGCCAAAACGACCAAAGCCATGGAGATTTTGTCAGAAATCGAGTGTAAGGAAAAAGCATATGATCACACAAAACGACTGACGCAGTAATACTTCATGGAATTTATGAGAATCCCTCCACTCCGCCTCTATCTGCAAACTCTCCATTTACGAAAGAAAACTCCCAAAATGTAAAGCTTCTATGCTCTTTCGGATAGGATGTTTTTGAAGTGTGAGAATAACAAGCGAAAAGTTTCAGGATGTAATTCTTACTGGAAAATAAGAAAGATTTTATACACTTACTTTTTTACAAAAAAACTGCTTATAATAAACTCAACTCTCATATAGCCATAAAGATAAGAAATTCCAGTACTGGGAAAATATAAGTTAAGAAACTATTCATTTTGACAAACGAAATTCTTAACATATTTCACATTACTTTAGCTTGTTTCCTGTATAATAGTACTCAAAAGGAACTTCGGTAGTATCTAAGCAGAAAAGCTTCAAAAAACATTGTTTTGAAATGTTCACCAGGGAACAGGAAATAAACACAGACTGCTATGTAACCTTTAAGAAACTCAAAGAAACTCCAAGTACTGAAAAGTTGATAATTTTAAGAAATTTTCAGTTTTGGCGCAAAATTTTAGTTTCTTATCAAAAATATGTGCACTTGCTGTGTACATGGGCTAAATAAAGTGTATACATTCGTTGTGAAATGTAAAAAAGATTCTGCAAACCAAACATTTTGTATAAACAACTAAAAAGCCACAATGATACTTTAATTTGCACTGTTGTTTACATTCCTAATTCATCTTTCTGGCTAAATTCAAAAGTCATGAAAATTCAATTGTCTTAAAACAGGAACCAATTGCAAACATTGACAACTGTTCAAACTTCAATAATGTATTGACTGATTCAGTGACATAAAAAATTACAGAAGCATTCTAGTTGAGAGGAAATTTCTTAGTGTGACCAGGTTGTTGGAGTTTACCAAGCAACAAAGATCAATAGATTTATCAACAAGATATTTGAAGAGGCACTTGTTTTGTGGAAGGAAATACTTTAAAGAGGTGAGGAAATTATTTTTTGTCTTTTAGGTGTTGTGGTGCAGGGGTAATGCAGTGGTGTAATCCTCTGATCTTGCAGCCAGAACAGTCAGCCAGAGTGGATTCGACACAAGGTAGAGCCTAACCAATTAACCCTTTCACGCCCCCGGCTAAAATTAAGCATAACAGGAAAACCTAATGTAGATTGCTGTTTTCCAGGGGGTATCATAATCAGTGATTCAGTAAGCAATAGATAAATGCAATGTGCATAACCTTTCAAATCAATCAAAATTCCAAATGCTTTACCCCCTGCAAAATTCGCAGTTCTCAATGAATACTGTTGGGCCATATGGCCCTTCCGGGGATGAAAGGGTTAAGTGTTATGACAAGGGGTAGTTGACTTGATTAGGCTTAGCTACTTCTGCGATCCCAATGCTTGATGCTAAAAACTTCACCTTCACCTTTAGGTACAAGGTACATAAAGGAGAACTATGAAAGCTTTCTGATGATTCAAGCATACATTTCAAATCTAAAGTTCAAATATTTCAAAAGATGGTGAAAAAGAATTGAATTGAATTGAATTGAATGACTTGAAAAGAACTTCAGGTGCAGTGAACTAACACGGAAACATTTTGCTACCATAACCATTTTTTTAACGATGGCGGCAAATTTCTTTTTGCTGGAAGGATTCAAAGAAATTAGGGTTTAGGGTTAAGGATAGGATTTGGGTTAATGTAAAAGTTTTGATATGAAGCAGAGTCCAGAGGCAGACTGCCACTTCTTGCCACGGTAGCCTGATCAATCTGGAGGGCCTGCAACCTAACACTTAACTTGTTCTCCAGCCAGTGACATGATTTGGTCCCGGGGGGGGGGTTTACTCCCATACTTGACTTAACGGGATGTGCCGCTCAACAGGGTGTCCTTTTAGAGTAAAAATTATGGGACTGGGTGTCCTTTTCTGATAAAAATTATGCGACAAGGTATTACATTTGATTAAAAAATTATGCAACAGGGTATACTTTTGGGCCAATTTTTTTTGACAGGGTACAGGGTGTGGAGAGATTTGCCACACACCCCCATCACTTCCCTAGTCAAGTACCCCCCCCCCCCCCCGTGGGATTTGGTAAACCTGTTTTCAATGCATTTGGCTGGCTTTCACATTAAAATTAAACTGAAGACGAGAATTCTTTCATGATATGCCAAAGCTTATGAATTACATTCAAAGTATAAACAATGAAAGAATTTACTCCAAAGAGGCTGATGTTCTCACTAACTGTAAAAGCTTATTAAGAATGACAGAGCATAGACTGTTTAGATTGACACCATCATGGAATCTGACTACTGTCTCATTCAATTATTACCCTGGCAACCCCCATCCCTCTAAGGCAGCCCAGAAATCAACAAAGTTTTCCCCAAATGCCTAGGGAGGGGCAAATGCTTTTTGGCAAAAGTCCGAGGATTAGGCCCTTAAGAATATGCCATATTCCCAGTAACTAAAACATGACCGTCCCTGCTATTGTCAACCGCAACTCAACCAACCCAGAGCTGTGTGAAAATTTACAATCAAATGCCTTGCCTAGAGCTGGAAATGTTTTTGAGCAAATACCCAGGGGTGACAAGGGGCCAGGGTGAATCTTGGTGCTGCTCTGCGCCAAATAATTTGGAGTACAACAAGTTTGTACGCCAGTGTGTGCCAAAGAATAATTGATATCTATTGTTTCATGCAATGAGACACTGAATGCCTCTTTCTGCACCAAAGCAAAATGTGCGCCAAAAGCCAAGAAACTGAACAATTCTGAAAGCAAATGCAATGCAAACCGAAGGTGGACACTATTCGGTTCCACATAAAGGGCGGGGCTTGAAATGCCGAAAAAGTAACGGGAAAAGATCCAACGGATCAACAGCAGAGAGAGCGTGGGAACCATAGAGATAGGAAAACATTTTTATTTTCCTATCTCTTATGGTGGGAACCAATCCTGCTTTTGGGCCTAAGATCAAAGACAATCAAAGTCGTGTGTCAAAAAAGACCGAAAAATCACCAATGCTCATACCTCCATCATGCTTAATCTGCTGTTACATGATTCTTTATCATCTTTAGTCCATCTAATCACGTCACTTACATTCGACCAAGAAGCATCTTTTCTGGAGATCTTCATAACTTTTCGTGAGAGAGCACTTTCACTGCATCCCTTCATTGTGAGCTCCTTTCTTCAGCTTTGATGAACAACGCAGCAAGTTTTGGCGGGAAAATTGAGCTCCTCCGCAAATTTAGCTCCAGCGCAGAAGACTCATGCACACTTATGAGAAACAGCTTATAAGAAACGGTAGGCTGAATCTTTCGAAAGTTAAGAAAGAAAAAGCTAAGAAAGTCTGGTGATTTGAAGTATAGGCGAATGTTGGGTTTTAGCGTAAAGCGCTAGGATCGCAGAAGTAGCTAAGCGCTACTAATTGAGTCTGCGGCTTCTTCTCATGACGCTCAAGGTGGTGGGCCCCTACCAAGTGAGCCAACTCCGCCTAACTGTTCTGGCTGCAGAGTCAGAGGATCACACCACTGTGCCACAGTGCAAGTTTTGATTTTCCCAAGTCTGTCAAAAATGATTTGAAACAATACAGTAATAGCAACTGTTTGAACATTATTTTAAGTGCAAATTATGATAGGAGGGACCGTCCAAAAATCCATTTCGTCACAGATCACAGATCTGTGGTCACAGATGGTCGAATTCAGCAGTTAAGGGCAGGGCTGCCGAGAGCTTTTTGACGCCCAGGGGCAAAACTGCGAACTGAGGCCCCCTGCAAATGAAACAAGCAGAAAATTTTTCGATAGCTCCTCTTTAGATTTGCTTATAATGCATCTCAGAGCATTTTCTGCAGTCAAAATGTCAAAATTCTCCAATTATGAGGCCCCTTAAGCCTTGAGGCCCTAGGGTAAATTGCCCCTCCTGCCCCCTCTCGGCGGCCCTGGTTACGGGTATGGGGATCGTCAATAACAGTCCGTTAAGCGTGACGGAATGGAACCTAACAATGACAGCAGGCATATTTGCAAAGTTTCAATGCTGGATAATAGGCTGTTTTAGCAAGAAGACGTGAGTCAAGAACACGCCAGCATAATTCTTTTGTTCGAGGCTGTAAATTACAAAGAGAATTCCACTTCAAAACTTTTCCAAGTCTCGAGAGACTTATTGTACGTTCTATTCCTGAAAATGACAACCTAAAAACTGTAATTTTGAAGAAATAAAGAAATTCACTGTAAAAAATAGGACGTCGAGAAGGGAAGCAAATTGGAATATGAACACATTCACAAATCATGGAAATGCGAGAATGCAAACTGTTCGTAGGGAGTTTGTCTTCCGGTGAGTAGCTTTCTGGGAGAGAAAAGGCTGGAAAGTTGGAAGGCTCTAAAAACATGAAAAAGTAGCTGTGTTTTCAAAGACATCCGCGTCTTGCTGCTAAGAGAGCCTAATGTCAAACAGAGAAGGAAGTGGCCTAAAGGATATCCTAATCTGGGTACTAGAGCCAAAAAATGAAATAATGAAGAGAAAGGAATTATTTAAATTATGAGGCTCTGGTATCCAGGGTAACATCATACCATCTTAGGCACCGTTACACGTATCCGGATATTTTTGAAAACGCATCTTTTTTTATCCGTTTTGGGTTAGCGTCCACACGGAGACTTTGTTTTCGGCCACGAATAACGAAGCTTTTCGAAAACGCTCTCCAGTGTGGATCTTTTTACGCCGTTTTCATGTTGTCGTGTGGACGGGTGAAAACGGAGCTTTTCGAAAACGATGACGTCACAGCATCGATTTACGACGTATCAGAGCATGCGCACGGATCTTTGGGGATCTCGTAAGGGCATTTTGATTGTTTGTTTTCTTTTGTCAACTAAATTTCGAACAGTTGAGTTTGAATGCAGCAGCGTCTTCGTGTGGACGGGGATATTTTCTAAAACGCTCCTCGTGTGGACGTGGATATTTTTTTACACTGATAAAAAAGGATGCGTTTTCATAAATATCCGGATACGTGTGGACGGGGCCTTAGGAAAGTCTCCTCATGATGACCATTTTTGAAGGAAGGAAATATTTGATTTTTAACTCAACGCCTAATTGTGTTTCTATTCCTCTGTCGTTTTTCTCTTGTCTGGTTTCCAGTAATAATGCAAGACTTCCAGACAACGAAGATGTTTCACAGGAGTTAAGGAAGTTCTTGGTCTGATACTTAGAAGAATTTCCGTTGAAAGTACACTCGAGTTCTAGCAATTGATGTATGATATTCCCCGGGGGGGGTGTACTTAGTGAATTTGTCCGACGGGGATGTGCCGTTTTTCAGGGTATCGTTTTCGCCTATTTTTTCTAGAACAGGGTATTAAAAGAAGGCATGTTTTCTGGAGCAGGTTGTCAAAACATGTCAAAAGAGGAAATTTTGTTACAACAGGTTATTATTTAGTCAAATTTTTGTGTTTGGAGTATGCTTTTTACCGATTTTTTCTAGAACAGGGTATCATTTGAAGGCAAAAATTCTGGAGCAGGGTGAAAAAATTTTATTTCGTGGGCACATCCACGTACAAATTTAGGTCAAGTACCCCCCCCCCCCCGGGGATATTCCCCTCAGTTGCATTAGCCAGGCAACCTTAATCCTGAAAGTTACTTGCTAAAATGACACGTTGTTGATCGATTTTCCTGACCAGCCCATGAAAAAATGATTCCTAATTATTTCTACAAGATTTCAGGCATCTTCCTAGAAAAGAAACGGATCGCCATCGTCGCCGTTGTAAAGATTTACAGGGTCTGATATGCCCCTTGGTTGCGTTGGTAACGATGTTCTCAAGGGGAAAATGCCACGTTTTTGATTGGCCATTGTGAATGAATGAAATCATGGTCTGCACTTAACAAGCCATTTGTCCACTGCATGCAAGTTTATCTAAGACATGTAAAATTAGCCTATAGGTTTATAAAAATAAACCATGGGTTGTGGCTAACGACTAAGCTGTTGGCAACAGATTACTATATTAGTCAGTCTATGTAAAGTGTCTCTCTGGTTGAACAGAAATTTTTCCACAAATCGTCTTAAATCGAAGCAAGCATGCAGGTGATGAATTCAATAACTTTTCTGCAATTTTACAACCGTCAAAGACCCTTGAAAGATGGGTACAGGGGAGCCCACACTCTGCAGAGCGTTGTAGAGCATGGAGTCTGTGATCGCAGAATATGTGACGCAAGCTCAAACGCTTCGGAAAGTTCCTTCTCTTCTGTCAGTTACTAATAGTGAAGATAAAAGATTTTAAGTTTTTAACAACTTCTATCTTAGCAGTTCGCACAAGAACGGCGTAGGTGATCTTTTGAACTCAAAAGGGCTGGGGGAAGGCATTTCGAGATTAGCATATCGAGACTAGATAAGCACTTTTGAACAACTTGGAGATTCACGCTGCACCTTGGTCCCCAACCTCATACTTCTATAAGCTGCAGGGAGCTATGACCTTTCTTTTCTGTAGAATTAGCATCCTCGTCCCCAGGGCCCTATGTCCAACATAACAAAAGGCACTGGGGGCGAGGTCGTAGAACTAGCAAAACCAATCATAATGTTGAAAGCTAATCACAATGATGGGAATATATCGCAGAGGAAAAGATTTCAACCAAGTTAGGCAAGCTGTCAAAATCTTTAACAAGTATTTTAGACAAGGACCGAGATACAAGGGGGTCCAGGGGGGCCATGGCCCCCTCAAAATATTTCAGCAGTTGCTGCAGTAAATCTTTATTCTGTATTTCAGAATATTAGATAGGTACTCCATGTTCTTATGTCGAGTATATCTCGTTCAATTTCTACCTTTGATCAACCTAGAAAGCTCATTGGGGGTATTTACAAGCTAACAAACTTGTCATTCACCATAACTCTACAGCGGCCTTTGAAAAATTAGGCTTTTTTATTTTTTTGGAAGGTGTGTACATTCCAAACGTAGATTTGCCTGTAAAGTCAATTTGTATTGAGAAACAAAAATTAATGCTCCGGTTCAGCCAATTGGACGAGCGTGGTCTCAATTTCTTTCCAAGGGAGTACCCTAGACACCGTCGAAGGTTCTGGATCGCTTAGTTCGTCACCCAGTTTGCCCATGGCCCCCTCAAGTAAAAAATTGTATCTCGGTCCTTGATTTTAGACAATATTAACGTTGCCTACGGATGTACTCATATCCAATCAAGGTGTCTGTAACCTTTGACCCCTATTCTTGGTGGATTTCGAAATCTCGTTTGAAAGCTAAAAGCTATCATAGTTGTTAAAGGTCGCAACAAATGAAATGGCAATGGTGTATTCAATACTGGAGAATCCAAGAGCGAAGAATTAATGTCTTTAGGAATATTCCAACAAAGTGCAGGATTCTTTCGCAGGATAAACATGATAGAGTCTTTATGCTGAATAATTTCTAACTGCTCTTTTGTATTTCGGAAGGCTTATGTTGTATCTCAAAGGAATTGCTTGTGGTCGGTTGTTTGTACAAGGGTGGTATCATGGACACCGTATTTAAAAGGATCTATTTTGAGATCTTTGATACCTTCTTAGCTCTCGTTGGGTACGTGGACAGTCAGAGGAGAAGACAAGCAAGCCAGTGAAGAAGTCTTGGAAATCGAAAAGTGAGTTCAAATGAATTTTTGTTGAATAGAAAACTCTATGATTAGAGAATGATAATTGCCTCTTTGTTTGGTATTTTCTTAGTCATTGTTCTTATAGTGTCCCTCTTGTTCTTGATCCCTCCGAATGCTGTGCCATCCAAGGAAGAACTGCTTTTTAGGTCTGTCTCTCTTTAACGCTCGTAGAGCCAAGGGGTTACTGAGAGGGGACGAGTCCCTCCCATCACTCCTCTCTGTGGTCGGTTTTGCAACTGGTCCAGATCCATGGAGAAATGTTTAAAGGAAGGGTATTCTGAACTTTGAGCTCAAATAAGGGCATCTCTTAACAACGAAAAGAAAATCAACCGTAAAGCCTTGTTTGCATATGATCGTAACAGTCGGCGACCTACTGCGACACATCGCCGACCTGTCCCCGATCAGTCGTCGACATATCGAAACGATCACTGTTACGATCATATGGATACCAGGCTTAAGAGTATCCACAGGAGGCTTTGCACATGGATCTCCATTCAGATTTATCCTCCCCGATCCAAGATTTAGAGATTTACCCAGGTCTTAGAGATTTTTACGAAAATTGTCATCAAAGAACTTAGTGAGCGCAGTCAGTTTCAAACGATACCAAATGTGGGCGTGATCACAAGTCATTGTTTGGGGGCGGTTCCTTAACTGTCGGCAGCGATCTTTGCGAGCATATCACAAACATGAAAAATTGCTAAGTAAACAAACCAGATGAGGAGTGTATCACTTTTTCAAAAGGGTACAAAATGTGCTTGAAACAGCATAATTTTTGGGACTTTAGTGGATTTTTTCATAAGTGAAAAGGATTTTCATCTAAGGCCTACGAGATTTTGTGGAGCTAGATTTGAGCCCTCCTAATATGGCTAATTCACTGCCTCAAAAATTTTCGGAGCCCTGTCAGCTTTATTTAATTACATAGCTGGATGATAACCAAGGGCTCTCAAAATTGTCGGAAAACACAAGGAAGCAACTTTCCTCGGGCATCACCAAAGTAGGATTCATTGAAACTGAGCAACTTCTAACGATAGAGGTCGATAAAAAGAGTTGATTTATCGCCGTTGAAAAGCCCTTCTCTACCGTCCGATGGCTAATTTCGCATATGTTATGTTGAGCTGGTTAAATTTGCCTATTTCTTCTGGATCACATCTGACGGGTGCAGTTTTGAGCAATAGCAGTAGTACTAACAAAAGCTTGTTTTCTCAAACATTGATTTCTAGTTCGCGAACTTTCAGAAATCCTCTTCTAAACAAAGAAGACGATTTTCGAATTTCTCTCAGCATGCAATACATCACTCTTTCCCAATAAATCTTTGATACGTGATCGCTATGAGAATTTCTAAATTCAAAGAATGAAATGTTCTAACTGCTGAGATCTAAAACCGTTTTTTGTTGTATACAGCTCAGAGGGATGCAACTAGCAATCTCCGTTTACATTCAAATTTGACAAATGCAAACATGCTATGATACGATAGGATGAATAATGCAGATATTTTTTGAATAGCGTAAGGTACTGAGTTACGTTGGTGATTAGCGCATATTTAAAGAACAGAAAATGCAAGAATGAGTCAGAGAAAGATTGTAACGAGGGGCAAATCACTGATTTTTTTTTCGTACACCTTGCTTGAAATGACAAAAAATCACATCCGAAAATCACAAAATCACAAAAAAATCACAAACAGAAAGCACCAAAAATCACAAATCACTGAAAAATTACTGAAAAATCACACGACAAAATCACTAAGAATCACTTATAGAATTCTCATGACTTCAAAATACAATTTCTTTTGGATATCATAGGGATATCATAATAATGGCCAGAGTGGCAAATAACAGTAATGAGATTATTTACACGCAATGCTGTTCGCTGTACATCTGTTTTATTGAAAATAACAATAATTCAAGAGCCCATACACCTAAGCATATAAAATTTTAAAAGATAATTCAAAAATATACTATGACTTTTTAAACGTTTCGACTTTCATTTTTCTTCAGCAACTAAAGATGAAAGTCGAAACGTTTAAAAAGTCATAGTATATTTTTTGATTATCTATTTTATTGAAATATCTTCAGTACCTAAATTCAATTGACCAGACCGTTAGAACAAAACTCATATTGGGGGTTGATAAAATGTGTTTTCGGGGGCTTGCAGTCTACCAGGGGAAGACAGGCAATATGCAAGAGAAAGAGAGAGGAGTCTACCAAAGGAAGAAAGAGGATTCTACTAGTCAGGAGCCTAGATGTAGACAAGCAACATAGCAGAGAACGAAAGAGGAGTCTACCGTGGGAAAAAAGGCACTCTTACCTCAGGAAGAAAGAGCTGTCTACCAGAGGAAGAGAAGAAGTCTACAAGGGGAAGACATGCAGTCTACCAGAGGAAGATCGGCGGTCTACTAGAGGAAGAACAGAAGTCTACCAGAGGAAGACAGGCAGTCTAGCAGAGGAAGACAAGAACCATACCAGAGGAAAGAAGAAGAGTCTGCCTTTTGAAGACAAACAGATTACCAAAGGAAGACAAGCAGTTTACAAGAGGAAAGAAAGAGGGTTCTACAGGTGGAAGACAAGCAATATACCAGAGAAAGAAAGAAGGGTCTACCAGGGCAAGAACGACCCTCTACCATAGGAAGAAAGAGGAGACTATCAAAGGAAGACTTACAGTTTACGTCAGGAAGAAAAACGAGTCTTCAAGAGAAACACATTTCGTCAAAGGAAGACAACGAATCTAAAAGTGGAATACAGGCAGTATACTAAAGGGAGAAAAGCCAACACAGTTGAATTTCTATCTTCTTCTTAACTTCATAAAACGACCATTGAAATCCTGTCCATTAACAATAAACTGGATGCCATTCTAAATAATATAAGGGAGATAGAGTCTTCCCACTTCATTGCACTACATCGACTTTAATATCACCTTAAAATATAGCATCATTTTCTAAATTTCATCCAACATAGGTTAAAATACCGCTGATTTACATCAATTTGATGACATTTCAGTTAGTAACAAGGACAAACAGTCTTCCGACTAAATTGCACAAGATCGACATTAATATCACCTTTTTTGTCATTAATATGCCAACATTTTGGGTGATATTGAAAACATAACATCTTTTTCTTAATTTTATCAAACAAAGGTTAAAATACCGCTGATTTACATCAATTTGATGACATTTCAGTTAGTAACAAGGACAAACAGTCTTCCGACTAAATTGCACAAGATCGACATTAATATCACCTTTTTTGTCATTAATATGCCGACATTTTGGGTGCTATTGAAAACATAACATCTTTTTCTTGATTTTATCAAACAAAGGTTGAAATCCCGTGGATTTACATCAATTTGATGACTTTTCCGTTAGTGACAAGGAGAAACAGTCGTCCGACTTCATTCCAATAGATCAAGTTTAATATCACCTTTTTTGTCATGAATATGCTGACAATTCGGGTGATATTAAAAATGTAGCATCTCTGTCTTAATCTTATTCAACAAAGATTGAAATTCGGTCGATTGACATCAATTCTATGACATTTCAGTTAGTAACAACGAGACACAGTCGTCCGACTTCATTCCAATAGATCAAGTTTAATATCACCTTTTATGTCATTAATATGCTGACAATTCGGGTGATATTAAAAATGTAGCATCTCTGTCTTAATCTTATTCAACAAAGATTGAAATTCGGTCGATTTACATCAATTCTATGACATTTCAGTTAGTAACAAGGAGACACAGTCGTCCGACTTCATTCCAATAGATCAAGTGTAATATCACCTTTTTTGGCATGAATATGGTGACAATTCAGGTGATATTAAAAATGTAGCATCTCTGTCTTAATCTTATTCAACAAAGATTGAAATTCGGTCGATTTACATCAATTCTATGACATTTCAGTTAGTAACAAGGAGACACAGTCGTCCGACTTCATTCCAATCGATCAAGTTTAATATCACCTTTTTTGGCATGAATATGCTGACAATTCGGGTGATATTAAAAATGTAGCATCTCTGTCTTAATCTTATTCAACAAAGATTGAAATTCGGTCGATTTACATCAATTCTACGACATTTCAGTTACTAACAAGGAGATACAGTCGTCCGACTTCATTCCAATAGATCAAGTTTAATATCACCTTTTTTGGCATAAATATGCTGACAATTCGGGTGATATTAAAAATGTAGCATCTCTGTCTTAATCTTATTCAACAAAGATTGAAATTCGATCGATTTACATCAATTCTATGACATTTCAGTTAGTAACAAGGAGACACAGTCGTCCGACTTCATTCCAATAGATCAAGTTTAATATCACCTTTTCTGTCATGAATATGCTGACAATTCGGGTGATATTAAAAATTTAGCATCTCTGTCTTAATCTTATTCAACAAAGGTTGAAATTCGGTCGATTTACATCAATTCTATGACATTTCAGTTAGTAACAAGGAGATACAGTCGTCCGACTTCGTTCCAATAGATCAAGTTTAATATCACCTTTTTTGCAATGATTATGCTGACAATTCGGGTGATATTAAAAATGTAGCATCTGTGTCTTAATCTGATTCAACAAAGATTGAAATTCGGTCGATTTACATCAATTCTACGACATTTCAGTTAGTAACAAGGAGATACAGTCGTCCGACTTCATTCCAATAGATCAAGTTTAATATCACCTTTTTGGCTTGAATATGGTGACAATTCGGGCGATATTAAAAATGTAGCATCTCTGTCTTAATCTTATTCAACAAAGGTTGAAATTCGGTCGATTTACATCAATTCTATGACATTTCAGTTAGTAACAAGGAGACAGAGTCGTCCGACTTCATTCCAATAGATCAAGTTTAATATCACCTTTTTTGTCATGAATATGCTGACAATTCAGGTGATATTAAAAATGTAGCATCTCTGTCTTAATCTTATTCAACAAAGGTTGAAATTCGGTTGATTTACATCAATTCTATGACATTTCAGTTAGTAACAAGGAGACAGAGTCGTCCGACTTCATTCAACTAGATTAAGTTTAATATCACCTTTTTTGTCATGAATATGGTGACCATTCGGGTGATATTATAAATGTAGCATCTCTGTCTTAATCTTATTCAACCAAGGTTGAAATCCGGTCGATTTACCTCAGGTTGATGACATTACACTTAGTAACAAGTAGAAACAGTGTTCCGACCTCATTGCACAAGATCATGTTTAATATCACCCTTTCTGTCATTAATATGCTAACCATTCGGGTGATATTGAAATGTAGCATCTCTCTCTTAATTTTATTCAACAACGGTTGAAATTCGATCCATTTACATCAATTTGATGACATTTTCACTTAGCAAGAAGTAGAAACTTTGTTTCGACCTCATTGCACTAGATCATGTTTAATATCACCCTTTCTGTCACTAAAATACTGACCATTCGGGTGATATTGAAAATGTAGCATCTCTGCCTTAATCTTATTCAACAAAGTATGAAATTCGGTCGATTTACATCAATTTTATGACATTTCAGTTAGTAACAAGGAGACACAGTCGTCCGACTTCATCCCACTAGATCAAGTTTAATATCACCTTTTTTGTCATGAATATGCTGACAATTCGGGTGATATTAAAAATGTAGCATCTCTGTCTTAATCTTATTCAACAAAGATTGAAATTTGGTCGATTTACATCAATCCTATGACATTTCAGTTAGTAACATGGAGACAGAGTCGTCCGACTTCATTCCAATAGATCAAGTTTAATATCACCTTTTTTGTCATGAATATGGTGACCATACGGGTGATATTATAAATGTAGCATCTCTGTCTTAATCTTATTCAACCAAGGTTGAAATTCGGTCGATTTACATCAATTCTATGACATTTGAGTTAGTCAGAGGAGACACAGTCGTCCGACTTCATTCCAATCGATCAATTTTAATATCACCTTTTTTGTCATGAATATGGTGACAATTCGGGTGATATTAAAAATGTAGCATCTCTGTCTTAATCTTATTCAACAAAGATTGAAATTCGGTCGATTTACATCAATTCTATGACATTTCAGTTAGTAACATGGAGACACAGTCGTCCGACTTCATTCCAATAGATCAAGTTTAATATCACCTTTTTTATCATGAATATGGTGACCATTCGGGTGATATTATAAATGTAGCATCTCTGTCTTAATCTTATTCAACCAAGGTTGAAATTCGGTCGATTTACATCAATTCTATGACATTTCAGTTAGTAACGAGGAGACACAGTCGTCCGACTTCATTCCAATCGATCAAGTTTAATATCACCTTTTTTGTCATGAATATGCTGACAATTCAGGTGATATTAAAAATGTAGCATCTCTGTCTTAATCTTATTCAACAAAGATTGAAATTCGGTCGATTTACATCAATTCTATGACATTTCAGTTAGTAACAAGGAGACAGAGTCGTCCGATTTCATTCCACTAGATTAAGTTTAATATCACCTTCTTTGTCATGAATATGCTGACAATTCAGGTGATATTAAAAATGTAGCATCTCTGTCTTAATCTTATTCAACAAAGATAGAAATTCTGTCGATTTACATCAATTCTATGACTTTTCAGTTAGTAACATGGAGATACAGTCGTCCGACTTCGTTCCAATAGATCAAGTTTAATATCACCTTTTTTGTCATGAATATGGTGACAATTCGGGTGATATTAAAAATGTAGCATCTCTGTCTTAATCTTATTCAACAAAGATTGAAATTTGGTCGATTTACATCAATTCTATGACATTTCAGTTAGTAACATGGAGACACAGTCGTCCGACTTCATTCCAATAGATCAAGTTTAATATCACCTTTTTTGTCCTGAATATGTTGACCATTCGGATGATATTATAAATGTAGCATCTCTGTCTTAATCTTATTCAACCAAGGTTGAAATTCGGTCGATTTACATCAATTCTATGACATTTGTGTTAGTCAGAGGAGACACAGTCGTCCGACTTCATTCCAATCAATCAAGTTTAATATCACCTTTTTTGTCATGAATATGGTGACAATTCGGGTGATATTAAAAATGTAGCATCTCTGTCTTAATCTTATTCAACAAAGATTGAAATTCGGTCGATTTACATCAATTCTATGACGTTTCAGTTAGTAACATGGAGACACAGTCGTCCGACTTCATTCCAATAGATCAAGTTTAATATCACCTTTTTTCTCATGAATATGGTGACCATTCGGGTGATATTATAAATGTAGCATCTCTGTCTTAATCTTATTCAACCAAGGTTGAAATTCGGTCGATTTACATCAATTCTATGACATTTCAGTTAGTAACAAGGAGACACAGTCGTCCGACTTCATTCCAATCGATCAAGTTTAATATCACCTTTTTTGTCATGAATATGGTGACAATTCAGGTGATATTAAAAATGTAGCATCTCTGTCTTAATTTTATTCAACAAAGATTGAAATTCCGTCGATTTACATCAATTCTATGACATTTCAGTTAGTAACAAGGAGACACAGTCGTCCGACTTCATTCCAATAGATCAAGTTTAATATCACCTTTTTTGTCATGAATATGGTGACAATTCGGGTGATATTAAAATTGTAGCATCTCTGTCTTAATTTTATTCAAAAAAGATTGAAATTCGGTCGATTTACATCAATTCTACGACATTTCACTTAGTAACAAGGAGACACAGTCGTCCGACTTCATTCCCATAGATCAAGTTTAATATCACCTTTTTTGGCATGAATATGGTGACAATTCGGGTGATATTAAAAATGTAGCATCTCTGTCTCAATCTTATTCAACAAAGGTTGAAATTCTGTCGATTTACATCAATTCTATGACATTTCAGTTAGTAACAAGGAGATACAGTCGTCCGACTTAATTCCAATAGATCAAGTTTAATATCACATCTTTTGTCATGAATATGGTGACAATTCAGGTGATATTGAAAATGTAGCATCTCTGTCTTAATCTTATTCAACAAAGATTGAAATTCGGTCGATTTACATCAATTCTACGACATTTCAGTTACTAAGTAGGAGACACAGTCGTCCGACTTCATTCCAATAGATCAAGTTTAATATCAGCTTTTTGGCATGAATATGGTGACAATTCGGGTGATAGTAAAAAGTTAGCATGTCTGTCTTAATCTTATTCAACAAAGATTGAAATTCGGTCGATTTACATCAATTCTATGACATTTCAGTTACTAAGAAGGAGACACAGTCGTCCGACTTCATTCCAATAGATCAAGTTTAATATCACCTTTTTTGTCATGAATATGCTGACAATTCGGGTGATATTAAAAATGTACCATCTCTGTCTTAATCTTATTCAACAAAGATTGAAATTCGATCGATTTACATCAATTCTATGACATGTCAGTTAGTAAGAAGGAGACACAGTCGTCCGACTTCATTCCACTAGATCAAGTTTAATATCACCTTTTTTGTCATGAATATGCCGACATTTCGGGTGATATTAAAAATGTAGCATCTCTTCTTTAATTTTATATAACAAAGGTTGAAATCCGGTCGATTTACCTCAGGTTGATGACATTACACTTAGTAACAAGTAGAAACAGTGTTCCGACCTCATTGCACAAGATCATGTTTAATATCACCCTTTCTGTCATTAATATGCTAACCATTCGGGTGATATTGAAATGTAGCATCTCTCTCTTAATTTTATTCAACAACGGTTGAAATTCGATCCATTTACATCAATTTGATGACATTTCACTTAGCAAGAAGTAGAAACTTTGTTTCGACCTCATTGCACTAGATCATGTTTAATATCACCCTTTCTGTCATTAATATGCTAACCATTCGGGTGATATTGAAATGTAGCATCTCTCTCTTAATTTTATTTAACAAAGGTTGAAATTCGATCGATTTACGTCAATTCTATGACATTTCAGTTAGTAACAAGAAGACAAAGTCGTCCGACTTCACTCCAATCGATCAAGTTTAATATCACCTTTTTTGTCATGAATACGCCGACAATTCGGGTAATATTGAAAATATAGTAACACTTTCTTAATTTTATTCAACAAAGGTTGAAAATCTGTCGATTTACATCAATTCTATGACATTTCAGTTTGTGACAAGGAGACACAGTCGTCCGACTTCATTCCAATAGATCAAGTTTAATATCACATTTTTTGTCACGAATATGCCGACATTTCGGGTGATATTAAAAATGTAGCATCTCTTCTTTAATTTTATATAACAAAGGTTGAAATCCCGTCGATTTACATCAATTCTATGACATTTCAGTTAGTGACAAGGAGACACAGTCGTCCGACTTCATTCCAATAGATCAAGTTTAATATCACATTTTTTGTCACGAATATGCCGACATTTCGGGTGATATTAAAAATGTAGCATCTCTTCCTTAATTTTATATAACAAAGGTTGAAATTCGGTCGATTTACATCAATTCTATGACATTTCAGTTAGTAACAAGGAGATACAGTCGTCCGACTTCGTTCCAATAGATCAAGTTTAATATCACCTTTTTTGGCATGAATATGCTGACAATTCGGGTGATATTAAAAATGTAGCATCTTTGTCTTAATCTTATTCAACAAAGATTGAAATTCGGTCGATTTACGTCAATTCTACGACATTTCAGTTAGTAACAAGGAGATACAGTCGTCCGACTTCATTCCAATAGATCAAGTTTAATATCACCTTTTTGGCTTGAATATGGTGACAATTCGGGTGATATTAAAAATGTAGCATCTCTGTCTTAATCTTATTCAACAAAGGTTGAAATTCGGTCGATTTACATCAATTCTATGACATTTCAGTTAGTAGCAAGGAGACACAGTCGTCCGACTTCATTCCAATAGATCAAGTTTAATATCACCTTTTTTGTCATGAATATGGTGACAATTCGGGTGATATTAAAAATGTAGCATCTCTGTCTTAATTTTATTCAACAAAGATTGAAATTCGGTCGATTTACATCAATTCTACGACATTTCAGTTAGTAACAAGGAGACACAGTCGTCCGACTTCATTCCCATAGATCAAGTTTAATATCACCTTTTTTGGCATGAATATGGTGACAATTCGGGTGATATTAAAAATGTAGCATCTCTGTCTCAATCTTATTCAACAAAAGGTTGAAATTCTGTCGATTTACATCAATTCTATGACATTTCAGTTAGTAACAAGGAGATACAGTCGTCCGACTTAATTCCAATAGATCAAGTTTAATATCACCTCTTTTGTCATGAATATGGTGACAATTCAGGTGATATTAAAAATGTAGCATCTCTGCCTTAATCTTATTCAACAAAGATTGAAATTCGGTCGATTTACATCAATTCTACGACATTTCAGTTAGTAAGAAGGAGACACAGTCGTCCGACTTCATTCCAATAGATCAAGTTTAATATCAGCTTTTTGGCATGAATATGGTGACAATTCGGGTGATAGTAAAAAGGTAGCATGTCTGTCTTAACCTTATTCAACAAAGGTTGAAATTCGGTCGATTTACATCAATTCTATGACATTTCAGTTACTAAGAAGGAGACACAGTCGTCCAACTTCATTCCAATAGATCAAGTTTAATATCACCTTTTTTGTCATGAATATGCTGACAATTCGGGTGATATTAAAAATGTAGCATCTCTGTCTTAATCTTATTCAACAAAGATTGAAATTCGATCGATTTACATCAATTCTATGACATTTCAGTTAGTAAGAAGGAGACACAGTCGTCCGACTTCATTCCACTAGATCAAGTTTAATATCACCTTTTTTGTCATGAATATGCCGACATTTCGGGTGATATTAAAAATGTAGCATCTCTTCTTTAATTTTATATAAGAAAGGTTGAAATCCGGTCGATTTACCTCAGGTTGATGACATTACACTTAGTAACAAGTAGAAACAGTGTTCCGACCTCATTGCACAAGATCATGTTTAATATCACCCTTTCTGTCATCAATATGCTAACCATTCCGGTGATATTGAAATGTAGCATCTCTCTCTTAATTTTATTCAACAACGGTTGAAATTCGATCCATTTACATCAATTTGATGACATTTTCACTTAGCAAGAAGTAGAAACTTTGTTTCGACCTCATTGCACTAGATCATGTTTAATATCACCCTTTCTGTCATTAATATGGTGACCATTCGGGTGATATTAAAAATGTACCATCTCTGTCTTAATCTTATTCAACAAAGATTGAAATTCGGTCGATTTACATCAATTCTACGACATTTCAGTTACTAAGAAGGAGACACAGTCGTCCGACTTCATTCCAATAGATCAAGTTTAATATCACCTTTTTTGGCATGAATATGCTGACAATTCGGGTGATATTAAAAATGTAGCATCTTTGTCTTAATCTTATTCAACAAAGATTGAAATTCGGTCGATTTACATCAATTCTACGACATTTCAGTTAGTAACAAGGAGATACAGTCGTCCGACTTCATTCCAATAGATCAAGTTTAATATCACCTTTTTGGCTTGAATATGGTGACAATTCGGGTGATATTAAAAATGTAGCATCTCTGTCTTAATCTTATTCAACAAAGGTTGAAATTCGGTCGATTTACATCAATTCTATGACATTTCAGTTAGTAGCAAGGAGACACAGTCGTCCGACTTCATTCCAATCGATCAAGTTTAATATCACCTTTTTTGTCATGAATATGGTGACAATTCGGGTGATATTAAAAATGTAGCATCTCTGTCTTAATCTTATTCAACAAAGATTGAAATTCTGTCGATTTACATCAATTCTATGACTTTTCAGTTAGTAACAAGGAGATACAGTCGTCCGACTTCGTTCCAATAGATCAAGTTTAATATCACCTTTTTTGTCATGAATATGGTGACAATTCGGGTGATATTAAAAATGTAGCATCTCTGTCTTAATCTTATTCAACAAAGATTGAAATTCGGTCGATTTACATAAATTCTATGACATTTCAGTTAGTAACATGGAGACACAGTCGTCCGACTTCATTCCAATAGATCAAGTTTAATATCACCTTTTTTGTCATGAATATGGTGACCATTCGGGTGATATTATAAATGTAGCATCTCTGTCTTAATCTTATTCAACCAAGGTTGAAATTCGATCGATTTACATCAATTCTATGACATTTGAGTTAGTCACAAGGAGACACAGTCGTCCGACTTCATTCCAATCGATCAAGTTTAATATCACCTTTTTTGTCATGAATATGGTGACAATTCGGGTGATATTAAAAATGTAGCATCTCTGTCATAATCTTATTCAACAAAGATTGAAATTCGGTCGATTTACATCAATTCTATGACATTTCAGTTAGTAACATGGAGACACAGTCGTCCGACTTCATTCCAATAGATCAAGTTTAATATCACCTTTTTTATCATGAAAATGGTGACCATTCGGGTGATATTGTAAATGTAGCATCTCTGTCTTAATGTTATTCAACCAAGGTTGAAATTTGGTCGATTTACATCAATTCTATGACATATCAGTTAGTAACAAGGAGACACAGTCGTCCGACTTCATTCCAATCGATCAAGTTTAATATCACCTTTTTTGTCATGAATATGGTGACAATTCAGGTGATATTAAAAATGTAGCATCTCTGTCTTAATTTTATTCAACAAAGATTGAAATTCGGTCGATTTACATCAATTCTATGACATTTCAGTTAGTAACAAGGAGACACAGTCGTCCGACTTCATTCCAATAGATCAAGTTTAATATCACCTTTTTTTTCATGAATATGGTGACAATTCGGGTGATATTAAAAATGTAGCATCTCTGTCTTAATTTTATTCAACAAAGATTGAAATTCGGTCGATTTACATCAATTCTACGACATTTCAGTTAGTAACAAGGAGACACAGTCGTCCGACTTCATTCCCATAGATCAAGTTTAATATCACCTTTTTTGGCATGAATATGGTGACAATTCGGGTGATATTAAAAATGTAGCATCTCTGTCTCAATCTTATTCAACAAAAGGTTGAAATTCTGTCGATTTACATCAATTCTATGACATTTCAGTTAGTAACAAGGAGATACAGTCGTCCGACTTCATTCCAATAGATCAAGTTTAATATCACCTTTTTTATCATGAAATTGGTGACCATTCGGGTGATATTATAAATGTAGCATCTCTGTCTTAATCTTATTCAACCAAGGGTGAAATTCGGTCGATTTACATCAATTCTATGACATTTCAGTTAGTAACAAGGAGACACAGTCGTCCGACTTCATTCCAATCGATCAAGTTTAATATCACCTTTTTTGTCTTGAATATGGTGACAATTCAGATGATATTAAAAATGTAGCATCTCTGTCTTAATTTTATTCAACAAAGATTGAAATTCGGTCGATTTACATCAATTCTATGACATTTCAGTTAGTAACAAGGAGACACAGTCGTCCGACTTCATTCAAATAGATCAAGTTTAATATCACCTTTTTTGTCATGAATATGGTGACAATTCGGGTGATATTAAAAATGTAGCATCTCTGTCTTAATTTTATTCAACAAAGATTGAAATTCGGTCGATTTACATCAATTCTACGACATTTCAGTTAGTAACAAGGAGACACAGTCGTCCGACTTCATTCCCATAGATCAAGTTCAATATCACCTTTTTTGGCATGAATATGGTGACAATTCGGGTGATATTAAAAATGTAGCATCTCTGTCTCAATCTTATTCAACAAAAGGTTGAAATTCTGTCGATTTACATCAATTCTATGACATTTCAGTTAGTAACAAGGAGATACAGTCGTCCGACTTAATTCCAATAGATCAAGTTTAATATCACCTCTTTTGTCATGAATATGGTGACAATTCAAGTGATATTGAAAATGTAGCATCTCTGTCTTAATCTTATTCAACAAAGATTGAAATTCGGTCGATTTACATCAATTCTACGACATTTCAGTTACTAAGAAGGAGACACAGTCGTCCGACTTCATTCCAATAGATCAAGTTTAATATCAGCTTTTTGGCATGAATATGGTGACAATTCGGGTGATAGTAAAAAGGTAGCATGTCTGTCATAATCTTATTCAACAAAGGTTGAAATTCGGTCGATTTACATCAATTCTATGACATTTCAGTTACTAAGAAGGAGACACAGTCGTCCGACTTCATTCCAATAGATCAAGTTTAATATCACCTTTTTTGTCATGAATATGCTGACAATTCGGGTGATATTAAAAATGTAGCATCTCTGTCTTAATCTTATTCGACAAAGATTGAAATTCGATCGATTTACATCAATTCTATGACATTTCAGTTAGTAAGAAGGAGACACAGTCGTCCGACTTCATTCCACTAGATCAAGTTTAATATCACCTTTTTTGTCATGAATATGCCGACATTTCGGGTGATATTAAAAATGTAGCATCTCTTCTTTAATTTTATATAGGAAAGGTTGAAATCCGGTCGATTTACCTCAGGTTGATGACATTACACTTAGTGACAAGTAGAAACAGTGTTCCGACCTCATTGCACAAGATCATGTTTAATATCACCCTTTCTGTCATTAATATGCTAACCATTCGGGTGATATTGAAATGTGGCATCTCTCTCTTAATTTCATTCAACAACGGTTGAAATTCGATCCATTTACATCAATTTGATGACATTTTCACTTAGCAAGAAGTAGAAACTTTGTTTCGACCTCATTGCACTATATCATGTTTAATATCACCCTTTCTGTCACTAATATGCTAACCATTCGGGTGATATTGAAATGTAGCATCTCTCTCTTAATTTTATTTAACAAAGGTTGAAATTCGATCGATTTACGTCAATTCTATGACATTTCAGTTAGTAACAAGAAGACAAAGTCCTCCGACTTCACTCCAATCGATCAAGTTTAATATCACCTTTTTTGCAATGAATACGCGGACAATTCGGGTAATATTGAAAATATAGTAACACTTTATTAATTTTATTAAACAAGGGTTGAAAATCTGTCGATTTACATCAATTCTATGACATTTCAGTTAGTAACAAGGAGATACAGTCGTCCGACTTCATTCCAATAGATCAAGTTTAATATCACCTTTTTTGTCATGAATATGCTGACAATTCAGGTGATATTAAAAATGTAGCATCTCTGTCTTAATCTTATTCAACAAAGATTGAAATTCGGTCGATTTACATCAATTCTATGACATTTCAGTTAGTAACATGGAGACACAGTCGTCCGACTTCATTCCACTAGATCAAGTTTAATATCACCTTTTTTGTCATGAATATTGTGACAATTCAGGTGATATTAAAAATGTAGCATCTCTGTCTTAATCTTATTCAACAAAGATTGAAATTCGGTCGATTTACATCAATTTTATGACATTTCAGTTAGTAACAAGGAGACACAGTCGTCCGACTTCATTCCAATAGATCAAGTTTAATATCACCTTTTCTGTCATGAATATGCTGACAATTAAGGTGATATTAAAAATGTAGCATCTGTGTCTTAATCTTATTCAACAAAGGTTGAAATTCTGTCGATTTACATCAATTCTATGACATTTCAGTTACTAACATGGAGACACAGTCGTCCGACTTCATTCCACTAGATCAAGTTTAATATCACCTTTTTTGTCATGAATATGCTGACAACTCAGGTGATATTAAAAATGTAGCATCTCTGTCTTAATCTTATTCAACAAAGGTTGAAATTCTGTCGATTTACATCAATTCTATGAGATTTCAGTTAGTAACATGGAGACACAGTCGTCCGACTTCATTCCACTAGATCAAGTTTAATATCACCTTTTTTGTCATGAATATTGTGACAATTCAGGTGATATTAAAAATGTAGCATCTCTGTCTTAATCTTATTCAACAAAGATTGAAATTCGGTCGATTTACATCAATTTTATGACATTTCAGTTAGTAACAAGGAGACACAGTCGTCCGACTTCATTCCAATAGATCAAGTTTAATATCACCTTTTTTGTCATAAATATGCTGACCATTCGGGTGATATTAAAAATGTAGCATCTCTGTCTTAATCTTATTCAACAAAGATTGAAATTCGGTCGACTTACATCAATTTTATGACATTTCAGTTAGTAACAAGGAGACACAGTCGTCCGACTTCATTCCAATAGATCAAGTTTAATATCACCTTTTTTGTCATGAATATGCTGACAATTCGGGTGATATTGAAAATGTAGCATCTCTGTCTTAATCTTATTCAACAAAGATTGAAATTCGGTCGATTTACATCAATTTTATAACATTTCAGTTAGTAAGATGGAGACACAGTCGTCCGACTTCATTCCACAAGATCAAGTTTAATATCACCTTTTTTGTCATGAATATGGTGCCAATTCAGGTGATATTAAAAATGTAGCATCTCTGTCTTAATCTTATTCAACAAAGATTGAAATTCGGTCGATTTCCATCAATTTTATGACATTTCAGTTAGTAACAAGTAGACACCGTCGTCCGACTTCATTCCAATAGATCAAGTTTAATATCACCTTTTTTGTCATGAATATGCTGACAATTCGGGTGATATTAAAAATGTAGCATCTCTGTCTTAATCTTATTCAACAAAGATTGAAATTCGGTCGATTTACATCAATTTTATGACATTTCAGTTAGTAACAAGGAGACACAGTCGTCCGACTTCATTCCAATAGATCAAGTTTAATATCACCTTTTTTGTCATGAATATGCTGACCATTCGGGTGATATTATAAATGTAGCATCTCTGTCTTAATTTTATTCAACAAAGGTTGAAATTCGGTCGATTTACATCAATTCTACGACATTTCAGTTAGTAACAAGGAGACACAGTCGTCCGACTTCATTCCACTAGATCAAGTTTAATATCACCTTTTTTGTCATGAATATGGTGACAATTCGGGTGATATTAAAAATGTAGCATCTCTGTCTGAATCGTATTCAACAAAGATTGAAATTCGATCGATTTACATCAATTCTATGACATTTCAGTTAGTAACAAGGAGACACAGTCGTCCGACTTCATTCCACTAGATCAAGTTTAATATCACCTTTTTTGGCATGAATATGGTGACAATTCAGGTGATATTAAAAATGTACCATCTCTGTCTTAATCTTATTCAACAAAGATTGAAATTCGGTCGATTTACATCAATTCTACGACATTTCAGTTAGTAACAAGGAGACACAGTCGTCCGACTTCATTCCACTAGATCAAGTTTAATATCACCTTTTTTGTCATGAATATGGTGACAATTCAGGTGATATTAAAAATGTAGCATCTCTGTCTTAATCTTATTCAACAAAGATTGAAATTCGGTCGATTGACATCAATTCTATGACATTTCAGTTAGTAACAAGGAGACACAGTCGTCCGACTTCATTCCAACAGATCAAGTTTAATATCACCTTTTTGGCATGAATATGGTGACAATTCGGGTGATATTAAAAATGTAGCATCTCTGTCTTAATTTTATTCAACAAAGGTTGAAATTCGGTCGATTTACATCAATTCTACGACATTTCAGTTAGTAACAAGGAGACACAGTCGTCCGACTTCATTCCACTAGATCAAGTTTAATATCACCTTTTTTGTCATGAATATGGTGACAATTCGGGTGATATTAAAAATGTAGCATCTCTGTCTGAATCTTATTCAACAAAGATTGAAATTCGATCGATTTACATCAATTCCATGACATTTCAGTTAGTAACAAGGAGACACAGTCGTCCGACTTCATTCCACTAGATCAAGTTTAATATCACCTTTTTTGGCATGAATATGCTGACAATTCAGGTGATATTGAAAATGTAGCATCTCTGTCTTAATCTTATTCAACAAAGATTGAAATTCGGTCGATTTACATCAATTTTATGACATTTCAGTTAGTAACAAGGAGACACAGTCGTCCGACTTCATTCCAATAGATCAAGTTTAATATCACCTTTTTTGTCATGAATATGCTGACCATTCGGGTGATATTATAAATGTAGCATCTCTGTCTCAATCTTATTCAACAAAGATTGAAATTCGGTCGATTTACATCAATTTTATGACATTTCAGTTAGTAACAAGGAGACACAGTTGTCCGACTTCATTCCACTAGATTAAGTTTAATATCACCTTTTTGTCATGAATATGGTGACAATTCGGGTGATATTAAAAATGTAGCATCTCTGTCTTAATCTTATTCAACAAAGGTTGAAATTCGGTCGATTTACATCAATTCTACGACATTTCAGTTAGTAACAAGGAGACACAGTCGTCCGACTTCATTCCAATCGATAAAGTTTAATATCACCTTTTTTGTCATGAATATGGTGACAATTCAGGTGATATTAAAAATGTAGCATCTCTGTCTTAATCTTATTCAACAAAGATTGAAATTCGGTCGATTTGCATCAATTCTACGAGATTTCAGTTAGTAACAAGGAGACACAGTCGTCCGACTTCATTCCACTAGATCAAGTTTAATATCACCTTTTTTGTCATGAATATGGTGACAATTCAGGTGATATTAAAAATGTAGCATCTCTGTCTTAATCTTATTCAACAAAGCTTGAAATTCGCTCGATTTACATCAATTCTACGACATTTCAGTTAGTAACAAGGAGACACAGTCGTCCGACTTCATTCCACTAGATCAAGTTTAATATCACCTTTTTTGTCATGAATATGGTGAAAATTCGGGTGATATTAAAAATGTAGCATCTCTGTCTTAATCTTATTCAACAAAGATTGAAATTCGGTCGATTTACATCAATTCTATGACATTTCCGTTAGTAACATGGAGACACAGTCGTCCGACTTCATTCCACTAGATCAAGTTTAATATCACCTTTTTTGTCATGAATATGGTGACAATTCAGGTGATATTAAAAATGTAGCATCTCTGTCTTAATCTTATTCAACAAAGATTGAAATTCGGTCGATTTACATCAATTCTATGACATTTCAGTTAGTAACATGGAGACACAGTCGTCCGACTTCATTCCAATAGATCAAGTTTAATATCACCTTTTTTGTCATGAATATGGTGACAATTCAGGTGTTATTAAAAATGTAGCATCTCTGTCTTAATCTTATTCAACAAAGATTGAAATTCGGTCGATTTACATCAATTCTATGACATTTCAGTTAGTAACAAGGAGACACAGTCGTCCGACTTCATTCCAATCGATAAAGTTTAATATCACCTTTTTTGTCATGAATATGGTGACAATTCAGGTGATATTAAAAATGTAGCATCTCTGTCTTAATCTTATTCAACAAAGGTTTAAATTCGGTCGATTTACATCTATTCTACGACATTTCAGTTAGTAACAAGGAGACACAGTCGTCCGACTTCATTCCAATCGATAAAGTTTAATATCACCTTTTTTGTCATGAATATGGTGACAATTCAGGTGATATTAAAAATGTAGCATCTCTGTCTTAATCTTATTCAACAAAGATTGAAATTCGGTCGATTTGCATCAATTCTACGAGATTTCAGTTAGTAACAAGGAGACACAGTCGTCCGACTTCATTCCACTAGATCAAGTTTAATATCACCTTTTTTGTCATGAATATGGTGACAATTCAGGTGATATTAAAAATGTAGCATCTCTGTCTTAATCTTATTCAACAAAGCTTGAAATTCGCTCGATTTACATCAATTCTACGACATTTCAGTTAGTAACAAGGAGACACAGTCGTCCGACTTCATTCCACTAGATCAAGTTTAATATCACCTTTTTTGTCATGAATATGGTTTAAATTCGGGTGATATTAAAAATGTAGCATCTCTGTCTTAATCTTATTCAACAAAGATTGAAATTCGGTCGATTTACATCAATTCTATGACATTTCCGTTAGTAACATGGAGACACAGTCGTCCGACTTCATTCCACTAGATCAAGTTTAATATCACCTTTTTTGTCATGAATATGGTGACAATTCAGGTGATATTAAAAATGTAGCATCTCTGTCTTAATCTTATTCAACAAAGATTGAAATTCGGTCGATTTACATCAATTCTATGACATTTCAGTTAGTAACATGGAGACACAGTCGTCCGACTTCATTCCAATAGATCAAGTTTAATATCACCTTTTTTGTCATGAATATACTGACAATTCGGGTGATATTAAAAATATAGCATCTCTGTCTTAATCTTATTCAACAAAGATTGAAATTCGATCGATTTACATCAATTCTATGACATTTCAGTTAGTAACAAGGAGACACAGTTGTCCGACTTCATTCCACGAGATCAAGTTTAATATCACCTTTTTTGTCATGAATATGCTGACATTTCGGGTGATATTAAAAATGTAGCATCTCTGTCTTAATCTTATTCAACAAAGGTTGAAATTCGATCGATTGACATCAATTCTATGACATTTCAGTTAGTAACAAGGAGACACAGTCGTCCGACTTCATTCCAATAGATCAAGTTTAATATCACTTTTTTTAGCATGAATATGGTGACAATTCGGGTGATATTAAAAATGTAGCATCTCTGTCTTAATCTTATTCAACAAAGATTGAATTTTGGTCGATTTACATCAATTCTACGACATTTTAGTTAGTAACAAGGAGACACAGTCGTCCGACTTCGTTCCAATAGAGCAAGTTTAATATCACATTTTTTGGCATGAATATGGTGACAATTCGGGTGATATTAAAAATGTAGCATCTGTGTCTTAATCTTATTCAACAAAGGTTGAAATTCGGTAGATTTACATCAATTCTACGACATTTCAGTTAGTAACAAGGAGACACAGTCGTCCGACTTCATTCCAATAGATAAAGTTTGATATCACCTTTTTTGTCATGAATATGGTGACAATTCGGGTGATATTAAAAATGTAGCATCCGTGTCTTAATCTTATTCAACAAAGATTGAAATTCGGTCGATTTACATCAATTCTACAACATTTCACTTAGTAACAAGGAGACACAGTCGTCCGACTTCATTCCAATAGATCAAGTTTAATATCACCTTTTTTGTCACGAATATGCTGACAATTCGGGTGATATTAAAAATGTAGCATCTCTGTCTTAATCTTATTCAACAAAGATTGAAATTCGGTCGATTGACATCAATTCTATGACATTTCAGTTAGTAACAAGGAGACACAGTCGTCCGACTTCATCCCACTAGATCAAGTTTAATATCACCTTTTTTGGCATGAATATGGTGACAATTCGGGTGATATTAAAAATGTAGCATCTCTGTCTTAATCTTATTCAACAAAGATTGAAATTCGGTCGATTTACATCAATTCTACGACATTTCAGTTCGTAACAAGGAGACACAGTCGTCCGACTTCATTCCACTAGATCAAGTTTAATATCACCTTTTTTGTCATGAATATGGTGACAATTCAGGTGATATTAAAAATGTAGCATCTCTGTCTTAATCTTATTCAACAAAGATTGAAATTCGGTCGATTTATATCAATTATATGACATTTGAGTTAGTAACAAGGAGACACAGCCGTCCGACTTCATTTCACTAGATCAAGTTTAATATCACCTTTTTTGTCATGAATATGGTGACAATTCAGGTGATATTAAAAATGTAGCATCTCTGTCTTAATCTTATTCAACAAAGATTGAAATTCGGTCGATTTACATCAATTCTACGACATTTCAGTTAGTAACAAGGAGACACAGTCGTCCGACTTCATTCCACTAGATCAAGTTTAATATCACCTTTTTTGTCATGAATATGGTGACAATTCAGGTGATAATAAAAATTTAGCATCTCTGTCTTAATCTTATTCAACAAAGTTTGAAATTCGGTCGATTTACATCAATTCTATGACATTTCAGTTAGTAACAAGGAGACACAGTCGTCCGACTTCATTCCAATCGATAAAGTTTAATATCACCTTTTTTGTCATGAATATGGTGACAATTCAGGTGATATTAAAAATGTAGCATCTCTGTCTTAATCTTATTCAACAAAGATTGAAATTCGGTCGATTTACATCAATTCTATGACATTTCAGTTAGTAACATGGAGACACAGTCGTCCGACTTCATTCCAATAGATCAAGTTTAATATCACCTTTTTTGTCATGAATATGGTGACAATTCAGGTGTTATTAAAAATGTAGCATCTCTGTCTTAATCTTATTCAACAAAGATTGAAATTCGGTCGATTTACATCAATTCTACGACATTTCAGTTAGTAACAAGGAGACAGAGTCGTCCGACTTCATTCCACTAGATCAAGTTTAATATCACCTTTTTTGTCATGAATATGGTGACAATTCGGGTGATATTAAAAATGTAGCATCTCTGTCTTAATCTTATTCAACAAAGATTGAAATTCGGCCGATTTACATCAATTCTACGACATTTCAGTTAGTAACAAGGAGATACAGTCGTCCGACTTCATTCCACCAGATTAAGTTTAATATCACCTTTTTTGTCATGAATATGGTGACAATTCAGGTGATATTAAAAATGTAGCATCTCTGTCTTAATCTTATTCAACAAAGGTTGAAATTTGGTCGATTTACATCTATTCTACGACATTTCAGTTAGTAACAAGGAGACACAGTCGTTCTACTTCATTCCAATAGATCAAGTTTAATATCACCTTTTTTGTCATTAATATGGTGACAATTCAGGTGATATTAAAAATGTAGCATCTCTGTCTTAATCTTATTCAACAAAGATTGAAATTCGGTCGATTTACATCAATTCTACGACATTTCAGTTGGGAACAAGGAGACACAGTCGTCCGACCTCATTCCAGTAGATCAAGTTTAATATCACCTGTTTTGTCAGAATATGGTGACAATTCGGGTGATATTAAAAATGTAGCATCTCTGTCTTAATCTTATTCAACAAAGATTGAAATTCGGTCGATTTACATCAATTCTACGACATTTCAGTTAGTAACAAGGAGACACAGTCGTCCGACTGCATTCCAACAGATCAAGTTTAATATCACCTTTTTTGTCAGAATATGGTGACAATTCGGGTGATATTAAAAATGTAGCATCTCTGTCTTAATCTTATTCAACAAAGATTGAAATTCGGTCGATTTACATCAATTCTATGACATTTCAGTTAGTAACAAGGAGACACAGTCGTCCGACTTCATTCCACTAGCTTAAGTTTAATATCACCTTTTTTGTCATGAATATGCTGACAATTCGGGTGATATTAAAAATGTAGCATCTCTGTCTTAATCATATTCAACAAAGGTTGAAACTCGGTCGATTTACATCAATTCTACGACATTTCAGTTAGGAACAAGGAGACACAGTCGTCCGACTTCATTCCAATAGATCAAGTTTAATATCACCTTTTTTGTCATGAATATGGTGACAATTCGGGTGATATTAAAAATGTAGCATCTCTGTCTTAATCTTATTCAACAAAGGTTGAAATTCGGTCGATTTACATCAATTCTATGCCATTTCAGTTAGTAACAAGGAGACACAGTCGTCCGACTTCATTCCAGTAGATTAAGTTTAATATCACCTTTTTTGTCATGAATATGCTGACAATTCGGGTGATATTAAAAATGTAGCATCTCTCTCTTAATTTTATTCAACAAAGGTTGAAATTCGGTCGATTTACATCAATTCTATGCCATTTCAGGTAGTAACAAGGAGACAGAGTCGTCCGACTTCATTCCACTAGATCAAGTTTAATATCACCTTTTTTGTCATGAATATTGTGACAATTCAGGTGATATTAAAAATGTAGCATCTCTGTCTTAATCTTATTCAACAAAGATTGAAATTCTGTCGATTTACATCAATTTTATGACATTTCAGTTAGTAACAAGGAGACACAGTCGTCCGACTTCATTCCAATAGATCAAGTTTAATATCACCCTTTTTGGCATGAATATGCTGACAATTCAGGTTATATTAAAAATGTAGCATCTCTGTCTTAATCTTATTCAACAAAGGTTGAAATTCGGTCGATTTACATCAATTCTATGACATTTCAGTTAGTAACAAGGAGACACAGTCGTCCGACTTCATTCCAATAGATCAAGTTTAATATCACCTTTTTTGTCATGAATATGCTGACAATTCGGGTGATATTAAAAATGTAGCATCTCTGTCTTAATCTTATTCAACAAAGGTTGAAATTCTGTCGATTTACATCAATTCTATGACATTTCAGTTAGTAACAAGGAGACACAGTCGTCCTACTTCATTCCAATAGATCAAGTTTAATATCACCTTTTTTGTCATGAATATACTGACAATTCGGGTGATATTATAAATGTAGGATCTCTGTCTTAATCTTATTCAACCAAGGTTGAAATTCTGTCGATCTACATCAATTCTATGACATTTCAGTTAGTAACAAGGAGACACAGTCGTCCGACTTCATTCCAATAGATCAAGTTTAATATCACCTTTTTTGTCATGAATATGGTGACAATTCGGGTGATATTATAAATGTAGCATCTCTGTCTTAATCTTATTCAACAAAGGTTGAAATTCTGTCGATTTACATGAATTCTATGACATTTCAGTTAGTAACAAGGAGACACAGTCGTCCGACTTCATTCCAATAGATCAAGTTTAATATCACCTGTTTTGGCATGAATATGGTGACAATTCGAGTGATATTAAAAATGTAGCATCTCTGTCAGAATCTTATTCAACAAAGATTGAAATTCGGTCGATTTACATCAATTCTATGACATTTCAGTTAGTAACAAGGAGATACAGTCGTCCGACTTCATTCCAATAGATCAAGTTTAATATCACCTTTTTTGTCATGAATATACTGACAATTCGGGTGATATTAAAAATGTAGCATCTCTGTCGGAATCTTATTCAACAAAGGTTGAAATTCGGTCGTTTTACATCAATTCTATGACATTTCAGTTAGTAACAAGGAGACACAGTCGTCCGACTTCATTCCACTAGATTAAGTTTAATATCATCTTTTTTGGCATGAATATACTGACAATTCGGGTGATATTACAAAATGTAGCATCTCTGTCTGAATCTCATTCAACAAAGGTTGAAATTCTGTCGATTTATATCAATTCTATGACATTTCCGTTAGTAACAAGGAGATACAGTCGTCCGACTTCATTCCAATAGATCAAGTTTAATATCACCTTTTTTGTCATGAATATGGTGACAATTCGGGTGATATTAAAAATGTAGCATCTCTGTCTTAATCTTATTCAACAAAGATTGAAATTCGGTCGATTTACATCAATTATATGATATTTCAGTTAGTAACAAGGAGACACAGTCGTCCGACTTCATTCCAATAGATCAAGTTTAATATCACCTTTTTGTCATGAATATACTGACAATTAGGGTGATATTAAAAATGTAGCATCTCTGTCTTAATCTTATTCAACAAAGGTTGAAAATCGGTCGATAGACATCAATTATATGACATTTCAGTTAGTAACAAGGAGACACAGACGTCCGATTTCATTCCAATAGATCAAGTTTAATATCACCTTTTTTGTCATGAATATACTGACAATTCGGGTGATATTAAAAATGTAGCATCTCTGTCTTAATCTTATTCAAGAAAGGTTGAAATTCGGTCGATAGACATCAATTATATGATATTTCAGTTAGTAACAAGGAGAGACAGTCGTCCGACTTCATTCCAATAGATCAAGTTTAATATCACCTTTTTGTCATGAATATACTGACAATTAGGGTGATATTAAAAATGTAGCATCTCTGTCTTAATCTTATTCAACAAAGGTTGAAAATCGGTCGATAGACATCACTTATATGACATTTCAGTTAGTAACAAGGAGACACAGTCGTCCGACTTCATTCCAATAGATCAAGTTTAATATCACCTTTTTTGTCATGAATATGGTGACAATTCAGGTGATATTAAAAATATAGCATCTCTGTCTTAATCTTATTCAACAAAGATTGAAATTCGGTCGATTTACATCAATTCTATGACATTTCAGTTAGTAACAAGGAGATACAGTCGTCCAACTTCATTCCAATAGATCAAGTTTAATATCACCTTTTTTGTCATGAATATGGTGACAATTCAGGTGATATTAAAAATGTAGCATCTCTGTCTTAATCTTATTCAACAAAGATTGAAATTCGGTCGATTTACATCAATTCTATGACATTTCAGTTAGTAACATGGAGGCACAGTCGTCCGACTTCATTCCAATAGATCAAGTTTAATATCACCTTTTTTGTCATGAATATGGTGACAATTCAGGTGATATTAAAAATGTAGCAGCTCTGTCTTAATCTTATTCAACAAAGGTTGAAATCCCGTCGATTTACATCAATTTGATGACATTTCACTTAGTAACAAGGAGACACAGTCGTCCGACTTCATTCCAATAGATCAAGTTTAATATCACCTTTTTTGGGATGAATATACTGACAATTCGGGTGATATTAAAAATGTAGCATCTCTGTCTTAATCTTATTCAACAAAGGTTGAAATCCCGTCGATTTACATCAATTCTATGACATTTCAGTTAGTAACAAGGAGATACAGTCGTCCAACTTCATTCCAATAGATCAAGTTTAATATCACCTTTTTTGTCATGAATATGCTAACAATTCGGGTGATATTAAAAATGTAGCATCTCTGTCTTAATTTTATTCAACAAAGATTGAAATTCGGTCGATAGACATCAATTATATGACATTTCAGTTAGTAACAAGGAGACACAGTCGTCCGACTTCATTCCAATAGATCAAGTTTAATATCACCTTTTTGTCATGAATATACTGACAATTAGGGTGATATTAAAAATGTAGCATCTCTGTCTTAATCTTATTCAACAAAGGTTGAAAATCGGTCGATAGACATCAATTATATGACATTTCAGTTAGTAACAAGGAGACACAGACGTCCGATTTCATTCCAATAGATCAAGTTTAATATCACCTTTTTTGTCATGAATATACTGACAATTCGGGTGATATTAAAAATGTAGCATCTCTGTCTTAATCTTATTCAAGAAAGGTTGAAATTCGGTCGATAGACATCAATTATATGATATTTCAGTTAGTAACAAGGAGAGACAGTCGTCCGACTTCATTCCAATAGATCAAGTTTAATATCACCTTTTTGTCATGAATATACTGACAATTAGGGTGATATTAAAAATGTAGCATCTCTGTCTTAATCTTATTCAACAAAGGTTGAAAATCGGTCGATAGACATCACTTATATGACATTTCAGTTAGTAACAAGGAGACACAGTCGTCCGACTTCATTCCAATAGATCAAGTTTAATATCACCTTTTTTGTCATGAATATGGTGACAATTCAGGTGATATTAAAAATATAGCATCTCTGTCTTAATCTTATTCAACAAAGATTGAAATTCGGTCGATTTACATCAATTCTATGACATTTCAGTTAGTAACAAGGAGATACAGTCGTCCAACTTCATTCCAATAGATCAAGTTTAATATCACCTTTTTTGTCATGAATATGGTGACAATTCAGGTGATATTAAAAATGTAGCATCTCTGTCTTAATCTTATTCAACAAAGATTGAAATTCGGTCGATTTACATCAATTCTATGACATTTCAGTTAGTAACATGGAGACACAGTCGTCCGACTTCATTCCAATAGATCAAGTTTAATATCACCTTTTTTGTCATGAATATGGTGACAATTCAGGTGATATTAAAAATGTAGCAGCTCTGTCTTAATCTTATTCAACAAAGGTTGAAATCCCGTCGATTTACATCAATTTGATGACATTTCACTTAGTAACAAGGAGACACAGTCGTCCGACTTCATTCCAATAGATCAAGTTTAATATCACCTTTTTTGGGATGAATATACTGACAATTCGGGTGATATTAAAAATGTAGCATCTCTGTCTTAATCTTATTCAACAAAGGTTGAAATCCCGTCGATTTACATCAATTCTATGACATTTCAGTTAGTAACAAGGAGATACAGTCGTCCAACTTCATTCCAATAGATCAAGTTTAATATCACCTTTTTTGTCATGAATATGCTAACAATTCGGGTGATATTAAAAATGTAGCATCTCTGTCTTAATTTTATTCAACAAAGATTGAAATTCGGTCGATAGACATCAATTATATGACATTTCAGTTAGTAACATGGAGAAACAGTCGTCCGACTTCATTCCAATAGATCAAGTTTAATATCACCTTTTTTGTCATGAATATGGTGACAATTCAGGTGATATTAAAAATGTAGCATCTCTGTCTTAATCTTATTCAACAAAGGTTGAAATTCGGTCGATTTACATCAATTCTATGACATTTCATTTAGTAACAAGGAGACACAGTCGTCCGAGTTCATTCCACTAGATCGAGTTTAATATCTCCTTTTTTTCATGAATATAACAATACTTCGGGTGATATTAGAAATATAGAATCCCCCTTTTTTTAATTTTATTGAACAAAGGTTGAAATCCCGTCGATTTACATCAATTTGATGACATTTCACTTAGTAACAAGGAGACACAGTCGTCCGACTTCATTCCAATACATCAAGTTTAATATCACCTTTTTTGTGATGAATATGCTGACAGTTCGGGTAATATTGAAAATATAGCGACACTTTCGTAATTTTCTTCAACAAAGGTTGAAATTCTGTCGATTTACATCAATGTTGGGAAAAGCCCATACGCGCATAATCCACATTGTACTTCAGCTATTGTTGTTGAGTAATAAAAAAAAATTAGAGTACTCCATTTGCGTCATAGCCTCGTATGCATGTATACCCAACAAGAGGTATTGTATGTTTTATTATGAAGACCAATTAGTAGATAATGCAAGAGCTTACGCAAGAAATATTGAAATAAGCATTAAATGACAAAGAACATCCTGTTGACTTTAACATGATTGGTTGAGAACATAGGAGGTTAGGGCGTAGGAAATCTATTGATATGTTATTGTAAGTCAAGTTAATGACTTAGTTCAGTTCAGTTGTGTTGAAATGAGATTATGTTGTAGTCAGAAATGAGAATTGAACATGGAGTCCAAAAAGGGCAAACTGTGTGATTTCTTCGGAAGATTCTTGGTTTTGGAGCGTGTTTCGAACTAAGCAAAGAGATAAATTGCGATTTATTAAATCTGGTCCACCGTTAGCCACATGCTGCATACCAAGACATGGTAGAGACTATTGATATAACGAAGAAAAGACGTAGCGTGACAAGAAGAAGCACGACGAAACTCGTCAATAAAGTTCACGATCAAAAAGGGGCAGACGATGCGATCGATGCCAGGATCCTCCAGAGGACTTTAGATCAGCTGAACGGGAAACGAGTAGAGTTAAAAGATTTGGACAAAAAGATTTTTGAGTACATTTTCGAAAATGATGAAGAAGAGGACTGCGACAAAGAAGCAGAAGATGCCGCAGAGTACGAAGATAAAATTATGGAAGCCATCGATTTAGTAACAGACGAACTTGCTAAATATGGCCAAAAATCGGAAAATGGAGAGGAACCTTCAGAAAGAGGAGATGCAGAAGAGGAGAACGCGACGGTTGTAGGAAGCCAAATGGGAAGTGTTTCAAGGAGTGGCTCCCGAGAGAGCCTTTGTTCAGGCGCATCGAACATTTCAAATCCAGTGACAGGAAGAAAAGTCCGTGTAAAACTTCCTCAGTTAGAGCTCAAGAAATTCTCCGGAAAAATTCACGAATGGGAAGAATTCTGGGATGGTTTCCTTAGTGCAGTACATGAAAATGAAGAATTGGCAAATGTTGATAAACTAAAATACCTGAGGGCATTTTTAGAAGAGCCAGCGAGATCAGTACTGGCGGGATTACGGATGACTGATGCAGACTACTTGACAGGCGTCGAATTACTCAAGAAACGTTATGCCAAGCCCAGTGTCATACAACATGAGCACATTAATCAGTTAATTCATTTATCTCCCGTGTTCAGCGAAGATAACGTCACAAGGCTGCGAACCTTTCGGGATCAGATCGAGACTCACTACCGTGGCTTAGAGGCTCTTGCAGTTGATAAAACAACATACTCAGGAATTGTCGTGCCAATTTTGATGGAGAAGCTGCCGAAGCAAATTCGTTTCAATATGGTAAGAGCAGTGGGAAAAAGCTTCCTGAAATGGTCATTGGAAGAGATGATATCTGCACTCGATGTGGAGCTGGAAATCAGAGAGTGTCACTCATCGTTGTTTAAACCAGGAGCAGTTGGAGCGAGTCAGGAATCAAGACGGCCTAAGCAGGAGGTTTCGAAGATTGGATGTAGCACTGCAAGCGCTTTGTTTACACAAGGAAAGCCCCAGAAGAGGTGTGTGTTTTGCGAAGAAGACCACTTGCCGGAAGACTGTACAACACAAAAAGACCCAGAGGAGCGTAAGACTGTTTTAAAGAAACATTTCAAATGTTTTGTTTGTTTAAAGCAAGGGCACAGATCTTTTGAATGTAGAAGCAAGGTCCGTTGTAAGTTTTGCAATGCAAAACACCATCCCTGTATTTGTACAACAAATAGGCCCATTAAGGAAGCGCCCCCTAATAAAGAAGCACCCCTTAGCCCAAGCGCACCAGCCTGGGTGGGAAGTACTTGTTCTGGGAGTGAGGTGGCCCTGCAAACTGCCCTGGCAAAGGTGGATGATAAAAATGAGAGAAATGTCAGGGTGCTCTTCGATTCAGGTAGCCATCGATCTTTCGTTACTGCCAGGGCAGTAGAAACTTTTGGTCTGAGGCCAGTGAGGAAAGAAAATCTTGCGATAAAGGCATTTGGGAGTCAAGAAACAGAAAAAAGAGAGAGAGATGTTGTGGAATTTTCTCTTTGTTCTTTGAAAGGTGGAAATAGAGTGCAAATTCAATGTTTTGTTGTTGATGATATTGCAAGAATTTCAAATATTCATGTAGGGCAAATAAGACAACACTATCCACACTTGCACATGATTTACTTCTCAGATTTTCCTAGGCATGATGAGGATAAATTACAGATTGACATTTTGATTGGTTCAGACTTCCTGTGGCAGTTTTTGGAAGGGGAAACGATACGAGGGGGGCCACAAGAGCCTGTAGCTGTGCGTACCACTCTTGGTTGGGTACTATCTGGACCACTTAGAGGTGAGAAATTAAATTGCTCTGAGTCTTCTGTTAATTTTATTCCTGTTGAAAAAGAAGAGAAGAAAGTTGATGCTCAACTGAATAAGCTGTGGGATTTAGACAGCTTGGGAATTCGACCAGAGGATGAGGTACAGGAATCTTTTGTTGATAACATTGTTTTTACAGGTTCCAGGTACAGTGTTTCATTGCCATGGAAAGCAGGCCATGGGCCTGTGCCTTTGAATTATAACAACTGTTTAGGGAGATTGAAGAACCAAATAAGGAAATTTAACCAAGATCCTGATATTTTTAGGAAGTATCATGATATTATTTCAGAGCAGGTTGATCTAGGCATTGTGTCACAAGTAGCAGAAATGGACCAAGCAGAAAAGGTTTCATACCTTCCACATTCAGCCGTGATTCGAAAGGATGCAGAAACAACAAAGGTAAGAGTCGTTTACGATGCTTCTTGTAGAGACAAAGTAACTGGTACATCTTTGAATAGTTGTTTACATGTTGGTCCATCGTTATCGCCTCTCATCTTTGATATTCTTTTGAGGTTCCGAAATGAGAGAGTTGCACTTGTCGGTGACATAGCTAAAGCTTTCCTCAATATCGAAGTGGATCCAGCAGATAGGGATTGCTTGAGATTTCTCTGGTTGAAAGACATTGAAGCAAAGGAACCAGAGATCATAACGCTCCGGTTTAATCGTGTCATCTTTGGCGTAAACAGTTCGCCCTTCTTATTAAATGCCGTGTTACGTCATCATCTTTGTACTTTTCAGGAAATTGACCCAAATTTTGTCTTTCAGCTGTCACAGTCATTTTATGTTGATGACCTTGTAACAGGCTCCGCAAACACAGAAGAAGCATACACGCTATACAGCAAGGCAAAAGAGAGAATGTTGGAAGGGGGATTTCAGTTGAGAAAGTGGAAAACAAATGACAGGGTTCTGAGAGAGAAAATTTGTGAGAAAGAAAGAGAAAGTGAGGCTGAAAAAAGTGCAATGAGCGACGAAGAAGAATCCTTTGCAAAAGAAGCTTTGGGACCAATTCAGGAATCTGGTGGAAAAACTAAAGTGCTAGGAATGATTTGGGATAATGAGCAAGACAAACTAGAGTTTGATTTAATGAAGATGGGAACAAATACCCACTCTGATGCACCCACCAAGAGGGGGATTTTGAGTACTCTTGCAGCAATTTTTGACCCATTAGGGCTTACTAGTCCCATAGGAGTCCTTGCAAAAGTCCTTTTCCAGGAGTTGTGCATACAGCAAATAGATTGGGATGACCCTATACCAGAGGATAAGGCTGCAAAGTGGAAGACATGGGTGCAGGAGCTCAGAAATGTGAATTCAATTTCAGTTGCAAGGTGCATATTTGACCCAGATGAAGGCCAAATTCAAAGTTGTCAGTTGCATGGATTTGGAGACGCGAGCAAAAAGGCTTATTGTGCTGTGGTCTACCTTGTCTACAAAACCACCAAGGGTACTTTCACCAAGCTCTTATGTTCCAAAACAAGGGTTGCCCCTTTGAAAGAGTTGAGTATTCCACGCTTAGAGCTGATGTCTGCGAGAATTTTAGCTGTTTTGATGGACAATGTGTACAAAGCTATAGGTTCTCAGATCATGATAGAGAAAATGAAATTCTGGTTAGACAGTAAAACAGCACTCTACTGGATTTACAATCATGGTGAATGGAAGCAGTGGGTGCAGTTCCGCGTTGCCGAAATCTTGAGACTCAGCAAAAAGGAGGACTGGGGACATGTGAGTGGCTTAGATAATCCAGCAGACATAGGGTCTAGAGGAGCAACTGCATCTGAATTGAAAAGCTCAAAGTTATGGTGGGAAGGCCCAGAATGGTTGAGAAAAGATGAAAGTGAGTGGCCAAAAAAGTTTGTTCTGGAAGATTCAGCTGAAGTGAAAACTGAAAGAAAGAAAGCATTTGTGTTCACTGTAGTGACAGATGAGGCAGCAAAGATCGGAAATGTGATAGATATTGAAAGGTTCAGTTCCTTAGGAAAGTTGCTAAGAGTTACTGCATGGGTAAAGAGATTTATAACTAATCTGAAACAAAAGAGAGAGAAAAGAGAGTTGAGAAGGGGGGGATTGGAAGCAAGAGAGATAGAAACAGCAGAAAGAGTATGGATTTTGGATGCTCAAATGATGTTACAGAACACGAGAGAATTTGAGAAAACGAAACTTCAGCTAGGTATTGTAGAGAAAGACAAGGTACTAGTTTGCCAAGGAAGACTGGAGAATTCTGATTTAGAATTTGAATCAAGGTACCCAATCATTTTGCCAAAAGAACACCGCTTGACCTATCTGATTGTGTTAGACTGCCACAAGAAAGTGCATCATAGTAAGGTTCGTTCTACCCTTGCAGAGGTAAGGTCAAGGTTTTGGGTGACTAAAGGAAGACAGTTTGTGAAGAAGATTTTGAAACTCTGTTTTCTTTGCAGGAAGCTGAATGGCAAATCTTACAATGCACCAAGAACAGCAGCATTGCCAGGGTTTCGTGTATCAGAAGCACCACCATTCAGTAGCACTGGTGTAGATTTTGCTGGCCCATTGATGGTGAAGACAAAGAGTGGTGAGATGATTAAAACTTACATTGCTCTTTTTAGTTGTTGTATAACCAGAGCCATCCATCTTGAGCTGGTGACAGATCTTTCCACAGGAACCTTTATCAATTGTTTGCGAAGATTTTGTGCAAGAAGAGGTACTCCAGGGCTCATGGTGTCTGACAATGCGAAGACTTTTAAGCATACCAGCAGGGTCTTACACAAATTGCTCCTTGAAAGTGCTGTAGGTGACTTCTTAAGTGCAAAAAGGATAATGTGGCAATTCAATTTGGAGCGGACTCCGTGGTGGGGCGGACACTTTGAAAGGATGGTAGGTACCACCAAATCTTGCCTAAAGAAAGTTTTAGGTAATGCACGACTTTCTCTAGATGAATTGACTACAGTTTTGACTGAAGTAGAGAGTACAATTAACTCGAGACCGCTGACATACTTTCACGAAGAGTTTGATGAACAGGTTTTAACCCCATCTCATTTGTTAGTTGGGAGACGCATTTCGCCATTGTCCGAAAACGTTGATGCAAATCTTGATTTAGATGAATATGCCAATAACAATTGTCTTTCAAAGCGTTTTGTGTACCTGACCAAGAAATTGACTCATTTCTGGAACAGGTGGCACCGAGAATATCTTTCAGGTTTGCGTGAAGTTCATAGAATACACAATGGTGTACCTAACAGAATAGCCAAAGGAGACATTGTTCTGATTCAAGAAGAAAATGCAAAAAGGAATGATTGGAAGTTGGGAATTGTTGAAAAACTAATCAGTGGAAAAGACGGACAAGTCAGAGGAGCACAGGTGAGAAAGGCAACAACAAGAGGTAAGCCAGAAATTTTGAATCGACCTTTACAAAAACTCTTTCCCTTAGAGACTGAAAGAAAACTAGATGTGGAAGAGAAGGGAGGCGAGGAAAGTCAGGCTGAAAAGGAGGATTTGAAGGATGGAAGGAAAAAGAAGGATAACCCCAGGGGGGAAAGACCACGCAGAGTGGCCGCACAGAATGCGCGCATCAAGACCCATCTTATGCTTGACCCTTAATGGCTCAAGGAGGGGGGAGTGTTGGGAAAAGCCCATACGCGCATAATCCACATTGTACTTCAGCTATTGTTGTTGAGTAATAAAAAAAAATTAGAGTACTCCATTTGCGTCATAGCCTCGTATGCATGTATACCCAACAAGAGGTATTGTATGTTTTATTATGAAGACCAATTAGTAGATAATGCAAGAGCTTACGCAAGAAATATTGAAATAAGCATTAAATGACAAAGAACATCCTGTTGACTTTAACATGATTGGTTGAGAACATAGGAGGTTAGGGCGTAAGAAATCTATTGATATGTTATTGTAAGTCAAGTTAATGACTTAGTTCAGTTCAGTTGTGTTGAAATGAGATTATGTTGTAGTCAGAAATGAGAATTGAACATGGAGTCCAAAAAGGGCAAACTGTGTGATTTCTTCGGAAGATTCTTGGTTTTGGAGCGTGTTTCGAACTAAGCAAAGAGATAAATTGCGATTTATTAAAATCAATTCTATTCCATTTCAGTTAGTAACAAGGAGACACACTCGTCCGACTTCATTCCAATCGATCAAGTTTAATATCACCTTTTTTGCCTTGAATATGCTGACAATTCGGGTGATATTAAAAATGTAGCATCTCTGTCTTAATCCTATTCAACAAAGGTTGAAATTCTGTCGATTTACATCAATTCTATGACATTTCAGTTAGTAACAAGGAGACACAGTCGTCTGACTTCATTCCAATAGATCAAGTTCAATATCACCTTTTTTGGCATGAATATGGTGACAATTCGGGTGATATTAAAAATGTAGCAGCTCTGTCTTAATCTTATTCAACAAAGATTGAAATTCGGTCGATTTACATCAATTCTACGACATTTCAGTTAGTAACAAGGAGATACAGTCGTCCGACTCCATTCCAATAGATCAAGTTTAATATCGCCTTTTTTGTCATGAATATGGTGAATATTCGGGTGATATTAAAAATGTAGCATCTCTGTCTTAATCTGATTCAACAAAGATTGAAATTCGGTCGATTTACATCAATTCTACGACATTTCAGTTGGTAACAAGGAGATACAGTCGTCCGACTTCATTCCAATAGATCAAGTTTAATATCACCTTTTTTGGCATGAATATGGTGACAATTCGGGTGATATTAAAAATGTAGCATCTCTGTCTTAATCTTATTCAACAAAGATTGAAATTCGGTCGATTTACATCAATTCTATGACATTTCAGTTAGTAACAAGGAGATACAGTCGTCCGACTTCATTCCAATAGATCAAGTTTAATATCACCTTTTTTGTCATGAATATACTGACAATTCGGGTGATATTAAAAATGTAGCATCTCTGTCGGAATCTTATTCAACAAAGGTTGAAATTCGGTCGATTTACATCAATTCTATGACATTTCAGTTAGTAACAAGGAGACACAGTCGTCCGACTTCATTCCACTAGATTAAGTTTAATATCACCTTTTTTGTCATGAATATGGTGACAATTCGGGTGATATTGAAAATGTAGCATCTCTGTCTTAATCTTATTCAACAAAGGTTGAAATTCGGTCGATTGACATCAATTCTATGACATTTCAGTTAGTAACAAGGAGACACAGCCGTCCGACTTCATTCCAATAGATCAAGTTTAATATAGCCTTTTTTGTCATGAATATGCTGACAATTCGGGTGATATTAAAAATGTAGCATCTCTGTCTTAATCTTATTCAACAAAGATTGAAATTCGGTCGATTTACATCAATTCTATGACATTTCAGTTAGTAACAAGGAGACACAGTCGTCCGACTTCATTCCAATAGATCAAGTTTAATATAGCCTTTTTTGTCATGAATATGCTGACAATTCGGGTGATATTAAAAATGTAGCATCTCTGTCTTAATCTTATTCAACAAAGGTTGAAATTCGGTCGATTTACATCAATTCTATGACATTTCAGTTAGTAACAAGGAGACACAGTCGTCCGACATCATTCCACTAGATCAAGTTTAATATCACCTTTTTTGTCATGAATATGGTGACAATTCGGGTGATATGAAAAATGTAGAATCTCTGTCTTAATCTTATTCAACAAAGATTGAAATTCGGTCGATTTACATCAATTCAATGACATTTCAGTTAGTAACAAGGAGATACAGTCGTCCAACTTCATTTCAATAGATCAAGTTTAATATCACCTTTTTTGTCATGAATATGGTGACAATTCGGGTGATATTAAAAATGTAGCATCTCTGTCTGAATCTCATTCAACAAAGGTTGAAATTCTGTCGATTTATATCAATTCTATGACATTTCAGTTAGTAACAAGGAGACACAGTCGTCCGACTTCATTCCAGTAGATTAAGTTTAATATCACCTTTTTTGTCATGAATATGCTGACAATTCGGGTGATATTAAAAATGTAGCATCTCTCTCTTAATTTTATTCAACAAAGATTGAAATTCGGTCGATGTACATCAATTCTATGACATTTCAGTTAGTAACAAGGAGATACAGTCGTCCAACTTCATTCCAATAGATCAAGTTTAATATCACCTTTTTTGTCATGAATATTGTGACAATTCAGGTGATATTAAAAATTTAGCATCTCTGTCTTAATCTTATTCAACAAAGGTTGAAATTCGGTCGATTTACATCAATTCTATGACATTTCAGTTAGTAACAAGGAGATACAGTCGTCCGACATCGTTCCAATAGATCAAGTTTAATATCACCTTTTCTGTCATGAATATGCTGACAATTCGGGTGATATTAAAAATTTAGCATCTCTGTCTTAATCTTATTCAACAAAGGTTGAAATTCGGTCGATTTACATCAATTCTATGACATTTCAGTTAGTAACAAGGAGATACAGTCGTCCGACATCGTTCCAATAGATCAAGTTTAATATCACCTATTTTGGCATGAATATGCTGACAATTCGGGTGATATTAAAAATTTAGCATCTCTGTCTTAATCTTATTCAACAAAGGTTGAAATTCTGTCGATTTACATCAATTCTATGACATTTCAGTTAGTAACAAGGAGATACAGTCGTCCGACATCGTTCCAATAGATCAAGTTTAATATCACCTTTTTTGGCATGAATATGCTGACAATTCGGGTGATATTATAAATGTAGCATCTCTGTCTTAATCTTATTCAACAAAGATTGAAATTCGGTCGATTTACATCAATTCTATGACATTTCAGTTAGTAACAAGGAGATACAGTCGTCCGACTTCATTCCAATAGATCAACTTTAATATCACCTTTTTTGTCATGAATATGGTGACAATTCGGGTGATATTAAAAATGTAGCATCTCTCTCTTAATCTTATTCAACAAAGGTTGAAATTCGGTCGATTTACATCAATTCTATGACATTTCAGTTAGTAACAAGGAGACACAGCCGTCCGACTTCATTCCAATAGATCAAGTTTAATATCATCTTTTATGTCATGAATATGGTGACAATTCGGGTGATATTAAAAATGTAGCATCTCTGTCTTAATCTTATTCAGCAAAGGTTGAAATTCGGTCGATTTACATCAACTCTATGACATTTCACTTAGTAACAAGGAGACACAGTCGTCCGACTTCATTCCAATAGATCAAGTTTAATATCACCTTTTTTGTCATGAATATGATGAGAATTCGGGTGATATTAAAAATGTAGCATCTCTGTCTTAATCTTATTCAACAAAGGTTGAAATTCTGTCGATTTACATCAATTTGATGACATTTCACTTAGTAACAAGGAGACACAGTCATCCGACTTCATTCCAATAGATCAAGTTTAATATCACCTTTTTTGGCATGAATATGGTGACAATTCGGGTGATATTAAAAATGTAGCATCTCTGTCTTAATCTTATTCAACAAAGGTTGAAATTCTGTCGATTTACATCAATTCTATGACATTTCAGTTAGTAACAAGGAGATACACTCGTCCGACTTCATTCCAATCGATCAAGTTTAATATCATCTTTTTTGGCATGAATATACTGACAATTCGGGTGATATTACAAAATGTAGCATCTCTGTCTGAATCTCATTCAACAAAGGTTGAAATTCTGTCGATTTATATCAATTCTATGACATTTCCGTTAGTAACAAGGAGATACAGTCGTCCGACTTCATTCCAATAGATCAAGTTTAATATCACCTTTTTTGTCATGAATATGGTGACAATTCGGGTGATATTAAAAATGTAGCATCTCTGTCTTAATCTTATTCAACAAAGATTGAAATTCGGTCGATTTACATCAATTATATGATATTTCAGTTAGTAACAAGGAGACACAGTCGTCCGACTTCATTCCAATAGATCAAGTTTAATATCACCTTTTTGTCATGAATATACTGACAATTAGGGTGATATTAAAAATGTAGCATCTCTGTCTTAATCTTATTCAACAAAGGTTGAAAATCGGTCGATAGACATCAATTATATGACATTTCAGTTAGTAACAAGGAGACACAGACGTCCGATTTCATTCCAATAGATCAAGTTTAATATCACCTTTTTTGTCATGAATATACTGACAATTCGGGTGATATTAAAAATGTAGCATCTCTGTCTTAATCTTATTCAAGAAAGGTTGAAATTCGGTCGATAGACATCAATTATATGATATTTCAGTTAGTAACAAGGAGACACAGTCGTCCGACTTCATTCCAATAGATCAAGTTTAATATCACCTTTTTGTCATGAATATACTGACAATTAGGGTGATATTAAAAATGTAGCATCTCTGTCTTAATCTTATTCAACAAAGGTTGAAAATCGGTCGATAGACATCACTTATATGACATTTCAGTTAGTAACAAGGAGACACAGTCGTCCGACTTCATTCCAATAGATCAAGTTTAATATCACCTTTTTTGTCATGAATATGGTGACAATTCAGGTGATATTAAAAATATAGCATCTCTGTCTTAATCTTATTCAACAAAGATTGAAATTCGGTCGATTTACATCAATTCTATGACATTTCAGTTAGTAACAAGGAGATACAGTCGTCCAACTTCATTCCAATAGATCAAGTTTAATATCACCTTTTTTGTCATGAATATGGTGACAATTCAGGTGATATTAAAAATGTAGCATCTCTGTCTTAATCTTATTCAACAAAGATTGAAATTCGGTCGATTTACATCAATTCTATGACATTTCAGTTAGTAACATGGAGACACAGTCGTCCGACTTCATTCCAATAGATCAAGTTTAATATCACCTTTTTTGTCATGAATATGGTGACAATTCAGGTGATATTAAAAATGTAGCAGCTCTGTCTTAATCTTATTCAACAAAGGTTGAAATCCCGTCGATTTACATCAATTTGATGACATTTCACTTAGTAACAAGGAGACACAGTCGTCCGACTTCATTCCAATAGATCAAGTTTAATATCACCTTTTTTGGGATGAATATACTGACAATTCGGGTGATATTAAAAATGTAGCATCTCTGTCTTAATCTTATTCAACAAAGGTTGAAATCCCGTCGATTTACATCAATTCTATGACATTTCAGTTAGTAACAAGGAGATACAGTCGTCCAACTTCATTCCAATAGATCAAGTTTAATATCACCTTTTTTGTCATGAATATGCTAACAATTCGGGTGATATTAAAAATGTAGCATCTCTGTCTTAATTTTATTCAACAAAGATTGAAATTCGGTCGATAGACATCAATCATATGACATTTCAGTTAGTAACATGGAGAAACAGTCGTCCGACTTCATTCCAATAGATCAAGTTTAATATCACCTTTTTTGTCATGAATATGGTGACAATTCAGGTGATATTAAAAATGTAGCATCTCTGTCTTAATCTTATTCAACAAAGGTTGAAATTCGGTCGATTTACATCAATTCTATGACATTTCATTTAGTAACAAGGAGACACAGTCGTCCGAGTTCATTCCACTAGATCGAGTTTAATATCTCCTTTTTTTCATGAATATAACAATACTTCGGGTGATATTAGAAATATAGAATCCCCCTTTTTTTAATTTTATTGAACAAAGGTTGAAATCCCGTCGATTTACATCAATTTGATGACATTTCACTTAGTAACAAGGAGACACAGTCGTCCGACTTCATTCCAATACATCAAGTTTAATATCACCTTTTTTGTGATGAATATGCTGACAGTTCGGGTAATATTGAAAATATAGCGACACTTTCGTAATTTTCTTCAACAAAGGTTGAAATTCTGTCGATTTACATCAATGTTGGGAAAAGCCCATACGCGCATAATCCACATTGTACTTCAGCTATTGTTGTTGAGTAATAAAAAAAAATTAGAGTACTCCATTTGCGTCATAGCCTCGTATGCATGTATACCCAACAAGAGGTATTGTATGTTTTATTATGAAGACCAATTAGTAGATAATGCAAGAGCTTACGCAAGAAATATTGAAATAAGCATTAAATGACAAAGAACATCCTGTTGACTTTAACATGATTGGTTGAGAACATAGGAGGTTAGGGCGTAGGAAATCTATTGATATGTTATTGTAAGTCAAGTTAATGACTTAGTTCAGTTCAGTTGTGTTGAAATGAGATTATGTTGTAGTCAGAAATGAGAATTGAACATGGAGTCCAAAAAGGGCAAACTGTGTGATTTCTTCGGAAGATTCTTGGTTTTGGAGCGTGTTTCGAACTAAGCAAAGAGATAAATTGCGATTTATTAAATCTGGTCCACCGTTAGCCACATGCTGCATACCAAGACATGGTAGAGACTATTGATATAACGAAGAAAAGACGTAGCGTGACAAGAAGAAGCACGACGAAACTCGTCAATAAAGTTCACGATCAAAAAGGGGCAGACGATGCGATCGATGCCAGGATCCTCCAGAGGACTTTAGATCAGCTGAACGGGAAACGAGTAGAGTTAAAAGATTTGGACAAAAAGATTTTTGAGTACATTTTCGAAAATGATGAAGAAGAGGACTGCGACAAAGAAGCAGAAGATGCCGCAGAGTACGAAGATAAAATTATGGAAGCCATCGATTTAGTAACAGACGAACTTGCTAAATATGGCCAAAAATCGGAAAATGGAGAGGAACCTTCAGAAAGAGGAGATGCAGAAGAGGAGAACGCGACGGTTGTAGGAAGCCAAATGGGAAGTGTTTCAAGGAGTGGCTCCCGAGAGAGCCTTTGTTCAGGCGCATCGAACATTTCAAATCCAGTGACAGGAAGAAAAGTCCGTGTAAAACTTCCTCAGTTAGAGCTCAAGAAATTCTCCGGAAAAATTCACGAATGGGAAGAATTCTGGGATGGTTTCCTTAGTGCAGTACATGAAAATGAAGAATTGGCAAATGTTGATAAACTAAAATACCTGAGGGCATTTTTAGAAGAGCCAGCGAGATCAGTACTGGCGGGATTACGGATGACTGATGCAGACTACTTGACAGGCGTCGAATTACTCAAGAAACGTTATGCCAAGCCCAGTGTCATACAACATGAGCACATTAATCAGTTAATTCATTTATCTCCCGTGTTCAGCGAAGATAACGTCACAAGGCTGCGAACCTTTCGGGATCAGATCGAGACTCACTACCGTGGCTTAGAGGCTCTTGCAGTTGATAAAACAACATACTCAGGAATTGTCGTGCCAATTTTGATGGAGAAGCTGCCGAAGCAAATTCGTTTCAATATGGTAAGAGCAGTGGGAAAAAGCTTCCTGAAATGGTCATTGGAAGAGATGATATCTGCACTCGATGTGGAGCTGGAAATCAGAGAGTGTCACTCATCGTTGTTTAAACCAGGAGCAGTTGGAGCGAGTCAGGAATCAAGACGGCCTAAGCAGGAGGTTTCGAAGATTGGATGTAGCACTGCAAGCGCTTTGTTTACACAAGGAAAGCCCCAGAAGAGGTGTGTGTTTTGCGAAGAAGACCACTTGCCGGAAGACTGTACAACACAAAAAGACCCAGAGGAGCGTAAGACTGTTTTAAAGAAACATTTCAAATGTTTTGTTTGTTTAAAGCAAGGGCACAGATCTTTTGAATGTAGAAGCAAGGTCCGTTGTAAGTTTTGCAATGCAAAACACCATCCCTGTATTTGTACAACAAATAGGCCCATTAAGGAAGCGCCCCCTAATAAAGAAGCACCCCTTAGCCCAAGCGCACCAGCCTGGGTGGGAAGTACTTGTTCTGGGAGTGAGGTGGCCCTGCAAACTGCCCTGGCAAAGGTGGATGATAAAAATGAGAGAAATGTCAGGGTGCTCTTCGATTCAGGTAGCCATCGATCTTTCGTTACTGCCAGGGCAGTAGAAACTTTTGGTCTGAGGCCAGTGAGGAAAGAAAATCTTGCGATAAAGGCATTTGGGAGTCAAGAAACAGAAAAAAGAGAGAGAGATGTTGTGGAATTTTCTCTTTGTTCTTTGAAAGGTGGAAATAGAGTGCAAATTCAATGTTTTGTTGTTGATGATATTGCAAGAATTTCAAATATTCATGTAGGGCAAATAAGACAACACTATCCACACTTGCACATGATTTACTTCTCAGATTTTCCTAGGCATGATGAGGATAAATTACAGATTGACATTTTGATTGGTTCAGACTTCCTGTGGCAGTTTTTGGAAGGGGAAACGATACGAGGGGGGCCACAAGAGCCTGTAGCTGTGCGTACCACTCTTGGTTGGGTACTATCTGGACCACTTAGAGGTGAGAAATTAAATTGCTCTGAGTCTTCTGTTAATTTTATTCCTGTTGAAAAAGAAGAGAAGAAAGTTGATGCTCAACTGAATAAGCTGTGGGATTTAGACAGCTTGGGAATTCGACCAGAGGATGAGGTACAGGAATCTTTTGTTGATAACATTGTTTTTACAGGTTCCAGGTACAGTGTTTCATTGCCATGGAAAGCAGGCCATGGGCCTGTGCCTTTGAATTATAACAACTGTTTAGGGAGATTGAAGAACCAAATAAGGAAATTTAACCAAGATCCTGATATTTTTAGGAAGTATCATGATATTATTTCAGAGCAGGTTGATCTAGGCATTGTGTCACAAGTAGCAGAAATGGACCAAGCAGAAAAGGTTTCATACCTTCCACATTCAGCCGTGATTCGAAAGGATGCAGAAACAACAAAGGTAAGAGTCGTTTACGATGCTTCTTGTAGAGACAAAGTAACTGGTACATCTTTGAATAGTTGTTTACATGTTGGTCCATCGTTATCGCCTCTCATCTTTGATATTCTTTTGAGGTTCCGAAATGAGAGAGTTGCACTTGTCGGTGACATAGCTAAAGCTTTCCTCAATATCGAAGTGGATCCAGCAGATAGGGATTGCTTGAGATTTCTCTGGTTGAAAGACATTGAAGCAAAGGAACCAGAGATCATAACGCTCCGGTTTAATCGTGTCATCTTTGGCGTAAACAGTTCGCCCTTCTTATTAAATGCCGTGTTACGTCATCATCTTTGTACTTTTCAGGAAATTGACCCAAATTTTGTCTTTCAGCTGTCACAGTCATTTTATGTTGATGACCTTGTAACAGGCTCCGCAAACACAGAAGAAGCATACACGCTATACAGCAAGGCAAAAGAGAGAATGTTGGAAGGGGGATTTCAGTTGAGAAAGTGGAAAACAAATGACAGGGTTCTGAGAGAGAAAATTTGTGAGAAAGAAAGAGAAAGTGAGGCTGAAAAAAGTGCAATGAGCGACGAAGAAGAATCCTTTGCAAAAGAAGCTTTGGGACCAATTCAGGAATCTGGTGGAAAAACTAAAGTGCTAGGAATGATTTGGGATAATGAGCAAGACAAACTAGAGTTTGATTTAATGAAGATGGGAACAAATACCCACTCTGATGCACCCACCAAGAGGGGGATTTTGAGTACTCTTGCAGCAATTTTTGACCCATTAGGGCTTACTAGTCCCATAGGAGTCCTTGCAAAAGTCCTTTTCCAGGAGTTGTGCATACAGCAAATAGATTGGGATGACCCTATACCAGAGGATAAGGCTGCAAAGTGGAAGACATGGGTGCAGGAGCTCAGAAATGTGAATTCAATTTCAGTTGCAAGGTGCATATTTGACCCAGATGAAGGCCAAATTCAAAGTTGTCAGTTGCATGGATTTGGAGACGCGAGCAAAAAGGCTTATTGTGCTGTGGTCTACCTTGTCTACAAAACCACCAAGGGTACTTTCACCAAGCTCTTATGTTCCAAAACAAGGGTTGCCCCTTTGAAAGAGTTGAGTATTCCACGCTTAGAGCTGATGTCTGCGAGAATTTTAGCTGTTTTGATGGACAATGTGTACAAAGCTATAGGTTCTCAGATCATGATAGAGAAAATGAAATTCTGGTTAGACAGTAAAACAGCACTCTACTGGATTTACAATCATGGTGAATGGAAGCAGTGGGTGCAGTTCCGCGTTGCCGAAATCTTGAGACTCAGCAAAAAGGAGGACTGGGGACATGTGAGTGGCTTAGATAATCCAGCAGACATAGGGTCTAGAGGAGCAACTGCATCTGAATTGAAAAGCTCAAAGTTATGGTGGGAAGGCCCAGAATGGTTGAGAAAAGATGAAAGTGAGTGGCCAAAAAAGTTTGTTCTGGAAGATTCAGCTGAAGTGAAAACTGAAAGAAAGAAAGCATTTGTGTTCACTGTAGTGACAGATGAGGCAGCAAAGATCGGAAATGTGATAGATATTGAAAGGTTCAGTTCCTTAGGAAAGTTGCTAAGAGTTACTGCATGGGTAAAGAGATTTATAACTAATCTGAAACAAAAGAGAGAGAAAAGAGAGTTGAGAAGGGGGGGATTGGAAGCAAGAGAGATAGAAACAGCAGAAAGAGTATGGATTTTGGATGCTCAAATGATGTTACAGAACACGAGAGAATTTGAGAAAACGAAACTTCAGCTAGGTATTGTAGAGAAAGACAAGGTACTAGTTTGCCAAGGAAGACTGGAGAATTCTGATTTAGAATTTGAATCAAGGTACCCAATCATTTTGCCAAAAGAACACCGCTTGACCTATCTGATTGTGTTAGACTGCCACAAGAAAGTGCATCATAGTAAGGTTCGTTCTACCCTTGCAGAGGTAAGGTCAAGGTTTTGGGTGACTAAAGGAAGACAGTTTGTGAAGAAGATTTTGAAACTCTGTTTTCTTTGCAGGAAGCTGAATGGCAAATCTTACAATGCACCAAGAACAGCAGCATTGCCAGGGTTTCGTGTATCAGAAGCACCACCATTCAGTAGCACTGGTGTAGATTTTGCTGGCCCATTGATGGTGAAGACAAAGAGTGGTGAGATGATTAAAACTTACATTGCTCTTTTTAGTTGTTGTATAACCAGAGCCATCCATCTTGAGCTGGTGACAGATCTTTCCACAGGAACCTTTATCAATTGTTTGCGAAGATTTTGTGCAAGAAGAGGTACTCCAGGGCTCATGGTGTCTGACAATGCGAAGACTTTTAAGCATACCAGCAGGGTCTTACACAAATTGCTCCTTGAAAGTGCTGTAGGTGACTTCTTAAGTGCAAAAAGGATAATGTGGCAATTCAATTTGGAGCGGACTCCGTGGTGGGGCGGACACTTTGAAAGGATGGTAGGTACCACCAAATCTTGCCTAAAGAAAGTTTTAGGTAATGCACGACTTTCTCTAGATGAATTGACTACAGTTTTGACTGAAGTAGAGAGTACAATTAACTCGAGACCGCTGACATACTTTCACGAAGAGTTTGATGAACAGGTTTTAACCCCATCTCATTTGTTAGTTGGGAGACGCATTTCGCCATTGTCCGAAAACGTTGATGCAAATCTTGATTTAGATGAACATGCCAATAACAATTGTCTTTCAAAGCGTTTTGTGTACCTGACCAAGAAATTGACTCATTTCTGGAACAGGTGGCACCGAGAATATCTTTCAGGTTTGCGTGAAGTTCATAGAATACACAATGGTGTACCTAACAGAATAGCCAAAGGAGACATTGTTCTGATTCAAGAAGAAAATGCAAAAAGGAATGATTGGAAGTTGGGAATTGTTGAAAAACTAATCAGTGGAAAAGACGGACAAGTCAGAGGAGCACAGGTGAGAAAGGCAACAACAAGAGGTAAGCCAGAAATTTTGAATCGACCTTTACAAAAACTCTTTCCCTTAGAGACTGAAAGAAAACTAGATGTGGAAGAGAAGGGAGGCGAGGAAAGTCAGGCTGAAAAGGAGGATTTGAAGGATGGAAGGAAAAAGAAGGATAACCCCAGGGGGGAAAGACCACGCAGAGTGGCCGCACAGAATGCGCGCATCAAGACCCATCTTATGCTTGACCCTTAATGGCTCAAGGAGGGGGGAGTGTTGGGAAAAGCCCATACGCGCATAATCCACATTGTACTTCAGCTATTGTTGTTGAGTAATAAAAAAAAATTAGAGTACTCCATTTGCGTCATAGCCTCGTATGCATGTATACCCAACAAGAGGTATTGTATGTTTTATTATGAAGACCAATTAGTAGATAATGCAAGAGCTTACGCAAGAAATATTGAAATAAGCATTAAATGACAAAGAACATCCTGTTGACTTTAACATGATTGGTTGAGAACATAGGAGGTTAGGGCGTAAGAAATCTATTGATATGTTATTGTAAGTCAAGTTAATGACTTAGTTCAGTTCAGTTGTGTTGAAATGAGATTATGTTGTAGTCAGAAATGAGAATTGAACATGGAGTCCAAAAAGGGCAAACTGTGTGATTTCTTCGGAAGATTCTTGGTTTTGGAGCGTGTTTCGAACTAAGCAAAGAGATAAATTGCGATTTATTAAAATCAATTCTATTCCATTTCAGTTAGTAACAAGGAGACACACTCGTCCGACTTCATTCCAATCGATCAAGTTTAATATCACCTTTTTTGCCTTGAATATGCTGACAATTCGGGTGATATTAAAAATGTAGCATCTCTGTCTTAATCCTATTCAACAAAGGTTGAAATTCTGTCGATTTACATCAATTCTATGACATTTCAGTTAGTAACAAGGAGACACAGTCGTCTGACTTCATTCCAATAGATCAAGTTCAATATCACCTTTTTTGGCATGAATATGGTGACAATTCGGGTGATATTAAAAATGTAGCAGCTCTGTCTTAATCTTATTCAACAAAGATTGAAATTCGGTCGATTTACATCAATTCTACGACATTTCAGTTAGTAACAAGGAGATACAGTCGTCCGACTCCATTCCAATAGATCAAGTTTAATATCGCCTTTTTTGTCATGAATATGGTGAATATTCGGGTGATATTAAAAATGTAGCATCTCTGTCTTAATCTGATTCAACAAAGATTGAAATTCGGTCGATTTACATCAATTCTACGACATTTCAGTTGGTAACAAGGAGATACAGTCGTCCGACTTCATTCCAATAGATCAAGTTTAATATCACCTTTTTTGGCATGAATATGGTGACAATTCGGGTGATATTAAAAATGTAGCATCTCTGTCTTAATCTTATTCAACAAAGATTGAAATTCGGTCGATTTACATCAATTCTATGACATTTCAGTTAGTAACAAGGAGACACAATCGTCCAACTTCATTCCAATAGATCAAGTTTAATATAACCTTTTTTGTCATGAATATGGTGACAATTCGGGTGATATTAAAAATGTAGCATCTCTGTCTTAATCTTATTCAACAAAGATTGAAATTCGGTCGATTTACATCAATTTGATGACATTTCACTTAGTAACAAGGAGACACAGTCGTTCGACTTCATTCCAATAGATCAAGTTTAATATCACCTTTTTTGTCATGAATATATTGACAATTAGGGTGATATTAAAAATGTAGCATCTCTGTCTTAATCTTATTCAACAAAGGTTGAAATTCGGTCGATAGACATCAATTATATGACATTTCAGTTAGTAACAAGGAGACACAGTCGTCCGACTTCATTCCAATAGATCAAGTTTAATATCACCTTTTTTGGCATGAATATGGTGACAATTCGGGTGATATTAAAAATGTAGCATCTCTGTCTTAATCTTATTCAACAAAGGTTAAAATCCCGTCGATTCACATCAATTTGATGACATTTCAGTTAGTAACAAGGAGACACAGTCGTCTGACTTCATTCCAATAGATCAAGTTTAATATCACCTTTTTTGTCATGAATATACTGACAATGCGGGTGATATTAAAAATGTAGCATCTCTGTCTTAATCTTATTCAACAAAGGTTGAAATTCGGTCGATTTACATCAATTTTATGACATTTCAGTTAGTAACAAGGAGACACAGTCGTCCGACTTCATTCCAATAGATCAAGTTTAATATCACCTGTTTTGGCATGAATATGGTGACAATTCGGGTGATATTAAAAATGTAGCATCTCTGTCTCTTAATCTTATTCAACAAAGGTTGAAATTCTGTCGATTTACATCAATTCTACGACATTTCAGTTAGTAATAAGGAGATACAGTCGTCCGACTTCATTCCAATCGATCAAGTTTAATATCACCTTTTTTGTCATGAATATACTGACAATTCGGGTGATATTAAAAATGTAGCATCTCTGGCTTAATCTTATTCAACAAAGATTGAAATTCTGTCGATTTACATCAATTCTATGACATTTCAGTTAGTAACAAGGAGACACAGTCGTCCAACTTCATTCCAATAGATCAAGTTCAATATCACCTTTTTTGGCATGAATATGGTGACAATTCGGGTGATATTAAAAATGTAGCAGCTCTGTCTTAATCTTATTCAACAAAGATTGAAATTCGGTCGATTTACATCAATTCTACGACATTTCAGTTAGTAACAAGGAGATACAGTCGTCCGACTCCATTCCAATAGATCAAGTTTAATATCGCCTTTTTTGTCATGAATATGGTGAATATTCGGGTGATATTAAAAATGTAGCATCTCTGTCTTAATCTTATTCAACAAAGGTTGAAATTCGGTCGATTTACATCAATTCTATGACATTTCAGTTGGTAACAAGGAGATACAGTCGTCCGACTTCATTCCAATAGATCAAGTTTAATATCACCTTTTTTGGCATGAATATGGTGACAATTCGGGTGATATTAAAAATGTAGCATCTCTGTCTTAATCTTATTCAACAAAGATTGAAATTCGGTCGATTTACATCAATTCTATGACATTTCAGATAGTAACAAGGAGACACAGTCGTCCGACTTCATTCCAATAGATCAAGTTTAATATCACCTTTTTTGGCATGAATATGCTGACAATTCGGGTGATATCAAAAATGTAGCATCTCTGTCTTAATCTTATTCAACACAGATTGAAATTCTGTCGATTTACATCAATTCTACCACATTTCAGTTAGTAACAAGGAGATACAGTCGTCCGACTTCATTCCAATAGATCAAGTTTAATATCACCTTTTTTGTCATGAATATACTGACAATTCGGGTGATATTAAAAATGTAGCATCGCTGTCTTAATCTTATTCAACAAAGATTGAATTTCTGTCGATTTACATCAATTCTATGACATTTCAGTTAGTAACAAGGAGACACAATCGTCCAACTTCATTCCAATAGATCAAGTTTAATATCACCTTTTTTGTCATGAATATGGTGACAATTCGGGTGATATTAAAAATGTAGCATCTCTGTCTTAATCTTATTCAACAAAGATTGAAATTCGGTCGATTTACATCAATTTGATGACATTTCACTTAGTAACAAGGAGACACAGTCGTTCGACTTCATTCCAATAGATCAAGTTTAATATCACCTTTTTTGTCATGAATATATTGACAATTAGGGTGATATTAAGAATGTAGCATCTCTGTCTTAATCTTATTCAACAAAGGTTGAAATTCGGTCGATAGACATCAATTATATGACATTTCAGTTAGTAACAAGGAGACACAGTCGTCCGACTTCATTCCAATAGATCAAGTTTAATATCACCTTTTTTGGCATGAATATGGTGACAATTCGGGTGATATTAAAAATGTAGCATCTCTGTCTTAATCTTATTCAACAAAGGTTGAAATTCTGTCGATTTACATCAATTTGATGACATTTCAGTTAGTAACAAGGAGACACAGTCGTCCAACTTCATTCCAATAGATCAAGTTTAATATCACCTTTTTTGTCATGAATATGGTGACAATTCAGGTGATATTAAAAATGTAGCATCTGTTTTCTTAATTTTATTCAACAAAGGTTGAAATTCTGTCGATTTACATCAATTCTATGACATTTCAGTTAGTAACAAGGAGACACAGTCGTCTGACTTCATTCCAATAGATCAAGTTTAATATCACCTTTTTTGGCATGAATATGGTGACAATTCGGGTGATATTAAAGATGTAGCATCTCTGTCTTAATCTTATTCAACAAAGGTTGAAATTCTGTCGATTTACATCAATTCTATGACATTTCAGTTAGTAACAAGGAGACACAGTCGTCTGACTTCATTCCACTAGATCAAATTTAATATCACCTTTTTTGGCATGAATATGGTGACAATTCGGGTGATATTAAAAATGTAGCATCTCTGTCTTAATCTTATTCAACAAAGGTTGAAATTCTGTCGATTTACATCAATTCTATGACATTTCAGTTAGTAACAAGGAGACACAGTCGTCTGACTTCATTCCAATAGATCAAGTTTAATATCACCTTTTTTGGCATGAATATGGTGACAATTCGGGTGATATTAAAAATGTAGCATCTCTGTCTTAATCTTATTCAACAAAGGTTGAAATTCTGTCGATTTACATCAATTCTATGACATTTCAGTTAGTAACAAGGAGACACAGTCGTCTGACTCCATTCCAATAGATCAAGTTTAATATCACCTTTTTTGGCATGAATATGGTGACAATTCGGGTGATATTAAAAATGTAGCATCTCTGTCTTCATCTTATTCAACAAAGGTTGAAATTCTGTCGATTTACATCAATTCTATGACATTTCAGTTAGTAACAAGGAGACACAGTCGTCTGACTTCATTCCAATAGATCAAGTTTAATATCACCTTTTTTGGCATGAATATGGTGACAATTCGGGTGATATTAAAAATGTAGCATCTGTGTTTTAATCTTATTCAACAAAGGTTGAAATTCTGTCGATTTACATCAATTCTATGACATTTCAGTTAGTAACAAGGAGACACAGTCGTCTGACTTCATTCCAATAGATCAAGTTTAATATCACCTTTTTTGGCATGAATATGGTGACAATTCAGGTGATATTAAAAATGTAGCATCTGTTTTCTTAATTTTATTCAACAAAGGTTGAAATTCTGTCGATTTACATCAATTCTACGACATTTCAGTTAGTAAGAAGGAGACACAGTCGTCCGACTTCATTCCAATAGATCAAGTTTAATATCACCTTTTTGGTCATGAATATGCTGACAATTCGGGTGATATTAAAAATGTAGCATCTGTTTTCTTAATTTTATTCACAAAGGTTGAAATTCTGTCGATTTGCATCAATTATATGACATTTCAGTTAGTAAGAAGGAGACACAGTCGTCCGACTTCATTCCAATAGATCAAGTTTAATATCACCTTTTTTGGCATGAATATGGTGACAATTCGGGTGATATTAAAAATGTAGCATCTCTTTCTTAATTTTATTCAACAAAGGTTGACATTCGGTCGATTTACATCAATTCTATGACATTTCAGTTAGTAAGAAGGAGACACAGTCGTCCGATTTCATTCCAATAGATCAAGTTTAATATCACCTTTTTTGGCATGAATATGGTGACAATTCGGGTGATATTAAAAATGTAGCATCTCTTTCTTAATTTTATTCAACAAAGGTTGAAATTCGGTCGATTTACATCAATTCTACGACATTTCAGTTAGTAACAAGGAGACACAGTCGTCCGACTTCATTCCAATAGATCAAGTTTAATATCACCTTTTTTGGCATGAATATGGTGACAATTCGGGTGATATTAAAAATGTAGCATCTCTGTCTTAATCTTATTCAACAAAGGTTGAAATTCTGTCGATTTACATCAATTCTATGACATTTCAGTTAGTAACAAGGAGACACAGTCGTCTGACTTCATTCCAATAGATCAAGTTTAATATCACCTTTTTGGTCATGAATATGGTGACAATTCAGGTGATATTAAAAATGCAGCCTCTCTGTCTTAATCTTATTCAACAAAGGTTGAAATTCGGTCGATTTACATCAATTCGACGACATTTCAGTTAGTAACAAGGAGATACAGTCGTCCGACATCATTCCACTAGATCAAGTTTAATATCACTTTTTTTGGCATGAATATGGTGACAATTCCGGTGATATTAAAAATGTAGCATCTCTGTCTTAATCTTATTCAACAAAGGTTGAAATTCGGTCGATTTACATCAATTCTATGACATTTCAGTTAGTAACAAGGAGACACAGTCGTCCAACTTCATTCCAATAGATCAAGTTTAATATCACCTTTTTTGTGATGAATATGGTGACAATTCAGGTGATATTAAAAATGTAGCATCTCTGTCTTAATCTTATTCAACAAAGGTTGAAATTCGGTCGATTTATATCAATTCTATGACATTTCAGTTAGTAACAAGGAGACACAGTCGTCCGACTTCATTCCAATAGATCAAGTTTAATATCACCTTTTTTGGCATGAATATGGTGACAATTCGGGTTATATTAAAAATGTAGCATCTCTGTCTTAATCTTATCCAACAAAGGTTGAAATTCTGTCGATTTACATCAATTCTATGACATTTCAGTTAGTAACAAGGAGACACAGTCGTCTGACTTCATTCCAATAGATCAAGTTTAATATCACCTTTTTTGGCATGAATATGGTGACAATTCGGGTGATATTAAAAATGTAGCATCTCTGTCTTAATCTTATTCAACAAAGATTGAAATTCTGTCGATTTACATCAATTCTATGACATTTCAGTTAGTAACAAGGAGATACAGTCGTCCAACTTCATTCCAATAGATCAAGTTTAATATCACCTTTTTTGGCATGAATAGGGTGACAATTCGTGTGACATTAAAAATGTAGCATCTCTGTCTTAATCTTATTCAACAAAGATTGAAATTCGGTCGATTTACATCAATTCTATGACATTTCAGTTAGTAACAAGGAGATACAGTCGTCCATCTTCATTCCAATAGATCAAGTTTAATATCACCTTTTTTGTCATGAATATGCTGTCAATTCGGGTGATATTAAAAATGTAGCATCTCTGTCTTAATCTTATTCAACAAAGGTTGAAATTCGGTCGATTTACATCAATTCTATGACATTTCAGTTAGTAACAAGGAGATACAGTCGTCCAACTTCATTCCAATAGATCAAGTTTAATATCACCTTTTTTGTCATGAATATGCTGACAATTCGGGTGATATTAAAAATGTAGCATCTCTGTCTTAATCTTATTCAACAAAGGTTGAAATTCGGTCGATTTACATCAATTCTATGACATTTCAGTTAGTAACAAGGAGATACAGTCGTCCGAGTTCATTTCACTAGATCGAGTTTAATATCTCCTTTTTTGTCATGAATATGCTGACAATTCGGGTGATATTAAAAATGTAGCATCTCTGTCTTAATCTTATTCAACAAAGATTGAAATTCGGTCGATTTACATCAATTCTATGACATTTCAGTTAGTAACAAGGAGATACAGTCGTCCAACTTCATTCCAATAGATCAAGTTTAATATCACCTTTTTTGGCATGAATATGGTGACAATTCGGGTGATATTAAAAATGTAGCATCTGTCTCTTAATCTTATTCAACAAAGATTGAAATTCGGTCGATTTACATCAATTCTATGACATTTCAGTTAGTAACAAGGAGATACAGTCGTCCAACTTCATTCCAATAGATCAAGTTTAATATCACCTTTTTTGGCATGAATATGCTGATAATTCAGGTGATATTAAAAATGTAGCATCTCTGTCTTAATCTCATTCAACAAAGATTGAAATTCGGTCGATTTACATCAATTCTATGACATTTCAGTTAGTAACAAGGAGATACAGTCGTCCAACTTCATTCCAATAGATCAAGTTTAATATCACCTTTTTTTGGCATGAATATGCTGACAATTCGGGTGATATTAAAAATGTAGCATCTCTGTCTTAATCTTATTCAACAAAGGTTGAAATTCGGTCGATTTACATCAATTCTATGACATTTCAGTTAGTAACAAGGAGATACAGTCGTCCAACTTCATTCCAATAGATCAAGTTTAATATCACCTTTTTTGTCATGAATATGCTGACAATTCAGGTGATATTAAAAATGTAGCATCTCTGTCTTAATCTTATTCAACAAAGGTTGAAATTCGGTCGATTTACATCAATTCTATGACATTTCATTTAGTAACAAGGAGACACAGTCGTCCGAGTTCATTCCACTAGATCGAGTTTAATATCTCCTTTTTTTCATGAATATGCCAATACTTCGGGTGATATTAGAAATATAGAATCCCCCTTTTTTTAATTTTATTGAACAAAGGTTGAAATCCCGTCGATTTACATCAGGTCGATGACAGTTCAGTTAGTAACATGGAGACACAGTCGTCCGAGTTCTTTCCACTAGATCGAGTTTAATATCTCCTTTTTCTCATGAATATGCCAATACTTCGGGTGATATTAGAAATATAGAATCCCCCTTTTTTTAATTTTATTGAACAAAGGTTGAAATCCCGTCGATTTACATCAGGTCGATGACAGTTCAGTTAGTAACATGGAGACACAGTCGTCCGAGTTCTTTCCACTAGATCGAGTTTAATATCTCCTTTTTCTCATGAATATGCCGATACTTCGGTTGATATTAGAAATATAGCATCTCTTTTTTGATCTTATTGAACACAGGTTGAAATCCCGTTGATTTACATCAATTTGATGACATTTCACTTAGTAACAAGGACAAACAGTTTTCCGAGTGTATTGAACTTAATCAACTTTAGTAGCACCTTCCTTGTGATTAAGATTGTCAAATGTTCTTACTTTTTCCTATTTTCATCCAACCAATGTGAAATTCCGTCGAATAACATGAAGTTGATGCTATGTTAAATAGTAACAGGGATATGAAGTCTTCCGACTTGATTGGACTAGATTAACCTCAATATCAGTGTGAGGAGCTCGATCGGCCAGATAAGGACATAAATTAACCTTATGCTTCGGTAGGGGTTGTTGTTGCTGTTGCTGTTAGTGCCATCGTTGGAAAATTTTGGTTCTTCGCCCACCTTTGCAGTCATGGGTGGTGTCTGTCCTGTCCTTGCGATAGAACTTGATATTTCTAATAATAGAAATATATATGGAAAAAGCGTTTGGAGAAATATAAGTAACAGTTAGCAATCAAATAGCAAATAAAAATGCTTACTTTCTCTAGCTTTGCATCTTTCTCTGAAACAAGACCAGCAGTCAAACCAGAGATGAGCACAGATCAGTGGAGATGAGGAAGTAGCATTTTGCTTCTGCAAAAATTTATGGGAAAGAATGAAGAAAACCATTGACCATTCTACGTAAACAGAGGGTCATAATCGCCTTTTAGCCAACAATGAGAGGGCATTTTGAATTGGATTCCATTCTCCTGATGACAACTGCTTTTTTGTGCTGCATCTTTGAGGAGATTTGTGAATTCTCAATAAAGTAATTTCTGTCATTCTATCTGGATGAAAAAGATAACTGATCTGTTGTTCTCTGCTAATTTGATGGGATTTTGGCTTTCATGCCTATATTACCTCCGGTATGCCAGAAAACTTGGACCTAATGAATCCAAGACCCCCATCCCATCATAAGCTTGCGAGGCGGGGGCCTGGGGGTGGTGGCTCCTAACTTTGGAGATTTTTTTATCTAAAATCAGCCCCACTCGGGAAAAATTTTGCCCTTAGTCGGACAACAATGTTAGGAGAGAATGGGCTCTGTGTCGGGCAGCCCCTTAGATTTTTGCTTCCCGTACGCTTATGCATCCCAATTACCCCTAAACGTTTGCGAGAACCCTTGTTTTTCTTGTTTTTATCAGGAACTTACCCAAGGTACCTGTCTCTCTACTAAAAACCTCAGCAAGTGCTGAAAGTGCTGTAAAATTATCAGAGTATGAGTTCTCAGAGTTTCTCAAGAGTTTCTCCGAGGGGCACTTCACTCATTGGAAAAAGCGTACGAGATTTTTTCAGAACAAAAGGATTTATGCGGATTTTTGATGGATCTTTCTAGAAAACAAAAGGATTTTGGCCAAAGGTTTACGAGATTTTTGGGAGTGAAATGCCCCTCGAGTTTCTCAAGAGTTTCTGAGTTTCTTAAATGTTCCAAGGCAATCTTCATATTTCATGTTTACTACCTCTACCTTTCTGCTCTCTTGGGCCCTCTTGAACATTTCAAAAGGCTCTTGAATCTTTCCCAATGTTTAGTGTACATTACGTAATTACGCTACATGAGTAATATTTTACAGGAATAATGTGAAATAGAGTAAAAAGAGTAATATGCCAAGGCTTGCCTTATATATATTGTTTCTTCAGTCTTATTTCCCAGTAGTAGAGTTTTAATATTTTGGGGATAAGAGAGTTACTGTTCTCGTACGCAGCTTGCACCCCAATTGGTCTGCGCGCCTGTGTTCGATAAAATGATTTTGAAGGCTTTTCTATATCACTTTTTTGTACCTTGGGTACAGGGGCGGATCCAGCCCGAAATTGGAGGGGGGCAATTAGCAGAGTGGGCGCCAAAAACATGGGGAAAGTAAGCACGCCGAAGGCGTGCAGAAATTTTTGGATCCTTTTTCAGGAAATATTCTCTGGTTTTTCAATAGAATAGAGCTTTAATTCATATGTTTTCCACATTCAGAACGAAACACGAAAAAAAGAGTGCATTTGGGTCAGGATAAGGGGCGCCCTTCTTGCCGAAAATGGGGCGCCAAGCTAAGTTTTCATCATGAAGGGGGGGCAGTTGCCCCCAACTGCACCCCATAAATTCGCCACTGCCTGGGTACCATACCAGACTTTTCAAAATTAGGATCTCAGTTCCTTTAAAGAGTCTAGTATCCTACCCTGGGTACTAGAGCCTCAAAAAACAAATAAAAGAAGAATAATTTTTGAGGCTCTGGTATCCATGCTGCTGGTACCCTGACCCTGGGCACGCCAGCGCGACACCAAATCCGTTCCTTCTTTAATACAGCCTCTGTGAAGGAGATTTTCATGGCTATGTGTTGGAAGAAACCTCGTTTTGGTAACTTGCTATATTCCCGCGCTTTTCAAATGGCATAATGGCAGGGTCTTCACTGGCTAAATGACCTGTGAATTTGGGCTCAGTTTTTAGGAGCTCGTTGGCAAGATAGCCAACTGTAAGATAGTGAAGAAGCAGCTGCAGGTAGATAAATAGTATGGAGACAAACAGGACATGAGTAACAATGCATAAAAGTACTGGAAGAAGCTGAAAAATGACCGAAGAAGTTGGGCCTTAAACGAAAAGCAGGGCTCCAGTGAGTCTGCATTTCAATGGGCGAGTCATGGCGGTGGTCTTTGACCTGCTGTTTTTCCTTGTACAAGAAGAGAGAGTTGGAGCTGAAAAGTTTGGTGAATGCCTGCAGAAATGAATATGGGTGAGAAGAATGTCCTTGGGCCCTTGTTTGCTAGTCCATATATGTCGCCATGCTAGTGGAGGAATAATGATTAACTTGTCTTCGTATGCCACGGCTTTGAGATGAGTAGAATTTTGCCCACAAAACGAACATCAACAAAGAAATCCAACATGATTTTTTCAATATCACACTAGCAAACCTATAGGTTCGCGTAGTAGTTATGGATGTGAGTAAAGGAGGTGGTATGTTTTGGATACGTGGTGGGATATAATTTTAAATGTGGTGGATCCTTGTAAAAGGTGGTGGCTTATCATCTTAAATGTGGTGGGTTATTGTTGAAGATGTGGTGGATACACGTAACTTGGGTGTGAGAATTTAATCTAGTTAAGTCAATTATCTGTGGGACCAAAGATTTGATTTGAACATTGCCTGTTAGGTATATGTATGGGAACAAGAATTCCACATTCCATTCTGGCCCATGACTCTCTTGCTATTGAAATTGACACTCTATTTCCTGACACTGAAAATTGCGTTGAATTTAGAGTTTGGTGCTATAAGTACACGTTTTTTTATAAGAAACTAGGATCAGGCCATAGAACTAAAAGTTTCTTAATTTCACATGAAATTTTGTCGATTTCAGTACAAAAAGTTTCTTAATTGGTTTCTTATTTTTCTGAATGCAGAATTAGCTAACACGGCAGCAGATATGTTTCTTGATATTTGAAACATCATAAAGGAATAAACAGTGTTCTGTTATGTTGAAAACACAAATGGTTTGATAATATTGCTCAAGAATGAAGGTTCAATGATCTATTCGCTATAAAATCCATGCTTTTAACTTTGAAAAGTTTCTTAGTACTTCTCAGACATAGTACTAGAGTTTCTTAAAATTTTGGCCTTCTTAGTACTAGTTTCTTATAAACCAGTTTCTTATAAAAAAATGTGTAAATCACAGACCAGAATAGAACCTGGAAGTCTCTATTTCTATACAAATCCCTTACAATCATTTTTTTAATTTATTGGTCTTTGAGATGAGTGATTTAAACAAACCATATTTTCTCATCTAGGTTAGCCTTTGACTGGCAGAGAAGAATATTTTGGTCCCTGGGGGGTAACATAACATGTTGAGGGTACAGGTATGTGCCACCCATATGGGTGGGTTTTCAAGCCCAAAATTCTCTAAACAAGGGACCCTTTTTTGGCAGATTTTCCTTAAACATGGGTGGGTTTTCCAGAACTTGGCAAAAAATTGTCAAAAATGGGTAGTTTTCCACCAAAATTCATCATAAAGTGGGTATGACAGCAACTGTCAGTAATAAGAGGAGGGTAGCTTTTTGAAAACTGGGCGGCAGACCTCCATCCATCCGAAAGTCATGTACCCCCCCCCCTGGGATTTTGATTTTGAAGATTGGCAATGTACCTTTTATGTCACAATGTGCCAAACAGGTAAACTTTTGACTCACCCGCTATAGGTAATTCCTATGAATTTGCAAAAATTTTTCTAGAACAGGGCCCATAATTCTGTAAAACATCTGAATATGATAATACTAATTTCATAATGTTTTGAAGAAAGTACCCCTAAAGATGGCATGTCCCTGTACCACAAAACACCAAAATACCCCCAAATTTCTCTTTGGTGCTGAGTTGAGGTACCAAAAACATGCCAAAAGCAGTTGTTCCTTTGAATTTTGCTTATATAGCAGATTTTGAGCCTTGTGAAGAAGGATCTTGTGCGCAATTGAACAGTAACATTTCTTTTATAAAGGCAAAAGGAAGTTTTTGTATAATTTAGAACTTGACATGAAAGCATATCTGGACAAATAGGGCCAGCCTGCTAGGAGACCATTTAATGTGTCTCCAGTTTGGTACCAATCTGGTTTGGTACCAATCCTGACAACTTTAGACCTGGCATTGCATTGATTGACCCAGAAATTCTCAAAATGATACTTTTGGTAGGTTTTCAAAGGCATTCTGAACCTTCTGCTCCAAAAGGCAGAATGTTTGGCAGATTTTTGAGAGGTTAAAGGAAGGACAAAGATATGAACTAAGAAGAAAAACTGTCTTCAAGATCCCTTCATTTAGAACCAGATATCGGAAGAAACACGGTAGCTTTTACGGGACCAATTATTTGGAATAGCTTACCAGAAGATTTAAAACTGAAAACTGTTGAAAATTTTAAAGTACATTTAAAGAAACAAAGGACTCTTATTAACAATTTTAATTTCATTAAAGGAACAGGACACCTAAGTTTTAAAGATAGAAATTTTGTTTACCAGTGACTTTAAGTTGTCACTTATTCATTGTAAGTAGATTAAATAGCAGGTACACATCAGCTGCAAGCTGCCAGTAACTTACCTGCTCATCAACAAAATGATGTATGTATGTATGTATGTAGGCAACAAAGAAACAATAAATTGGATACTAATAGTGCGGATGAAAAACGAACGAGAAATAAACAAAAAAGAGATGTTTTTTAGCACACTAAGGCCTTTCAAGTTAATGCTATCATCAGAGTGTGATCACACTCTGATGATAGCATTAACTTGAAAGGCCTCAGTGTGCTAAAAAACATCTCTTTTTTGTTTATTTCTCGTTCGTTTTTCATCCACACTATTAGTATCCAATGTATGTATGTATGTATGTATGTATGTATGTATGTATGTATGTATGTATGTATGTATGTATGTATGTATGTATGTATGTATGTATGTATGTATGTATGTATGTATGTATGTATGTATGTATGTATGTATGTATGTTCTCATTTTCAACAGCAAGCCCTGGTAATGAATCTGAAACCTATTGTTTCAAGGCTTTTGTGTTTAATTTTTCAGTGATCTAAAAAAAGTATCATAAAACCACAAAATAGGATACATTTCTATGTACTAGCAACAGTGAAAAGGACACTTGGCCATCTGGTACCCACTATGACTGGGACTTAAAATTCAACTACTAGGTGTCACAAAAATTTTGTGCCCCCTTTGTATGGCTGCTGTGAAGGAGCTGTAGATTCAATGATCTCAAATTTTGCGCAGTTCCATAGGTCATGCTTCAACTTAGAGTTTGATATGTTGTGTGAGTCAGTCTGACAAGTGGTTCCTGATTTGTGTCAGGGAAAAGGTAAAATAAGTGGTTGCTAAAAAAACGCAGGGAAAAGGTGAAATAAGTGGTTGCTAAAAAAACGGCACTTCTATTGTTCCACAGCGGTCAAAATAAAGTAAATTCTCAAAGAAAGGATTCTAGCTATTACATGTTCAAAATATGTACTTGAAAAGTGAGCAGTCCAAGAAAACTTTTCCTGATAAGTGCTTGGATTTTGTAGATTGTTTGTTGGTAATTGTATGCTTTGGTGGGAAGGAGTGGCGCCAGCCCTGAAAAAGTTGGGTGGAAAAGAGAATTGATGGCCGGAAGGTATACCTAACGATTTTTATATTGTTTTTGCTTAATAATGAATACCGACCTGAGGCACCATCCTTGCTGACCCCTTGCTGACATGTCCACCCCATGGCACCACCCTTGCTGGTGGGATATTGTGAGATCTAACCTCAGTTCTTGCTCATACTTATGATTTTTTTATTAAGGTGTTCAATTTGGAAATATATTTCCGTCTCAAGTGCACTGTCTTTAGAATTTGGTACCTAGGTTTGGAATTACCAATCATTCACCTTCACCCCTAAAAACCTGAAGCAACATGCAAGGTACATACCTGAGTGATGTAATGAATTTTCTTTCCAATCTTCTCTTAAAGGTAATCCACTCTTGAATCTCGTTGTGGAGAGTTCAATTTCTGCAAGACCTTTGCTTGCCAAATGTCTAAGGACGCCTTTCTTGATTATGTGGTCACTTTGTGATATGAAGCAACAACTGTCACAGAGCCTCTACGTTCTTTTGTCTTTTAAGTTTGGAAACGTCAAAAGAAAATTTTGTTTTACAAAGTGATGCCCACACAATCGCATGGCATATGCGAAACAAATATATTGGAATAGAGGTGGTCATGTTTCGGTTATTTTCTGTGATAGTAATTATGTCCAGCAGAGCAATGGTTAACACCTTAAGTTGCAAGCTGAACAAAGACTAAAAAGGTTTTATGGCTTTGAGGTAAATCTGGAATGGCCTTCCAGATGAGCCTAAAGCCTGGTTTCCATATGATCGCAAGGCTCGCTGGTGACGCAAGGATCGCACAAGTTTGTGATCAGCAACTATCAGCGATCCTTGTGTCATGTAGTTTCCATTTATCACAACGATTGCACAAATCTTTGAAGCTTGGCGCCAAAATCCAATTCTCACAAGGGCGGTAAAACGTAGCAAAGAAATATAGTTTGAAAGAGAGGCCTTGATCGCTGAAATTCATGCTCAATCGCTTCCCCTTGACGCAAGGATTGCTGTGATGGTGAGAAAGAAAATTTTTATCTCAAACGCAAAGATCGGTGGCAACGCATAGCCTGATAACCAGCCCATTATTCTAAAGAAATAACGGTTGGTTATCAGGCTAGCAACGCAATGATCGCTGGCAACTTGAACAAGACAGTTTCCATTTCGACGCAACGATCGCTGGTCACAACCTTGTGCGATCCTTGCGTCGCCAGCGATCCTTGCGTCGCCAGCGATCATTGCGTCGCCAGCGATCCTTGCGATCATTTGGAAACCAGGCTTAATACGGCATCCTCCCTGAATGGTTTCAAGAAATCAATAAAGGTTTAACTTTTTTATGTATAATGTTTAATTGTAAACAGGTTTTTAAATTATGGCTTTTTATATTCTAATGAAATTCTTATTGTCAACCGTATATTGTAACTACGTTTTTATTGGAGGGCCCCTTGAAAAACGTCTTCTGCCGATGGGTGACCCTCCTTAAATGACTGAAATGAATATTAAATGAAAAAGAATTGAAATGAAATGTGGTTGGAGAGTGCTCTCTTACGTAGGGACAACATGAGTAAGCGATTACTAACACAAAGGGATGTTAGCTTAGATTAATTAAGTTCACAGCAAACCCAGGGGCATATTACTCCAAAAACATTGTACACATTCATGAAAGATTTTAAAAAGCTTGAAGAATTCGAAGTCTTGAAATTCGCAAAAATCATCGCAAAGTTATTGGGATCTCAAAGAAAATGCAAGTAATTTTCGAAAATCCACAAAATCGAATAAATTTCCCACAGTGTGTGATACAAATTAATTCTCAAAATATACTTCGAGAATGCTACGAAAATCTCAAAAGACATTTCAAAATCCACAAAAATTATTTTGAGTCTTGGGCCCCATTCACACTGCAAGTTAAACCAGCTTAAACTAAACCAGGTTTTCGAATAAGGCTTTCTGATTGGTCAATCTCGCAAATCCAGTCATTTGATAGGTTGAAATCAAAACTGGTTTAGATAAAGCTGGTAATAGTAAAAATCTTTGAAATCTAAGAGAATCTCTCTAAAATCTTCAAAAAATTTGAGAGATTTTCAATTCCCAAAATCTCATATAATTTTATTGAGTGCCACTCCTGGGTTCAAAACTTCATCAATCAAAATGAGTTTTATTAGGATTTATGTTGTGTTTTTTTCTTCATTTACAATAAACACCTTTCAAAAACTTGCATTAATTTTTGTGACCTTATGAAAATTTCATCAGAATTCAAGAGCCGTTCTTTATTGCCTATTTGTTCGCTGAAAAGCTGTGAGAAAACTGCCCCCTGCATATCCAAGTAGATTGTTAACTTTTCTCTAAGCCAAGTCTTCCGACACAAAAGTGTTTAGAATACCGTTTCTGCTTCCGTCATTTTGTTTTTATTAAATACTCTCTTCTAGTATGAATTTGAGAGTCAAGTTTATTATTGGAGCTGCAGAAATTTTAGTTTAGGCTAACTGCTTACCTGGGGAGTACACTTGACCAACTTGTGGTCGGAGACTTGTCATCAATAACATACCCGTTCCTGATACTACCAATTTTTCGAAAAAGTATACCAGACTTTGAAAACGTGGCTACTTTTTTAAGTTTTAGAGCGTTCCAATTTTCCAGCCTTTTCCCTCCCAGAAAGCTGCTCACAGACAGAGAAATTCCCTAGGAACAGTTTGCGTTCTCGCATTGCCATCATCTGTGAATATGCTCATATTGCATTTTGCTTCCCTTCTCGACATCGTATTTTTGCAGTGCGGCCTTATAGCCTTCAAAAGTTGACTTTTCAGGTTGTCAGTTTCAGAATAGAACGTACAATAAGTCTCTCGAGAATCGCAAGAGTTTTGAAGTTGATTTCTCTTTGTAATTTACATCCTCGAACAAAAGAATTATGCTGGCGTCCTCTTGACTCGCATCTGTTTGCTAACCGCAGGGTAGCTTACGCGTAGACCCGTTATTCAAAAGAAGAAAGGGTCTACGAAACAATGAGCAAAAGCTTGCTACAACGAGTTCTAGATTTCTAGAACTTGATTTATGCAGCCTTTGTTGAAACGCGTATCGCACATTATTTGAACAGCGGATTAGGATAATTAAAGATAATTACTCGAGTGGCCGTAGCAAGCTTTCACTCGTTGTTTCGTAGACCCTTTCTTCTTTTGAATAAGGGGCCTTACTCGTAGGCTACCGCAGGGGCACTAGCCTGTGTGCAGACTCAACTGATTCCCTGAAGAGAAGGGAGGTTCCTCCTCCAGTAGAGTCTGCGAATCAATGAAACAAAGCGAGTCTGCTGATATCAGCACAAGCATATTTTGATTGAATAGACCTTTTAGCTATTCAGCAAAAGAGCCTGGATCGAGCGTTATTTTTATACATTTTTATACACGAGATTCGATCGAGTGGCGTTAGAGCCTCTATCACTACTGTGCACATTCGAAAATTCTACAAAATGTAGCAAAGTATCGTTCGATTGAGATTCTTTTTCAGAGTAGCCAAAAGGTCTATTGGCGTGTGCCTAAGCAAACCTAGCCAAACAAATTCTATTGTGTGGGGGTGTTTTGATTGCTTTATTTTTAATCCTACTTACGGCTACCCCATTGAATCTAATTCAACAAGAATAATCACAAGAAG